>OZ017740.1:309642080-310242080 GCA_963969285.1 Odontomyia ornata
TGGGCGATAGCTTTTCGGGCATGAAGATTCTTTTCCTTTCTTCAAGATCGGGAATACCTTAGCCTTTTTCCACTCATTTGGGAAATATGAATTGCTCAACATGTTGTTGAACAATATGCAATAGTTCCTAATAGCAACCTCAGGCAAATGTCGGAGAACTACATTTGGAATACCATCATTACCACATGATTTCTTGTTGTTTATCTTGCGAAATATGAAACACAAGTCTTCATAGCTGACAAAATAATCAATTAGATTCAAGGTCGGTATGAGGTCAGATGTTAATGTTTCATTGAAATGAAGAATTGATTGGCCGTTCAGGCTTGATTTGAAGTCGGAAACTTTTGCTTCAACGACCTCTGAAAAAATTTCGTTCCCTCTCTCAGGGTTTGGTAGATGAACCAATTCAAAATGTGTTCCAATCAGGGCAAGTTTATCCAATCCTTCACAAATAATCCTGTTTCCATTTCTATCCGGAGTCGTACTATCAATTTCGATACCAGCCCTATCGAGGAGATTTATCTCATCACTAGTGACTTCAAGATTCGATACCTTCACTCGAGACTTCTTGCGGAATATGCTATTCACTTTCGCAAACACGCCGTCTGGGTCCTGTGGGCTAATACCCCTCAATTTTTCCGCCCATTGATTGCTGACCTCACTCCTGAAGTATGACCGGATTAAGTTCCGGACATTCTTCAGATGTAATTTCAACAAAGACAACGAGGGATGGTTGTAGTCCAAAAATCGTCGATAAATATTGTTGACGCGTGTGAGAAGGAGGCTTTTCAATCTTTTCAACCTTGCGATGGTTGGTGTTTCATATCCTTCCATATTGTTTCGATGTTTAATCTTGGGAACTACTTTCTCAATCGTTTCCAACGTCAGCTTCTCTAACTTCGACAAATAGACATCTATTTCATCGTTAGTTAGATTTCTGTCATTAGGAACCATTGAGCAAGAGTTGCCGCCATCAGAAGGGGGACATTGCTTCTGGTACTCCCGATTAAACTTCTTTTGAAACTTTCCCCAGTCTGTTTTTTTGAAATTCAACCGATGATTTTCATGTTGAACTGGAATGAGGAAGAAATCATCCCTGTGATGATTGATTTCCATTACGATTGCGTTATGGTCGCTATCATAAGGAAGCACCTGCAGTTTCCGTTGAGGACTATTAAAGTTGAATTCGAGTCTTGCGTCAGCAATGCAAAGGTCCAAATATGAATTTGTCCTAGGGTATGTTGGGAACTCCGACCCATAAAGATCGCACCTGTATTCAATTTGGTTCTCTGTTATCCACGATTTCAGGAATACACCTCTTGGATTATTGGTGGCGTTCAGCCATGATGTATGCTTGGCGTTCAGGTCACCAGCAAGAATATAATAGTTATGCAGCCTGTTCAATTCGAGTATTTCGAACAAGGAATTGAGTTCCTCCTTGAGCCTGAGAACAGTTCCACCAGTTGCATAGGCAGAGATAACGAAGAGGTTATCCCCACCTGGCAGTGAAATTTTGATAACGGACACTTCAAGAGATTCAAAGCTTTTGAATTCGACTTTTTCAATATTTCGGAAACGATAGGGTCTTCGAACCAATATCCCGGTGCCACCTCCCCCATCACCTATTACCCTATCGTTTCTTACGAATTCAAAATCCTTGAATGTCATGGAGTGCCATGAATTGAGGTGGGTTTCGGTGAGAAGCATGATGTCAGGCTTTTGCTTAACAATGAATTCAAGGAGATAATCACGCCGATGTAAAGTAACAATGGAGTTGACGTTGATCGAGATGAGACGAATCTTATCCATGGGAATGTGACTGGATGACAAACTATTTTGGAGCATGTTGACCTAAACTTTGAAAAACGAAATTGATTTTTTGGTCTTGCTTATTAATTCTATCTGAAAGCGATTCAAGTTGCTGGTAGATTTTAAGAAGCAGCTCATTATTGCCACTTACATTATTTATTTTATTTATATTGTTGTCTGCTGGTCCTCTGGCAGCAAGTGCAAATGATACCCCGGGTTTGATGAAGTTGGGAGGTAACAGATTCTGATTTACTTTGGTTTGCTTTGGTGAAAATTTAGCTCTTGCATCTTGATACCGAGGGCATCCTCGGTATGATGCTGGATGACCAAATGTACGGCAATTAACACAATACAATTTTTCTTTTGGCTCCACCTGAGCCAATTTGCATTCACCGGGGGCGTGGATATCTTTGCACTTAACACAGCGATAATGCATTGCACAATTGGCAGCCGAATGACCGAATCGTTGACACCTGTAACACTGGTTGACCTCAGTTTTTTGGAGGCGTTCCCACCTCACAACTCTAAAGTTTAAGTACCTTACCTGTTGGAGGGCACTCGGACTGCTGTCGTTGGAAATTTGTACCAAATAAAATGGTAATATTTTACCTTCTACAGTTGATCTCCTTGTAGCAAAATTTTTCACACACATGAACTTAACAGCTGGTGCTGCTTCCTGCAACATCTCAAGGAGATCAACTGTATTCTCCCCACAGTCCAGGCCCTTCAACAGGAAGGTCTGATTTTTTTCCGCCTTTGGCGTATATGTAAAGTGGGGAGCTTGGACACTATTAAGAGCATCTTTCGCCTGTTTGAAGTCAGCCAGTGTCTTTGTCTTGATCGAGAGCTTATCACCGGTCACTCTCTTAATTTCAAAGTTTTTGATTTTATGTTCGGCTGCCAATAACCGAACCATATCTCCTCCACGCTGCCCAAAAACGTTTATTGGAGGAACTTTTTCATTTACCACATTAATTTTGTTAGGAGGACCAGCAGACACACCGGTTGGCTTCTTCTCCTTTTGCTTATTTTTTAATTTTAAATATTTAATGAAATTATTATCGCTATCAATATTACCTGTCTTATCGTTGTTCTCCATCTCGACGTCCATTTCCTCGTGCATTGCAGACAGCACCGCATAATAATTGGCGCTGTCGTTCGCTCCTCCTGCGCTCAGGATATTTTCCGCATCATGGATTGTCTTGCTCATATCTTGCGATTTCATTTTATATGTTGGTACTCCTTTCCCGTTGGTCTTGCTTGTTGTTTCCAGTTTTTCATTCTTCTTAGTGAGTATCGGCTCTTCTTGGCCGGACGTATTCTGCGGCTTCGCTTTTTGTTTGTTCCCATTTGACAACGTCCGGACCATATCTTCTAAACTCTGTATCCGGAGTTTTAATTCGTCATTTTGTTTCGTAATCCTTGTATTCTCCATGGTTACTTTTTCATAATCTTCGCTTGAAATCGTAATTCGCTTTCCATGCTCACAATTGTCTTGTTCATTTTTCCGCTTGTTCATTTTGTCATTTGTAATTTTCAAAATGCCTGGCTCTGGGTCCCCCAGCGGTGGGAAGCCGTCGGGCTCCTCCATCCCCCGGTGAAAAAAACTTTTTTCCTTTCTTGAAACTTTCTCGTAGGTGAAGTCAAGATACTCGATAAATTGTTCGAATAGTTCGACGATGTAATAAGTTTCTTTATAAAATTACTTTGTAATTGACGTTTTTAAAAATTATTTTAATTTAAAAATTCTTGACAGGAGCGAATTAAAAACACGTCAAAGTCAAAGTCAAAGTCAAAAGCGCTTTATTTAATACTGATCGTTATAAATTTTAAAAGAATATAAAGCAAATTCCAAACGATATCAATACAAAACTTAATGGCCCAAATGGCTCTCTAAATTTATACGTTATCATTAACACATTTCATCAAAAAAAAACTATAGCAAATTCAATTAATTAGGATTATTACATATTTTTAGAATTCAATTGGAAAAAGGAGAAAAAACCAACCAACACTATCCTAAAATTATTTATCATCTTAACACTACAGTGAACTTTGATCCTACACCTAATATGTTTTAACTTAATTCTAATAAATGCAATCAAAAACTTTATCGTATACTAAAAAAATCTATAACTATGTTCCTAACCTAAGCGTTTTACCTTATCTCTAACCTAATATAATAAACATAATATAAACCTAACCTATCCCTAATTTTTAACAAAAATAAACAATAACACTAAATGTAGCAATAATGAGCTGAAACTCAAAAACTAAATAACGAAAAACACCAAAACTGAAAATAAACACGAATAATTTAGACATTGTCATTCAGCCACCAATACCTAGATTGCCCCGTCTCAACTCGATCAGCCTCAACGAATCTAGCAAATGAGTATCTCCATTGGAATTGTTGGTCTCGTGAACTCAAGTTCGGAGGATATTTTATCTTCTTATCGGTGGCCCGTCGATATGTGTGATATATGACTGGGACGCCGTCAGAATCAAAAACATATCCATTCATGTCCAAATACACGAATGCTTCTGGAGGAATGAAGCCAGTAGCGAGGCAAGTCGTTATATACCCTTCTGTAGGGTGGAACGGCTGTGAAATCCAAGGGTTTTCACTCACAGTCACAGATCTTGCGATATGATTCCGAAGAAGTTTCAATATAAAAATATCGACTCTAGTCACTTCAGCAGTTTGATAAATTCTTCTATTCGATATATAATGTTTCCAATCCGTCTCAGGCTTTCTGTACAAACCAGTACACGCACGAAGACATTTCCTTTCGAAAACTCTTAATTTTTCCATAGTACTAGCACTCTGGTTGTACCAGATCTGACATCCATATGTCAAAACTGGTCTAACCAGTGTCTTGTAACAGATAATTTTGACCTTTTGATCAATGTATCTGGAATGAAAGAGTTTTCGAAGAGCCATGACTACTTTAAGTGCTTTACTGAGCATGATTTTCACATGTTCAGTATAGTACAGATACTGATCGAGATAAACACCGAGGTATCGAACACAGGATTTATGTGGAACCCGTTCTAGACTACCCTCACCAGCCATGATGTGGAAATCTTTCCAATTACGTTTCAGGTCTTGACTGACCCCCTGCAGCGTTGTCCGAAACAAGATTGTTTCACACTTCTGCGCATTGATTTTCATTCGCCAATTGTCAGTGTACAGCTGTACATCATTGAACATTTTTTGGAGATTGCTCTGAACTATTGTGGCTTTTCGGTCTGCCGTATAGATGATCAGATCATCAGCAAACGCTACCAATGATCGCGTTGGCGAGACGTTAAAACCAAAGCCGTTCAATAGCTTGCGAATGAATATTGAGAAGAGCAGAGGCGCAGTAACTGTTCCCTGCTGTAGACCATTCAAGACCTTGAACTCGCGCATTGTTGTCAGATTTCCATCAGTTACAACAAACGATTTCCCGTATAACATATTACACATCATGGCGACAAGGTGTCTGGGGAACTTGTCCTGAAGGAGTTTAAAAATTAGTCCATCTAACCATACCGTATCAAAGGCTTTCTCCATATCAATGAGACATGCTCCAACACATTGTTTATCATTTAGTTTCCAACAGATGTCTGAGGTTACTTTCGTTATTGCATGTGTGGTCGAATGCCTGGCACGAAAACCAAATTGGCAATTCGGCATCAACTCATTTTCCTCAATGTGGGCGTTTAATGCTCTATTGAGTATCACTTCAAACACCTTGCTGATGTTAGGCAGCAAGCTGATTGGGCGATAGCTTTTCGGGCATGAAGATTCTTTTCCTTTCTTCAAGATCGGAAATACCTTAGCCCTTTTCCACTCATTTGGGAAATATGAATTGCTCAACATGTTGTTGAACAATATGCAATAGTTCCTAATAGCAACCTCAGGCAAATGTCGGAGAACTACATTTGGAATACCATCATTACCACATGATTTCTTGTTGTTTATCTTGCGAAATATGAAACACAAGTCTTCATAGCTGACAAAATAATCAATTAGATTCAAGCTCGGTACGAGGTCAGATGTTAATGTTTCATTGAAATGAAGAATTGATTGGCCGTTCAGGCTTGACTTGAAGTCGGAAACTTTTGCTTCAACGATCTCTGAAACTATTTCATTCCCTCTCTCAAGGTTTGGTAGATGAACCAATTCAAAATGTGTTCCAATCAGGGCAAGTTTATCTAATCCTTCACAAATGATCCTGTTTCCATTTCTATCCGGAGTCGTACTATCAATTTCGATACCAGCCCTATCGAGAAGATTTATCTCATCACTAGTGACTTCAAGATTCGATACCTTCACTCGAGACTTCTTGCGGAATATGCTATTCACTTTCGTGAACACGCCGTCTGGGTCCTGTGGGCTAATACCCCTTAATTTTTCCGCCCATTGATTGCTGACCTCACTCCTGAAGTATGACCGGATTAAGTTCCGGACATTCTTCAGATGTAATTTCAACAAAGCCAACGAGGGATGGTTGTAATCCAAAAATCGTCGATAAATATTGTTGACGCGTGTGAGAAGGAGGCTTTTCAATCTTTTCAACCTTGCGATGGTTGGTGTTTCATATCCTTCCATATTGTTTCGATGTTTTATCTTGGGAACTACTTTCTCAATCGTTTCCAACGTCAGCTTCTCTAACTTCGACAAATAGACATCTATTTCATCGTTAGTTAGATTCCTGTCATTAGGAACCATTGAGCAAGAGTTGCCACCGTCAGAAGGGGGACATTGCTTCTGGTACTCCCGATTAAACTTCTTTTGAAACTTTCCCCAGTCTGTTTTTTTGAAGTTCAACCGATGATTTTCATGTTGAACTGGAATGAGGAAGAAATCATCCCTTTGATGATTGATTTCCATTACGATTGCGTTATGGTCGCTATCATAAGGAAGCACCTGCAGTTTCCGTTGAGGACTATTAAAGTTGAATTCGAGTCTTGCGTCAGCAATGCAGAGGTCCAAATATGAATTTGTCCTAGGGTATGTTGGGAACTCCGACCCATATAGATTGCACCTGTATTCAATCTGGTTCTCTGTTATCCACGATTTCAGGAATACACCTCTTGGATTATTGGTGGCGTTCAGCCATGATGTATGCTTGGCGTTCAGGTCACCAGCAAGAATATAATAATTATGAAGCCTGTTCAATTCGAGTATTTCAAACAAGGAATTGAGTTCCTCCTTGAGCCTGAGAACAGTTCCACCAGTTGCATAGGCAGAGATAACGAAGAGGTTATCCCCACCTGGCAGTGAAATTTTGATAACGGACACTTCAAGAGATTCAAAGCTTTTGAATTCGACTTTTTCAATATTTTGGAAACGATAGGGTCTTCGAACCAATATCCCGGTGCCACCTCCCCCATCACCTATTACCCTATCGTTTCTTACGAATTCAAAATCCTTGAATGTCATGGAGTGCCATGAATTGAGGTGGGTTTCGGTGAGAAGCATGATGTCAGGCTTTTGCTTAACAATGAATTCAAGCAGATAATCACGCCGATGTAAAGTAACAATGGAGTTGACGTTGATCGAGATGAGACGAATCCTATCCATGGGAATGTGACTGGATGACAAACTATTTTGGAGCATGTTGACCTAAACTTTGAAAAACGAAATTGATTTTTTGGTCTTGCTTATTAATTCTATCTGAAAGCGATTCAAGTTGCTGGTAGATTTTAAGAAGCAGCTCATTATTGCCACTTACATTATTTATTTTATTTATATTGTTGTCTGCTGGTCCTCTGGCAGCAAGTGCAAATGATACCCCGGGTTTGATGAAGTTGGGAGGTAACAGATTCTGATTTACTTTGGTTTGCTTTGGGGAAAATTTAGCTCTTGCATCTTGATACCGAGGGCATCCTCGGTATGATGCTGGATGACCAAATGTACCGCAATTAACACAATACAATTTTTCTTTTGGCTCCACCTGAGCCAATTTGCATTCACCGGGGGCGTGGATATCTTTGCACTTAACACAGCGATAGTGCATTGCACAATTGGCAGCCGAATGACCGAATCGTTGACACCTGTAACACTGGTTGACCTCAGTTTTTTGGAGGCGTTCCCACCTCACAACTCTAAAGTTTAAGTACCTTACCTGTTGGAGGGCACTCGGACTGCTGTCGTTGGAAATTTGTACCAAATAAAATGGTAATATTTTACCTTCTACAGTTGATCTCCTTGTAGCAAAATTTTTCACACACATGAACTTAACAGCTGGTGCTGCTTCCTGCAACATCTCAAGGAGATCAACTGTATTCTCCCCACAGTCCAGGCCCTTCAACAGGAAGGTCTGATTTTTTTCCGCCTTTGGCGTATATGTAAAGTGGGGAGCTTGGACACTATTAAGAGCATCTTTCGCCTGTTTGAAGTCAGCCAGTGTCTTTGTCTTGATCGAGAGCTTATCACCGGTCACTCTCTTAATTTCAAAGTTTTTGATTTTATGTTCGGCTGCCAATAACCGAACCATATCTCCTCCACGCTGCCCAAAAACGTTTATTGGAGGAACTTTTTCATTTACCACATTAATTTTATTAGGAGGACCAGCAGACACACCGGTTGGCTTCTTCTCCTTTTGCTTATTTTTTAATTTTAAATATTTAATGAAATTATTATCGCTATCAATATTACCTGTCTTATCGTTGCTCTCCATCTCGACGTCCATTTCCTCGTGCATTGCAGACAGCACCGCATAATAATTGGCGCTGTCGTTCGCTCCTCCTGCGCTCAGGATATTTTCCGCATCATGGATTGTCTTGCTCATATCTTGCGATTTCATTTTATTTATTGGTACTCCTTTCCCGTTGGTCTTGCTTGTTGTTTCCAGTTTTTCATTCTTCTTAGTGAGTATCGGCTCTTCTTGGCCGGACGTATTCTGCGGCTTGGCTTTTTGTTTGTTCCCATTTGACAACGTCCGGACCATATCTTCTAAACTCTGTATCCGGAGTTTTAATTCGTCATTTTGTTTCGTAATCCTTGTATTCTCCATGGTTACTTTTTCATAATCTTCGCTTGAAATCGTAATTCGCTTTCCATGCTCACAATTGTCTTGTTCATTTTTCCGCTTGTTCATTTTGTCATTTGTAATTTTCAAAATGCCTGGCTCTGGGTCCCCCAGCGGTGGGAAGCCGTCGGGCTCCTCCATCCCCCGGTGAAAAAAACTTTTTTTCCTTTCTTGAAACTTTCTCGTAGGTAAAGTCAAGATACTCGATAAATTGTTCGAATAGTTCGACGATGTAATAAGTTTCTTTATAAAATTACTTTGTAATTGACGTTTTTTTTAAAAATTATTTTAATTTAAAAATTCTTGACAGGAGCGAATTAAAAACACGTCTACACGCAACGAGTGCTAGACGTAGAATCCATTAAAAACACGTCTACACGCAACGAGTGCTAGACGTAGAATCGGTTTTTTTTCTCCTTTTTCCAATTGAATTCTAAAAATACGTAATAATCCTAATTAATTGAATTTGCTATAGTTTTTTTTGATGAAATGTGTTAATGATAACGTATAAATTTAGAGAGCCATTTGGGCCATTAAGTTTTGTATTGATATCGTTTGGAATTTGCTTTATATTCTTTTAAAAACTATAACGATTAGTATTAAATAAAGCGCTTTTGACTTTGACTTTGACTTTGACTTTGACTTTAACGTAGAAATTTAGAGAGCCATTTGGGCCATTGTTTTTTATTGTTATTGTTTGGAATTTGCGTTATCTTCTTTTAAAATTTATAAGGATTACTATTAAATAAAGCGCTTTTGACTTTGAATTTCACAGTATATGCAAGAAAACATTTCCTTTCGAAAACTCTTAATTTTTCTATAGTACTAGCACTCTGGTTTACCAGATCTGACATCCATATGTCAAAGCTGGTCGGAAGTTGGAGAAGCCGATCACTTTGACTCTGATGTGTGCCTGTGGGCTTCGCAATGAAAAACAAAACAAAAACAGGAAGTTTAAAGTACTTGAATGTGAATTAAATATATTTTTGTTTAAAAGTAATATAAAATTATTTAAAAATTAAGAATCCAACGGAAAGTCTTTACAGAAATCCATTTCATGACCAAAATCTGTTTGGCCACTACTTCTTCCGACAGCCCATGGCATGAGACTTCCCACCGTTGAAATGCCAAAGGTACCGTTTCGATCCACCACAATACCGCCAGTGGGCACAGGCTCAGAAGATAATTTCTTGCATAGATTAAGGGCATTTGGGTCCCGTCCAACAAAGAAAGCGAGCTGATCTGCTAGCACGTAATGTGTAGCTATTGAAACACATCCAATTTTACTTGTATACAGTCCATATTTTTCGGCAAGATCTTTATCGGCCTGGATATTAGGATGTTTTTTATGCATCCCAAAATAATTTCCATTCATATCCATCGCTATTACTCCAAAACTTTGATGAGGACCCATATTTTGCCACGGAGGAACATAATCATTAGGGAGCAGTTGAGTCGATGCTGCAAACCCAAGTGCGTCATGAGTCACTTCTACCGCGGATTGCGCCCCTCCTCCCGTAGCCAGTTGCGCCATTCCTGCTGCGAGTGCTGCTTGATATAAGTGCTGAGGCAATATTTGTCCAACGTTCGCGGCAACTGGACCACGAATTGCAATTACTGGAGGGAGTTGATGAAAAAGAACAATTAAAAGAGTGACAATCAAACGACCATTAGGTTGTTACGATAACTTACCCCACCGGTGCATTGAAGCTGCTATTAATTGCAAGAATCAATATATAAAAATATATAATCAATCAACGTTAATTACGTTAAAAAAGTTAAAATTTAAAAATACTCAATTAAATATAATATTAAAAAGATTTTAAAAAATTTCACGAGAATTTGACAAAGAAAATTTCAAACTATGAACAAAATCGTGTTGCTTGTAAAAAGTCAATTCTTCGTGGCTACTTAGTTGGACAGTGTGTCAACCTACCTTTTAGTATTCTTACGACTCTGCTCTTGCCAATATAATCCTTGCTACTGTAAGAGGAACATTTTTAACGAACAGAACACGTATAACTGAATTACGTTATTTAAGATAATTTATAGAACCACAGTATCGGCTCAAAATTCTAAAGAACATTTATGGTAGTGTGTAATCTAGGCCACCTCCACACATTCAAGCTTTGATAAAGCAAAATTACCGAGTGGGATACAATACGGCACCCATATTTGGACAAGAAACAGGACAATGAAACGAAACGAACGGTACAAGTTGATATTTTGGACCTATTTCGCGTATGGACGGGTAAAATTAAAGCGCTATATCCTCTTGGTTCCAGTAAAACCTTGGCATGTTTCGAAATATGTTCCAAGTTTGTTTCATACACATAAAGTTGATGCTAGAGGTTGGGTTGAGATGGACTACCTATTAGCACTGACCTTGCTCTGATCACCTGTCCCGATGTGGGCAGTTGCCAACCCTTTCATGGCCTCTTATGTTTTGCAAAGATAATCATAGGGCCAATAAGGGGTCTACAAAAATAAACGGAGATAATGATTTCAAAGGAGGATGAGACAAATGGACCAACTAATAGAACAATGAATGAAAATGGTGAGCTTATATTAAACAAATATACAGGCGGCATTTGGGTGTAATAAGAAAACAGCACGAACTTTGGGGCATCCTATATGAGTACAACAACAAGGTACGCTGAGACACTGTATTAAAAACTTTATAGACATCAGCAACAATGCCAGCACCTCATGGCGTCACACTAAACAACCACCATCTCGGCTTCACGAAGTCTAAAATTCGGTGCACTAGCGTCATTTCAATTTCGAATGACCGTGATAGCGTACTTTGTGGATTAGCCAACAATTTTCAAAAGTAAACTGTGATTCCGGTTCAACCACACTTCTTATCTTGTGGAAAATCAAGATAAGGTAGAGACAATCCTAGAGGCATACATCAACAAACATGCCTACTTGAAAATTACCTCGCCTGGGTCACAGAAAACCCACTACTAATTGACTAAACATTGCTTAATAGCCGGAAGCATGAATTATGGTAACATTGAGATTATTCATGCAAAGGTTAAAACAACTTTCAGGGTATTCTGGAAGAAGACCTAAACATCTCAAATATGTAGCCCTTCCCTTCCTCCAAAATATTACTCGACATTTTTGGAGACTTCAATCTGTCAGGCCAAGCCCGGTCTCACACACACACACTCAACTACATGATGACAAGTGAGAGGCACGGCAGTGACCAACTAACCGCCGACCGCCGAAGACGTACCGTGTCGCTATATCGTTTGAGTATTTCAAAGATTATTCTTGTACAATAATTAACCTTAATAAACATTTATATTCTCGGGAAGACCGAATAACTTTCTTTTCTTTTCTATTATTTCATATCTTCGTGCATATTTAATGATCAAGACCTACTCTAAATGTACTCTAAATTAAAAGGGCCCGCGAAAACGTGGATAGACACTTCACCTATTTTTAATTCGGGGCCCGAATTCGTGTCGAAATTTTTGACGGATTTTCCGGTAGCAGCTAATGTCGCTGACATACACATCGAAGTCGCGGAAACTAATCGGAGGTTGTTCGAAACACTTGGACAGTACTACTATAAACTACTATCGTTGGGTAGAAAGGGTTGGTTACCCGATCAGGCGATTATTAAATATTTTAGTCGTGATTGCGTCGATTGATTGATTGCGTTGAATTGATTCTCGTTTCGCAAATACGAAAATTGAAATGTCCTCTCCGCCGCTGAAGAAACAAGACAAAAACGAAAAAACCGCTTTGTTTTAATTGTTACAATCCTGGAAACATTTCCATCCTTTGTCCGCTTCCACAACGTCTGGAGCGATGCACCGTTTGCCTCCGCACTAACCATAAAACGAGTGAATGTCTGGAACGATCAAATAAACAACCACTGCGAAATACGAAAACGTTTGAAATCCAAACTAAGGCCTCTGAGTGTGAACCATCCGAAATAATCAAAGCCGTCAAAATTAATGGAATACGAGGTTTCTTCATTTGTAGACCCCGGTAGCAACCGAACATGGATTAGGGAGTTGTTCGCACTGAAAATTGGAAGTGTTTACTCTTGTGACGTATCGATAAATGAATTTGCCGGAGGTAACTACCGATGCAAAAATAAAATAAAGATCGATGGCAAATTGTTGCTCTTGTGATTTGCGATTGCCACCTCGAACACGACATTTTATTGGGACATGATGTTCTGTGCTGCCGAGGGAATTGTTTGGTGATTCGTGGAGAAAAATGTTGGATTGAGAACGAGAACAATCTAAACGTGGGCAAATCATTAACGAACGACGATCGTCATAAATTCGAGCATGGCTTGACGAAATTTCGGTCAAGATTTGCAACGAATACTTATGAATTGGGGAAATGTTTTAATTATCAAATGATCATCTCACTTAAACCCGATCAACCGGTTGCATTAAAACTCTACTGGCTTCCGTATGCAAAAAAACAAATTGTCGACGAATTGATCGCCGAGCTTTTGGATGCGAATATTATACGGCCGTCCGATTCTACATACTCGTCCCCTGTCGTTTTGATCGACAAGAAAAATAGGAGAGCCGTTTATGCGTTGATTACCGACATTTGAATAGCGTTACGATAAAACAACCGTTCCCGATGCCAAATCTCGAGGACCAATTTATGCAGCCGTTCGAACATAAATCTATTACGGTTCTGGATTTGAGGATGGGATACCATCAAATAGAAATGGCTGAGGAATCAAGACAATACACCGCATTCGTGACGAATAATGAGCATTATGAATATAACAGAACGCCTTTTGAGCTCGTTAATGTGCCTGGAGTCTTCCTAAATTTTGTAAATAAAATTGTTTCTCGAATGAACTCTGGAGAAGCAATAGCATATCTAGACGACATAATTCTACCGAGTAAGGATGTATATGGTGATTCAAATTCACTTGGAAAATTTTTCGAACTCTTGGAGACCTACGGACTGACGCTGCGGTTGGATAAATGCAAATTTCTAACCGAGAAAATAGATTATCTGGGTTACGTTGTGAACAAAGACGGAATTCGACCTGGGAAGGAAAAATTTGCTGCTAATACGAATTTCAAACCGTCAACCAACATCATCGAAGTGAGGAGATTCTTAGGTCTCACCGGGTTTTTTTCGAAAGTTTGTGGAGGGTTATTCGTTAATAGTGAAACCACTGACGCAGTTGTTGCGACAATCGGAAGATGCCAGCAAATCGTTTGTATGGGGCGACGAGCAGCGAAATTTGTTCGAACAACTTAAGATTATCTCGTGTAATGAGCCGGTGTTAACATTGTTTGATATTAATGTCCAACACGAAATTCATACGGATGGCAGCACAATTGGACTCACTGGTGTACTCTTGCAATCAAGCGATGGTAAAAGCTGGAAACCTGTCTTTTACTATAGCCGCCCCCTGTTCAGCAGCGGATAGCGTTTATCATAGTTATAAGCGTGAAGTGCTCACCGTCGTTGAGACATTGGATCGATTCCGAGTTTATATTTTGGGAAAGCGCGTCCGAGTTGTAACGGATTGTTCCGCCGTTGCTCAGGTGAAAACGAAAACCGAATTAAAACCAAGAATTGCCAGGTGGATGCTGCGATTGATGGAATACGATCTCGACATTGTTCACCGACCGGGAAAACGACTCGCTCAAGTCGATGCTCTCAGTCATGCTCCTGATTTAGCAGCCCTTGAACCTACAATCGCTGAGTTAGTTTTCGCCGTTTCAGCTGGTAGTGATGACTGGATATATGCAATGCAGCTGAAGGATGACCAACTTTGACACTTTATAGCCGTTTTTAAGAATGAAGAAGAAGACGTGCGAATGAAACAAATAATAAACGATTTTGAACTTAACCGACACCGACTGTTTCGGAGAACTGATCGCGAACTCAAATTAGTAGTGCCCAAATCGATTGGATTTCGTATAGTGCAGAGCTTTCACGACAATTGTGGTCATTGCAGTGTCGACAAGACCAAAGAACGCCTTGAACAATATTATTGGTTTCCGAAAATGCGGAAGTTTGTGAAAAACTATATTGCTGCGTGCGTGAACTGTTCTTATTATAAGTTGCGTTCGAGAAAACTAGAGGGACGTTTATATTGTGATGAAATGCCGCCTATACCGTTCCGACAGTTGCGTATTAACCATTTAGGCCCTTTCAGACGTAATAAAAACGGGAACGTTTATATTCTAGCAATATCCAACGCCTTTACTAAACATATAGTGGTGAAAGCCGTGCGTAATACCTCGACATAGCCAGTCTTAAATGTGTTAGTGGAATTGACAAGTTATTTTGGTTTACCGCAGATTATAGTATCCGATCGAGGTACCGCGTTTACCTCCCGAAAATTCGCTTCATTTTGCAATTCGCATAATATTAAACATAATACGGTTTCAGCCCGAACTCCGCAAGCTAAGGGTCAGGTTGAGCGGGCAAATCAGACTACTCTATCGAAAAATTGGGACGAACTCTTACCATCACTTCAGTGGGCTGTAAACTCACAAAAAAAAAAAACTCTGCAACGGGTTTTAGCCCGAACGAAATCATCTTTTATTTTAAATTAAGAGATGTAACAAGCAACCAACTTCTCTCATTTCTGCAAGACGCCATTATATCGACAACCAAAAACAATGAAATTGATATTTGAACCAAACGCAATCAAGCATTGGCGAACATTGCTAGAGAACGTCTACAATGGAAGAGTTGCTTCGATTGCAAACATGCACCACCGAAAAATACGAAGTGAATGACTTGGTGTTCATCGAAAATGATTTTCCATCTACCGGACAAAGCCGTAAACTGGAGACGAAGTTTAAAGAATCCTATGTCATTTCTCGAGTCCTGGATAGGGATCGCTATGTAATCGAGGACATAAAAGGTTTACAAGTATCCACCCGCCCATTCTGTTCTGTTTTCACGTCCGAAAAGATTCGACCCTGGTGTGCCACTCCTCCCGAAGTTGAAAATACTCATGACGGAGCTGACTACGTAATCGAGGGCGATCACGATGCAGGATTGGCAAATTCATTTAGGCTTAGCGCGGTCTCACACACACACACTCAACTAAACGATGACTAGTGAGAGACACGGCAGTGACCAACTAACCGCCGACCACAGAAGACGTACCGTGTCGCTACATCGTTAGAGTATTTCAAAGATTATTCTTGCATAATCATTAACCTTAATAAACATTTATATTCCCGGGGTGACCGAATTACTTTCTTTTCATTTCTATTATTTCATATCTTCGTGCATATGTAATGTTCAGGACTACTCTCACCCTGACAAATCAATGGCAACCTTTCAAGGCTAATAATATAATCCTCTGTGGGATGATACATCGAAAGTCGAAATATCAGATGGTGGCTGCAATCAGACTAAATTCATTTATTATGCGACTTTGATGAGCCCGCAGTACAACCAACTTCAATTAGACTAGGTTTCTAGTGTAATGCTAAAAGATGGCAATCACATTATGATTTTGTTACACATTTTAACACCTTCCCATAACAAAATAACAAAAACAATCACTTGAATTCAATCGTTATGAAACAGACGAAATACATAACTTTTTCATAAAGTAATAATTTTTGATTGGGCCTAAGCTCTTAGTTAAAATATCTGCAGGCACTTCAGCTATTTCAAGGTTAGAAATATTTATCATATTATTATTTACAGTTTCTCTTATAAAATGGTACCTTATATCTATGTGCTTAGATCTACGATGAAACACTGGCTTAGACACCAGTTTTTGAGCATTTAGGCTATCATTAAATAACGAAATAGGTTGTGAATTACCTACAATTTCTACCAATAAATTTTTTAAGTGGATAGCTTCTTTGCTAGCTTCAGACATTGAATTGTACTCTGCATCGGTACTTTGCAATGCTACATTTCTTTGCTTTCTGCATTCAAATGAAGTTACTGAGTTTGACAATGTGAAACAAAACCCTGAATATGATTTCCTATCTGTTACTTCTGAACCCCAGTCTCTTCTATGAAGCCCTCAACAGGACAATTATCTTTTCTAAAAATAGGACCATAATATTTAGTACACTTCAAATATTTTAACAGCCTCTTAGCATGTCTCCAGTGAGTTTCATTATAAGAATTATTAAATTGACTAAGAAAACACTATATGAAATGTCAGGTCTAGTTAAGACTGCTAAGTACATTAAGCTACCTAGAAGTTTCTGATAGGGATACTCATAGGAAACTCCCTAAGCTTTTGCCAATTTGAGATTCATCTCCATAGGAGTACGGACATTTTTACTTTGGGACATATCGAACTTTTCTAGTAAATTTTCAATATCTTCTTCTTGATCAAGAGATATTACATTTTTACCAAATTTAACTTTCATTCCAAAACATTGTTTCAATTAGCCTAGATTCTTGATCTTGAATCTTCTGCTCAACTCATCTACTAACAAATCCAAGGCTGATCTACTGTTATAAAAAACAAAAAAAAATCATCTACGAACAAGGCAATTATCATTTTAACGTTTCCTTCAAATTTAGTGGTTCATATTTTGATCTTTTGTAGCCTAAACTTTGCGAATAACTATCAACTTTATAGTTCCATGCTCTGGAACCCTGTTTTAGTCCATAAATAGCACGCTTTAATCTACATACTTTGTTATCAACCTTGTTACAATCTTCATTAGTAAACCATGTAGAAAGACATTTATAACGTCAAGATGACATACATCTAAATTCAACTTTATTGCTAATGCAAACAAAAGTCTCAAGGTGAAGTATCGAACCAAGGGGGGGAAGTTTCTTGATAATCTTCACCGAATTTTTGAGAAAAACCTTTCGTCACTAACCTTGCATGATACCCCACATTATTGTCAGCGTCATGTTTTTTTAAACACCCCACTTGCATTGGACCACTGTTGTATTTTAGGGACGATCCACTTCCTCCCAGGCTTCATTTTCTTCAAAAGAATTCAACTTTTCTTCCATGGCTGCCTTCCATAGACACGGCTGGGAAAGTGCTAGAGAAACTCATCAAGGGAAGACTCACGCCTTCAACTCCGCTGGATGGGTGGATATTCTGGATAGGCTGGAAAACTCTGTTCAAACTCCAGAATATCTAATGCGGCTTTTGAGGAACTACCTAAAGTACCGAAGCCTGCTCTACGACACGCCACAGGGCCAACAAAGGAGTTACATCGGGTGTTACCCAGGGGTCTATTCTTGGTCCGGACCTGTGGAATGTGTCTTACAATGGGCTACTGTGACTTGAGATACCAGATGAGTCGCGCTTGGTCGGCTATGTGTATGATGTTGCGGCTCTGGTCGCTGGACGCACCGTTGAACAAGCGCAACTTAGGCTAGGTATGCTAATGCACCGAGTGAGGTACTGGATGACTTCTCGCGGGCTCAGAGAAAACCGCAGTGGTCATCTTGACAAAAAAGAGAGTCCCTAGAGTAAGGATGATCAGTATTGGAGACATACAATTCGAATCGAAGCCAGCGGTGAAGTACCTGGGGCTACTAATCGACTCGAAGATGAGTTTCTCTGGGCAAATCAGGGCAACGGCTGAGAAGGCTGCTTCGGGAATATCGGCTCTGATTCGACTTATGGCTAACGTAACCTCTTGATGAGTGCTGTAGGGTCAGTGCTACTGTACATAGCAGAGGTATGGGACGACGCTCACGAAAACGTTTGGCACAGGTACAGAGACGAGGAGCACTGAGAATTGCATCTTCGTATCCGACAGTCTCTGATCCGGCAGTGAGAGTTATTGCAGGCGTGATACCTGTCGCCCTCCTTGCTAGAGAGCGCCGTGGTATTTACCTGCGTCGAAACGAGGACAAGAGGGAGATGGTTGCCTGCGAGGAGAAACAGCGCCCGCTCAACGATTGGCAGCAGTCTTGGGTGAATTGCACGAAGGGAAGGTGGACTGCGCGTCTCATCCCAGATGTGAGACCGTGGCTTAATCGAAGGCATGGTGAGACTGACTTCTATCTGCCCCAGCTTTTCAGCGGACATGGGTGTTTTCAGTCTTACCTGCACAATATTAGTAAGTCACGGTCTTCCGATTGTTGGTATAGCCCAGGAGAGGAGGACAAACGCCACACATTTTTTGCGTGCACAAAATGGGTCAGGCTGCGAAGGGAACTGTACAAGGAGACGGAAGAGCTCACCCCGGATAATATAGTTGCGGTGATGCTCGAATCTATTGACAAATGGAACCAGGTGGCACATTATGCTCGGGCAGTCCTAAAATATAAACGGGACTCACAGCAGCCGGGGGCGCTGGGGCTGGGGGATCGCTTTTCTGGCACTTTCTCTTCCCCTCTTCCCTCCCGCTAGGAAAGGGATCCCCCAGCTTGAAGGCGCCTCACGGCAAACCAAAACGAGACCTGCCCCGAAGTAATGAGTCAAACGGTTCCAGGCTGGGTTCTCAGGTTTACAGGGGAGATGTTTAGTGGGTAGTCTAGTCGCTTGCGAGCATGGGAGTCCCACACTCTTTGCATAAATCGCATTCACCTCCCTACTACAAAAAATGGCTGCCTTCCAGAACTGACGTTCAGGACCATGCAAACCTTCATCAAGTGTGATGTGTTCTCCATCACTTCCTTTTTGACATTCTGCAAGAGTCAAATTGCTTATACCATATCTCTCTGGTTTTCTCCTAATTTTCTTTCCGGTTTCTTCAATTCCTGCGTTCACAGGTGTTATCTCTAAGTCTGAGGTAGTATAACAATTGGAATCAGTACTTACCAAAGAATCTTCTGGATCTGGTACAAAAGTGCTGTCATTGTCATCTTCTTCTTCAGAATCGGATGTTTTTGATCTGGTCTCCGCGTCATCTGACACATCTGGCCTGTTCTTCGATGCAACTGGTAAAGCAGTATCAACTTTATTCTGGTCTGGATGCTCCATAATGACTATGTCTCTACTCATGGTTACAGAATTAGTATTATGATCATATACTCGGTACCCCTTCACATTCTCAGACTAGCCTACAAGAATAAACTGCTTCGCCTTCTTGTCCCACTTCTTCCGTCTTTCTCTTGGGACATGCGCTATGACAGTACTTCCAAATACTCGTAAATAACTGAAGTTCGGCTTCTTGCCTGTCCAGACATCATAAGGTGTTTTATCATTCGGTCCGGAAACTACAGATCTGTTTCTTAAGTATACCGAAGTATTCACAGCATCAGCCCAAAACTTTTTATATAAGCCAGCATCAAACAGCAAGCATCTAGCCTTTTCTACTATAGACCTGTTCAAACGTTCGCATAAACCATTTATTTAAGCTGGCACTTTTTATGTGCCCTAAGCGTCTATGCTACATCCTGCTATTTATCACTATTGGCACCGCTACCAATGTCTCATCCGCATTCAGCGTGTACAGATAGCGATTCTACGCTATCTTTACACGCCGTTAATCAACTCAGCTTCACCTACAAGTTTCTAATGCTGATTATAGATGTACGAGAAGCAAGCATTTTTTTTGAAAACCACCCTATCTCCATTTTTTATCAAATGACTTACAGAAAGCAAATTTGTTGTCAATTCTGGTACACACAGTATATTGGAAACTGTGATGTCACACTCGCTATCGTTCACGATTGTCACTACAGTCTGTTAAGTGAAAGCGGGTCCAGCATAATTTTGAAGTTGTTAATTTAACAACAGTTTTTGACTTATACATACATCAAATGCATTCTGAGGGAACGCGCTTTCAGTTTAATAGTGAGTCCAATCACCACCAGCATCAATTATTGCGTGGCATCTCTGAGGCATACTTTCCACTAATTTTCGGCGTATTCGAGGGGAAGCGCCTTCCAAATGAGTTGAATTTGTCAGGAGAGCTCCTTCAAAGTGACCTTTTTTGCGAAGCTTCTGCTTGATATAGTAGGGCCAGACGTTTTCGATAGGATTTGCATCAGGCGATTGCGAAGGCCAATCAAGTGTCACAATGCATTTTTCCCGTTTGCACAGCCGGCTCCGGTGTATGGGATCATTATCGACGTGTGATAACTCGAGACTTTTTTGCTCCAATTTCGCTTGTCCTTGACATAAGGGCAAGCCAGGATTGCGCGAAAGCAAAGCTACTTTTTGGTCACTTTTCCTACCGAACGACGATTTGGAAGGTCATTGACGGTTTTCGACTCTTTAAATCATTAAGCCCACTTCTTGACTGACGATACAGATTTTTTAATGCATTTAGCCGCCACTATATAGTTCATTATTGGTCTTTTAGGGTGTGCGCAAAGGAACTCAGCCTCGAAGCGCTTTGCGTAAATGCCAGTCATCGCAATTTTAGTGTTTTTCCGACGGAAGATTGAATTCGACTAGTTTTTTTTTTCAAAGCGCCAAACACAGACGTTCTCTCTACCGATAAAAACAAATTGAAGTCAATATCATTTAATCGATTGCAAGCTATGCTGGACACGTTCTTACTTAACAGACTGTATGTTTACATCACCAGAACATAACACTGGCACGCTGATCTGACGTGCAATTATGATTTCCTTTGTATCGAAGATCTGTGATAGATTCGCGATCAAGTCTCGTCTCGCAGTCATATGTTTACTGGCACCGCTGTCAACATACCAACTCTTCTGGTTAAATTTTCCGGTCAGAAATATGGCACTTAAAAGCGTTTGATTGTCTTCTTTTGCTTTTATCCAATTATGATTTTTGTAGTGAC
Organism: Odontomyia ornata; assembly: GCA_963969285.1. NCBI lineage: Eukaryota > Metazoa > Arthropoda > Insecta > Diptera > Stratiomyidae > Odontomyia > Odontomyia ornata. The sequence continues at coordinate 309,663,595 of OZ017740.1, forward strand.
TGGTTTGTTTACAATTAAAACACTTTATATTTTTGACATTTTAATGTCTGATGATTGTTTCATACCAAGTTGGCTGCCGTGTTTGGTGCTGCCATATCTGTGACGCTGCGAATTTTGAGATTTTATTGCGAAAAATGCATTTTTGTAGCTGGAGATAGCACCTTCATCAGATCCCGAGTGTTCGATGGCCATTATCATTGGAGCATACTTATCCGTTAATCCAGCCAGCATCAATGCACCAATCCACTCATCCTTGATCTTAAAACCTGTTCTTTGCAGTCGTTGTCCCGTTTCTATTATTTGAGTGATGTAGTCCGTTATAGATTACCATCTTTTAGGCGAATATTCATGAGGTTTTGTAGTAAACTAATCTTCCTCGTGTAGCCTGAGTCGTCAAACATATTTTTCAATGTTACCCATAGATCAGAGGTTGTTTCTGTTGTTCTAAAGCGCTGGATCGATTGTGAGGATAAATTTCGCTCTCGCCTTCGAATCTTCAGTTTTCTGGGCTGTAGCCGCAGATGTCGGTAACTCAGCTACAATGGCATGCGTCATAATTTCCAAAACAAGTACATTTGACGCCGTAAAACACCAGTCGTCATAATTCTCACGACCTCTAAGCTTTGGAACGTTTGCAATATAGTTCTGCGACATTTTAAAAACTAGCACGTGCCAAAAAAAACTTTTTTACGAAAATGAGTCTGGGTCCATAACATAATAATGAAATTCAGATGGTGGTTGCAATCGAACTAATTTCATTTATTATGGGACTTTGATGAACCAGCAATACAACCAACTTCACTTAGACTAGGTTTCTAGTGTAATGCTAAGAGATGGCGATAACATTATTATTTTGTTACAGATTTGAACAGAAATCTCATGCAAAGCTCTAGAAAGAGAGGAGACTACGAAGCACTTTCATCATGACGACTAACTGAAAAAGAGTTTGCTTTAGCTTGGAAAACTTTGTAAAGACGTTTTTTCTCGGTAGAAATGGTTCTAAAATAAATGGCGATTCATGCACCACACTCAATGTATCAGATGTTTCTAATACTTTGCAGACGCCAAACGGTCTCCTAGTAAAAGAGACACCATAATGCTCCCTGTCTTTAAAAATGCTCTGTAATCAATTCAGACCCTTGGAAAGTCTCCTGGAAACTAGGATTGTATCACAGTCGTAGACTGATATGTATCACAAAAACTCGACAAAACGCCAAATAAAAATGAGAATAGTTCCTTTGTAGCACTTAAAAGATACCTCTAGTTGACAGGTTTCATCACTCTAACCAGAAACGTGAAGAATATCGAATTTTCCTTATTTCAATATCATTGATACTTCAAAACCTCTATTCAATGTCAGTCACTACGTTGCGGCCACTGAGAAGAAGGAGAAGTCAAAGTTGGTTTGCGACTAATCTGGGCAAAAGTACTTCACCTCGGGTTGCGATGACTTCAAAATTTTAACATTAGCTAGAAGATTGAAGGCAGAAAGGGAGAAGAGGCTGTGATCTATCGGTGTTGGTAGACATAAAACATCAAATTACCGCAATTACCCTAGATACCTTATTTGTAAGCAAACGCACCATACTATATCAACTTCTTCCACTTTTTCAAATTCTAGGTGCTGCTAAGAGGAATCTCCAAATCAAGCCAAAACTCTAATTGACCCTGACTTAGAACTGATAGTTGTTGCTAAGTATTTATTTAGGGCTCATAGCCTTAAAAACATCTTTCAGCTCTTATGATCTCAAGAGTTGATAGCAATATGACGTTGATGGCAAAATTGGCTAGTTTTCTTGACATATAGCTGCTCATTTTAGCTGTGACTCTCTATATTAAGGCTTACATCTTCATGAGCCTGCCATTTTGCTTGCCATCCCAACCATCAACTCCAAAGTGTACTCAGCTTAACTGATAGTCGCAGATCTTGCATTTTTGACACCTTTAAAAATGATCTTATCGGTGGAGCTGATTCCTATGGACAAATAATTGAACCAAACATCATCTACAACTGTCCTAATACAAGAACTCTGACAGCTCATTTATTAATCTTTGGTTGGCTGGTTCTTAAACCTATCATTCTTCATAAAAACATTCTTTAACGAAACTTTGGTGATAAAACCTCTTGAATCTCACTCAGTATAGCAGTTGAATTCATGACTTTCTACCAAGATTCGGGGTTCAAAAGGAAGTTCAGGCCCAGCAAATTTCTCTAGACCCTCCATCACTTTTCGAGCCATCTTAATGTTTCATCAGAAATCTTGAGAGTTGGAGGAAGACTTCATCACACTGAAAATAATGTTGAGAGCAAACATGCTTCCCAGAGAATTCCACGCTCACCACCCCAGCGATAGACGAAGCTTTATACTCCATGACGGTGTGCAACTAACTCTAGCGACACTCAGATAAAGTCACTGTATAGTTGTTGGAAGATATATCTTATCAAAAAAATTATTCTGCAATACCCACACTGCGCTCATCAATGAAGAGCTAACGAACTCATAGGCGAACTACCTGAAGTTAGAGTCACTCTATCTAATAATATTGATTTAATAAGCTTTCCCTATTGTATTCAAATCATAGAGTGGGCCTAGGAGTGAGTTTACTTAGATCTCGAAAGTTCGAGATTTCCTGAAGGAAATCTAGACACCCCGTCAAAACTGCTTAGTTTGTTATTTTACGGGATTAAAATTAACTACATTTGACAAGTTTCTATCTTTTAGGCAGAGGTGAGTGGTTCACTTCAGCCATTTAAACATCTTTAGGTTTGCATTCCCCTTGTAATACAACGATCTTCTTCGGAGAAAGCAACGGTTGCTTTTTGTAGAATGTTTGCGTCTTTTCAAGCCTCCATGTCCGGTTACTTTAAGGAGACAAAAACATTTTGAATTACTGTAGAGTAGATTAATTGACACATAATAGAACATTTCTAAAGATAATGAAAATTGATCAGTACGTCTCGTACAGTAGAGTACGCGTGATAAACTGTTTTGTAGTGAACCTTCGTGGATCGACAAGAGCTCGCCTCATATGATCCCGCAAATAGCTAGTCAACAAGTACGCGAACGCGGTCGTTAAGCGAAGCTAGTCAGCTGAACTTTTGTTTATAGCTCGCTGAGCTCGGTTTCGTTTATAGCTCGCTGACACTTTTGCCATATAATCGGATTTAAAGCAAAGAATTCACTACACATGAACTCATTTTCCTCATCTTCTTCTTCCGTTGTTTCCTCTTCCCTTGCTTCTTCTTCCGGAGAAGGAGAAGAGGGTAGATAGCTCTCTAATGAGGAAGATGAAAGCTCCATTTCCTTTTTTTTGTTTTGGCCAGCGTCAGATCTTAAAATTGCTCTATTTACTCTTTATTAGCCCGATGTGGTTCTGCAGAAAGTTGTTGTTGAGCCTGTCTTAGCTGCTGTGGTCTTCGCTAAGCCATGCCTGCAGAGTTTGCAAAGCTTTAAGTTGTGAAATTTTGCAGAGTAATCTGCTAATCTTTGTCGATTATGGATATGTCAGTTATATCCACAATCCACCCAAACAAAACTCCATCATGTTAAAAAACCTATCCAACTGTTATATGTTTATGTTTGGCATATTAAATGATTTAATATTTCGCAACCAGGGAAAGCAAGAACCACTCACACAGCAGACTCCTTGATCAGGTTCTGATATCTCCTTCTGTTTCTCTTTCTGCTTTATCTCCTTCTTGCTCGCTCTTTCCACCTTTGTTCTTTCTTACTGTTGCATTAACACAAACGTAATTACAATTTCGAAATGCCCGTAACATGACCGTACACTTTTATTGTCCAATGCAGACTGTGGTCTCATGGAGTGGGCGAAATGCCACCAAAACTTAAAAGACATTGATGTGCGTCTTCCTCTGCATAGCAGTTTCAGGTGTACATCCAAATGCAGGGACACGAATGTGATATAAAGGCAGCTGCACACTAAGATACAGAATGCTCACTCACACGAAGGGGTGCTGGACGGTATGCCTCATCCCTGGGTTGAGGCCGTAGCAATAACAAGCTGTAAAAAAAGTAGCTAAGTCTTATTGGCTCAACCAAAAAAAAAAAACTATGAATAACCACGAATCATTTAGTAGTTGCCATTTGGCCGCCCAAGCTTAGACTGCTCCATTTCAACATGATTAGAGTTTTGTAATTTTAATTTGATATTGTTTGATTAACTTTTTGATTAAGTATTCATTGAGTTAAGAGTGCCATATAGGAAATTAAGTTTTTGAATATTTTGATGTTGTAAAACTTGCTTCATGTTTTCACATAATTTAAAACAATTGGATCAACTAAGCGCATTGACATTTGATTAGCCTCATAATGCCTCGCAAATGAGTTTCTCTATTGAAATCGTTGATTCCGCCTGCTCATATCGGAGGATATTCGATCTTTTTATTAGTGGCCCGCCTGTAAATATGATATATAATCGGGGCATCATTAGAATCGAAAATATACCGATTGATGTCCAAATACACGAATTTTTCTGTAGGTATGAAGTCAATGGTGCTACAAGTCTCAACGTACCCGTCGATAGGGTGGAACGGCTGTGAAATCTAGTAGCTATATACTCTTTGATCGGAATAATTTCATGCATGGTGATGTTGTCTATACCTGGCTCTGTATACTTTTTCAAATCTTGGATCGCATTGGACACTTCCCTTTGATTTGGTTGACGAATATGGAAGATGGACTTTGGTGATGGAAATAACAAAGCTTTGTTGAATTCAGTTGAAAATTTGGTACTGTCCGTTAACAAATCCAGAATCCAATATGTGGATCGAAATTGATTTATCTACGATTGAAACTTGAATACTCATTTAAAAACAGTTTTTTCCGATCTAGTGGGCGCGATGAATTGCCTTCTTACAAACGACACAATTAATATTCTATCTTTTTACCCAAACATTTTATCAAATTACTCGTCTTTTAAAAAGGAAAATTTTAGTAATATTTCTTTATTACCTTAAAAAAATTTAAATTTTAAGAATAAAAAAGGATTCTTCCTTTTTGCTATTTAAATTTTTTAAACTTATTTATTGTCATTACATTGAATTTTTACATTACTTGCAAAATATGTGTACCCTAAATACTTGGAGTAAGTATCAAATATTACTTTGGGCGTTGTTAGTTTACCGTCATTTTTTTTTGTCCTTTTGTAGGGATAATGATTCGCGGTCCTCCTCTTTTGCATTATTACCAAAATTGGCTACCTCTACCCGTTTTTCGACAGGCGCTCTTTGCAGGAGCGGTTAGTCTTGCAGCGGGCGGAAGGGCGCCCGTGGCTGTAAAAACGGCTCTTGACATACTTTCGAGTGCAGCTTCATTTCAAGAACCTCCTTACCCTGCACGGAAATCGGGTCCATGGCAAGCTTTTGCAGCACTAGCAGTCGACGAGTATGGACATTTTAGTGGAATGCATCGAAAACATCCTAATATTGATGGTGATGTGAAGCTTATAGAAGACTGTGGATTGGTGATAAATGAGAACTCTGCTTGTTCACTTGTTGGAACACATGAGGAAATCGAACGTCTTCTGGACGTGGTGCAAATAAATTTGACGAATGATGAATTTATTATGGACGCACAAGGTGAATTGCAAACAAAAGTGTCAATAATTGGAATCGAATCAAATGTTTCATGGGGTCAGAGCTACGAAGATTTTCCGGTGCTACATGCGTGTAGCAATGCACATTATGGAGCAGCCGCAGACGACATCGAACCGTACTTCATGTGTACTCAATGTACGGAGGGGTCCAGGTGGCCTTCATCAAATTCTTGTTAATCGGGTTGATTTGAATTACATTTCCACTAACCAGGACCAGTAGGATAGATGAAGAATGTCAATATTCCAACCAATGGAGTTAAGGTTAATGAATAAACTTCGTTGTAAATTTCTGTACACCTTGGTTGATTAAATTCAAATTCAGAATGCAATTCAATTGCGCTTTATTTCATCAATTGCTATAAAGTTTATATGCACCCTTTTTTTAATATCTCATTCGCTAAAACTCTCTCCATCAGTCTTTCATAAAAGTAAAGTCAGAATCGAAAGCGCTCAAAGTCGAAGCGCTTTGTTCAATACAAATCGTTTTTAAATTTTAAAAGGTTATAAGCTAATTCCAAACAATAACAATACAAAACTCAATGGAACAGACAACCCTGAGCGTAGGATTCTAGCCTTTGATACGGTATGGTTTCACACTTCTGCGCATTGATTTTCATTCGCCAATTGTCAGTGTACAGCTGTACATCATTCAACATTTTTTGGAGATTGCTCTGAACTATTGTAGCTTTTCGGTCTGCCGTGTAGATGATCAGATCATCAGCAAACGCTACCAATGATCGCGTTGGCGAGATGGCGGATTCTACGTCTAGCACTCGTTGCGTGTAGACGTGTTTTTAATCGCTCCTGTCATTAATTTTAAAAATTAATTAATTTTTCACAAAAGTCAGTTTCAAATAATTGAATTAATTTTGTACGAGTCAGTCAAAAGCAAGTTTTGATTTTATTGGGGAAGAATTAATCGTCGAAGGCATCGACCAACCAAACCAATAAATCAAGAAAAGGCAACAAACCAAAGACAACTCGGGACTGCTGTATGGAGGAGCCCGACGGCTTCCCTCCGTTGGGGGGCCCCGGGGAGAGTGACGGTGTGAAATTGGCAAGTGTCAACAAGCGGAGACACACGAGCACGCAGGATACCGCAGATGCCGGTCGCAAAACACAAGTGCTCGAGGATAGACAGGAAGTGTGCCGCCTTCGAAGTGAAATCGAAGAGCTAAAGGCAAGAATTCAAACGTATGAAGAAATGTTCAAGACGGCAAAACAAGTTCAAGAGAGTGGTCCGATACGAAAAATCGAAAAACAGAAGAAAGCTGCAACTCCAATAATAACTGAAGAGGTATTAAGTGCTGGTGGCACGAACGAAAGCCAGAACTACTTTGCGGCGCTGGATGGACTCCAGCAGGACATGGAGGTAGACGAAGGTAACAAAGACGATAATTTTATCTTATATTTAAAAAATAAAAATAATGAAAGTAGAAATAGGGAGAAGAAACCAGCCCGTAGTTCTGCTGGTCCTCCTCAAAAAGTAGCCAAGAATACCGAGAAAGTTCCGCCGATTAATGTCTTCGGGCAAAGCGGAAAAGACATGGTTCGGCTGTTGGCAGCCGAAAACAAATTGACAAATTTCGAAATCAAACGAGTAAATTCTGAGAAGCTATCAATTAGAACGAAATCACTGGTTGATTTCAAATCAGCGAAAGATGCTTTGAATTCTGGGGAGGTTCCGCACTTCACCTATACCCCCAAGAGCGAGAAGAACCAGACGTTCTTGCTGAAGGGCTTGGACTGCGGAGAAGATACCGTCGATCTTCTTCAGGTTCTCAAGGAAACGGCGCCACAAATCGAGTTTATCTCAGTGAAAACATTCGCGACAAGAAGGTCGACGGTAGAAAAAAAAAACTTACCACTTTATTTGGTACAAATAACAAATAAGAGCAGTCCAAGCGCTCTTCAGCAAATCAGGTATTTAAATTTTCGAGTGGTGAGGTGGGAACGCCTCCAGAAACGAGAAATCAACCAGTGCTATCGCTGCCAACGATTTGGGCATTCGGCTGCCAACTGCGCCATGCATTACCGATGCGTTAAATGCAAAGACGTGCATGCTCCCGGTGAGTGCAAATTGGCTCAGACGGAGCCAAAAGAGAAGTTATATTGTGTGAACTGCGGTGTTTTTGGTCACCCGGCATCATATCGAGGATGCTCCCGATATCAGGATGCAAGATTGAAATCTGCCCCAAAACAAACACAAATACACCGCAGTGTCTTAGCTCCGAACTTCGTCAAGCCCGGAGTATCATTTGCACTCGCCGCTAGAGGACCAGCAGAAAATGCGGAAAATAGGGTAAATAATGTAAGTGGCAATAATGAGCTGCTTCTCAAAATTTATCAACAATTAAATTCCTTATCAGAGCGAATCGATAAACAAGATTCGAAAATTAACATTGTTTTTCAGCGTTTAGGACTTTCAAATGGCTCAAAATAAGTTGTCATCCAGCCACATTCCCACGGATAGGATTCGTCTCATCTCGATCAACGTCAACTCCATTGTTACTTTACATCGGCGTGATTATCTCCTTGAATTCATTGCCAGACAAAAGCCTGACATCCTGCTTCTAACCGAAACCCACCTCAATTCATGGCACTTCATGACATTCAAGGATTTTGAATTCGTAAGAAACGATAGGGTAATAGGTGATGGGGGAGGTGGCACCGGGATATTGGTACGAAGACCCTATTGTTTCCAAAATATTGAAAAAGTCGAATTCAAAAGCTTTGAATCTCTTGAAGTGTCCGTTATCAAAATCTCACTGCCAGGTGGGGATAACCTCTTCGTTATCTCTGCCTATGCAACTGGTGGAACTGTTCTCAAGCTCAAGGAGGAACTCAATTCCTTGTTCGAAATACTCGAATTGAACAGGCTGCATAACTATTATATTCTTGCTGGTGACCTGAACGCCAAGCATACATCATGGCTGAACGCCACCAATAATCCAAGAGGTGTATTCCTGAAATCGTGGATAACAGAGAACCAAATTGAATACAGGTGCAATCTATATGGGTCGGAGTTCCCAACATACCCTAGGACAAATTCATATTTGGACCTTTGCATTGCTGACGCAAGACTCGAATTCAACTTTAATAGTCCTCAACGGAAACTGCAGGTGCTTCCTTATGATAGCGACCATAACGCAATCGTAATGGAAATCAATCATCACAGGGATGATTTCTTCCTCATTCCAGTTCAACATGAAAATCATCGGTTGAATTTCAAAAAAACAGACTGGGGAAAGTTTCAAAAGAAGTTTAATCGGGAGTACCAGAAGCAATGTCCCCCTTCTGATGGCGGCAACTCTTGCTCAATGGTTCCTAATGACAGAAATCTAACTAACGATGAAATAGATGTCTATTTGTCGAAGTTAGAGAAGCTGACGTTGGAAACGATTGAGAAAGTAGTTCCTAAGATTAAACATCGAAACAATATGGAAGGATATGAAACACCAACCATCGCAAGGTTGAAAAGATTGAAAAGCCTCCTTCTCACACGCGTCAACAATATTTATCGACGATTTTTGGACTACAACCATCCCTCGTTGTCTTTGTTGAAATTACATCTGAAGAATGTCCGGAACTTAATCCGGTCATACTTCAGGAGTGAGGTCAGCAATCAATGGGTGGAAAAATTGAGGGGTATTAGCCCACAGGACCCAGACGGCGTGTTCGCGAAAGTGAATAGCATATTCCGCAAGAAGTCTCGAGTGAAGGTATCGAATCTTGAAGTCACTAGTGATGAGATAAATCTTCTCGATAGGGCTGGTATCGAAATTGATAGTACGACTCCGGATAGAAATAGAAACAGGATTATTTGTGAAGGATTGGATAAACTTGCCCTGATTGGAACACATTTTGAATTGGTTCATCTACCAAACCCTGAGAGAGGGAACGAAATTTTTTCAGAGGTCGTTGAAGCAAAAGTTTCCGACTTCAAATCAAGCCTGAACGGCCAATCAATTCTTCATTTCAATGAAACATTAACATCTGACCTCATACCGAGCTTGAATCTTATTGATTATTTTGTCAGCTATGAAGACTTGTGTTTCATATTTCGCAAGATAAACAACAAGAAATCATGTGGTAATGATGGTATTCCAAATGTAGTTCTCCGACATTTGCCTGAGGTTGCTATTAGGAACTATTGCATATTGTTCAACAACATGTTGAGCAATTCATATTTCCCAAATGAGTGGAAAAAGGCTAAGGTATTTCCGATCTTGAAGAAAGGAAAAGAATCTTCATGCCCGAAAAGCTATCGCCCAATCAGCTTGCTGCCTAACATCAGCAAGGTGTTTGAAGTGATACTCAACAGAGCATTAAACGCCCACATTGAGGAAAATGAGTTGATGCCGAATTGCCAATTTGGTTTTCGTGCCAGGCATTCGACCACACATGCAATAACGAAAGTAACCTCAGACATCTGTTGGAAACTAAATGATAGACAATGTGTTGGAGCATGTCTCATTGATATGGAGAAAGCCTTTGATACGGTATGGTTAGATGGACTTATTTTTAAACTTCTTCAGGACAAGTTCCCCAGACACCTTGTCGCCATGATGTGTAATATGTTATACGGGAAATCGTTTGTTGTAACCGATGGAAATCTGACAACAATGCGCGAGTTCAAGGTCTTGAATGGTCTACAGCAGGGAACAGTTACTGCGCCTCTGCTCTTCTCAATCTTTATTCGCAAGCTATTGAACGGCTTTGATTTTAACGTCTTGCCAACGCGATCATTGGTAGCGTTTGCTGATGATCTGATCATCTACACGGCTGACCGAAAAGCTACAATAGTTCAGAGCAATCTCCAAAAAATGTTCAATGATGTACAGCTGTACACTGACAATTGGCGAATGAAAATCAATGCGCAGAAGTGTGAAACAATCTTGTTTCGGACAACGCTGCAGGGGGTCAGTCAAGACCTGAAACGTAATTGGAAAGATTTCCACATCATGGCTGGCGAGGGTAGTTCAGAACGAATTCCACATAAATCCTGTGTTCGATACCTCGGTGTTTATCTCGATCAGTATCTGTACTATACTGAACATGTGAAAATCATGCTCAGTAAAGCACTTAAAGTAGTCATGGCCCTTCGAAAACTCTTTCATTCCAGATACATTGATCAAAAGGTCAAAATTATCTGTTACAAGACACTGGTTAGACCAGTTTTGACCTATGGATGTCAGATCTGGTACAACCAGAGTGCTAGTACTATGGAAAAATTAAGAGTTTTCGAAAGGAAATGTCTTCGTGCATGTACTGGTTTGTACAGAAAGCCTGAGACGGATTGGAAACATTATATATCGAATAGAAGAATTTATCAAACTGCTGAAGTGACTAGAGTCGATATCTTCATATTGAAGCTTCTTCGGGATCATATCGCAAGATCTGTGACTGTGAGTGAAAACCCTTGGATTTCACAGCCGTTCCACCCTACAGACGGGTATATAGCGACTTGCCTCGCTACTGGCTTCATTCCTCCAGAAGCATTCGTGTATTTGGACATGAATGGATATGTTTTTGATTCTGACGGCGTCCCAGTCATATATCACATATATCGACGGGCCACCGATAAGAAGATAAAATATCCTCCGAATTTGAGTTCACGAGACCAACGATTTCAATGGAGATACTCATTTGCTAGATTCGTTGAAGCTGATCGAGTTGAGACGGCGCAATCCAGGTATTGGTGGCTGAATGACAATGTCTAAATTTTTCGTGTTTGTTTTCAGTTTTGGTGTTTTTCGTTATTTAGTTTTTGAGTTTCAGCTCATTATTGCTACATTTAGTATTGTTATATATTTTTGTTAAAATCAGGTATAGGTTAGGTATATGTAATGTTTACTATATTCCGTTAGAGATAAGATTAAACACTTAGGTTAGGAACATTGTTATAGTATTTTTAGTATAAGATAAAGTTTTTTTGATTGTATTTTATTAGAAATAAGTTACAACATATTAGGGTAGGATCAAAGTTTCACTGTTGTGTATTAATTATAAATAATTTTTGGATAGTGTTGGTTGGTTTTTTCTCCTTTTTCCAATTGAATTGTAAAAATATGTAATAATCGTAATTAATTGCATTTGCTATAGTTTTTTTTTTGATGAAATGAGTTTATGATAACGTACAAATTTAGAGAGCCATTTGGGCCATTAAGTTTTTTGATTGTTATTATTTGGAATTTGCTTTATATTCTTTTAAAATTTATAACGATGAGTATTAAATAAAGCGCTTTTGACTTTGACTTTGACTTTGATGATCGCGTTGGCGAGACGTTAAAATCAAAGCCGTTCAATAGCTTGCGAATAAAGATTGAGAAGAGCAGAGGCGCAGTAACTGTTCCCTGCTGTAGACCATTCAAGACCTTGAACTCGCGCATTGTTGTCAGATTTCCATCGGTTACAACAAACGATTTCCCGTATAACATATTACACATCGTGGCGACAAGGTGTCTGGGGAACTTGTCCTGAAGAAGTTTAAAAATAAGTCCATCTAACCATACCGTATCAAAGGCTTTCTCCATATCAATGAGACATGCTCCAACACATTGTCTATCATTTAGTTTCCAACAGATGTCTGAGGTTACTTTCGTTATTGCATGTGTGGTCGAATGCCAGGCACGAAAACCAAATTGGCAATTCGGCATCAACTCATTTTCCTCAATGTGGGCGTTTAATGCTCTGTTGAGTATCACTTCAAACACCTTTAAAATTAATGACAGGAGCGATTAAAAACACGTCTACATGCAACGAGTGCTAGACGTAGATTATTAATCAATAAGATTCAAGCTCGGTATGAGGTCAGATGTAAATCATGAAATTGGTTAAATAACATTAAACTTGAATTTTATGTCCACCAAAACTTCGTCTCATTTATTCGGTAAACTGAAATAGAAATATAAACTGATTTCTTGACAATAAATTTTGGTTTAGTGCAGAATCCTCCATCAATTGACATTTTTTCAGAGGTCGTTGAAGCAAAAGTTTCCGACTTCAAATCAAGCCTGAACGGCCAATCAATTCTTCATTTCGATGAAACATTAACATCTGACCTCATACCGAGCTTGAATCTTATTGATTATTTTGTCAGCTATGAAGACTTGTGTTTCATATTTCGCAGGATAAACAACAAGAAATCATGTGGTACTGATGGTATTCCAAATGTTGTTCTCCGACATTTGCCTGAGGTTGCTATTAGAAACTATTGCATATTGTTCAACAACATGTTGAGCAATTCATATTTCCCAAATGAGTGGAAAAAGGCTAAGGTATTTCCGATCTTGAAGAAAGGAAAAGAATCTTCATGCCCGAAAAGCTATCGCCCAATCAGCTTGCTGCCTAACATCAGCAAGGTGTTTGAAGTGATACTCAACAGAGCATTAAACGCCCACATTGAGGAAAATGAGTTGATGCCGAATTATTCTACGTCTAGCACTCATTGCGTGTAGACGTGTTTTTAACGGAATTCTACGTCTAGCACTCGTAGCGTGTAGACGTGTTTTTAATCGCTCCTGTCATTAATTTTAAAAATTAATTAATTTTTTGCAAAAGTCAGTTTCAAACAATTGCAATATTTTTTTACGAGCCAGTCAAAAGCAAATTTTGATTTTATTGGGAAAACTATCACCGTCGATATTATTCGAGCATTTATCGAATACCTGAAATTCATTTCCTGAAGAAATATCAAAAGTGGAAATACGTTCAAGGGAAGTCCCGGTCTGAGAACATTCCCTCCAGTCTCGCTGCGAAAGCGACGAGATGGAGGAGCCCGATGGCTTCAGCCATCAATCAGGATCATGCCCACTGCCAATGATGATGGGCGAAAAAAAACTAAAAAGAAGTCACGAGAATAAAGCAGAAAAACCGACAATCCTATCGGTTACGGAAATCGAACAGCTTATCCACGAAAAAGATAGAGCTGAAAAAATCGAAAAAGAAAATGAAGAACTCAAGCTGCGAGTTAAATCTTTGGAAGCACTTGTTGGAACGTTAACGTTCAACAAGGATAACGAAAGCAAGAAAGGCCGACAAACAAACCCAAAAACCGAAGAAAAGAAAATTAAGAAGCCACAGGAAGCTCATCAAGAGGATGTCCTCAGCGCAGGAGGCGCAAACGAAAGCAAGAATTATTATGCAGCGCTAGCTGGTCTGGAAGAAACAATGGACGTTGAAGAGGATACAGGTAAAACGTCAAAATTAGATAGTGATTTCATTGAATATCTTAGAGTTAAAAACCGGGAGAAAAAACCAAAAGGTTTGTCTGCTGGTCCGTCTGCTGGTCCGTCCGTTAACATTAATGAAAAAAAAGAGAAAGTCCCACCAATCAATGTGTTTGGGCAAACGGGAAAAGATATGGTTCGGCTTCTGGCAGCCGAAAATAAACTAAAAGATTTTCAGATAAAAAGAGTCAATGCCGATAAGTTGACAATAAGGACAAAGTCGCTGGTTGATTTCGAGGCAACAAAAAGTGCCTTAAATTCTGGAGATGTTCCACATTTCACGTACACCCCGAAAAGCGAGAAGAACCAAACCTTTTTATTGAAGGGTCTGGACTGTGGTGAGGACACAATCGATCTCCTTCAGGTGCTGCAAGAAGCTGCACCAGAAATACAGTTTATTTCAGTTAAAAATTTTGCAACGAGAAGATCGATTGTGGAGCGCAAAAACTTGCCTCACTACTTAGTCCAAATTTCCAGCAAAAGTAGTTCGAGTGCGCTGCAGAAAATACGGTACTTGAACTTCCGCGTGGTGAGGTGGGAACGCCTCCAGAAAAGTGAGGTCAACCAGTGCTACAGGTGTCAAAGATTCGGGCATTCGGCTGCCAATTGCGCCATGAAATATAGGTGTGTGAAATGCAAAGACATCCATGTTCCCGGCGAGTGCAAATTGGCTCAGGCGGAGCCAAAAGAAAAACTATATTGTGTGAACTGCGGTGCCTTTGGTCATCCAGCATCATATCGAGGATGCCCCCGGTATCAAGATGCAAAGGTTAAAGTCACATCAAAACAAATTCAAGCACACCGCAGTTCGATACCTACCAACTTCGTCAAGCCCGGGGTGTCATTTGCACTTGCTGCGAGAGGACCAGCAGACAATGTAAATAAAATAAATAATGTAAGTAGCAATAATGAGCTGCTCCTTAAAATTTATCAACAACTAAATTCCTTATCGGAGCGAATCGATAAACAAGATTCGAAAATTAACATTATTTTTCAGCGTTTAGGACTTTCAAATGGCTCCAAATAAGTTGTCATCCAGCCACATTACCATGGATAGGATTCGTCTCATCTCGATCAACGTCAACTCCATTGTTACTTTACATCGGCGTGATTATCTCCTTGGATTCATTGCCAGACAAAAGCCTGACATCGTGCTTCTCACCGAAACCCACCTCAGTTCATGGCACTCCATGGGATTCAAGGATTTTGAGTTCGTAAGAAACGATAGGGTAACAGGTGATGGGGGAGGTGGCACCGGGATATTGGTTCGAAGACCCTATCGCTTCCAAAATATTGAAAAAGTCGAATTCAAAAGCTTTGAATCTCTTGAAGTGTCCGTTATCAAAATCTCACTGCCAGGTGGGGATAACCTCTTCGTTATCTCTGCCTATGCAACTGGTGGAACTGTTCTCAAGCTCAAGGAGGAACTCAATTCCTTGTTCGAAATACTCGAATTGAACAGGCTGCATAACTATTATATTCTTGCTGGTGACCTGAACGCCAAGCATACATCATGGCTGAACGCCACCAATAATCCAAGAGGTGTATTCCTGAAATCGTGGATAACAGAGAACCAAATTGAATACAGGTGCAATCTATATGGGTCGGAGTTCCCAACATACCCTAGGACAAATTCATATTTGGACCTCTGCATTGCTGACGCAAGACTCGAATTCAGCTTTAATAGTCCTCAACGGAAACTGCAGGTACTTCCTTATGATAGCGACCATAACGCAATCGTAATGGAAATCAATCATCACAGGGATGATTTCTTCCTCATTCCAGTTCAACATGAAAATCATCGGTTGAATTTCAAAAGAACAGACTGGGGAAAGTTTCAAAAGAAGTTTAATCGGGAGTACCAGAAGCAATGTCCCCCTTCTGATGGCGGCAACTCTTGCTCAATGGTTCCTAATGACAGAAATCTAACTAACGATGAAATAGATGTCTATCTGTCGAAGTTAGAGAAGCTGACGTTGGAAACGATTGAGAAAGTAGTTCCCAAGATTAAACATCGAAACAATATGGAAGGATATGAAACACCAACCATCGCAAGGTTGAAAAGATTGAAAAGCCTCCTTCTCACACGCGTCAACAATATTTATCGACGATTTTTGGACTACAACCATCCCTCGTTGTCTTTGTTGAAATTACATCTGAAGAATGTCCGGAACTTAATCCGGTCATACTTCAGGAGTGAGGTCAGCAATCAATGGGCGGAAAAATTAAGGGGTATTAGCCCACAGGACCCAGACGGCGTGTTCGCGAAAGTGAATAGCATATTCCGCAAGAAGTCTCGAGTGAAGGTATCGAATCTTGAAGTCACTAGTGATGAGATAAATCTTCTCGATAGGGCTGGTATCGAAATTGATAGTACGACTCCGGATAGAAATGGAAACAGGATTATTTGTGAAGGATTGGATAAACTTGCCCTGATTGGAACACATTTTGAATTGGTTCATCTACCAAACCCTGAGAGAGGGAACGAAATTTTTTCAGAGGTCGTTGAAGCAAAAGTTTCCGACTTCAAATCAAGCCTGAACGGCCAATCAATTCTTCATTTCAATGAAACATTAACATCTGACCTCATACCGAGCTTGAATCTTATTGATTATTTTGTCAGCTATGAAGACTTGTGTTTCATATTTCGCAAGATAAACAACAAGAAATCATGTGGTAATGATGGTATTCCAAATGTAGTTCTCCGACATTTGCCTGAGGTTGCTATTAGGAACTATTGCATATTGTTCAACAACATGTTGAGCAATTCATATTTCCCAAATGAGTGGAAAAAGGCTAAGGTATTTCCGATCTTGAAGAAAGGAAAAGAATCTTCATGCCCGAAAAGCTATCGCCCAATCAGCTTGCTGCCTAACATCAGCAAGGTGTTTGAAGTGATACTCAACAGAGCATTAAACGCCCACATTGAGGAAAATGAGTTGATGCCGAATTGCCAATTTGGTTTTCGTGCCTGGCATTCGACCACACATGCAATAACGAAAGTAATCTCAGACATCTGTTGGAAACTAAATGATAGACAATGTGTTGGAGCGTGTCTCATTGATATGGAGAAAGCCTTTGATACGGTATGGTTAGATGGACTTATTTTTAAACTTCTTCAGGACAAGTTCCCCAGACACCTTGTCGCCATGATGTGCAATATGTTATACGGGAAATCGTTTGTTGTAACTGATGGAAATCTGACAACAATGCGCGAGTTCAAGGTCTTGAATGGTCTACAGCAGGGAACAGTTACTGCGCCTCTGCTCTTCTCAATCTTCATTCGCAAGCTATTGAACGGCTTTGATTTTAACGTCTCGCCAAAGCGATCATTGGTAGCGTTTGCTGATGATCTGATCATTTACACGGCTGACCGAAAAGCTACAATAGTTCAGAGCAATCTCCAAAAAATGTTCAATGATGTACAGCTGTACACTGACAATTGGCGAATGAAAATCAATGCGCAGAAGTGTGAAACAATCTTGTTTCGGACAACGCTGCAGGGGGTCAGTCAAGACCTGAAACGTAATTGGAAAGATTTCCACATCATGGCTGGCGAGGGTAGTTCAGAACGAATTCCACATAAATCCTGTGTTCGATACCTCGGTGTTTATCTCGATCAGTATCTGTACTATACTGAACATGTGAAAATCATGCTCAGTAAAGCACTTAAAGTAGTCATGGCCCTTCGAAAACTCTTTCATTCCAGATACATTGATCAAAAGGTCAAAATTATCTGTTACAAGACACTGGTTAGACCAGTTTTGACATATGGATGTCAGATCTGGTACAACCAGAGTGCTAGTACTATGGAAAAATTAAGAGTTTTCGAAAGGAAATGTCTTCGTGCATGTACTGGTTTGTACAGAAAGCCTGAGACGGATTGGAAACATTATATATCGAATAGAAGAATTTATCAAACTGCTGAAGTGACTAGAGTCGATATCTTCATATTGAAACTTCTTCGGAATCATATCGCAAGATCTGTGACTGTGAGTGAAAACCCTTGGATTTCACAGCCGTTCCACCCTACAGACGGGTATATAGCGACTTGCCTCGCTACTGGCTTCATTCCTCCAGAAGCATTCGTGTATTTGGACATGAATCGATATGTTTTTGATTCTGACGGCGTCCCAGTCATATATCACATATATCGACGGGCCACCGATAAGAAGATAAAATATCCTCCGAATTTGAGTTCACGAGACCAACGATTTCAATGGAGATACTCATTTGCTAGATTCGTTGAAGCTGATCGAGTTGAGACGGCGCAATCCAGGTATTGGTGGCTGAATGACAATGTCTAAATTTTTCGTGTTTGTTTTCAGTTTTGGTGTTTTTCGTTATTTAGTTTTTGAGTTTCAGCTCATTATTGCTACATTTAGTATTGTTATATATTTTTGTTAAAATCAGGTATAGGTTAGGTATATGTAATGTTTACTATATTCCGTTAGAGATAAGATTAAACACTTAGGTTAGGAAGATTGTTATAGTATTTTTAGTATAAGATAAAGTTTTTTTGATTGTATTTTATTAGAAATAAGTTACAACATATTAGGTGTAGGATCAAAGTTTCACTGTTGTGTATTAATTATAAATAATTTTTGGATAGTGTTGGTTGGTTTTTTCTCCTTTTTCCAATTGAATTGTAAAAATATGTAATAATCGTAATTAATTGCATTTGCTATAGTTTTTTTTTTTTTGATGAAATGAGTTTATGATAACGTACAAATTTAGAGAGCCATTTGGGCCATTAAGTTTTTTGATTGTTATTATTTGGAATTTGCTTTATATTCTTTTAAAATTTATAACGATGAGTATTAAATAAAGCGCTTTTGACTTGACTTGACTTGTTGATGCCGAATTGCCAATTCGGTTTTCGTGCCAGGCATTCGACCACACATGCAATAACGAAAGTAACCTCAGACATCTGTTGGAAACTAAATGATAGACAATGTCTTGGAGCATGTCTCATTGATATGGAGAAAGCCTTCGATACGGTGTGGTTAGATGGACTAGTTTTTAAACTCCTTCAGGACAAGTTCCCCAGACACCTTGTCGCCATGATGTGCAATATGTTATACGGGAAATCGTTTGTTGTAACTGATGGAAATCTGACAACAATGCGCGAGTTCAAGGTCTTGAATGGTCTACAGCAGGGAACAGTTACTGCGCCTCTGCTCTTTTCAATCTTTATTCGCAAGCTATTGAACGGCTTTGATTTTAATGTCTCGCCAACGCGATCATTGGTAGCGTTTGCTGATGATCTGATCATCTATACGGCAGACCGAAAAGCTACAATAGTTCAGAGCAATCTACAAAAAATGTTCAATGATGTACAGCTGTATACTGACAATTGGCGAATGAAAATCAATGTGCAGAAGTGTGAAACAATCTTATTTCGGACAACGCTGCGGGGGGTCAGTCAAGACCTGAAACGTAATTGGAAAGATTTCCACATCATGGCTGGTGAGGGTAGTCTTGAACGGGTTCCACATAAATCCTGTGTTCGATACCTCGGTGTTTATCTGGATCAGTATATGTACTATACTGAACATGTGAAAATCATGCTCAGTAAGGCACTCAAAGTAGTCATGGCCCTTCGAAGGCTCTTTCATTCCAGATACATTGACCAAAAGGTCAAAATTATCTGTTACAAGACACTGGTTAGACCAGTTTTGACATATGGATGTCAGATCTGGTACAACCAGAGTGCTAGTACTATGGAAAAATTAAGAGTTTTCGAAAGGAAATGTCTTCGTGCATGTACTGGTTTGTACAGAAAGCCTGAGACGGATTGGAAACATTATATATCGAATAGAAGAATTTATCAAACTGCTGAAGTGACGAGGGTCGATATCTTCATATTGAAACTTCTTCGGAATCATATCGCAAGATCTGTGACTGTGAGTGAAAACCCTTGGATTTCACAGCCGTTCCACCCTACAGACGGGTATATAGCGACTTGCCTCGCTACTGGCTTCATTCCTCCAGAAGCATTCGTGTATTTGGACATGAATGGATATGTTTTTGATTCTGACGGCGTCCCAGTCATATATCACATATATCGACGGGCCACCGATAAGAAGATAAAATATCCTCCGAATTTGAGTTCACGAGACCAACAATTTCAATGGAGGTACTCATTTGCTAGATTCGTTGAAGCTGATCGAGTTGAGACGGCGCAATCCAGGTATTGGTGGCTGAATGACAATGTCTAAATTATTCGTGTTTATTTCTAGCTTTGGTGTTTTTTTCGTTATTTAGTTTTTGAGTTTCAGCTCATTATTGCTACGTTTAGTGTTGTTATTTTTTTTTTGTTTAAAAATTAGGTATAGGTTAGGTATATGTAATGTTTACTATATTCCGTTAGAGATAAGATTAAACACTTAGGTTAGGAACATTGTTACAGAATTTTTTAGTATAAGATAAAGTTTTTTTGATTGTATTTTATTAGAAATAAGTTACAACATATTAGGTGTAGGATCAAAGTTTCACTGTTGTGTTTTAATTATAAATAATTTTAGGATAGTGTTGGTTGGTTTTTTCTCCTTTTTCCAATTAAATTTTCAAAATATGTAATAATCGTAATTAATTGAATTTGCTATAGTTTTTTTGATAAAATGAGTTAATGATAACGTACAGATTTAGAGAGCCATTTGGGCCATTAAGTTTTTTGATTGTTATTGTTTGGAATTTGCTTTATATTCTTTTAAAATTTATAACGATGAGTATTAAATAAAGCGCTTTTGACTTTGACTTTGACTTTGACTTCAAACACCTTGCTGATGTTAGGCAGCAAGCTGATTGGGCGATAGCTCTTGGGGCATGAAGATTCTTTTCCTTTCTTCAAGATCGGAAATACCTTAGCCTTTTTCCACTCATTTGGGAAATATGAATTGCTCAACATGTTGTTGAACAATATGCAATAGTTCCTAATAGCAACCTCCGGCAAATGTCGGTGAACTACATTTGGAATACCATCAGTACCACATGATTTCTTGTTGTTTATCTTGCGAAATATGAAACACAAGTCTTCATAGCTGACAAAATAATCAATTAGATTCAAGCTCGGTATGAGGTCAGATGTTAATGTTTCATTGAAATGAAGAATTGATTGGCCGTTCAGGCTTGATTTGAAGTCGGAAACTTTTGCTTCAACGACCTCTGAAAAAATTTCGTTCCCTCTCTCAGGGTTTGGTAGATGAACCAATTCAAAATGTGTTCCAATCAGGGCAAGTTTATCCAATCCTTCACAAATAATCCTGTTTCCATTTCTATCCGGAGTCGTACTATCAATTTCGATACCAGCCCTATCGAGAAGATTTATCTCATCACTAGTGACTTCAAGATTCGATACCTTTACTCGAGACTTCTTGCGGAATATGCTATTCACTTTCGCGAACACGCCGTCTGGGTCCTGTGGGCTAATACCTCTCAATTTTTCCGCCCATTGATTGCTGACCTCACTCCTGAAGTATGACCGGATTAAGTTCCGGACATTCTTCAGATGTAATTTCAACAAAGCCAACGAGGGATGGTTGTAATCCAAAAATCGTCGATAAATATTGTTGACGCGTGTGAGAAGAAGGCTTTTCAATCTTTTCAACCTTGCGATGGTTGGTGTTTCATATCCTTCCATATTGTTTCGAAGTTTAATCTTGGGAACTACTTTCTCAATCGTTTCCAACGTCAGCTTCTCTAACTTCGACAAATAGACATCTATTTCATCGTTAGTTAGATTCCTGTCATTCGGAACCATTGAGCAAGAGTTGCCACCATCAGAAGGGGGACATTGCTTCTGGTACTCGCGATTAAACTTCTTTTGAAACTTTCCCCAGTCTGTTTTTTTGAAGTTCAACCGATGATTTTCGTGTTGAACTGGAATGAGGAAGAAATCATCCCTGTGATGATTGATTTCCATTACGATTGCGTTATGGTCGCTATCATAAGGAAGCACCTGCAGTTTCCGTTGAGGACTATTAAAGTTGAATTCGAGTCTTGCGTCAGCAATGCAAAGGTCCAAATATGAATTTGTCCTAGGGTATGTTGGGAACTCCGACCCATAAAGATTGCACCTGTATTCAATTTGGTTCTCTGTTATCCATGATTTCAGGAATACACCTCTTGGATTATTGGTGGCGTTCAGCCATGATGTATGCTTGGCGTTCAGGTCACCAGCAAGAATATAATAGCTATGCAGCCTGTTCAATTCGAGTATTTCAAACAAGGAATTGAGTTCCTCCTTGAGCTTGAGAACAGTTCCACCAGTTGCATAGGCAGAGATAACGATGAGGTTATCCCCACCTGGCAGTGAGATTTTGATAACGGACACTTTAAGAGATTCAAAGCTTTTGAATTCAACTTTTTCAATATTTTGGAAACGATAGGGTCTTCGTACCAATATCCCGGTACCACTTCCCCCATCACCTATTACCCTATCGTTTCTTACGAATTCAAAATCCTTGAATGTCATGGAGTGCCATGAATTGAGGTGGGTTTCGGATAGAAGCAGGATGTCAGGCTTTTGTCTGGCAATGAATTCAAGGAGATAATCACGCCGATGTAAAGTAACAATGGAGTTGACGTTGATTGAGATGAGACGAATCCTATCCGTGGGAATGTGGCTGGATGACAACTTATTTTGAGGCATTTGAAAGTCCTAAACGCTGAAAAACAATGTTAATTTTCGAATCTTGTTTATCGATTCGCTCTGATAAGGAATTTAATTTCTGTAAAATTTTGAGAAGCAGCTCATTATTGCCACTTACATTATTTACACTATTTTCCGCATTTTCTGCTGGTCCTCTACCGGCGAGTGCAAATGATACTCCGGGCTTGACGAAGTTCGGAGCTAAGACACTGCGGTGTATTTGTGTTTGCTTTGGGGCAGATTTCAATCTTGCATCCTGATATCGGGAGCATCCTCGATATGATGCCGGGTGACCAATAACACCGCAGTTCACACAATATAACTTCTCTTTTGGCTCCGTCTGAGCCAATTTGCACTCACCGGGAGCATGCACGTCTTTGCATTTAACGCATCGGTAATGCATGGCGCAGTTTGCAGCCGAATGCCCAAATCATTGGCAGCGATAGCACTGGTTGATTTCTCGTTTCTGGAGGCGTTCCCACCTCACCACTCGAAAATTTAAATACCTGATTTGTTGAAGAGCGCTTGGACTGCTCTTATTTATTATTTGTACCAAATAAAGTGGTAAGTTTTTTTTTTTCTACCGTCGACCTTCTTGTCGCGAATGTTTTCACTGAGATAAACTCGATTTGTGGTGCTGTTTCCTTGAGAACCTGAAGAAGATCGACGGTATCTTCTCCGCAGTCCAAGCCCTTCAGCAAGAACGTCTGGTTCTTCTCGCTTTTGGGGGTATAAGTGAAGTGCGGAACCTCCCCAGAATTCAAAGCATCTTTCGCTGATTTGAAATCAACCAGTGATTTCGTTCTAATTGACAGCTTCTCAGAATTTATTCGTTTGATTTCGAAATTTGTCAATTTGTTTTCGGCTGCCAACAGCCGAACCATGTCTTTTCCGCTTTGACCGAAGACATTAATTGGCGGAACTTTCTCGGTATTCTTGGCTACTTTTTGAGGAGGACCAGCAGAACTACGGGCTGGTTTCTTCTCCGTATTTCTACTTTCATTATTTTTATTTTTTAAATATAAGATAAAATTATCGTCTTTATTACCTTCGTCTACCTCCATGTCCTGTTGGAGTCCATCCAGCGCCGCAAAGTAGTTCTGGCTTTCGTTGGTGCCACCAGCACTTAATACCTCTTCAGTTATTATTGGAGTTGCAGCTTTCTTCTGTTTTTCGATTTTTCGTATCGGACCACTCTCTTGAACTTTTTTTGCCGTCTTGAACATTTCTTCGTACGTTTGAATTCTTGCCTTTAGCTCTTCGATTTCACTTCGAAGGCGACACACTTCCTGTCTATCTTCGAGCACTTGTGTTTTGCGACCGGCATCTGCGGTATCCTGGGTGCTCGTGTGTCTCCGCTTGTTGACACTTGCCAATTTCACACCGTCACTCTCCCCGGGGCCACCAAACGGAGGGAAGCCGTCGGACTCCTCCATACAGCAGTCCCGAGTTGTCTTTGGTTTGTTGCTTTTCTTGATTTATTGGTATGGTTGGTCGATGCCTTCAACGATTAATTCTTCCCCAATAAAATCAAAACTTGCTTTTGACTGACTCGTACAAAATTAATTCAATTATTTGAAACTGACTTTTGTGAAAAATTAATTAATTTTTAAAATTAATGACAGGAGCGATTAAAAACACGTCTACATGCAACGAGTGCTAGACGTTTATTCTTCTACCGTCGACCTTCTTGTCGCGAATGTTTTCACTGAGAGAAACTCGATTTGTGGTGCTGTTTCCTTGAGAACCTGAAGAAGATCGACGGTATCTTCTCCGCAGTCCAAGCCCTTCAGCAAGAACGTCTGGTTCTTCTCGCTTTTGGCTGTAAAGTCAAAGTCAAAAGCGCTTTATTTAATACTAATCGTTATAAATTGTAAAAGAATATAAAGCAAATTCCAAACAATAACAATCAAAAAACCTTAATGGCCCAAATGGCTCTCTAAATTTGTACGTTATCATTAACTCATTTCATCAAAAAATCTATAGCAAATTCAATTAATTACGATCATTACATATTTTGAAAATTTAATTGGAAAAAGGAGAAAAAACCAACCAACACTATCCTAAAATTATTTATAATTAAAACACAACAGTGAAACTTTGATCCTACACCTAATATGTTGTAACTTATTTCTAATAAAATACAATCAAAAAACTTTATCTTATACTAAAAAATTCTGTAACAATGTTCCTAACCTAAGTGTTTAATCTTATCTCTAACGGAATATAGTAAACATTACATATACCTAACCTATACCTTAATTTTTAAACAAAAAAAATAACAACACTAAACGTAGCAATAATGAGCTGAAACTCAAAAACTAAATAACGAAAAAACACCAAAACTAATAATAAACACGAATAATTTAGACATTATCATTCAGCCACCAATACCTGGATTGCGCCGTCTCAACTCGATCAGCTTCAACGAATCTAGCAAATGAGTACCTCCATTGATATCGTTGGTCTCGTGAACTCAAATTCGGAGGATATTTTATCTTCTTATCGGTGGCCCGTCGATATATGTGATATATGACTGGGACGCCGTCAGAATCAAAAACATATCCATTCATGTCCAAATACACGAATGCTTCTAGAGGAATGAAGCCAGTAGCGAGGCAAGTCGCTATATACCCGTCTGTAGGGTGGAACGGCTGTGAAATCCAAGGGTTTTCACTCACAGTCACAGATCTTGCAATATGATTCCGAAGAAGCTTCAATATGAAGATATCGACTCTAGTCACTTCAGCAGTTTGATAAATTCTTCTATTCGATATATAATGTTTCCAATCCGTCTCAGGCTTTCTGTACAAACCAGTACATGCACGAAGACATTTCCTTTCGAAAACTCTTAATTTTTCCATAGTACTAGCACTCTGGTTGTACCAGATCTGACATCCATATGTCAAAACTGGTCTAACCAGGGTCTTGTAACAGATAATTTTGACCTTTTGATCAATGTATCTGGAATGAAAGAGCTTTCGAAGGGCCATGACTACTTTAAGTGCCTTACTGAGCATGATTTTCACATGTTCAGTATAGTACAGATACTGATCGAGATAAACACCGAGGTATCGAACACAGGATTTATGTGGAACCCGTTCAAGACTACCCTCACCAGCCATGATGTGGAAATCTTTCCAATTACGTTTCAGGTCTTGACTGACCCCCCGCAGCGTTGTCCGAAATAAGATTGTTTCACACTTCTGCACATTGCTTTTCATTCGCCAACTGTCAGTATACAGCTGTACATCATTGAACATTTTTTGGAGATTGCTCTGAACTATTGTAGCTTTTCGGTCTGCCGTATAGATGATCAGATCATCAGCAAACGCTACCAATGATCGCGTTGGCGAGACGTTAAAATCAAAGCCGTTCAATAGCTTGCGAATAAAGATTGAAAAGAGCAGAGGCGCAGTAACTGTTCCCTGCTGTAGACCATTCAAGACCTTGAACTCGCGCATTGTTGTCAGATTTCCATCGGTTACAACAAACGATTTCCCGTATAACATATTACACATCATGGCGACAAGGTGTCTGGGGAACTTGTCCTGAAGGAGTTTAAAAACTAGTCCATCTAACCACACCGTATCGAAGGCTTTCTCCATATCAATGAGACATGCTCCAACACATTGTCTATCATTTAGTTTCCAACAGATGTCTGAGGTTACTTTCGTTATTGCATGTGTGGTCGAATGCCTGGCACGAAAACCAAATTGGCAATTCGGCATCAACTCATTTTCCTCAATGTGGGCGTTTAGTGCTCTGTTGAGTATCACTTCAAACACCTTGCTGATGTTAGGCAGCAAGCTGATTGGGCGATAGCTTTTCGGGCATGAAGATTCTTTTCCTTTCTTCAAGATCGGAAATACCTTAGCCTTTTTCCACTCATTTGGGAAATATGAATTGCTCAACATGTTGTTGAACAATATGCAATAGTTCCTAATAGCAACCTCGGGCAAATGTCGGAGAACTACATTTGGAATACCATCATTACCACATGATTTCTTGTTGTTTATCTTGCGAAATATGAAACACAAGTCTTCATAGCTGACAAAATAATCAATAAGATTCAAGCTCGGTATGAGGTCAGATGTCAATGTTTCATTGAAATGAAGAATTGATTGGCCGTTCAGGCTTGATTTGAAGTCGGAAACTTTTGCTTCAACGACCTCTGAAAAAATTTCGTTCCCTCTCTCAGGGTTTGGTAGATGAACCAATTCAAAATGTGTTCCAATCAGGGCAAGTTTATCCAATCCTTCACAAATAATCCTGTTTCCATTTCTATCCGGAGTCGTACTATCAATTTCGATACCAGCCCTATCGAGAAGATTTATCTCATCACTAGTGACTTCAAGATTCGATACCTTCACTCGAGACTTCTTGCGGAATATGCTATTCACTTTCGCGAACACGCCGTCTGGGTCCCGTGGGCTAATACCCCTCAATTTTTCCGCCCATTGATTGCTGACCTCACTCCTGAAGTATGACCGGATTAAGTTCCGGACATTCTTCAGATGTAATTTCAACAAAGACAACGAGGGATGGTTGTAGTCCAAAAATCGTCGATAAATATTGTTGACGCGTGTGAGAAGGAGGCTTTTCAATCTTTTCAACCTTGCGATGGTTGGTGTTTCATATCCTTCCATATTGTTTCGATGTTTAATCTTGGGAACGACTTTCTCAATCGTTTCCAACGTCAGCTTCTCTAACTTCGACAAATAGACATATATTTCATCGTTAGTTAGATTCCTGTCATTAGGAACCATTGAGCAAGAGTTGCTGCCATCAGAAGGGGGACATTGTTTCTGGTACTCCCGATTAAACTTCTTTTGAAACTTTCCCCAGTCTGTTTTTTTGAAATTCAACCGATGATTTTCATGTTGAACTGGAATGAGGAAGAAATCATCCCTGTGATGATTGATTTCCATTACGATTGCGTTATGGTCGCTATCATAAGGAAGCACCTGCAGTTTCCGTTGAGGACTATTAAAGTTGAATTCGAGTCTTGCGTCAGCAATGCAAAGGTCCAAATATGAATTTGTCCTAGGGTATGTTGGGAACTCCGACCCATATAGATTGCACCTGTATTCTATTTGGTTTTCTGTTATCCATGATTTCAGGAATACACCTCTTGGATTATTGGTGGCGTTCAGCCATGATGTATGCTTGGCGTTGAGGTCACCAGCAAGAATATAATAGTTATGCAGCCTGTTCAATTCGAGTATTTCAAACAAGGAATTGAGTTCCTCCTTGAGCTTGAGAACAGTTCCACCAGTTGCATAGGCAGAGATAACGAAGAGGTTATCCCCACCTGGCAGTGAGATTTTGATAACGGACACTTCAAGAGATTCAAAGCTTTTGAATTCGACTTTTTCAATATTTTGGAAACGATAGGGTCTTCGTACCAATATCCCGGTGCCACCTCCCCCATCACCTATAACCCTATCGTTTCTTACGAATTCAAAATCCTTGAATGTCATGGAGTGCCATGAATTGAGGTGGGTTTCGGATAGAAGCAGGACGTCAGGCTTTTGTCTGGCAATGAATTCAAGGAGATAATCACGCCGATGTAAAGTAACAATGGAGTTGACGTTGATCGAGATGAGACGAATCCTATCCGTGGGAATGTGACTGGATGACAACTTATTTTGAGGCATTTGAAAATCCTAAACGCTGAAAAACAATGTTAATTTTCGAATCTTGTTTGTCGATTCGCTCTGATAAGGAATTTAATTTCTGTAAAATTTTGAGAAGCAGCTCATTATTGCCACTTACATTATTTACACTATTTTCCGCATTTTCTGCTGGTCCTCTAGCGGCGAGTGCAAATGATACTCCGGGCTTGACGAAGTTCGGAGCTAAGACACTGCGGTGTATTTGTGTTTGTTTTGGGGCAGATTTCAATCTTGCATCCTGATATCGGGAGCATCCTCGATATGATGCCGGGTGACCAAAAACACCGCAGTTCACACAATATAACTTCTCTTTTGGCTCCGTCTGAGCCAATTTGCACTCACCGGGAGCATGCACGTCTTTGCATTTAACGCATCGGTAATGCATGGCGCAGTTGGCAGCCGAATGCCCAAGTCGTTGGCAGCGATAGCACTGGTTGATTTCTCGCTTCTGGAGGCGTTCCCACCTCACCACTCGAAAATTTAAATACCTGATTTGCTGAAGAGCGCTTGGACTGCTCTTATTTGTTATTTGTACCAAATAAAGTGGTAAGTTTTTTTTTCTACCGTCGACCTTCTTGTCGCGAATGTTTTCACTGAGATAAACTTGATTTGTGGTGCTGTTTCCTTGAGAACCTGAAGAAGATCGACGGTATCTTCTCCGCAGTCCAAGCCCTTCAGCAAGAACGTCTGGTTCTTCTCGCTTTTGGGGGTATAGGTGAAGTGTGGAACCTCCCCAGAATTCAAAGCATCTTTCGCTGATTTGAAATCAACCAGTGATTTCGTCCTAATTGACAGCTTCTCGGAATTTATTCGTTTGATTTCGAAATTTGTCAACTTGTTTTCGGCTGCCAACAGCCGAACCATGTCCTTTCCGCTTTGTCCGAAGACATTAATTGGCGGAACTTTCTCGGTATTCTTCACTACTTTTTGAGGAGGACCAGCAGAACTACGGGCTGGTTTCTTCTCCCTATTTCTACTTTCATTATTTTTATTTTGCCGTCTTGAACATTTCTTCGTACGTTTGAATTCTTGCCTTTAGCTCTTCGATTTCACTTCAAAGGCGACATACTTCCTGTCTATCTTCGAGCAATTGTGTTTTGCGACCGGCATCTGCGGTATCCTGGGTGCTCGTGTGTCTCCGCTTGTTGACACTTGCCAATTTCACACCGTCACTCTCCCCGGGGCCCCCCAACGGAGGGAAGCCGTCGGGCTCCTCCATGCAGCAGTCCCGAGTTGTCTTTGGTTTGTTGCTTTTCTTGATTTATTGGTATGGTTGGTCGATGTCTTCGACGATTAATTCTTCCCCAATAAAATCAAAACTTGCTTTTGACTGACTCGTACAAAATTAATTCAATTATTTGAAACTGACTTGTGTGAAAAATTAATTAATTTTTAAAATTAATGACAGGAGTGATTAAAAACACGTCTACACGCAACGAGTGCTAGACGTAGAATTCGTTCGCTCCTCCTGCGCTCAGGATATTTTCCGCATCATGGAATGTCATGCTCATATCTTGCGATTTCATTTTATTTGTTGGTACTCCTTTCCCGTTGGTCTTGCTGGTTGTTTCCTGTTTTTCATTCTTCTTAGTGAGTATCGGCTCTTCAAAGTCAAAGTCAAAGTCAAAAGCGCTTTATTTAATACTAATCGTTATAAATTTTAAAAGAATATAAAGCAAATTCCAAACAATAACAATCAAAAAACTTAATGGCCCAAATGGCTCTCTAAATTTGTACGTTATCGTTAACTCATATCATCAAAAAAAAAACTATAGCAAATTCAATTAATTACGATTATTACATATTTTTAAAATTTAATTGGAAAAAGGAGAAAAAACCAACCAACACCATCCTAAAATTATTTATAATTAAAACACAACAGTGAAACTTTGATCCTACACCTAATATGTTGTAACTTATTTCTAATAAAATACAATCAAAAACTTTAACTTATACTAAAAAAATCAATAACAATGTTCCTAACCTAAGTGTTTAATCTTATCTCTAACGGAATATAGTAAACATTACATATACCTAATCTATACCTAATTTTTAACAAAAATAAACAACAACACTAAATGTAGCAATAATGAGCTGAAACTCAAAAACTAAATAACGAAGAACACCAAAACTGAAAATAAACACGAATAATTTAGACATTGTCATTCAGCCACCAATACTTGGATTGCGCCGTCTCAACTCGATCAGCTTCAACGAATCTAGCAAATGAGTACCTCCATTGAAATCGTTGATCTCGTGAACTCAAGTTCGGAGGATATTTTATCTTCTTATCGGTGGCCCGTCGATATATGTGATATATGACTGGGACGCCGTCAGAATCAAAAACATATCGATTCATGTCCAAATACACGAATGCTTCTGGAGGAATGAAGCCAGTAGCGAGGCAAGTCGCTATATACCCGTCTGTAGGGTGGAACGGCTGTGAAATCCAAGGGTTTTCACTCACAGTCACAGATCTTGCGATATGATTCCGAAGAAGTCTCAATATGAAGATATCGACCCTCGTCACTTCAGCAGTTTGATAAATTCTTCTATTCGATATATAATGTTTCCAATCCGTCTCAGGCTTTCTGTACAAACCAGTACATGCACGAAGACATTTCCTTTCGAAAACTCTTAATTTTTCCATAGTACTAGCGCTCTGGTTGTACCAGATCTGACATCCATATGTCAAAACTGGTCTAACCAGGGTCTTGTAACAGATAATTTTGACCTTTTGATCAATGTATCTGGAATGAAAGAGCTTTCGAAGGGCCATGACTACTTTAAGTGCCTTACTGAGCATGATTTTCACATGTTCAGTATAGTACAGATACTGATCGAGATAAACACCGAGGTATCGAACACAGGATTTATGTGGAACCCGTTCTAGACTACTCTCACCAGCCATGATGTGGAAATCTTTCCAATTACGTTTCAGGTCTTGACTGACCCCCTGCAGCGTTGTCCGAAACAAGATTGTTTCACACTTCTGGGCATTGATTTTCATTCGCCAATTGTCAGTGTACAGCTGTACATCATTGAACATTTTTTGGAGATTGCTCTGAACTATTGTAGCTTTTCGGTCTGCCGTATAGATGATCAGATCATCAGCAAACGCTACCAATGATCGCGTTGGCGAGACTTAAAAATCAAAGCCGTTCAATAGCTTGCGAATGAAGATTGAAAAGAGCAGAGGCGCAGTAACTGTTCCCTGCTGTAGACCATTCAAGACCTTGAACTCGCGCATTGTTGTCAGATTTCCATCAGTTACAACAAACGATTTCCCGTATAACATATTACACATCATGGCGACAAGGTGTCTGGGGAACTTGTCCTGAAGGAGTTTAAAAATAAGTCCATCTAACCATACCGTATCAAAGGCTTTCTCCATATCAATGAGACATGCTCCAACACATTGTCTATCATTTAGTTTCCAACAGATGTCTGAGGTTACTTTCGTTATTGCATGTGTGGTCGAATGCCTGGCACGAAAACCAAATTGGCAATTTGGCATCAACTCATTTTCCTCAATGTGGGCGTTTAATGCTCTGTTGAGTATCACTTCAAACACCTTGCTGATGTTAGGCAGCAAGCTGATTGGGCGATAGCTTTTCGGGCATGAAGATTCTTTTCCTTTCTTCAAGATCGGAAATACCTTAGCCTTTTTCCACTCATTTGGGAAATATGAATTGCTCAACATGTTGTTGAACAATATGCAATAGTTCCTAATAGCAACCTCCGGCAAATGTCGGAGAACTACATTTGGAATACCATCAGTACCACATGATTACTTGTTGTTTATCTTGCGAAATATGAAACACAAGTCTTCATAGCTGACAAAATAATCAATAAGATTCAAGCTCGGTATGAGGTCAGATGTTAATGTTTCATTGAAATGAAGAATTAATTGGCCGTTCAGGCTTGATTTGAAGTCGGAAACTTTTGCTTCAACGACCTCTGAAAAAATTTCGTTCCCTCTCTCAGGGTTTGGTAGATGAACCAATTCAAAATGTGTTCCAATCAGGGCAAGTTTATCCAATCCTTCACATATAATCCTGTTTCCATTTCTATCCGGAGTCGTACTATCAATTTCGATACCAGCCCTATCGAGAAGATTTATCTCATCACTAGTGACTTCAAGATTCGATACCTTCACTCGAGACTTCTTGCGGAATATGCTATTCACTTTCGCAAACACGCCATCTGGGTCCTGTGGGCTAATACCCCTCAATTTTTCCGCCCATTGATTGCTGACCTCACTCCTGAAGTATGACCGGATTAAGTTCCGGACATTCTTCAGATGTAATTTCAACAAAGCCAACGAGGGATGGTTGTAATCCAAAAATCGTCGATAAATATTGTTGACGCGTGTGAGAAGAAGGCTTTTCAATCTTTTCAACCTTGCGATGGTTGGTGTTTCATATCCTTCCATATTGTTTCGAAGTTTAATCTTGGGAACTACTTTCTCAATCGTTTCCAACGTCAGCTTCTCTAACTTCGACAAATAGACATCTATTTCATCGTTAGTTAGATTCCTGTCATTCGGAACCATTGAGCAAGAGTTGCCACCATCAGAAGGGGGACATTGCTTCTGATGCTCGCGATTAAACTTCTTTTGAAACTTTCCCCAGTCTGTTTTTTTGAAGTTCAACCGATGATTTTCGTGTTGAACTGGAATGAGGAAGAAATCATCCCTGTGATGATTGATTTCCATTACGATTGCGTTATGGTCGCTATCATAAGGAAGCACCTGCAGTTTCCGTTGAGGACTATTAAAGTTGAATTCGAGTCTTGCGTCAGCAATGCAAAGGTCCAAATATGAATTTGTCCTAGGGTATGTTAGGAACTCCGACCCATAAAGATTGCACCTGTATTCAATTTGGTTCTCTGTTATCCATGATTTCAGGAATACACCTCTTGGATTATTGGTGGCGTTCAGCCATGATGTATGCTTGGCGTTCAGGTCACCAGCAAGAATATAATAGTTATGCAGCCTGTTCAATTCGAGTATTTCAAACAAGGAATTGAGTTCCTCCTTGAGCTTGAGAACAGTTCCACCAGTTGCATAGGCAGAGATAACGATGAGGTTATCCCCACCTGGCAGTGAGATTTTGATAACGGACACTTCAAGAGATTCAAAGCTTTTGAATTCGACTTTTTCAATATTTTGGAAACGATAGGGTCTTCGTACCAATATCCCGGTGCCACCTCCCCCATCACCTATAACCCTATCGTTTCTTACGAATTCAAAATCCTTGAATGTCATGGAGTGCCATGAATTGAGGTGGGTTTCGGATAGAAGCAGGACGTCAGGCTTTTGTCTGGCAATGAATTCAAGGAGATAATCACGCCGATGTAAAGTAACAATGGAGTTGACGTTGATTGAGATGAGACGAATCCTATCCGTGGGAATGTGGCTGGATGACAACTTATTTTGAGGCATTTGAAAGTCCTAAACGCTGAAAAACAATGTTAATTTTCGAATCTTGTTTGTCGATTCGCTCTGATAAGGAATTTAATTTCTGTAAAATTTTGAGAAGCAGCTCATTATTGCCACTTACATTATTTACACTATTTTCCGCATTTTCTGCTGGTCCTCTAGCGGCGAGTGCAAATGATACTCCGGGCTTGACGAAGTTCGGAGCTAAGACACTGCGGTGTATTTGTGTTTGTTTTGGGGCAGATTTCAATCTTGCATCCTGACATCGGAAGCATCCTCGATATGATGCCGGGTGACCAAAAACACCGCAGTTCACACAATATAACTTCTCTTTTGGCTCCGTCTGAGCCAATTTGCACTCACGGGGAGCATGCACGTCTTTGCATTTAACGCATCGGTAATGCATGGCGCAATTGGCAGCCGAATGCCCAAATCATTGGCAGCGATAGCACTGGTTGATTTCTCGCTTCTGGAGGCGTTCCCACCTCACCACTCGAAAATTTAAATACCTGATTTGCTGAAGAGCGCTTGGACTGCTCTTATTTGTTATTTGTACCAAATAAAGTGGTAAATTTTTTTTTTCTACCGTCGACCTTCTTGTCGCGAATGTTTTCACTGAGATAAACTCGATTTGTGGTGCTGTTTCCTTGAGAACCTGAAGAAGATCGACGGTATCTTCTCCGCAGTCCAAGCCCTTCAGCAAGAACGTCTGGTTCTTCTCGCTTTTGGGGGTATAGGTGAAGTGCGGAACCTCCCCAGAATTCAAAGCATCTTTCGCTGATTTGAAATCAACCAGTGATTTCGTCCTAATTGACAGCTTCTCGGAATTTATTCGTTTGATTTCGAAATTTGTCAACTTGTTTTCGGCTGACAACAGCCGAACCATGTCCTTTCCGCTTTGTCCGAAGACATTAATTGGCGGAACTTTCTCGGTATTCTTGGCTACTTTTTGAGGAGGACCAGCAGAACTACGGGCTGGTTTCTTCTCCCTATTTCTACTTTCATTATTTTTATTTTTTAAATATAAGATAAAATTATCGTCTTTATTACCTTCGTCTACCTCCATGTCCTGCTGGAGTCCATCCAGCGCCGCAAAGTAGTTCTGGCTTTCGTTCGTGCCACCAGCACTTAATACCTCTTCAGTTATTATTGGAGTTGCAGCTTTCTTCTGTTTTTCGATTTTTCGTATCGGACCACTCTCTTGAACTTGTTTTGCCGTCTTGAACATTTCTGCATACGTTTGAATTCTTGCCTTTAGCTCTTCGATTTCACTTCGAAGGCGACATACTTCCTGTCTATCTTCGAGCACTTGTGTTTTGCGACCGGCATCTGCGGTATCCTGGGTGCTCGTGTGTCTTCGCTTGTTGACACTTGCCAATTTCACACCGTCACTGTCCCCGGGGCCCCCCAACGGAGGGAAGCCGTCGGGCTCCTCCATGCAGTCCCGAGTTCTTTGGTTTGTTGCTTTTCTTGATTTATTGGTATGGTTGGTCGATGCCTTCGACGATTAATTCTTCCCCAATAAAATCAAAACTTGCTTTTGACTGACTCGTACAAAATAAATTCAATTATTTGAAACAGACTTTTGCGAAAAATTAATTAATTTTTAAAATTAATGACAGGAGCGATTAAAAACACGTCTACACACAACGAGTGCTAGACGTAGAATAGTATCGGCTCTTCTTGGCCGGACGTATTCTGTGGCTTCGCTTTTTGTTTGTTCCCATTTGACAACGTCCGGACCATATCTTCTAAACTCTGTATCCGGAGTTTTAATTCGTCATTTTGTTTCATAACCCTTGTATTCTCCATGGTTACTTTTTCATAATCTTCGCTTGAAATCGTAATTCGCTTTCCATGCTCACAATTGTCTTGTTCATTTTTCCGCTTGTTCATTTTATCATTTTTAATTTTCAAAATGCCTGGCTCTGGGTCCCCCAGCGGTGGGAAGCCGTCGGGCTCCTCCATCTCCCCGGTGAAAAAACTTATTTTCTTTCTTGAAACTTTCTCGTTGGTAAAGTCAAGATACTCGATAAATTGTTCGAATAGTTCGACGATGTAATAAGTTTCTTTATAAAATTATTTTGTAATTGACGTTTTTAAAAATTATTTTAATTTAAAAATTCTTGACAGGAGCAAATTAAAAACACGTCTCGCTTTTGGCTGTATATGTGGTGCGGAACGAGCGCTAGACGTAGAATTCGAATCTTGTGCGATCTGCATTCTCATTTCGTCAAAGTCGCTTCGTTAACTGTGCCCCCCAGACAATGTTCAATACATCGGTATAAATGTGCTTTATTGATTCAATCATTTGTATTGATTTAATAAAGTGCATTGGAATATTTTTGTTTTATATTTGTACGAAAATTTAAAAAAAAAACAATGGCAAGCAATTAATGATTCTATGTACTTTAATAAATCCAAGTAGTGAGCTTAGAAAGTTCAGGTACAATTTTACAATTTTGAATTAAATTAATTAAAAGAACATTGGATTGAGTTTTGTGGTGAAATGAATAAGCATATATAAATTCCATCGTGATCAAATCAAGTTATGTTATCATCAACACATAGACCACCCTACTGATGATTGGTATCCAAAATTTTGAATAATCCATGGCATGTAATAGTTTCCTTTAATTATAACCGTTGGATACAGAAAATTCAGCGCTATTAAACCCCCGAAACCATCTTCTTGTCGTAAAATGTCGGTTTTTGCATTGTGATATGAAGCAATTGAGAAGCAATCCGGAAAAAATTCTTGAGATTTGCAGTAGTCGAAAAAGGATTCTTTTCTGTTTTTTCAATGAAAGTTGAATTGATTGAAAAAAATAATTATATGATCATATGAGAAATCCACTTAATCTAATAATATACTTTCACTATATGTACGATATTTTTAAATTTAGGGTATATTCGGAGCCACGGTTTATATAAATTCTTAAAATTAACTTAACGTTGGGTTTAAATTATTACAGGTATAGTCAATAAAGCAAATTAATCAATATCATACTTGTCCTTATTGAATTGCTGCATAATTATCCCATTTTTTTCGACACGGTCTTTATCGGCGTCGATATTCGGGTGTTTACGATGCAGCCCAATGAAATTGTACTCTTTGTCGAATGCTAATGCTCCAAACGCTTGCCATGGTCCCATTTTGTCACGCTCTACGTTATATGTTTCAGGGAGTTTTTGAACTGATGCTGCTGCCTCAAGCGTGTCCAGTGCCGAATTTACAGCTGAAAAAGAGTCCCCGCCCAAACACATCTGAAGTATTGCTTTGGCGGCTGCTTGTTTATATATGTGCTGAGGTAGCATTTCTTCCTTCAGCATTGCAACCGGACCGCGAATGGCTACGGCTGGAAAGTTACGAATAGGGAGGTATGCATAAGGTTCCAAGTTTTACGTAGTCAGATAACTTACCCAATCGTTGGTATTGAGTCACAAATTGCTTGTACAATTGAGAACTGCTCATATTGAATACGATCAAGAAACGATGAATCCGGTAAAAAAGTCTTAAATAGCAAAAACCAAGAATTTCGCTATGTTATAAAAATAAAACCTTGTAAAATTTCAAAAAGCTATTAAAATTTTTAAATAATTCTATAATTTGACATAAAACATTCGTAAAAAGATTGGGTGATCTCATGATGTTGGCAAAAAGTTGTTTTACCAGGCCTACTTGATTGGACTGTTTGAATCAGTACCTGCACCCTACTGAGTGTAATCAGGAAGTGCTATAACTCTCTTTGTTGGCCTCTTGTTGTAATTGCTATATACTAATAATTTGAATATATGTGACTGAAAGGTCACCACACATTATATGCTGAGGAACTGTTCTCAAGCTCAAAGGGGAACTCAATTCCTGGTTTGAAATACTCGAATTGAACAGGCTGCATAACTATTATATTCTTGCTGGTGATCTGAACGCCAAGCATACATCATGGCTGAACGCCACCAATAATCCAAGAGGTGTATTCCTGAAATCATGGATAACAGAGAACCAAATTGAATACAGGTGCAAACTATATGGGTCGGAGTTCCCAACATACCCTAGGACAAATTCATATTTGGACCTTTGCATTGATGACGCAAGACTCGAATTCAACTTTAATAGTCCTCAACGGAAACTGCAGGTGCTTCCTTATGATAGCGACCATAACGCAATCGTAATGGAAATTAATCATCACAGGGATGATTTCTTCCTCATTCCAGTTCAACACGAAAATCATCGGTTGAACTTCAAAACAAGTTGAGTAAGCAGGAGAGTGCTCCTACCAGAAGGTCTTTGTAAACATCCTAGGGTTAGAAACAAGTTTTCTAATTGCGTGAATCGATAATTAGAATTATTCGTCCAATACTTGGATATGAAATCGTTCAAATTTATGCAAAAGATGCACAGTTTCTTCCATAAGCACAGTACAGCCGCCATTTTGATCTAGCTTAAATGATTTTTCTGTTCAAGTTAAACACTATTCCTTAAATTTTCATGAAAATTGAAAGAAAATAAAAGAACCTAAGTCAATTTTAAATATATATAGGGTTTTCCAATAAGAGGTGTTATTTTGAATAGATCTTGTGATTTAACACCTTGCGACTTCTTCCTTTGGAGCCACGTGATAGAGAAGGCCTATGCCAGTAGCCCAGCGTCAATTCAAGATCTCAAAGACGAAATTCGTGAGGCTATCGAGGACATAGGGCAGCCACTTTGCAATTTGGTTATGGAAAATTTCATGAAGAGGATATGGTCCTGTAAGCGTGTCGTAGTGGTTATTTACCCAATGTTAGTTACTAATATTAACGGCATATCTTCTTCTTTATAATGAACTAAACATCCGATCATTTATTTTAAAAAATGGCATTTTTCTTTTAATATCAAAATAGCACCTCTTATTGGAAAACCCTATATGAACCATAAACACGTGTTATCGTTGTTGTAATTCCATATAATTGAAATGGCTATAACTCACTTGATTATGATTCGATCTCAATTAAACTTTGTGAACATATATATCTTATGTCAGTCTATATAATTGCAAAATTTCAAGAAGTTTAAAGGTACCGTTTTGATTTTATGGGCAAAAATGTAAAATCTACATATCATACTATTATTAACAAAGTTGAGTGATTTTCGATTTCAAAGGTATTTGTTGCCCTTGTACTCATAAAGGTCCACATTCGTGATAATTTTCAGATTTTTCGGCTGAAAGGTGTCCAATCGCGAGGGGGGGGGGACACAAACTTTGGGTACATTTTGCCTTCCCGTGGACCCCCTAATTCATCAAATGATTTTTTTATTTCAGATTCTAAAAGTTCTAGTTAAGACCTTTCATTTGATACCCCACTCGACTACCTTTGATTAAAAAAAATTTTTAAGGGCCAATTCGTTATTAGGGGGGACCCCCCTTAAACATTTTATAAATTTTTGTCAAGGCCCTAACTTTTGAGAGACCATCACTTCTGACCTTTTCACAAAGTTTGAGCATTCTAGCTTCTATAGTTTCTGAG
This sequence comes from Odontomyia ornata, assembly GCA_963969285.1. Lineage (NCBI taxonomy): Eukaryota > Metazoa > Arthropoda > Insecta > Diptera > Stratiomyidae > Odontomyia > Odontomyia ornata. Next base: position 309,702,724 of record OZ017740.1, read on the forward strand.
AAATCAGCTGTGACGCACGGACAAACGGACAGACGGACAGACGGACAGACGGACAGACGGACGGACGGAGAGACGGACGGACAGACGGACAGACGGACGGACGGACAGACGGACGGACAGACGGACAGACAGGTCACGAAACGAGTAGGTCTTTGTAACAAATTTTTTTACAAAGACCTAAAAACAGACTGGGGAAAGTTTCAAAAGAAGTTTAATCGGGAGTACCAGAAGCAATGTCCCCCTTCTGAAGGTGGCAACTCTTGCTCAATGGTTCCTAATGACAGGAATCTAACTAACGACGAAATAGATGTCTATTTGTCGAAGTTAGAGAAGCTGACGTTGGAAACGATTAAGAAAGTAGTTCCCAAGATTAAACATCGAAACAATATGGAAGGATATGAAACACCAACCATCGCAAGGTTGAAAAGCCTCCTTCTCACACGCGTCATCAATATTTATCGACGATTTTTGGACTACAACCATCCCTCATTGTCTTTGTTGAAATTACATCTGAAGAATGTCCGGAACTTAATCCGGTCATACTTCAGGAGTGAGGTCAGCAATCAATGGGCGGAAAAATTGAGGGGTATTAGCCCACAGGACCCAGATGGCGTGTTTGCGAAAGTGATAGCATATTCCGCAAGAAGTCTCGAGTGAAGGTATCGAATCTTGAAGTCACTAGTGATGAGATAAATCTTCTCGATAGGGCTGGTATCGAAATTGATAGTACGACTCCGGATAGAAATGGAAACAGGATTATTTGTGAAGGATTGGATAAACTTGCCCTGATTGGAACACATTTTGAATTGGTTCATCTACCAAACCCTGAGAGAGGGAACGAAATTTTTTCAGAGGTCGTTGAAGCAAAAGTTTCCGACTTCAAATCAAGCCTGAACGGCCAATCAATTCTTCATTTCAATGAAACATTAACATCTGACATCATACCGAGCTTGAATCTTATTGATTATTTTGTCAGCTATGAAGACTTGTGTTTCATATTTCGCAAGATAAACAACAAGAAATCATGTGGTACTGATGGTATTCCAAATGTAGTTCTCCGACATTTGCCGGAGGTTGCTATTAGAAACTATTGCATATTGTTCAACAACATGTTGAGCAATTCATATTTCCCAAATGAGTGGAAATTATCAATAAATTCCACTTTCTTTGCTGCCTTCTTTTACTTCTCCTAACTTTTCATTTTTCACAACCCTCGCTGTTCACCTTTAGCGATCGCGCAGAGATTTTTGTCCCGATTCGACTCCTTGCGGTCCCAAAATTGATTCTCTCTCTCTACTGCTCGACTGGTCCTAATTACATCTTCGATTCGACCAACTTTTTGTTCTTAAAAATCCGCTGGCGTCACGCTCTGTTACTGCTGAACTGGTTCAAGTTCAACATACTCGGAGAACCCGTTTCTTCCATTATATTTTTGATCTTCATCAAATACAACATTTCCAACTGCATGCCAGCTGATCGGCAAATACTTATGATGATACAAAGTACCATCATATCTATATACTCGCAAAAATTGACATCCGCTCAGAAATGCTAATGAAGATTAACGAGACTCACGATCTCAGCGAACCCCAGATTAGGAGTCTAGCGTGCTACCTCCGACACTACGCAAACGTTGATTTCGGGAAGCTAAGTAATCGCACCATTTGCTGATATTCCCTGAATTATCAAGTTCCAATTGATGACATGCGAAAAAATGCTTGCATCAACTGCATTGTAATGGGCAACTCGTTATACGCTTAAGCTGGTACAAGCGTCATAAAGAAATTCGATGGTATTGATTACTTTATGATTGCTGTCCCATTGCAATGAACGAAAGTGAACAACATGTACTACGGGGAAAAATTGAATTTACTATTGGAGAGAGGAAAGTTGTTTGTATTTTGTTAAAGAAAAAAAATACAATAGAAAAGTAAATTGAAATTTATTTAATGGAGCTGAAAAGCTATAAACTCCGTCGTAGACGGTTCCAAGCCCGTTTGAGAAAGGAGGATGGATCCCCTTGTTTCCCCAACCCATAGCTTCCATGATTCCTCATCCCAAACCCCCAACTAAATGGTAGTAAATGCTCTCGGGGTCGCACATTGGGTTTACTGGTTCCCCAATAATGTGACATTGAATGCCGAGAAATTCTAATAACTGTGAATAGATCTGCAGCCCTGCTACTAAACCCTACTTACACCTCCTTTGTGAGGGCGTAAGAGGGTGAAGGCAAATCGATCGCACCTGATAACGGAATCGACGTAATAACCATACCGCCGGAATGGAGGTTGGGCGACGGGCTAGCTCCCCGTCCCTGGAAAACCTTAAAATGTTTTGAAACCTGCAGATGGGTCTCAGAATGGATTGGATTCACAACAAAAGATTTCAGGACAAGTTCCCCAGACACCTTGTCGCCATGATGTGCAATATGCTATACGGGAAATCGTTGTTTGTAACTGACGGAAGTCTGACAACAATGGGCAAATTCAAGGTCTTGAGTGGCCTGAGGGTTACTGCGCCTCTACTCTTCTCAATATTCATTCGCAAGCTATTGAACGGCTTTGATTTTAATGTCTCACCAATGCAATCATTGGTAGCGTTTGCTGATGATCTGATCATCTATACGGCAGCTTGAAAAGCCACAATAGTTCAGACAAATCTCCAAAAAATGTTCAATGATGTACAGCTATACACTGACAATTGGCGAATGAAAATCAACGCGCAGAGGTGCGAAACAATCTTGTTTCAGACAACGCTGCAAGAGGTCAGGCAGGATCTGAAACGTGATTGGAAAGATTTCCACATCATGGCTGGCGAGGGTAGTCTAAAACGAGTTCCACATAAATCCTGTGTTCAATACCTCGGTGTTTATCTCGATCAGTAACTGTATTATTCTGAACATGTCAAAATCATGCTCAGTAAGGCACTAAAAGTAGTCATGGCCCTATGAAAACTCTTTCATTCCAGATACATTGATCAAAAGTTTAAAATTATCCGTTACAAGACCCTGGTTGAACCAGTTTTGACATATGGATGTCAGATCTGGTACAACCAGAGTGCTAGTACTATGGAAAAATTAAGAGTTTTCGAAAGGAAATATCTTCGTGCATGTACTGGTTTGTACAGAAAGCCTGGGATGGATTGGAAACATTATATATCGAATAGAAGAATTTATCAAACTATGTGACTAGAGTTGATATCTTCGTACTGACACATCTTCGGAATCATATCGCAAGATCTGTGAGTGAAAATCCTTGGATTTCACAGCCGTTCCACCCTACAGACGGGTATATTGCGACTTGCCTTGCTACTGACTTCGTTCCTCCAGAATCATTCGTGTATTTGGACATGAATCGATATGTTTTTGATTCTGACGGCGTCCCAGTCATATATCACATATATCGACGGGCCACCGATAAGAAGATAAAATATCCTCCGAAGTTGAGTTCACGAGACCAACGATTCCAATGGAGATACTCATTTGCTAGATTCATTGAAGCTGAACGAGCTGAGACGGCGCAATCTAGGTATTGGTGGCTGAATGACAATGTCTAAATTATTCGTGTATACTTCCAGTTTTGGTGTTTTTCGTTATTTAGTTTTTGAATTTCAGCTCGTTATTGCTACATTTAGTGTTGTTGTTTATTTGTGTTAAAAATTACGGATACGTTAGGTATATGTGATGCTTATTATATTATGTTGGTTTTTTTTGTAGTAGGGAGGGGAATGCCATTTATGCACAGAGAGTGGGTGTCCCATGTTTGCAAGAACTGGACTAACCACTAAACACCTTCCCTGTCAACCTGAGAACCTAGCCTGGAACCGTTTGATACATTATTTTGGGCCAGGTCTCGTTTTGTTACGCCGTGGGGCGCCTTCAAGTTGGGGAGTCCCTTTCCTAGCGGGAGGGGAAAGGGGAAGAAGAAACGCCAGAAGAGCGATCCCCCAGCTCCAGCACCCCTGGCTGCTGTGAGTCCCTTAAATCTTTTAGGAGCATAATGTGCCACCTAGTTCCATTTGTCAACCGATTCGAGCATCACCGAAACTATGTTATCCGGGGTGAGCTCTCCCGTCTCCCTATAGATTCCCTTGGCAGCCTGACCCATGTGGTACACGCAAAAAATGTGTGACAGGCATTGTCTTCCTCTTCTTGGCAAAACCGACAATTGGGAGACCGTGACTAACCAATCTTGTGCAGGTAAGACTGAAAACACCCGTGTCCGCTCAAAAGCTGGGTCAGATAGAAGTCAGTCTCACCATGCCTTCGATTTAGCCACGGTCTCACATCCGGGATGAGGCGCGCAGTCCACCTTCCCTTCGTGCAACTGTCCCAAGACTACTGCCAATCGTTGAGCGAGCGCTGTGTCTCCTTGCGGACAACCATCTCCCTTGCATCCTCGTTTCGGCACAGGTAAATAGCGCGGCACTCTGTAGCAAGGAGGACGACAGGTTTCACGCCTTCAATATCTCTCACCACCGAGTCAGAGACTGTTGGATACGAAGATGCAATTCTCAGTGCTCCTCTTCTCTGTACCTGTGCCAAACGTTTTCGGTATATCTCCTTGCTGAGAGCGTCGCCTCATACCTCTGCTCGGCACAGTGGCACTGACCCAACAGCACGCATCAAGAGGCGTCTTCTTGATGCGCTGAGTCCCCCTACGTTGGCCATAAGTCGACTCAGGGCCGATATTCCCGACGAAGCCTTCTCAGCCGTTGCCCTAATTTGCTCAGAGAAACTCATCTTCGAGTCGATCAGTAGCCCCAGGTACTTCACCGCTGGCTTCGATTCGATTCGTAAGTCGCCAATACTGATCATCCTTACTCTAGGGATTCTCTTTTTTGTCAAGATGACCACTTCGGTTTTCTCCAGTACTAAACTGAACCCTCGAGCAGTCATCCAGTCCCTCACTCGGTGCATTAGCATACCTAGCTTGAGTTGCGCTTGTTCAACGGTGCGTCCAGCGACCAGAGGCGCATGATCATCCGCATAGCCGACCAAGCGCGACTCATCTGGCATCTCAAGTCTCGGTAGCCTGTCGTAAGACTCGTTCCACAGGTCCGGACCGATAGATTATATTAGGTTTAGAGATAAGGTTAAACGCTTAGGTAAGGAATATTGTGATGGATGTTTTTAGTATAAGATAACGTTTTTGATTGGATTTTATTAGAATTAGGTTATATCATATAAGTAAGAGGGTCAAGGTACACTGTCGTGTTAAAATTATTATTATAGGATAATATTGGTTAGTTTTCTCTTCTTTTTCCAATTGAATTATAAAATATGTAAGAATCTTAATTAACTTGAATTTGCTTTAGTTTTTTGCTGAAATGTGTTTAATGATACTGTAATATATAAATTTAGAGATCCATTTGGGCCATTAAGTTTTTTTAAGTTTATTGTTTGGAATTTGTTTTATATTATTGGAAAATTTATACCGATTAGTATTGAATAAAGCGCTTTTGACTTTGACTTTGGCTATACATTGGGTTCACGGCAACGACCTCGCAAACGAAACAAGTTGGGTAGACAGACCTATGCTCATGTCAGAAGGGTTTTGTACTCAACTTACAAAATGCAGTAACCAGCAACGAATAAAATCAAGAACCATGTCATGTTCGAGGATCATACTATTATTAGCAGAGTTGAAAGAATTTTGACTTCTGAGGTATTTGTTATAGTTATACCCACAAATATCTACCTTGATAATTATTTCAGATTCTTTAAGATCACGGGTGTCCATTCGCGAGGGAGGAAACACATTTTTCATGTATTTCCAACCCCCCCTATGCCCCCACAGAAGCAAAATATGTCGGTTTAAGAACTGTTTTGAAAAGCTCTCATAGAGAACTTTCAGTTGATACTCATATCGACTACCTTTCATGAAATTTTTTTTCAGGGGCCACTCCTCTGTACTGTAATCATCGATTCATGGCCTGTTTTTTAGAATCTTAGAATGGTTACAAAGCCCTTTTGTTAGGAGCTCTCTCCTGCCTTTCCGACTTGTTTCAATTGTATATACTCATCTTTATGATACCTATCATTCCTGAAATTTTCATGCAAATCCTAGCAAAGCTGTAGTTTCTAAGTCGGTAAAAAGCGCATATGGCTCCATAGCCATATGTTTCCATAGTAATACAGGGCATATTGTTCCACAGTAATGCATGAAAATTCAAATCGCTATAACATTGTCAAATATTATTCGATCTTTAGAAACTTTCAGAGAAGGTCAATCTTATAAATAGTCATCTGTGTGTTTTATTGAATTTAAGGGTACCGTCTAGATTTTATTCAAGAAAACATAAAATCAATAAATCATACTATTACTAACAAAGTTGAGTGAATTTCGACTTCTCATGTATTTGTTGTTGTTGTACTCATGAAGGCCTACATCCATGATTTTTTTCAGATTTTTCGGATGGAAGGTGTCCAATCGCGAGGGGGGGGGGGGGGTACGCGAAAAGTTCGTACATTTCTCCTTCCCCTGCTCCCCTCGGTACTAATAAGGCAATTTTAAGGCTTGTTTTGAAAAGATCTCATTGAGACCTTTCCAATGACACCCTACTCGACTACCAATGGTGAAAATTTTTTTTTGGGGGGTCACTTCCCTATATGGGGAGACCCCCCTTAAACCCCTTTGAAAAATTTTTCCACCACTGAACTTTCAAGAGGTCACCACTTTTGACCTTTCCACAAAGTTTCATGGCTGTAGCTTCTATAGTTTCGGAGAAAAAGTGCTGTGACATACAGACGGACGGACGGACGGACGGACGGACGGACAGACGGACACAGGTCGTGATTGCAATAGGGTTTTGTATTTTAGTACAAAACCCTAAAAAGGACTATGTAGCTGGATCCTCGAATGTCAACTCACTCAATTACCCTGGCACTGTTAAGGATCTTTTGCAATAGGCTAGTCAATATCAATCAAAAATACTGGCAGTCCAGGAACCGAACTGGACTGGAAACGACATTCAAGACATGAGATCGCACACAATATTCAAAAGTGGGAAGCCTACTGGAAAACGAGAATTCGGTGTGGCCTTCATTGTGGATAGGGAGTTCAAATCGCACGTTATTGATTTTAAGGTAATAAACGAACGGTTGTATGCGATCCGTATAAAAGCGAAATTCTTTAAAATCTGCCTGATAAATATTCACGTCCCGACTGAAGACAAGGACGAAGAAACAATCACCTGAAAAGACTAGTCGACTCATTGCCTACAAAAGACACAAAAATAGTTCTGGGTGATTTCAACGCTAAAGTTGGTAATGCGCTATCTCATCGGGGAACGACTGGAGGATACAGCCTCCACGATGAAACAAATGACAACGGCCAGCGCCCGATCGACTTTGCACGTGGCAGAAATCTTGTCATACGTTCGACTTGCTTTCCACATCGACGCATTCATAAAATGACCTGGGTATCGCCGGATGGCAACACACTAAACCAGATCGATCATGTTCTGATCCAACAACGTTGGGCCTCGAGCATACTTGGCGTCCGTACGTACCGAGGGGCCAATTGTAACTCAGATCATTACTTGGTCAAAATAACCTATCGATGTAGTATGTCAAAGGCATATTCGGCGAAGTCCAGCCCGCTGCAAACGTTTGCCATTGAAAGGCTCCAAACGGTGTTTGTGGCCGAAAATTTCACGGAGACCCTCGACAACCAGCTGGCCCCGATCTTATCAGACGCATCGTTAAAGAAGAGCAACGAGCTCTGGATGGAAGTCAAAGCGGCTATTAGGATCGTGGCAGAACAGACGATTGCAGATCAAGCCCGGCAAAAGAGGAATGATTGGTTCGACGATGAGTGCCAGAATGCGTTAAATAAAAAGAATCAGGCGTACAAAGAATACGAAGGTAGGAAAACCAGGAGGAAGAGAGAACACTATGAAAATCTCAGAAGAGTAGCGAATAAGATAATTAGGATTAAGAATACTATGACGACCAATTGAGAAGTATAGATATAAGTTTAACGAGCAACAACACAAGACAAGCATACAAAGTAGTAAAAAGCCTGAAACGTTGTTACCAGCCCAAAACGACGCTCTGTCGTGATGACAGCAGCAATATCATCGCTGATGAAACGAAGATAAGGAAAGCTGGGCATCATATTTCAAGAACCTCCAGAGCATCGGAGCGTTTATGTAGATGTCTGCGGAGAGCTTCCATTGACCCTACCAACTCTGGATGAAGTTTGTTCCATCATCAAAGCCCAAAAGAATAATAAAGCGACTGGCATTGATGAGACTCCAGTGGAGCTCATCAAATATGGTAGTGTTCATCAAGCTATTCATAAAGTCATCCAGCACATTTGGCACAAGAACATATGCCAAAAGAGTGGAGTCAATCAATTATATTTTCTGTCCACAAAAAAGATGACAAGCTACAGTGCGAAAATTACAGAGGCAAATCACTACTTTGTACGGCGTACAAAATATTTTCAAAGATATTAGAAAATAAAATCGGATCATACACCAACAGTATTATTGGGGAGTATCAAGGTGGTTTTAGAGCAGGCAGATCGACGATAGAACAATTGTTCACAGTCAAGCAGGTACTTGAAAAATGCTGGCAGTTCAACATAGATGTTCACTAAATTTTCGTTCACTTTAAGCAAGCTTACAGCAGTATCGATCGTAACGTACTGTACTAAATAATGTTTTGCTTTGACATCCCAGCCAAATAAGTCTGCCTTACCAAAATGACAATGACGTCGACGACCTTCCAAGTCCGCATCAATAACCAACTAACCGATGCCTTTGATACAAATATAGGACTAAAGCAGGGGGATGGGCTAGCCCCATTGCTAGTCCTTTTGGCTCTGGAGTACGTCATAAGAAAGGCTACTACTTAGCTCAACTTGAATAGTAATGTACCTCGCGTATCGACATACATTACTATTCAAGTTGAGCTAAGTAGTAGCCTATGCGGGTGACATCAACATTTTATCACGGTCGTTAACAACCGCCAAAGAACTCTTCCGAAAACTCGAAAGCGAAGCAAGAGAGCTACAAATCAACGAAAATAAAGCTAATGACGCAGTCGAGGAAAAATACCTCAAATGCACAAAATATCACACTTGGCGAAAACAGGATCGAAAACGTGGTCGAGTTTGTGTATTTAGGCGCCAAAGTAACGAAAACGGGCAATGAAAGAGATGAAATACGCCTAAGAATACAGCTCGCAAATAAAATATTTTATTCTGTTCTGACGATCTTAAAAACAAAGCTCCAAGTATACAAATCTGTGCTAAGTCCTGTGTTATGCTATGGGTGTGAAACATGGACCCTAACCCAAGCATCCGCAAATATATTGAATGCCTTTGAGTGACGGGTCCTGAGGCGAATATTCAGAGCGAAGCCAGACGGGGACCAATGGGAAATCTTGGACGAACCTGTGGTCACAACGATTTTACGACTGTGGAAGCAGCAATGAGCTGGCCACATGAATCATATGGACGAACAATTGATACCCAAGAAGGTATTCGTTGGGAGAACTGAAGGCCGGAGACCAGTGGGGAAACCGGGGAAACGCTGGTCCGATTCGATCGACGAAGACAGTTCATCGCTGCTCGGATTTTGAAAATGGAGTACGCGGTGAATGGACCGAGACAGTTGGAGGCGCTGTTTGCAGGAAGCGAAGGCCCGAGAGGGGTTGTAGTGCAACGGAGATGAAGAAGAAAAGCTATAATTTGTTTTGTGAATAGAATAAATAGAGGAAATTTACAAGAAGGGCAAAGAAGGGAAAATAATTAAATATGAAAAAAAATAAAATGTCCGTCCAAGGAATTCAGAACTTGATATGAATGAACTTCCTTTTGGTTCACGAAGGAATATATATTTTGTTGAATGCTTTTACGTACATATGTCAGGAACAAAAGGACTGGTGATGTTAGGGAATTGCTTGAATTAAAAGATAGCACCGCTTTGTTTCAGTTGTGAATATTAACTCTTCTTCAAAAATCCACGTTAAATATATCTTTTACAATCATCTCATAGGTAACGTTGTTCCTACGAACCGCTTGCTTGGTTCGACTCGACTCCACTAACTGAGTACTTCGTTACGGTGTTGTCAAGTCGGAGTAGACAGCTCGGCCCTCCTGGCCAGAAATTGGCCCGATTTCTTCGTAGTATTCGGCATCGTTATTAAAGTCGTAGGTATCCAAATCTGGGCTGAGTCTGCATCATAGTTTCACTTTATCACTCGTGAACATGGAACTGAATTTTCGTTTCTGATCATCCTCGAGGCTTTTGATAACATAGCGACCGTTTTTTAAAACTTTGGCCACTTCATATGGCCCTCGATACTTTGGCTCCAATTTATGGGACTCCCCGGATGCAATTGGTATCTTCGTATAAAACAGGAGTCTTATGTTTCTCTTCGAATCTTATTTTCCATCGTTCCTTTCGGTCATAATACGCTGTGCAGCCTCCTGCCGAATTTCGCTTATCGACAGTTGATTATTGTCACCCGTATCGTCCTGTAGTGATTGGATGATACGGTCAACTACGATAAGATCAACTGATCGTCGAGTTGATTTGAGGATTTAGTACCCATTGCAAACTCGGTAGAAGCTCGTCCCCTTATTTTACAATCCGTCATCGAACATCGTAGACATGATAATATTGATTGGTTAACGCGCTCAACTTGGCCGTAAGCACGTGCAGTTCGCACAGGCACCTGCACGTAATCCTAAAATTCTTCCGATGTAAAAGCCGACCCTTGATCGCTTATAATACGGATTGGTAGTCCAAAGTATGACGTGATATCCTTCAACATGGTAACTACTGGTTGACTGTTGGCTGCTCTCGTAGCTCGAACCATTGTGAATTTACTGAAAGGGTCCGTTGCTGCGATAATGTATAGATTACCTTTGATACTCTTGGGGAATGGTCCTAAGTGGTCAATATGCAATATCCTCAAAGGTATAGGGTCAACCTGTTCATAAAACAAGCGACCTTCGGTTTTTCCTGCTGGTACTTTATTGAGACAACATTCCGGACAGGAAGCAATGTACGACTTCACGTAGTTGCGCATTCGAGTAAACCAGAACAGTTCTTGTATCCTATGGACCGTTTTATCAACGACGAAATGACCGGCATCGTCATGACAACTTTTTAGTAGTCTCCAACGGACGGCTGATGGTACTAAAAATATAAGATCGCCATTTACTCTTCGCATCAATCTTCCTTTCTTAAGAGTGTAATCGCACTTTAATTAGGTGAATTGAGCTAATTTATATACTCCATCAATTATATCCATAATTTCCTCCAGCTTCGGATCCTGTCGCTGTAATGATATCAACCAGTGGCTCTGATCAGGTTTTGGTATCAGTAACACTTTATCTGCAATTGTTGTCGGTTCTTGCGGTTGTTCGTGTGGTCGATGACTTAATGCATCGACAAGGCTCATATTGTTTCCTGCTCGATGTACCACATCAAAGTCGAATTGTTTGAGTTTTAGCCACCATCGAGCAACACAATTGTTAAGTAAAGTGGCCAACTTGATCGTCGATATTGCATTACAATCGGACACCACTCGGAAGTGTTTTCCAATTATATAAAATCTTCATCGATCTAACGTTTCAACGATTGCCAGTACCTCTGATTAGTGGCTATATACTTCGTTTCAGCATCGGTGCAATGTCTACTGAATATATTACTGGCCGGAATGGCTTCTCCTCTGTAGATTGCATCAAGACTCCGGCGAGACTAATAGAACTGGCATCGGTGTGTACCTCGTGTTCAGCCCGTGGATCATAAAGAGCTAGAGCAGATTCGCTACAGAGACGAGTTTTCAACTCGTTGAAGCTCATGTCTGTGTTCTTGTCCCATACGAAGGATTTCTGTTCCTTCATTGTTAACGAAATCGTTAGCGGCTTAGAAATTTTTGCGAATCCTTCAATAAATTTACGGAAGAACACCGCTAATCCAAGAAATCTTCTGACATCGATCACATTTTCAGGCATTGGAAATTTTTGGATAGAATCAATTTTCTTGTTTCCAGGCTTCATTCTGTCTCTATGTATGCGATGACCCAAGAAGGTTAACTCGGATGCAAAAAAACACACTTTGACGGTCTAAGTGTAAGACCTATCTCCCATAAAATTTCCAGAACTTCCTTCAGAGGTTTGAGGCCCTCAGTCACCGGCACGCTGGGGATAATGACTCCATCCATATAGCTTACGATATTTCTTGATCTCATACGACGAATTAAGTCAATCATGACCTCTTTGAAAAATCAAGTCAATCAAGACCTCTTGGAAAATCATTAATGAGGCCAAAAGGCATTACGTTGTACTCAAAATGACCAAGACGAGTCACAAATCCCGTAGATTGATGTGATTTTTCATCCATAGGAATTTGGTAGTATCCAGAGAATAAATCTAGTGTCATGAAAAACTGCTTTCCCGCGAGTTGTGAGAGCTGTTCCTCAACAGTTGGCATTAGGTACGGCTTTTTCTTGGTGATAACGTTTATCCCACGAAAGTCAATACAAAGACGATCCTTGCCGTCTTGCTTGGGAACCGAAACAATAGGCGAAGAGTATAATGAATTACTTGGACGAACTACGTTTTTGGCCAACAATTCATTCACAATCTGCTCAATCTTATCTTTTTTAGTCAACGGTATACGATATGGTCCAGCATGGATAGGCGTGTCGGGCCTCAACTCAATACTCATTGATTTTGTCCTGCATCGACCCATTTCGGCCGTAGTCTCTGCAAAACAATCACGGAAATCATCAAGTAGTACCCGCAGTTCAGTTGCCTCAGCTGCAGTTAAATTTCTTTCCATGTCGGGTATTTCAGGACATTTACTTTCAACGTGGCACTCGCCATGTTCAATAATTATTCGATGTGAAACTCCGTTCAACGCATCCAATCCCAAAAATAAACTACTTGGTATGAGGTGATCGGCTACAACATATATGTCTACGCGTACGATTATATCGTCTATTTTTAATCTCGCTATCATTTTGCTAGTACATTCTAAGCATCCCCCAGCAAATCCGTTCAGCTCAATCGGCGGGCACTTTATTAAGTTGTACGCGCATGATTCTCGCACGAGAAATCGGTTAATACCCGAATCTATAAACCCGTACAAAATTTTTCCATCCATCTGGATGTTTTTCACTATTTGGTTTTGTACGGAATAGTAAGTATCTGATGTAACTGACGAATATTCCGCACCGTGTCCTGTCTTTCGGCATGTTACGCATCGTGGTCGTCGTTTGGGCAAAGAACAGTTCACGGAAATGTGCCCCGGTTTATGACAGTAATAACAAACATGCTTTGACACGTGCGTCGTTTGTATCGGCAACAATCGTCACTCCCGACACAGGCTTATTAAATATTTTTTTTTGACACAGAGTTCAGGTTCATCGGGCTTACACTTTTTATTTCACTAGGTGATTTTCACGTGACCGGTATGTTTATCTTACTTTGGTTTGTTAAATAAGTTTTAAGGCAACACAAAAACGCCTTAGTTGTTTTGAATGTAAAGCACTCGTTAGCGGTTTGCATTTGAACGTCGTTTAAACCTTCTCACATATATCTTATAATGGCTGCGTCACTAATCCCCGCACGTCTACCTTCCGCACACATTCGATAATAATAATCCGTATATGGCTCATTTGAACGTCTAACGTTTGCCATCATTCGAAGCTATACCTCGGCTTCATGTTCGGTAGACTCGAATTCCTCTTCTAAAGAGATTGCACATTCTTCGATGCTTTTGTAAATACCGCTTCTTGCATCTAGCCACGATTTTGCTGGCCCTCGAACTTTCCTTTGCACTGCAAACAGAACAATGTTTTCATCCCAAGAATATATTGTCGCGCGTTATGGTTCGCGGCCAATAATTTTAATGTTCCGGGAAAGTGAAAACGCACTGTCTTTTAAATTAAGTTAAAAGAGTTTATTTACTAAAAATGCACAATTATTAATTTAATTATTTCGCAACTTGTCTATCAATTTTTAATTTAATTGTCTATCACTTCACGATCAATATCGCTCTTAATTCGCACTCCACACTATCGCAGTTTTACTATAACCCGGTTGTTATGAATCCCCCCATTCATTCAGCTCGCCTTTATATAGGATCTCTAGTCATTCAATCCATTTCTAGTACATTGCCGAACTACCTGCAATATTCGAGCAGCTTAATGAATGGGCAGTGGCGTCACTTTCAGATTTTGATCATGCTTGGCGGGTTTTCTAGTACATTCGTTTGTTGATCATGATGGTTGTGAAAACAATTGCGACAGTAGCTCGCAGAATCATTTGTACATGTAACAATATGGATGCTAGTGATTTCACATGATGAAAAAATTGTTGCGCCGTCAGTGATGTGCTGAACGTCGAATCAAATTCTGGCATGATTTCAATGACGGCGCGCAAATTGTGGAACATGCTTTGGCGTACTGGGACTGCTTGTCGTGTCGGAGACGGCAACTGATCTTAATTTGTCTGCGGAAGATGTAGATTCGGTGTTGATTCCATCACAACAGCCTCATTCGACACGTTTTGCCGATCGTCCATCGTAAAACCAAGATTAGAAGTTGATGCCATATTCAAATTTGGCGAAATGCCATTGGTTATGCCTGAAGCAGAGTTTGCAAATCCGCTAGCAATACTCTGTACCTGAATATTTGGTGCTTGAACTAAAGTAGTGAGATTTTGCACGCTTTTTTGCAACTTTATCGCTTCGTCGGATGCACGAGAGTTCTCGGCTAAAAACTCACCATCGCCTCCATTGACGGCTTCCGTCAGACGTAAAATTAATTCGGGCTTGTTGCCTCTTGTCGCCAAATTTCGCGAACGTAGCTCATGTTTGAGTTCGTTGATTGTGAGCGAATCAACACGAACTATGGTGTCCGGCATTTCCAACTAAGAAATATGGCGGCCACACACGAATAAAAATTTGATACGGCAATTGCGTTAATATTCACAATTCAAAATGTCGGCTAGTCTATCGAAAATAAGCAACGAGCAGTTACAGGACAGCTAACTGTTATTAAAAGCACACAATATCCAATAAAGCGAAAATTCCGTAGCATCTCACTTCTGAAAACTGTCAGGAATAAAAGGACGGTGGATGTCAGGGAATTGCTTTAATTAAAAGATAGCATCGACTCCACTAACTGAGTACCTCACTAAGGTGCTGCCAAGTTGAAAACTTTATGGCTTGACAGTGCCACTAAAGTCAAACAACAATTGTTATGTTTTATATAAAATAAATCAATAGTATACGTTAACATTTGCTTCTGGTTTCATTTACTTGACTCATTATATTAATTTATCATTATAGTTCAATATTTGATAGTATTTTGTAAGCTAAAATGCTGTGTTTTTGCAAATAATTCTTAACCGTATTTTTCAATTTATACTTTTTTATATTATTGCCAATTTCTTAATCGCATTGAATTGGTTACGACTGAATTTTGAAATTATTATACGAGTACTTATTAAATGTATGTTCGATGAATACTCATTAAAATATCTATCAATATTGTCAATGAAGCAAAGCAATAAATCGATCCATCAAAACCAATCAGTTTCTTGCCAAATTCTCGTGAACTTTTTAACAATTTTTTAATATAATTTTATTTGTATTTTTTAATTCCTTCTTTCGGTATTTTAACATTTTTTTCAACGTGCCTTTCCTCTAATGTTTGTATTTTTTATTTCCACAATTAATAATGGCACAAACACTTCGTTGGGGTAAGTGATTTTAGACTGTCAATTATTATTATTTTTTTTTTTTTTTTGAGTAACATCTTTCGTTATTCTAACGTTCCAGTCCTTGCAATCCGTGGTCCAGTTGCTGAAATTACCGAACATTTATTACCCCTGAGAGCATATCAAGAAGTAGTTGCTAGAGGAACACTTTTGCTGTCTACGGGTGCAAAGGCACATACCACTGTAAAAAGTGTTATTA
Source organism: Odontomyia ornata (assembly GCA_963969285.1). Taxonomy (NCBI): domain Eukaryota; kingdom Metazoa; phylum Arthropoda; class Insecta; order Diptera; family Stratiomyidae; genus Odontomyia; species Odontomyia ornata. Next base: position 309,718,675 of record OZ017740.1, read on the forward strand.
GTTACCTTATGGGTGCAGCTACAAATCAAGAAATTATTCCACAAATAGATATTCCTCCATATCATCAGATGGGTCCATTTCAAGGTTTCGGAGCAATGGCTATGGATGAAGATGGAGGGTTTAGTTTGATGCATAAAAAACATCCTAAAATTATAGCTGATTATGATCTCGTTGAAGAATATGGACTACTTGTTAGTCGAAAAGGATGTGTTTCAATAGCCGGACCACACCAACATGCACAAGAACTCGCTGATTATATTGGATACGATCCAAAGACTATAAATATATGCAAGTACCTTATGCGTGAAACTATGCCTATTGCAGGTATGACATTAGATGTAGATGGTACCGTTAGAATTTCAACGGTGAACAGCTTAATGCCATGGATTGTTTCTAATAGTTCAAAAAACTGTGCTTATGGCCATAATGAAAACTATTGTGGCGAGGTTCGAACGTAATTGTAATTTTCAAATATTTTTAACAATTTTTATTTTTAAATAAAGATATTATGCCTTGAATTTCTGTAAGTTTAATGCAAGTTTTTGATACGTGGTTTCGAAACTGGTTTCATCAGTGATGTTTATTAGTTTTATCACATCAGCGTTCACCTCAAGTCAGCATTGACACTTGGCTTTCCACATATGATCCTCCGATTATTCGCCTCAGGACCCGTCGGTCAAAGGCTAAGGTATTTCCGATCTTGAAGAAAGGAAAAGAATCTTCATGCCCTAAAAGGTATCGCCCAATCAGCTTGCTGCCTTGCATCAGCAAGGTGTTTGAAGTGATACTCAACAGAACGTCCCAGTCATATATATATCGACGGTCATGGCCCTACGAAAACTCTTTCATTCCAAATACACCCTGGCTAGACCAGTTTTGACATATGGATGTCAGATCTGGTACAACGAGAGCGATAGTACTATTGAAAAATTAAGAGTTTTCGAAAGGAAATATCTTCGTTCATGTACTGGTTTGTACAGAAAGCCTGCTTCATTCCTCCAGAAGCATTCGTGTATTTGGACATGAATTGATATGTTTTTGATTCTGACGGCGTTCCAGTAATATATCACATATATCGACGGGCCACTGATAAGAAGATAAAATATCCTCCGAATTTGAGTTCACGAGACCAACAATTCCAATGGAGATACTCATTTTCTAGATTCGTTGAAGCTGATCGAGTTGAGACGGCGCAATCTAGGTATTGGTGGCTGAATGACAATGTCTAAATTATTCGTGTTTATTCCCAGTTTTTGTGTTTTTTCGTTATTTAGTTTTTGAGTTTCAGCTCATTATTGGTACATTTAGTGTTGTTGTTTATTTGTGTTAAAAATTATGTAATGGGTAGGTATATGTTTTGTTTATTATAATAGGCAAGAGATAAGGTTAAACGCTTAGGTTAGGAACATTGTTATAGAATTTTATTAGTATAAAATAACGTTTTTTGATTGAATTTTATTAAAATTAAGTTAAAACATACTACATGTAGCATCAAAGTTCACTGTTGTGTTAAAATTATAAATAATTTTTGGATAGTGTTGGTTGGTTTTTCCTCCTTTTTCCAATTGATTTTCAAAATATGTAATAATCTTACTTAATTGAACTTTTTTGAAGATATATGTTTAATGATAAATGTATAAATTTAGGGAGCCATTTGGGCCATTAAATTTTTGTTTGTTTATTGTTTGGAATTTGCTTTATATTTTTTAAAAATTTATAAGGGTTAGTATTGAATAAGCGCTTTTGACTTTGACTTTATTCTTGTTCTTGCAATTATTCTGCTTCTTCTTATCACTACAGCCCATCTTGGGCCTTCGCTTCCTAGAAACAGCGCCTCCAACTATCTCGATCCATTGACCGCGTCCTCCAATTTCGAAATCCGAACAGCGATGAACTGTCTTCGTCAACCGAGTCAGACCAGCGTTTCCTTTGTTTCTCCACTGGGCTCCGGTCTTCAGTTCTCCCAACGAATATCTTCTTGGGTATCCGTTGTTCGTCCAAACGTTTCATTCGGCAAACCCATTGCAGCTTCCGCAGCCTTACAATCGTTGAGACCTTTGGGTCGTCAAAAGTTTCATACACCTCATGGTTGTATCGAATTCGCCATTGTTCGCCGTCTCGCTTTGCCCCGATTATTTGCGTCAAGACCCGTCGCTCAAAGGCGTTCCATATATTTTCGAATGCTTGGGTTAGGGTCCATGTTTTACACCTATAACATAACACAGGTCTTATTACAGATTTGTACACTTGGAGCTTTGTTTTCCTGTGTATGCAGCTGGTCTTCAAGATCGTCAGAACAGAATAAAATATTTAATTTGCGAGCTGTACTCTTTGGCGTATTTCATCTCTTTCATTGCCCGTTTTCGTTATTTTGGCGGCTAAATACACAAATTCGCTAGCATTCTCAATACTATATTCGCCAAGTGTGATATTTTGTGTATTTGAGGTATTTTTCCTCGACTGCGTCATGGTCTTTGTTTTATTTTCATTCATTTGTAGCCCTACTAGTTTTGCTTCTCTGTCGAGTTTCAGGAAAAGTTCTTTGGCAGTTGTTAATGACCTTGACATAATTTTGATGTCGTCCGCAAAGGCTACTACTTGGCTCGACTTGAATAGTAACGCACCTCGCGTATCAACAGGTAACATCCTTATGACATACTTCAGAGGTAAATTGAATAGCGGTTGGGCCAGCCCATCTCCCTGCTTAAGTCCGAAGTTTGTGTCAAAGGTATCAGTTTATTGGTTATTGATGTAGACTTGGGAGGTCGTCGACGTCATTATCATTTTGGTAAGACGGACAAATTTGGCTGGGATACCAAAGCAAAGCATTATTTGGTACAGTACGTACCGATCAATACTTTCGTATGCTAGCTTAAACGAAAACACATCTATGTTGAGCTCCCAGCATTTTTCAAGTACCTGCTTGACTGTAAGCAATCGGTCTTTATTCGATCTGCCTGCTCTAAAACCACCACCACCACCTACTCCTCGATAATACTGTTGGTGTATGAACCGATTTTATTTTCCAAGATCTTTGAAAATATTTTGTACGCTGTACAAAGTAGTGATATGCCTCTGTAATTTTCGCACTGTAGCTTGTCACCTTTTTTGTGGAGAGAGAATATAATTGATTGACTCCACCCTTTCGGCATATGTTCTTGTTGCCAAATGTGCTGGATGACTTTATGAATAGCTTGATGAACACCACTGCCACCATATTTGATGAGCTCGTTCAATTATTATCTATTGTTTACCTACATATTTGGAATTCTATTTCCTCAGCTATTGTTTATTAAATTCAAATTTTTGAACACCGTCCATAGAAAATGCTAGCAAAATGCAGAACCCCAAACAAAAACATTTCAGAAGCAGTATACTTTTGAATATCTATATACGCAGGGCTACAAGCTGTAGTTTCATCTTCAGGATCCTTTGACCTTTATCGTTAATTTGAAATTCTAATAAAGGGTTTTCCAATAAGAGGTGTTATTTTGAATAGCTCGCTATTTCGGTAGATGTCACTTTTGAAATTGTCAATTTTTGACATTTGACAAGTAGAAACTACGTCATTAATAAAAAACGATACACGCTTCAACAACGCATTGAAATTATTAAAATTCACTATTAAAAATGGTGAAAATTTGATAGAGACGGCACGTAAAACTCAAACGTTTTTGGGACATCGTGAAGAACGTTGTCGGACAGCAATACAGAAATTGGTGGAAAAATTCGAGCTGTTGGGGCAACTTCATGATGTGAAGAATAAAACCCGTGCACGTGAGCCGAGAATATTGCTGCTGTAGCCGAAAGAAAAAACACCAGGTTTGTCCATTCCTCGTTGTTCTTTGGAATTAGGCATTCCACAAACGTCATTACACTGTTTTTTGCATAAAAATTTGGGTCTTAAGGCTTATAAAGTTCAGTTAACACAAGAACTCAAGCCGGTGGATCATCAACAACGTCGTGTCTTTGCTGATTGGGCTCTTGAAATGCATGAAAATGATCCGGAATTCCATCGAAAAATTATCTTGAGTGATGACGCCCATTTCCACCTCGGTAGCTTCGTCAACAAGCAAAATTGTCGCATCTGGGGCTTGGGAAACCTAAGAGTTATTGTTGAAAAGCCTCTCTATCCTCAACGTTTGATTGTTTGGTGCGGTTTATGGTCCGGCGGAGTCATTGGACCTTATTTTTTCGAAAATGAGGGTGGAGCAATAGTCACGGTGAATGGATTGCGCTATCGAGAGATGATTAATGATTTTTTATGGCCGGAATCAGATGGTATTGATCTGTACAACGTTTACTCACACAAGCTACGAAACCATTGATCTTTTACGGGAAACGTATCCGGATCGTGTTATCTTTCGAAGAGGTGATCACAATTGGCCACCGAAGTCTTGTGATTTGATACCTTCCGACTTCTTCCTTTGGGGCCACGTAAAAGAAAAAGTCCATGCCAACAACCCAGCGTCGATTCAAGACCTCAAAGATGGAATTCGTGAGGCTATCGAGGACATAGGGCAGCCACTTTGCGATTTGGTTATTGAAAATTTCATGAAAAGGATATGGTCCTGCAAGCGCGGTCGTGGTTGGCATTTGCCTGATGTTGCTTTTCACTATTAATGGCATACCTTCCTCTTCATAATGAAATAAACATCTGATCATTTATATTAAAAAATTTTATTTTTCTTTTTAATATCAAAATAACACCTCTTATTGGAAAACCCTGTATTATAAGAGACATTTTGCTGTGTTACGATAGGCCGTACATGGGTTATTCAACAAGTACTTAGCCTCACCGCCCAATGGCGTTGTTATTACAAAAGAGTTTTACCATCGTGCAAACTTGGTGAGCATGCACAGGTAATTTCACATTTTCTTCTGACCCGGTTTGTTGAAATTTGCACACAATTCTCCCGATTGTGGACACATTTGGTCGATTATGCTGACCAAAAAAATCACGAAGTGCACGAAATGCATTTTGATTTGAACGCTCATTTTCGTAAATAGCTTCAACAACCTTAACGCGCTGCTCAGTTGTGTACCTCTCCATGGTTGAATTTATCAAACACTTAAGCAAAGAAATGTCAAATACATTTGTGCGAAAAACTTGACGTTAAGGTATGGCTCACAATTACATCGTGCATTATGGTTTGACCACCCTCTATTTATAAGGAAAATGCTTGTTTTAGTGGAGAGCTTGAAATGCGTAGAATTAACATACCACAGTGGAGATTTCTAGTGGTTGGGCCTATATTGCTCTAATCTTGTTTATACAGTTGTCTCCTACTTATTGCTTAGCTCATTATCATGAATGTTGCTTCAGCCCATTTACTCTGAAACTGGTCTTTGGCATCAACTCTGATTCTTTTCCGATTCTTTTATCAGGACAATCTTTGGTTTGTCATCAGTCATTTGTTATCTCTCTGTATAATCAATTAAAAGCTCCTGCAGTCTTTTCTATCATGTTATTTGAAATTGATGCCATTATTTCTTCTGTCAAATGGCTCTGTTCAGCTCATATAATTCGCATAATACCGGTATATACACGACCAAGTCAAAAATATGGAATAATTCAGATAGAAGTACTCTAAACTTTTCTGTGCCTTGCCACAAGCGTCGAACGAATGGATGTTACCTGTCCAGTTGTAAAATTATTTCATTGACCTGTTGACCGTGAAGTTACTATAGTTTTTTCTTAGAAATTGTTTGGTTTCCGTTTTGCTAGAGTGAAACTAAAAAGCTCAGCTTATCTCACAGTCATTTTAGCCGTACCCTTCTTTTTCCAAAGGATGTTGCTTCATTACCTCCACACCGTTGTCAGCTAACTGATTGGCTTAGCTTATGCTCTTTTATTTAACCTAAACTTCTTTGTTCTCCCAGTAATTGCTCTTCCTCCTTCACTTCCGTCTAGAGAAGAGATTGTCCACTATCCCTATGGTGCGCTAAGGATTAATGTGTGAAACGATTCAAGGCTAGGTTCTCCGGTTGGTATATGTGGTTTTTAAAGGATAGTTCAAAATTCTTGCGCTTCTTGGAGTTCAACAATCAAGGTATATCTTAATGATTGCAAGGCTGCGGAACCTGCAATGGACTGGCCACATGAATTGTATGTATCAACAACGGATAACCGAAAAGGTCTTCGTTGGGAGAAATGAAGGGCGGAGACCAATAGAAAAACCCAGGAAACGGAGACAGTTCATCGCTGCTGAATATCAAAATTTGGAGGATGCGGTCGAAAGATCAAGACAGTTGGATAAGCTTTTTGCAGGAAGCGAGGGGTCAAGAGGGGCTGTAGTGCTGCGAAGAAGAAGAAGAACATTTAAGGTGTCGGGCAGTTCTAAAATATAAAAGTGACTCACAGCAGCCGGGGGCGCTGGGGCTGGGGGATCGCTTTTCTGGCACTTCCTCTTCTCTTCTCTCCTCCCGCTAGGAAAGGGATGCCCCAGCTGGAAGCCGCCTCACGGCTTAACAAAACGAGACCTGGCCCGAAGTAATGTGTCAAACGGTTCCAGGCTGGGTTCTTAGGTTGACAGGGGAGGTGTTTAGTGGGTAATCCAGTCGCTATCTTGCGAGCATGGGAGTCCCGCACTATGTGCATAAATGGCATTCACTTCCCTACCAGAAAAAAAAGTGTAAATAGTCTCAACCTGCCTGCTACGAAAACAAAATCACTGCATTTCGCTAAGGATCTCTATAATCTAATTTGGCTTCACAAAGAGGTCAGGGTTTTATGTGTATCCTTACAAACCTTACCTTTACCTGCACTGGAGAATTATTAAGGTAAAGTTTGAGAAGATTAATGCTGCTGTAGAAGCTCTTCTAACTCCAGGAAGCCGTTCCTGACGTCCTTGCATATGGTCTTTCGGATGTTGCAAGCAGCTTTTTTTTCTTCATTTCAGAACCGCTTCCGTCTTCAGATCAGCTGCAAGATGAGCTACCTAGCTTGTTCCTTGGAAAGGCCCTTAATATCGGCATCTCGACAGCTTCGGTAGTTGTAGGAGCAGCATTCTGTATCAGCAGAAATTTAGGTTCCTCTGTTCATTGGTTTTCTTTGCTTCGTTTTCTACTCCTCTCGTATAAGGCACTCCGTTGTATGCATGATGTTTTTGCTGTGCCCAAACGCAGCCATGTTTAATATTCATTTGTCCGTTCTCGACGCTTTCAGAGTTGTTGTTGATGTTACTTTGAGTGGTGATTTTTTAGAAATCCAGATAATTGAATCCTCTTCGGAGCCGCTATCTCCGTTTGTACGCATAGTTGCCTTATTGCTGCCGTGGTCATCTTTGCATTACACGTGTTTAGAGCAAGGCAACTAAATTTTACCGACACGGAGATAGTATGGTAATTAGATCGTAGCTGTTCACGCATGAATGGCACTTCAACACCGTTCCAAGCAACTAAGTCCAAAATTTGATGTCCGCCAGGCCAAAAGTCAAGTACATTACATTACCCCTATTGTGGTCCACATATGACTGAGGGTCGTAGTCTGCCTGGCTATTTAGCGTTATCTAAGGTGAACCATGATAAGTTGGGGTACATTGCATTCGCAGGTAGTACTTTCGCAGCCTCAACCACGGTGTCAGATTAACTTCAAACCAATGAATTTATTGAATTCAAGAAGTTTTATTCAAAATAAATTAAAAATTAATAAACAAGTTTATAAAAAATCTCTGCAGTCACGCTTTTTGAACCCGAAATAAAATTTATCCATACCGGTTGATGCAGCCCAAGGCATAAAGCCATAACTGATTGCAACTCCGATTCGACCTGACTTTGTCATGGAAATACCACCAAGCGGATATTCATCTTCTTCTTTTTTAGCCTCATTCATATACAGACATAGCGAATGTGGAGTAGGGGTATCACCTAATGCCTCTGCAGCTTTATTGGCATCCTTGTATGGTGCAGCAATCGAAATACATCCTTCTGAACTCGTGCGCAAGCCAGAGTTTTCCGCTAAATAGGTCACATCTGGACTATTTGGATGTTTTCTATTTATAACACTGATAGTCTTGGTTCTATCAAGCGCTATTGCACTAAAACTATTCCATGGACCCATTTCCTTGCGCCGAGGTGCTTTCACATCGTAGTAATTTTGATTTTTACTTGCTACTGTCAAAACTTCACTAACTCGGCTAACCACTAGAGAACTTTTTTCACCGTCTTCTAATAGTTCAAGACCATGTAATAGTGCTAGTTCATAAACAGTATTTGGTAGCATGTGTTCTGTTGATTTGACGATAGGACCACGGATGACTAAACCTGAAGAAGAAGGAATAAGGTCTAAAAGGTTTAAAATTGGATCACTTACTGAATTTTTTGTACATTGTTAGTGGCTACTTTATGGTGAAACAATGCATTTATTTTTTTTTTGAATTTAAAGTTTTAAATAAAAACTGTTAAAACAAGTTAAAAGTGAAAACAAAAAATGGTGTAGATCACTAGAATTTAACAGATGAGAGTTTTAATTAAAACTGCATGAATTTACTTTGACGTTTAAGTGACGTTTGCTATTTGACAGTTATCTAGGCAAAGTCAAATGCTAGCATACCCTCTTCTTATTCATTCCATTTCTATTCTTGTATATTCATGTATGTATAAATGCTCAATATATTTGTTTGTATGTATGCATTCATTTCATTAAATTTACATTCTAATATTGGACGCATTTGTATAATGAGGAAAATAAGGTTATCGCACGATTTATTCAATGTTTTCTGAAAAACAAACCTTGTCATTTGTTTCAAAACAACATATTTTATAATTAAAACCATTTATTGAACTTTCTTTAACATTTATGCCTACTTGATTTGCCCGGTCGATAAAGAATAATTCCAAAGAGGGAGAAAATAGTCACTGCCAAAATCTTACAGGCTATCAAATATACAGTATTTGCCGTTTTCATAACCTGACCATCGTGAGCTTCCAGATTTTGCTACAATCCATGGCATTGAACCTTTCAATGATGCTACGCCTATAGCCCCAGATTTATCCATACATATACCACCGAGTGGACTGTTTCCAACAGTTTTTTCAGCAACGAAAAAATGTTTCATTAAACATGCTGGACAAATTTCTTGTTTCAACTCGGTTGCCAATTTTTCCGCTAGTTTAGGTTCTGCAGCGATCGAAATACAGCCTCCAGTAGTATTTTCAAATCCTTCTTTTATCAAGACTAATTGATTTTCAGCAATTTGGCCACCACATACTAATCCTTTACAATCCATTGCGATGATTCCAAAAGCGTTGACAGGACTATGATTTTCTTGGTTCGATGCAAGTTTTTCCTTCGGGCAATCAGCATTCTTTGATTGGTGGTTGGAATCGGTTAATTCCTTTGCCAAGAAACATACTGCTGTACAGGCATCACATCCGTTCTCCAAGCATTTAAGACCGGCTTCAACAGCTTGGTGATAGACTGGTGTTATGGTTTGAGTACTCTTTAGAGATATTGGTCCACGTAAAGCTATTCCTGGAAGGAACAAATATTAGTTTAAGGGGTTACAGCATTTGGTTTGTAGCAAAAAGGCAATATACTTGGTAAAAATTTGGCTGCTGATGGTATCATTACAGTTACTTAAAATTTGGAACGATGCAATTTAGAAGTTAAAACTAATAAAGACAAAATTTATAATGTCAAGCTGATTGGTCACAAGTGACTACTAAGTAAGTCCAATTTTGTTGTACCCAGGAATTGAAATTATTTCAAAAGCCACCATGGACTATAGCAAATTCACCAACCTAAAATAGCTTGTTAATCCCACACAGACAATCCAGAAAAAAGCGCTGATCTTTCTTCAGCAAGTATCATCCATTTGCATGCCTATATGTTGCACGTGTTGACATAGAAGTTTTAGACTTGATAAAATGCTACTAGTGAATGCCACTAGGACTTATATGCCATTCCTGTTCTTCCAAAAGAGTTGTTTGAACCTCGTTTCGTTAAGGTAAAGTGAAAGTGCTCAAGTTGCTCCGCTAACATTCCTGTCATTCCAAACCGCATCTACCTCTTTTAAGACAGTTTAATTTAATCTATTGTCACCGTTCTTGCTGGATTTTGTTTAATACCTTCACTCTCTCCATGACTCTTACATAGTCATACAATGCTCGTGTGACCTGTACTGTACTTGCCATCCCTTCTACCTAGACAATATTTAGAACATCGGTTTGTATCCCATTAATCTTATCTTGTCCAATTCGTGATGAGCTCTCAGAGATAAAAAATATATAATTCCACACAGTTAAAAAAAATCTCTTAGTTTATAAGAATAGCTATCTCTTTAGGTATCTCGACGATAGGGTCAAAAAAGCGTTGAAATATTTTGGACTAGAGATTCAATCATCACTTCATTTTTTGAATGATAGTGTTAAAATTTATTGGACTAAGATTTAATCTTTCTTCATTCAATACACTTTGTCTTTTCTTTTTAATTTGATTAACTCCTACTAGATTTTGGACCGGCTAACCCAGCTCTTACTAACTCATCTGTTCGTTCATTTCCCTTTAAACTTCTATGTTTGTATTCTTGGAAGGTAGCATTTTTTAACAAGGTGCTGCCCCCATGTACCCAAAGAAGTGTTGGTTTCCTTGATGTTTTTTCCAGACTATGCTGACTCTGACTCTGAATGATATCTGGGCTAACATTCGGCTAACAAAACTGACTTGATATTTCAAGCTAGCGTACATGATATTTTTGAGCTAGTTGCTTTGTATGGACATGCCGACGTGATACTTATCCGTAAACGGCTCTAATTTGATTATTGTATTGTCTCCATCCCGGTAAAGGCTTCGCAGATCGCAGAATGCGTCCAAAGCTCGCACCATAGAGGTAATAGTGTAAGTTCGGTTGAAACGTCGGTGTTAGCACCAATTTGCAAGACGCTTATCGTTCCAACCCCCATCACCAGAAAAAGAGTGACTTGCACCCCATCGAAGGAGAGGAGAGGAGGTGGAGGGACGAGATCCTCAAGTAACGTACCAAGTCAAACTTATATTTAACTAAAGCAGCCAAAAACTCTCCTACCAACGGTGAAAGCAAATAAGCTTCTCCAAGAAGAAAAACGCAGAGACATATCCCAGGCCACTCGAACTTAACAACTGCCGCTGCGCAAATTCCTTAGATAATCTTGCTGTGAGAAATAAAGGGGATGTCTAAGCCAGATCACATACGAACTGCCATAAGCATACCTAGCCTAGAAAGAATTTGGGCCAAAGACAACGATCAAAGACTCGTTTTGTAACGCAACCAAAGAGTGTCTTGAAAAAACGGCTGCTGTAGCCTTACTCAAGCAAATATGGAAACAGTCAAAACCAGGGGAATTCACTTCATCACGGAATAAATCGAGATTAAAGACGCCATTAAACGCAAGCTCCTTAGCTTAACTGGGGTTTAAGTAGCACTCACCAAAAAAATAATAGAGAGCAATACGTGGCTATCGCAGGCAATTCTGAAAAGATTGAGCAAATTAAGAATTGGCTAGGTTATCTGTAAAAACGCAAGGTACTCTAACAACTTTCGTGATCTGGGCTTCATACATAGGTCATTTGTGGGTGTAGAACCGCGATCGGGAGAATGGCTTTGCGTAATTTTGGTGTTCCGAAACAACACTCTTTCATGTATATCTAACGCCAAATAAGCCATTGTCGCTGTTTTGAATCCAAAGAGTTCATATTCTCGATGGCGGAGACAGAAAAAGGAGTCCAGGACATGGCAGCCAGAATTGAGCTTGTTGTGCTGAGCACCGACAAAATCCATACTTTCCTGGAAGTTCGCAAGGAGGTGAAAGATTATCAGCCACTAACGCGGTAACTTAATTATAAGGATCATCATGCTTACTTGTAGCGTTCTAGAATCCGTCAGAGGCATCGGCACAGCAAGCCCTCGTGTATTGTTGGCTATCTGAAGTCGTTGAACATGGAAGGAAATGTCACAGGCTCTGAAAAGAGGCCCACTGTGAAGGACTTGGGATTATGTATGCCTTAGGCTAGCAGCAGACAAGTCAGGCAGAAAACATCTGTAGTAAGGTTAAATATATTGATCGCCATCGAAAGACGGGTCCTGAGGCGAATAACTGGAGTAAAGCTAGACGAAAACCTATGGCGAACTCGATACAACCATAACCTTTATGAAATTTTGACGAGCCAGTCTTAATGATTGTAAGACTGTGGAAACTGCAATGAGCTGGCCACGCGAACCGTATGGACGAACAACAGATACCCAAAAAGGTATTGATTGGTAGAACTGAAGGGTAGAAACCAGTGGAAAAACCAAGGAAACGCTGGTCTGACTGAGTCAACAAAGACAGTTCATTGCTGCTCGGATTTTCGAATTGGAGGATGCCATCAATGGACCGACACATTTTGAAGCACTTGTGTCAGGAAGCGGGGCTATAGTGCTACAAAGAAGAAGAAAAAAGTTATCTTCTGGCAAGATCTAGTGAGCAAGACTCCATGATAGCTGATCTATAAGGTTGCCATGTGAGAATTTGATGCCCAACGGATGCCCTATTCATAAGAGGCAGAAGAAATGCAAGATAAATTCAGCAGAACTTCTTTTGGCCCTATAAAGTGGATTTGAGTGGCATTGTAGTGAAAATCGATTAAATTTCCATTCGAAGTTATCTAGCTCGCCTTTCCCTACCTTCAAACTAATTTTTAGTATCCAGACAAAAATTGAAAAAAAAACAGTTTCAGCCTCCCCAAAAAAATATCGCTGTAGATTCTAAATTGATTGACTGCAAGTTGCTTCTTTTTTTGTAAGCATATAGGAGTGGAATGCTATAAACCGCTTTGACCCGTTGGTAGTGAGTATTAGTGACAGCTTTAAGTTATAGTGTACGAGCACTTTATGACTAGATACCTCATCTTTTATGCTCTGAGTGGCTACCAGGTTTTCGTTATCAAAAATGAATTTCACGTCATCCCTCGTAGGCCTGTTTAATGGATGTAAGGTAAATGACCCGTTTAACAAGAATTTATGATAGTAATTGACCATACATAGAAACACGTGTAATTTTTTGGTGTCTGTATGCTCGCTTATATTCATCATAGAGTCAACTTTGTCCTGTAGGCCATTATCATCGATTATGTGATCTTGATCTTATCATCGATTATGTGATCTTGGGATGCAGATTTTTGTCTTCAAGTTCAAGGTAATCGGAAAAGTACCCTAAGCCTTCCAGGCCTTGAAAAATCTAATCCATAAATCATTCAAATAGATTTGTGGCTATCTTGAGTCCAAACATAAGTTGATTGACTTTGTGCCACCTCTTTGGCAGTGATAGCACTTTCTTCCTTGATGCACCAATATAAGTACGCATGGTTTAGGTCATGTACGAGTATGACAATGTAATAGCTGCCATCCATTTTTATATAGATGTTCTATCGATGTTTCTCATGCCTAGCAAGTATCCTGATATTCTGCTTGGCAGCCAAGAGTATCTTTCAATTGAATTCCATTAAAAGCATTTTATACGTCCAGTGCTTTTAATATATCAACTCAAATCTGGCGCTTTGACATACCGCTTATATTCTAGTACTTGTTCTAACAATTTTTGATGTAGCCCTAATTGTTAAATGCCCTTTGTTAAAGTCAATCTGCCTTTCAAAAATATCATCCAATGATTGAACAGTTACGGCTTACGTGATTTCTCAAGAGCTCCTCCGCAGTGTCTAGCGTGCACAATGAACGGTTAACCATTGGGCGTTTGGGTCGTCTTTTTCTTTACCTTTAGGTACCAGCTGACCCACTTTCAATTGTGGTGTAAAATTCTCCTCGCCAAAAATGAATTATGCGGATTCAGTTATAGGCATAATTGACTCCTCGCTAACACTTGCTAGGCCACAATCAGCACTCCGCCAGGTTCCGGAGCCAAAAAGATGAGTTTTTCCTCTTAAAGGGTTCACTGATCATTACAATATAAGCCCTCTGTTCAGAGGCAGGCTAGCTTAGGAGATTTCATGCAACTCAGTAGCTCTCAAGGTTATCTTGAGGGACTCTTCCGCCTTGTTTGGTTAGTATCCAAGCATTGATAGCAGTATACCATTTACCCTCGCACTCAAGGGTTTGACTTTCCTACTTGGGTTTAACGCTGGTGTCTCATTCAGCACCAACTCAGCTCTTCTCTGTTCCTTAAAGCCCGACGGAAAGAGCTTAGTTTGCACGTCACCAGTTTCTTCTCCATCGATCTTACGTACGTTCAATGGCTGCTGCTACCACCCATCGAGGACAAAAAAGTAAATTTTGACTTTAGGAGCCATTAGTTTCACGTCCCTCCACGCTGAACGCCATCAAGTGGATGAGTGCCGATATATCCATGATAGCTATCCAAAGACAATATCAATAGGGAAGGAAGGGTTGACAGTGAAGCAATATGATCGAAAAGCGCAGCTTTGTTGGCTGAAAAGCCAAAAGCGACATTAAGCGTCTCTGGAGTAGCCATCAAGCACCTAACCTGTCAACCTGAAAAAATAGACTGGAAGCGTTTGGCACATTTCTTCAGGCTAGGCCCCATTTTTTTATGTCTTAATATACTATCGGGTTGCTGGGACTCCTTTTCTAACGAGGAGGGGTAGGGAATGCTAGCAAATAGACCCCTCTGCCCTCAACGCCTCCAGGCACTGCTAAACAATCAGAATAGCTCGAATAAAGTATGCCACCTGATTCCATTTGTCAATTGATCAGAACATCTCTCCAATTCAACTATCTAGAGAGAGCTCACCGCGCAGTCTTTTCTACTGTTTGTAAGCAAAAAATGTATGGCAAGCCCCTCCAGAGCAGAAGACGCAATCGGAAGACCTTGACTTGCCAATCCTGTACACATAAGTCTGAAAACATCAGTGCTCGCTCAAGAGCTGGGATAGATAAATATCATTCTCGCAAAGCCTACGATGGAGCCATGCCCTCAGATCAGAGACAAGGCATGCGGTCCATCTCCACCTTGTGCCATTCACCCAGGATTGTTTTCGATTGCCGAGAGTGCCTTGTCCCCCATCAAGCGCAGCTGCCTGCATATTACCTTCGTTTCTGTGCAAGTAAGTTCTACGGCGCTTCCTTGCAAGGAGAGTGATAGGTATAACGCTTGCTTACAAGCACTGCTGATTCAAAGACTCTCCAATATACAGATACCATCCTCAGCGCTCCTCGTCACCGCATCTGTGTCAAGCATTTTCAGTACAGCTCCTTGCTGAAATTGCCGCTCCATATTACCGATCCGTACAATAGCACAGAATATACCGCACTCATCAGAAGTAGCCTTCTTGATGAGGTAAGTCCCCCTTCGTTGGCCATCGGTCGACTGAGTACCAACACATCCGCTAGAGCCTTATCCGCTATCGCCCTGATTTGCTCAGAAAAACTCACCTTCAAGTTAATCAGAACGCCCAGGTGCTTCTCAGCTAGTTTCAACTCTACTCCCGCTTCCCCAGCGGTGACTGTTCATACTCTAAGGATTTTTTTCTTTGTCAGGATGAATACTTCGATTTTCTTCAGCTAAGTTGAATCTGCAGTAGTACGCGTGGTCTAGTCGTGAAAGTACTTCCTGCGTAAGCTGCAGGTTTATCGTTCGAATCCCGTTCCTGAAAATGAGATTCATTACGATTGATTCTTCAGACGAACTATAAGCTCATTCAGCTATGATACGTGCTGATTTGAAATCAGAACTTATCGCACCTAGGTGGACGAATCAACGACCATATCACTTGCTCGAGTGCCGATACATTTGATCAAGATTTCTCGAGAACCGATACATTTAATCAAGATATATATTCTGAAAGGAGCTGTAGTGCAAAAAATTGAATCTTTGAGCAGTCAGCGAGTCCCTAACTCGGCGCTTAGCATACTAAGTCTAAGTTGCAATTCCTCAACTGTGTCTTTTATCCTTCACCGACCCTCCTTCGTGCCATAGACCAGGCTCCAATCTATCAGGTTATCCCTCAGAATTCGCATCAGGTACTCTGGAACTTGAAAAGGAGTTTCCAGTGCTTCCAGATGATCTGCCTATGTAGCAAAATCGAAAGCGTTTCTGGCATCACGCATCACCAGTACTATATCCCGTTTGTTGATCCAGCTGTGAGCCTCCACTCTTTAGGCCGCGCTCATTATCTCTGCAATCACGTCTTTGGTGGAACGTCTTGTTCTAAAGCCATACTGCCATAAAGATAAGTTCCCAACAGCATGAATCGCGGCAATAACCCATCCCTTGATGAGTTCCTTGAGCTTTTCTTAGCCCATGTCTAGCATGCATAACGGTTGGTGTCTAGACGCCAAATTGAGATTTCCCTCTTCTTTGCTAATCAGCTCGAACGTTACTACCTACTATCGTTCCAAGAAAACCCTTCCATGCAAGCTGTAGACAAGCTGCAATACTGCAGCAGGAATGCCACCTGGTCCTGGTGGCTTCCTTGCTTTCATCAATAGAACTGCGTCTTTCAGTTCTATCCTCGTGAAAGGCGGGCCTTCCACTGGTGTTCTATCATGGACTCTATTGATACGGATAAGATGTATGGGGGATAGAGCCCGTCTGGTATATCTTTTCTGCTTTATATAAGCCCCAGGCTCCACGAGTCCCTATTCACATCGCTCACCAGGTTTCACCATGATCAGGGTTTAATCTTGTTAATGAGCTTGCGAAGAAATAACCTACCCAATCTGTATGCTGCTAGCTCTTTTTTGCGCCCCTGGGCAATTTGTCAAAGCTTTTGACACTCCCTTCGCAGTTCAACGATTTCCGTTGACCACTAGTATACCGGAAGTTTACCTTGATAGGGTCTCCGACAAGGCATAGAAGACTTGCAAGCAGATCGAATAATATTCATATTTCAGTTCACCACGTTGACAGTAAGACTTCCGCTCTTCGATGGAGCTCTCAGTAGTGTTGTGTGAGCTAGTATTGCGAGTCACCAAAGTACAGAAGTACCGAAGAAGTGGGGGACACCTGGTGATGTGGTTGCACTGTGGCGCACGAAAACCAGAAGGAAACAGTCAAATTGAACGAATGGCTGAAGCCTAGTAGTGAAGGGAAGCGAAAAACTAGCGGGGACTTGTAGAAAATAGCGTAGAGAAGTGGATCTGCAGGAATTGCATATTGGAAGAGAAAGCAAAGGACCTGAATACTTGAAGAACCGTTATAAGTCATTGACTTGAGTGACTCAAAAATATTCTTACATCCAAAAGAAGTCGAGAATTATAGACTGCCCCAACCACTCCAGGTATGGCTGTGATTTAGGAGTAATAAATGAATTCATACTCAGGCAGAGTGCCACAAAAACCTGATCAGAAGTTTGATCTGCCCACGAAAAAGTGCGAGCTTATAACCGGTTACTATTGCCCTTTGGCTAACGGCAAAAGCAGAGTGCCTGTGGTTTTGGAAAGGACTACAAAGTCTATTTTTGAGCACACGCCGATTGTGTTGCGGGTATCATGACTGGCGATAAAATACTACCTCATCGCATTGGATACCAAGTCCTATCTATTGTTGACTGTGGGGTTAAGTCTCCTGATGACAGGAGCACATGTAAACCACTTCCTCTCTGAGCATTTGCAGCGGCCTGTATTGGGTCCTGCAATTTCATCGAATCATTACAGCTTTTGACTTTCAATAGAACCTTCCTTCATCAATTTTTCGAATTTTAGCATTATCTATGGCACGACAGCCCAGCTTGATCTAATTCTATCATCACATTTTTTCGACCTCGTTCGCCAGTTGATCACTCCCAGTAAGGAACTACGGTCAGCTTCTACTTTGTCTTCCCATTAAGTTTTTGGTCTTCTCACTAGACGTCTACCTTGTTCTCTACCCTTTAATGTTCTTTTGAGGACCCGGTTTTCTTCCACTCTTTCTACATGAGCTGCCTATTCTGATACAGGCGGTTCGTCAAATAGTTCATACAACTAATCTTTGTCACGTAGCCTCTACATTTTTCACACCTTAAGTTGTCTCTCTTTCTGTGCACAGGACATATTATACATTTTCGCAAGTACTCTAGTAACTGCTTCTCAGACTATATTCTGCATATTAATCAATGGAGAAGGTTACTTAGCCCCGCCATTATAACAGTTTGGTATTCTATATATTTCAGGAGCTTTGTTTTCCTGATATCAGGTACTGATGCCTGTATTTTGTCTCGAGTTGGTGGCGAAACTGGGACCTTTTGTTCCGCTTCTCAAATGCTTACAGCTGCAGTAGTTTTTGGGGTCACTGTGAATAATTTCTAGGAGTATTGTAGCCATCTGTTTTTGTTTTCGACTGGGTTACCTAAGATTACTCTTTGTGTTATTTCTATCCTTGGCGCTTTTTTTAGGGATTCGCAAAATATTTTTACAAAACCCTATTTCTCGGTAACTGCGGAGGCTACTGTTGTGAAATTTAGTACGTGGGTCGAAAATGATAACTTCCCAAAAATTTTGGTTTGAAAAAATGTTCAACGGGGTCCCTCCATATATGGACGTAACCACCAAACATTTTTTTTCGGAAAGTAGCCAGCATGGGTATCAAATGAAAGGTATTGATGAGAACTTTAAGAATCGAGTGATTCTAGTAAGCCTAACGGTATTCAGGGTAGTGGAGGGGGTCAAGAGTATGTGACAAATTTTTGTCCCCCCCCCCCTCGCGATTGGACGTCTTTGAGGCGTAAAATCTAAAGAGTATCATACGTGTAGATATAGGTCTTGGTGACTACAAGGGCAACACATACCTTCAGAACTAATATTTTGTAAACTTTGTTAGTAATGGTATGATTTGTGAATTTTGGATTTTTATCCGTAATATTTAGAGAGAATCCTTAAAAATGCCAAAAAATCATATGAGGTTATTCTACAATACTAATAGATTCATATATTCTGAAAAATTTCATAGCAATCGAACTACAAACAATAAAGCAATAGAAGATTACTCAAAATTATGGAAACGCGTATGCTCACTTGAAAAGGCAAGGTCCGATGGCCTTTCAAGAAAAAAGAGACTTGGCGTGTGAATACCAAATAGACAAAATAATTAACAACAAACTAATAGTTGATTGTAAATTTCATACGAGTATATACAACTGGGAATATACAGGGTTTTCCAATAAGTGGTGTTATTTTGATAAAAGAAAAATGCCATTTTTTAATATCAACGAACGAAAACATTTGGCGAGGCATCTGTAGACACTGTTTCAGCATGTCGTCGGCTGCAACCCGCTCACGCTTTATGTATTCGTTCCTAGGAGACTCGTGTTTGAAATTGTGTTTTTGCGCCCATCTCATCCGAACTCTCTTCAGTGCACTTATATGGCTAATTTGCTGGAGTTTGTAGGGCAAGTGTAGTGTTTATCGGTGGATGGAAATGTCCGTAAAGGACTGCAGCGGTAGTCTGCTGCCTCAGTGAGCGAAAAAATAGTGCTACGCTAAAATTGGCCTTATCTAGAGACGCGTAAGTGCGCTGGCAAGCTAGCTTTGCGGTGTCGCGGAGCATGTTCTTTACCCACAGCACAAGAACCTTCTACAAAAATATTTTTCGCACTTACGAATTTTTTGATAATCGGAGTCGAAATCGCAAAACTGAATGAAACCGTCGATAGGTGTCGATGACTTAAGTAACCTACCAAAAGGATTGAACCAGGAAAAATGACGACAATGCCTGGTCAGCCGCGCGCGAGATTCAAGGTGATCACGTCACTGCCACGAAAGTTCACGGCCCACTAAAAACAGCGGGGCATCCAGGTGGTGGCGGTGGCCCCACGCATCCTTTCCAACTGGATGAAGAGTCCAATTCAATGCCTTGACCCATATCGGCTGTGGAAGACCGAGCATCCCGGGGAGAGCTCCTGCAACAGAGAAAAGATGGAGAGCTTACCCGATGACTAGCTTATGAGTAAAGGGACCAGCCAACGTGGCGAGTCCCATATCCGTTCGGGGTTCACGTGGCAAGACTGAATCTTTTTCAATTAAGCATTCTTCTTTTTATTTGTAATTTCCATAAGTTAATTCTTATTGGATGGGCACATGAGGAATTCAATAAATATGGTTCAAATATAAATAAATTTCCGTTAGTAAATAATCTATTCCATCCCAATAAATGATTTCATATACAATAACTCGATAAATATGTTTAAAAAAATAGAAAGGCTTCCAGGAGACTGAAACTTCGTCAGACGGATACTTTCCCTGCGAAGTCACACATTAATTATATTAGATCATAGATCGGCACAGCTAGAGGGATGTTATATTTACTTGTAACGAAAAAAAGAACTATCTCAGGGCACACGACAATTTGAATAATTTTTGATATTTAAATAAATTTTAAGTAATTTACGTTTAATCATTTCACGCATTGCATAGAATCGTAGAATCTCTGACTTTAATATGATTGTTGTCCAAAGCTAACAAAAAAAATAATAATTGTATTCGAATCTGAGTTCATCATTAAAAATCGAATCAACCACTTTCATTCCGGTTGCCATTGAAGACACGACACCCATTCATCCATGCTTACCTTCTCAGACAGGGCAGAGGCAATGCTTATACTGGGTACTTTTACTAGGATTCGAACACTTTATTCCTTCTTCAAAAATAAATAGAAACTTTGGGGCAACATTCTTTTTCTAAATTTCGCAATCATAAAAAGTCCCTCAACCACTAATTCTATTCCGAAAACTCATTTACTGCTAGTTCGCAAATTTCCACATATCCGCAAAGAACCAATCATCAAATGCATCGGATCGCAACAATTCAAATCGGGGCGTGGCAACGTTTGAACAAATATGAAACACGTACTTTCTTTTGTTCGTCCGCACCAAAACGATAATCACTAATTACCGAAAGATCTAAAAGTCGCAATATTCTCAACGCGGCAGTTTTATTTTCTTTCAAAAGCAACTGGGGAACCGCAAAGTAAGCTCCCTGTCAAACGAAATTCCTTTACAACTTCCACTAACCGTCGCCGCTCGCAACCACGCAGCAACTCCCCGTTGTCACCAACCGCCAAGTCACTCATCGTTAACGAGAATCTTTTTCCCATTCCTTTGCCGGATTCATTCCGATCTCATTGGAATTGTTTTGCGACAATACAAACAAGTTTTCGAGCTAGCCATTCCAATTGCACGAAATTTTGCAAGTATTGTCGTCATTTTTTCAGATCTCAATCAAATCCTCTTCAATAGTTGTCGTGGTAATAGGATTGATACTCAAATTCAAACGTTTTGCAGCTGTGGGTTATCTGCGAATTGCATTCTATTTTGTTGCAAGTAATGTTTAGCGCTTTGAGAATTTCATCGATGAGTGGTATACAATCTGGGTCAGGTTTTAAAGATATTTGCGAATCACACGGTAGCATACTTTTGCTTTCGCTTATTGTGATATTGGAATGTCGACATCGTCTTTCATCTCGAAAAATTCGCAATTCGCTTTCATTTGTTGCGTTGATTCCGCTAGACTTTGCACTGATAAATTTGTTACTGATGAGTTATTTTGCATTTGAGTCTAAAATTTGCGAAACAGTCGGAGGGCTAATACGCATCATATTGGATATTCTAAAAAGTATTGAGCCCTTTTTGTCACGAGATGGTGCTCGTTGTCATATATCTGGCAATACTAATCAGATTGAGTCAAATTGACATGCGTTTGAAAGGTGACATTCCAGACTACAATTTTCATATGGAAAGTTTTGCATTTCGTCATTCGTTCTTCATCCAAATGTTTTTCTCATGCGAAACGACTGTCACCAAGCTTTCTTCAAACATCTGTGCCAATATAAAATGAGTCTACGAATTCCGCCTAGAAGACGCAAACAAACAGATCGCGACCACCCCGCCCCCCCCCCCCTCTATTATCCGGATGAAGACAAGGATTGTTTGGCTCAATCCAACATTTTTATCATGTCACATTCACGCGAAGCCGACACCATTGCCTACATTAAATGCTAGCGACAACTATTGAATTACATTGAGCTTTTATATTGGGGAACCAAAGGGGCATATTTTATAGCCGCCAATAATCTTTTATAATTTTTCTTTACTGCCGGAATCCAGCCGTAAAGTGAACACTTTGGTGGTTCTCAAGTTTATCTGCACAGTAAGAGCCCCAATGTGGAGGCTGTCGGGAAATGATATTCGGCAGTATCGAGCTCATGTAACCGTACCCGCGGGATCACAGCTTCTCACTCCCAAAATCACCTTGCAACCAACGCAATGCACGCACAACACAACCCAATAGGATTTCCCTCCTTGAACCAAAATGCATTTACTCGTAACTTTTCCGTGGAAATTATTCCGCCACTACCACTACCTGTTAGCGAATCATGCACAATCAGAAAATTGCTTCAATGGCACGAGTGGGGATGTAACTTTTCACTGAGATTTCGGGGGTCGAAAGTGCTCCTGGATAAAAGGGAGCTGGCCTGGTAGAACACTTTCCTATAACTCGGTACTGCACTCCCAAGGGAATTCGATCGATCCCCAAACGACTTCGAAAATTCAACTTTTCTAATTTACGCTTGCCGGCGCGATTCTCGTGGCGTGCTCGGTTTCTCGATCCGTCCCTTTATCACCAGTCGTCACCTTGCGAGACCACTCCAACGGCAGTTAACGAGCCTTCCATCCACTTTCAATTGCAATGTGGAAGTTCAGTTCGTGAATAAGTTCCGTTGTAAAGGGGTTGTTGTGTCCAAATTTCAATTGAAAATTTAAATGACTATTTTTTTTAAGTTTACAATTGAAATTTGGATCAGCATTATGGTGGGTTTTGGACAGTTTGCTGAAGCGATTGCTCGATTACTACAAGTTCAATGAGATGAATTTGAACTGTGCATTGAATTTGACGATATATTCAACATTTGAGAGAGGTTTTATGGAGAATTATTTTGCATGTTTTGTGCATATGTTTGGCTTACTTGATTACTTGAATGTGCGTTGATTGCATTTATGGGATTCATATCCTGTGGTGAATACAAAGGATTTGAATTGTTATTTTGAGGGTTCCCAGTGAAAATGGGTCCCATCACGCCAGACCCCATTGGAACTTTAAGATCATTTAGGAACTTGTTGACGGTTTGCTGGTTTTGTGCTGACACAGAATTCATTTGTGACTGTAAAGAGCCTTGCATTTGATCTTGCTATGCATGTAAGTCAACCATAGATGAATGATTATGATTCGAGTGAGTTAGGAAGATGGACAAGCTATTTGTTTCGTTGATGATGGACATGCTGCATTGGAATTAGCAAACATTTGATTTTGCGATGATGGCATTGTTTCTGGATTTAACCCTTTATCGGGCAATACCAGTTGGACTGAAATTGCAGCAACCAATCTGGAAGTCTCGACTCCTAGGGATCCTTTTCGTGAAGATGCCTCGAGCAGTTAGCCTAGGTAGACTGCTCGATTACTACACAAGTCTTTGAGGCAGTTGCACATTTGCTACGCACTTCAAACTCCTTGCTCCTTCACCTCTGGGAAAAGCAACAATGAAATCGCGTCTCCGTCATACCTTCGAGTTGTAGTCTTAGAAGGTATTAAGATGTCCGTGAAGGACTGCAGCGATGGTCTGCTGCTTCGGCGGAAGAAGATGTCAAGATTCGCCGAGAATGGCCTTGTCTGGGGACGCGGGAATGCGCTGGCAGGCTAGCGTTGCGGATTCATTCCCACAGCACAAGGACCCACTACAAAAAAAATTAGCATTCACAAATTCTTGGGCCTCAGAAAAAGGTCGACCGAAGTTGAAAAATGTCGGAAACTAACGAAGGGGATAATTGCTTGCTCAGAAAACAAGTCGAAATGGGTAAAAACAGACGGACTTGGGGAGACTTCGTCGTTACCCGACGATTCTCATGGCCCGCAAATAAGAGTGGGGCAACCGGATAGAAATGGTGCCCCCTCGCACTCGCCCAAACGGATCAACGTCCTAACGTTGACGCGACCGTACATCTCCCGTTTGAGCAGAAAACTCATACTAACCTCATCTGTATGAGCCCTCCCATCAACGGGAAATATTTATGTGACCGACTTATGTCATGGAATCAAGTGTTCGGGTCACATAGCTCTATGTCGTAAAACGGGCACGTGAGTGGAAGGCCTATCAACCCAGCAAGTGTCCCTGAAACCACCAAACATATGGAGCGCACCCGATGGCTAGCCCATTTTTCGTAAAGCCTTCCAACGTGGCGGGTCCTATACCCGGTCAGAGGGAACAAAATGGAAAGGCCGAAGTTTAGATTTATCTAACCAAACATTATTATTTCCATCCCTATCATTATTTATAATAAATCTATTTTTCAATCTAAATCAAAATGTTATTCAATCCTAACAATTAATCCGCATCTAATCGCTTTTACTGTTACAATGTGTTGTGTGTTTCAAAACTCGAATGTAAATTTAAGATATTTTATTTTAATATTAAATAAATGGAATTTTATCTGTTGGGGCTTGTTGCGTTCAATTAATTTACTTACTTGTATTTTTGTCTCGCTTTAATTTTCAATTCTATGTGCCACTTCTTTATAAATCCTTTTTTGCTTTTGGATGTTTATTTTGCATTTTATATATACATGGAAAATTCTACTTCAATGTGACTACTTTGTATAAATTTAATTTTAATATCTGTGTGGAACCCGCTTTGATTATTAAAATTTTAGATTAGGAACTACCAAAACGTTTATTCTCTTTTCAGTTTTAACTCTTTTGATTTAGACTGGCAAATTCAGTATTTTTACATAGAGGCAATATTTGTTTCCATTACCAATTGTTGCTGGGTTCTTAATATACAATATTTGATATATTTTATTTCTTTGAGTGCAAAATCAAAAGAAAGAAGCATGTTCCTGGCCGTCATTTACCACTAGTTTGATAAGGAAAATTGAAGTTTAGTACATTTTTGTTTATTGGAACCAAATTATAATTAGGTGATTTTTGTTAGTTTGCAAATGATATTTTCATGTCATTATCGTTCAATTATAATTCAACAAGAGAATGTAATTTGAAATAATTTTAATATAAATATAAAAAACGTTAATAAAATGAAGACAAACGGTGTACTCACCTACATCCTCGCCGGGCGCCCGCTGGTGATGTGGTGAGATTGCTGTACAATGAAATTAAGAGAGCACATCGCTAATTATAATTTTTGTCCTTTGTTTACATATCATTAATTATAATTTGAGGTTGTTGTTTGCACTTCAATTCGTATAATTTTAGTTCTTTTCTTTTCCAACTCATTAATTAAAACTTGAGTCCCTTCTTCTTTTTCACATTGCTACACGTAATTTTTGTAGTTTTTGATATTTCGTATACATAACAATAAAAACATAATTTAGCTCAATGTTCAGTTTTTCCATTTTCTCAATGCAAGTTCCAGTGCTTTTCACTACACTATCAAATCAATAGTACCAAAAATACAAAAATTAATTTTCTTCACCCACATAGGGTTAATATAATCATTCTTTTTTTTCAGAAGTGGATGCGTTTCCTACAGAATTTTTTTCCCCTTTTTTTCTACTTTCAACAAATCCGTTGAAGTTCATCCCAAATATCATCAACTGCACAAATTTTTCGTTTATATTTTGATTATTTAGTTTTGTTTAACAGAGGTTTTTATATGAGCCCGCGACATCTCAGCGATTTCAAGGTCTCCAAGCGATTTATGTGGGGTTGTTGGAAGCTTTCCTTCAGTTTCTGTTCTGTACAACAGTAGATAGTAGTAGAATGGAAGTGAAAGTAGTAAAATTAAGAACAGCTATGAAATAATATATTTTTGATATACTATGCCATTTCCGTTTAATTCAAATTGTTTTAATTGTGACACTTAAAAACGTTCCGATTTATTTTATATTATATATCAATTTTAAGCTCCGCGCACAGCTGTTAGAAAAAAAAACGGGAGATGAAATGCGCCGAATTATTCTTGAACGCAAAAATACCGAATGTGCTCAAATTAAAACACCGAACAACATCTTCAAGACAGGCGATGTTGATAAAAAAAAAGGGTTGACAAAACAGCAACTTTCAAATATTTTTACAAGTATTAGATCAACTTAAACTCACACATTAAGTTTTCACAATGTAGAAGAAATTATCAGTATTACCACTTCGGTCATCCGCGGACTATTAAAGCTTGATTTTATGAGAAAATACTCTCTCTGCATTAATTTATGAATTATATTCAACAATTGTGGCTCCCAATTCAACGCAAAACTAGCGGTCGAAGCTCTTGACTGACTATATATTATAATTGTTACTTTTCGCACGACTTTGGTACACTTGTACTTTCATTTACTTCTTTTCCCATTGCACAAACACAGTGACACCAATACCCTTGCAGCCCACAGTACGTCTGCGTGCGTAATTTTTCCTCGTCAGATTTCACCGAGTAATTTTGTACCAAGAATTATACCGACAGGATGACAACTACCGGGCCCGCATCCCTTCACTTTAACGCCTTTCCCTGAAACTGTTATTGCCAGCTATCACGATGTAATGAAAAATAAAATCACTGCCACCTTGTCGCGCAAACGAACGACCAATTGCACTACAAGTCACTCACAAGTAGTCACTGACTATCCCGAAATTGAAATCCATTGAAATTGCGAAAACTTTCAGGGAAGGGCGGTTCGGTCTTCTGTCCGGACCCAGCTACGTTTCACAAGTGACCCAACAAAATCTTCCAACTGGCTAACTCACGTTTATTTTGTCTCCAAGATAGCATCACACGCTCGATTCTTAACATGCGACCGTTTGTCTGCTCGCCTGGCGAATTGTTTGTTCCCCGGTCGTCCGAGTTCACTACATAATGACGTGTGACTTTCAATTGCTACTTCGCGTGTACTCATCCAAGATTTGCACTGAAGGCGCAGGTTCCGTCGCAGCGACTCTGTCGACTCTTCTAATTCCACTTGCAACTTGTTTAACTGCTTCTAATTGTTTCTTCCGTTACTTTGTCTTTGTATTTACTTTATTTACCATAATAGCACTTTTCAGATCTGGTTCATTGTCACTGTTTTCTTCATCAGAAGAGTTTGTAGTCTCTTCATCATGACCGAGGCCGAATTTAAGAGGGGCCACCATTACCTTTGTGATCTTTGAAAAGCAACCAACCGTTGCTAATACGTTTACTGTTTTATGATCGTTCCAGATGTTTTTCTTATACAACTCAATCTTTATGTCGACAGACATTTTTGCAGCTTTTGGATTTGAATCTTTTAACATAGAGTACATGAAATTTTGAAGTGTTGAATTCGATCGCATGTCTTTATGTTTCGCATTCATATTCTTAATATCTGTAATGATATTATTCTCCAAGAATTTTCTTAAATTCTTATCAGGACATTGTAGGAATTGGAAAAATAATTCCAACAAATCCAAGGCGGGAATCAGATTTTTATTTCTAGTTTTGCTAGTATAACTGCTCGATTACTACATTCCTTGTTGCATCGTTGGTATAATTTCAGGATTTACTTTCGAAAGGTACTTTCAGTGGCTTTGCAATGCGCAAAGATGACGCAATTTCCTAGTAACTATATTTCAAGTATACATAAAATTCAGCTAAGACTCTTCCATTTTTGCCGACTGTTTATCTGTTTATATTCCGCTAACTAAACAAAACAAATCAATTGCAATAAAAATAAATCAAATGAAAAGCACTTCAACTATCCTTCATTCACTCCGAAGAAAAATGGTATTTCGCTTGTGATCATTAAATAAATTCTAACAACTAATTTACAGCGTATCAACCATGTCTACATACGAGTACGTACAAATCAGTCAGATACTTAACATACATTATCAGTGTGTAACAATTTTCCCAGTTAAATAATATCAGTGCAAATATTGCGAACGCAAGAAAAACTAAAGCAAAACAAATTAAAATAAAATTAAGTTAATTTTTTCGTGCTTTATGTAAACAAAAATTGTTGAAGATAGTGAGTGTAAACTTGAAAACTTTTCTAAGCATTTTTAGTAAAGAAACGAAAGCTTCCACGTCCAGACGACATGGAGTGGCTTTGCCTACCAGAATCGCGAAATTTCGGAAGCGTATCAAATCCGATCCATTGCTGTTTAAAAAGAAATGATTCGACGAAATTACTGTAAGCGTCATTTGAAAAATACGAAAAGGAATTTACAGAAGGGAAAGTATTTGCTAATTTTTATCGAATTTATGTGCATCGTTTCAAGATAATATGGTCGAGATGTGTGATCGTGGCGGAGTATCGATTTATCATTATTCTGTGAGAAAACGGAAATCTTCGTGTAATCGGACTGTCTGTGGTAGACCTTCCATGATTATAGTGTTTTTGTGTCTAGTCCTGAGTATTCACGCGGATACAGTGAATCCTAATCGATTTGATCAAGAAAATAAACACTCAATTAAAACAGCTCCTTCCGAAATATCATCATCAGCATCGTTAAAATCGTCTTCATTTACAACATGGAATAAAGGATCACCGAGAACTTACGAAAACTTTCTTGCTGCCTCTTCAAACTCTCTTAAACTAAGCTCAAATAATTCTAACGTAAATCCTGCAGTTAATACCACCAGTGATGGTGTCACTAAAAATAAAATATTACGTGAAGTGAAAACGCATAATCACGATAAAAATCGTTTGCATAATAATCGACGGAAGAAAGGTAGAAGAAAATTACGAACTGGTAATGATCGGACCGGGAAAAATCGCGATCGTAACTATTCGTGGGGGAAGTCGAACGATACCTTCCCGCCGAACTACAATAATTCATCGTTTACACCAAAGATTAGTATTACGCCTGTAAATAGTGTCAATAATAAAAACGGTATCAGTTCAAATAATAATTTTGATAATAATACATATGTGAGCTTAAATGCAATTTATAAGGCAAATGGCAATTTGCAATATCGAAGTGATCAATATATAAATAGTAGTATTGAAGAGAAAGTTCGTACAAAGAAAGGACAATTGTTGATACGTGAGGATGAAGGATATGTGGTTTATAGAAATTATCATGGATTAATACCTTGCCCACCTGGATATCCGTATGCACCGATTAAGCAAGCTTATCACGGTAAGTCTATTTATGAAACTCTTAGGAACAATAATTTAAAAACATTAAAACCGTTTTATTATTTTAAATCATTTTAAAATAAATTCAACGTTATAGATTCACAATATATTAAGCAAATGTTCAATTGTTGCTTTATATTGAGGAAACTTTTTAGATTCCTCATATCAAAACTACATGCTACTGTGTCCAAAAAATAAGGTGACATTTGAATTTAAACTGCGCGCGTCGAAGGATTTGGAGATTTTTTTTTAGGTTGGTAGTACTGTCAGTGATATCTATGTGAAATTTACATGTCAAAATATTCATTAGTGTTTGAGGTACGCGTCATTTTGTGAGCTGCTAAAAGTGAGTTTTTCGTTTTTTGCGATGTCGAAATTTGTTGAATTTGCGTTAAATTTTGTTTTCGGAATCAATTTTCTGCTGCGGATACGTTGAGGATGGTGCAGAAAGCCTTTGGTGATGAGGCTTTGTTTGAAAAAAAAATGTTTACAAGTGGTATGTGAGTTCCAAGCTGGCCGTGAACGTGTCGAAGACAAAGAGCGTCCTGGGCGACCATCGACCTCTTCTCTTCTTCGATTATCGTGGTGCTGTGCATTATGAATTCCTTTCACCGGGCCAAACAATCAACAAGAAATATTATTTGAACGTCATTTGCGTAACGCTATCCGCCTAAAAAGGCCGGAATTGTGGAAAGCCAATTCTCGATTTTTACACCACGATAATGCACCATCCCATACTGCACTCGTAATTCGTGACCACTTCGCCAAAAACTCAACCCATATCGTTCCGCAACCACCGTATTCACCTGATCTGGTGCCGTGCAACTTTTGGTTGTCCAGCAAGCTCAAAAGACTGCTCCGGCGACACCGTTTTGATACGATAGATGAGATTCAAGCCGCAGCGAAGACGGAACTGAAGGCCATCCCGGAAACGACGCGTATCTCAAACACTAATGAATATTTTGACATGTAAATTTGACATGGATGTCACTGACAGTCCTACCAACATAAAAAAAATAATTCTCCAAATCCTTCGACGCACTCAGTTTAAATTCAAATGTCACCTTAGTTTTTGGTCACAGTAGTACATTGTCGAAATTTCCTTTGACTCTTGATATCTGGAGATGTAATGGATTGAAATTCGTTTTCGCCGCAACGCATATTCCATATTATATCAAAGTCAACCTCATTAACAACTTGATAACTTGCAGCATTGAGAAGTGGCAACGAACCATACCATTAAGGCTGACAGTTCGGCCAACTTAGCGGTTCGGCATTCATTACATACTAAACTATAATAGCAACTGAAATATGTAAGTTTTAAACGCGTTACTTTCATTTATTTGTTTTATTTATTTATATACTAGCAATTTAACAGGCAGTGATCTGAAGCTAACTATATAATAAAATGATGTATGAAAAAAACTTTTATAAAAAAAAGAAAACCGACTTCGGAATGCCCTAAAAAGGACGAAATATATTTTATGGAATTGGTGCCATATCATGTTTTCCCCCATTCTTTTGTGATGGGGCAGATGTTGGAAGTATCTATGTTGAAATAGGGAAATTGATTTGGTGCCGCTTCCATAAAATTTATTTCGTCCTTTTTAGGGCATTCCGAAGTCGGTTTTCTTTTTTCTCTAAAAGTTTTTTATTTCACCCTTTTTAGTGGCAATTTTTTTTCATTTCAAACATTTCAAAACTGAGTTTCTCGAATACATTGTATCATGTACTCGTATGTTAAAATATAATTTTTCACTGCAATACGAAAACCACTACGGCTAAAATCTGCAGCACTCATAAGAATCGAATTTAACTCTGGTACATTTAATACATGATCTCATCAACCTCTACCTTGATTTTAGATGTCATAAAAATCCAATAAGGATTGTAGCTTTGAGAAATTTTCGAATTTCCAACTTTGCCTAGCCGCCATTTTTATATTCTGAACTAACCCTGAATTGCTTTTTTATCGTTCAACTTTTTTCGACCTTTGAGTGGCCGCCATTTTGTTTCAAATTTTTCCACTTTGGATTTTTTATTGTGAGCTTTATCACACAATTGAATAAATTCTTGTACCAGTTTTGGTACAAACCGGGGCCATACTATGGTCAGAAAAGAAATATTTCTGAAATGAATATGAATATATATATATGTATATATATATATATATATATATATATATATATATATATATATATGTATATATATATATATATATATATATATATATATATATACATATATGTATATATATATATATATATATATATATATGCATATATATATATATATATATATATATATATATATGTTATAAATATATATATATATATATATATATATATATATATATATATATATATATATATATTTATACATATACAAATATATATATATATATATTTATATATATATATATATATATGTATATATATATATATATACATAAACATATATATATATATATATATGTATATATATATATATATATATATATATATATATATATATATATATATATATATATATATATATATGCATCTATACATATATATTACATACATACATACAATATATGTTCATGCATCTATATATATATATATATATATATATATATATAGATATATATATATATATATATATATATATATATATATATATATATATATATACATATATATATATATATATATATATATATATATATATATATATTACATACATACATACAATATATGTTCATGCATCTATATATATATATATATATATATATATATATATATATATATATATATATATATATATATATATATATGTGTATATATATATATATATATATATATATATATATATATATATATATATATACATATATATATATATATATATATATATATATATATATGTATATATATAATACAAGTATATATATGTGTATAGACATATGTATTTATATATGTAAACATAAAGTTCACTCCGCAATCAATTTCAAGAAATTTACTTAAAAAGATCCTTCTTAGCCGTATCACTCTCTCACGTATATTCGGTACCCATCGCCTTCGTTTTCAGATAACTATAGCGCCTAATTTTCATAAAAGTTTCAACACAATTATACTCTACAGTTCTATGAAAACTCGGCTATGCATTTTCAACTTCATCTGTAAAGTTATGATCAGTTATAGAAGGAAAAGTATCTCTTTTTAGGTTGCGGTTCTCGCCGGTCTCTAGTATGGAAATTACGAATTTTAGATTTCTGGGCATATGTTATAATTATAATATTAACTGGAAAGTAACGAGTCAACTCTATAATTTGCAATCACTCAGTCCTTATTATTTCTTCGGGGAATTTTATAAATCCTATGTGTAACGTTTACATCTAAGGATGTAAGAAGGATCCTTTACTAAGCTCATCGGTAAGCAAAGAATGAATTCGGAAGAGAAAAGCATCCTGAAATGTTCCCTCTAACTATTGTTGAATTGTATTTATGCCACATTTAGAAGTAATTTATTGGTTATTTCCGCTAGAAACTATTGACTAAAATAAACCGTTTATGCAGAAAATTAAGGATACTAATCATTTTTATCATCCGTCAGTAGAGGGCTCAGTATCTCCATCAAATCCTTGAGGAGTGCTAACTAATTGGCACTTTTCGTGGGAAAGATTATTTAAATTCAATTTCTCTACATCAATGTATTATATTGAACTGTTCATACCTACAGAGTCCTTGGAAGGATTAAAATTCTGTTTTGACACATTTTAGATCAATATGTTGCCCTTCATTTGAAACATCTAAAATCAAAATCCTTACACCCGTCGATCAGTTCTGCTGAAAAATCCGGGTGAAAATCGGAAATTTTTTAGTTTTAACGGTAAAAGTCCTTTACCGTTACTTGAATTTCTTATCCTTTAAATGGGATCCAACTGGAAGAAAGCCGCATCATTTGCCAAAAACAGGACTCTTCTATCCTTCTCCTTATGAAAATTATGCGTGAACATACAAAAAAAAGAAAAAAAAAATATATATACGCGATGAATTGATAACCTTCTTTCTTATGGAAGTCGGTTAAAAAGCAAGAGAAGATCAATGAGAAATCAAAGATGGCACCACTTGTGAAATGTAATTAATTTCTTAATTACTTAACTTAGCTTTAAAATTTGAATATGAAGAGGGAAATAAAACCAAGTTCAAGTGAATCGTGGGTTATACATAATTTTTTTCTAAAAAATCGATAAAATTTTTTGATTCTAAGCAGCATTCCATAACTGCCGTACCAACAAGGTTCAATGAATGAGCGAAACAAGGTATCCAAAGAGCTAAATTATTTGCTTGCCTCACAAGAGCCCGCAATCCATTATATTTTCCACTCATGACTAAAGCGTTATCATGGGACTGCTTCGTGTCCTTGAAAAATTACAAATCTTTCAATAGGTTTATCATTTTCAATATAACGGAAAGCCAAACATAATTAATCCTTATGGCTTATGTCAGTCGTTGAATCTACTGAAAACGGGTAATTCTTTGACACTTTTATATTTTTAATAATAATACTTAACACTCGTTCACTCGAGTGAGGGACTGGATGACTACACGTGGGTTCAGTTTAGCACTGGAGAAAATCGAAGTGGTCATCTTGACACAAAAAAGAGAATCCCTAGAATAAGGACGATCAGTATTGGAGATATACGAATCGAATCGAAGCCATCGGTGAAGCACCTGGGGCTACTGATCGACTCGAAGATGAGTTTCTATGAGCAAATCAGGGCAACGGCTAAGAAGGCTGCTTCGGGAATATCAGCTCTGAGTCGGCTTATGGCCAACGTAGGAGGACCCAGCCCGTCAAGAAGACGCCTCTTGATGAGTGATGTAGGGTCAGTGCTACTGTACGGAGCAGAGGTATAGGGCGATGCTCTCAGCAAGGAGGTATACCGAACACGTTTGGCACAGGTACAGAGAAGAGGAGCACTGAGGATTGCATCTTCGTATCCGACAGTCTCTGATTCGGTGGTGAGAGTTATTGCAGGCGTGATGGCTGTTGCTCTCCTTGCCAGAGAGCGCCGAAACGAGGATACGAGGGAGATGGTTATCCACGAGGAGAGACAACGCTCGCTCAAAGATTGGCAGCAGTCTTGGGTGAATTACACGAAGGGAAGGTGGACTGCGCGCCTCATCTCGGATGTTAAACCGTGGCTAAATCGAAGGCATGGTGAGTGTAGAAATTTCAAGCGTTTTTGAAATTTGTTTCGAGAATTTATTTAAAGTTAAATCGATAATGCAAGCGGAAGAAAGGCCGAGAAAAGGCTACAAACGAAAAGGGTAAATTGCCAATGTCCGCACTATGATAACGACAAATTTGAACAGCGGGAAAACTAATCGCAGTATTAGCATCATTCCCGATAGAAAAAAAATTTACTGTTGTCGTGAGTATGTACTGGGGTGATGCCAGTACTGAGAGTAGTTTGTACATGGTGTAAAATTATATGTATGTGTGTATGTGTATGAGGCTGGAACTATAATAGTATTGCTCGCCGCTGCTTTGTCATGAGAAGACTGAACATCTTCCCCACCATGAAAACTTCTGTTTTCATCCAATTATTCGATAGGCAATGGACATAGCTTCACGATGGCCTGGTTGAAGATTCCCGAAGCTGTACGTACTGTAGCAACTCGAACCTTATCATCTTCGCTGCGTGTCACATCGATAATTCTGGCGAGATGCCACTTCATAGGTGGAAGATTTTCATCTTTCATTAATACAAGTTGGTTAACCTTGGCATTGCTATTGACTGAGGTCCCCTTAGACCACAACTGCAATAGGTGAAGATAGTCATTGCGCCATCGAGTCCAAAAGGATTGCTGGATGAAGGGTATTTTTCGAAAGTTGTCCAAGGAATCGAATTTAAGTTGTGCGGTGATTGGTTCGGGTAGATAAGCTTGTAATTAGTCGTCCAATCAAGAAATGTCCGTGTGTGCGGGCTTCCAAATGACTTGGATCTGATGACATCTCCGTGATGGGTCGAGAATTAACGATCGCCTCCGCTTGATAGATAACCGTAAGCATTTGTTCGTGGGTTAGCGATGCATTGGCGACTGCTCTGGTAAGGTAAAATTTCGCCTTCTTCACCGCCGCCTCCCACAAGCCACCAAAATGTGGGGAGCGCGGTGGGATGAAACATCATCCAATGCCTTCCAGAAGGCAAGCTTGCTGGACTTGGTCAATATGTGATTGAGTTGAGAAAAGTTTTCTCAACTCTCGCAACTCGTTATTGGCACCGATAAAATTAGTAGCGTTGTCCGAGTATCGCTTGTTGTATTTTTCCCTACGAGCGAAGAATCGTTTAAGGCATAAAATGAATGCTACTGTCGATAAATCTAAAACGAGTTCAAAATGTACAGCCTTGGTAGTGAAACATACAAAAACCGACAAGTAGCCTTTGATTGGGGATCTTCCTCGTAGTTGAGCTCGCATGAAAAACGGTCCACAAAAATCTACACCGGTAACCGCAAAGGGATGTGATACTTTCAGCCTATCCGATGGGAGGTTTCCCATTATTTGCTGTAAGAAGCGAGGCTTCGCTCGAAAGCATATCGTGCACTGATGAATAACTCGTTTAGCCTCCGACTTTACGTTGATCAACCAAAACCTTTGCCGAAAAATGTTTACCAAGGTATGGTAGCCAGCATATGAGTTGTTAACATGCAAGAAGGTTAACAATGCGTTTGTAAAGGGATGCCCTTGTGGAAGAAGCCTTTGATGGCGCGCATCTAAAGCTAGATCAGATTTCGTAATACGTCCACCGACTCGAATAACTCCATTTCCATCAAGGAAAGGACGTAGAGGTGAAATTCGACTTCTCGCATTTACGGACGTACCCTTAAGGAGGTCAGTATAGTCACGATTAAAATATACTCGTTGTATGCAACGAACGATAACCGTGACAGCTTCTTCTAACTATGACACCTTAAAGCTTCGTAACGCAAAGCTAGGTTTCGTTGAACTACGTGCTCGCAACCGCAATGATTTGAGATATCGATTAACGTATCCAAATACTCGAAGAGTTTTCCAGTATGAGTTAATATATTTTGTGTCCTTAACTAGGTCTCCCACTGCATAAGACGACAAGACTGTGAAGTTCAGCTTGCGATATTCTGGAACTTCGATTTGATCTGGAACCTTTCCATGATATGGCCATTGTGATGACGATGCGGATAAAAAGCTTGGACCATGCAGCCATAAGTTGGACCCTTGTAGACTTTCTGATTTAGCGCCTCGTGAGATCAAATCTGCCGGGTTATGCTGCGTTGGAACATAGCGCCATGTAACGGATGTAACAGCTTGAATTTTGGACACACGATTGGCTACAAATGTGGACCATTGGTACGAAGGTGCACTTAGCCAGGCTAACACGATTTGTGAATCGCTCCAACACACGACATCCGTGAGGTCACGGGGGATAATCTTCGTAGCACGTTCTATGAGCTCGCAAAGTATCAGGGCTGCACAGAGCTCTAGATGCGGTATTGTAGTAGTTTTCAATGGAGCTATACGGGATTTCGAACAAAGCAGGTTCGTTGATACTTTCTTATCAGGAGTTTCACTTCGAATATATATACAAGCTTCATAAGCGCGTAGACTGGCATTAGCGAATCCATGGATTTGAAGGCTGGAATTCGATAAACAAACATGTCGTGGGATACTAAAGTTGTTGATCTTGGCAATATCCGAGCGAAAAGACTGCCATCTTGTTTGCATCTCGATGGGTAAGCTTTCGTCCCAATCAATATTAAGCTTCCACAACTCCTGTAGAAAGAGTTTGGCGGAAAAAATCACTGGGCTGAGTAATCCTAATGGATCGAAGAATCGAGCAGTTTCCGACAACACTATTCTTTTGGTCACAGAACTTTGTATTTCTGGCGAGTGATATGTAATCAGAAATTCATCGGCAGTTGGGTTCCAGGCTAGGCCAAGAGTTTTGATGAAATCCTTGTCATCTAGTCGAGTCATTACTTCCTTGTCATTTTCATCGATTTTTTCTAGCAACGATGGTTCATTTGATGCCCATTTTTTAAGGGGGAAGCCACCTAATAGTAAAATGTCGGTAACTTCGTTTCTGATCTTGGAAGCTTCATCCAAGTCATCACTTCCAGTCAATAAGTTATCGACATATGCATCTCGCTTGATAATCAATGCTCCTACTGGAAACTTACTCCTAGCATCTTCTGCCGCTTGACGAATAGATTCTACTGCGTGATATTGAACAGACCCAGTGCCAAAAGTAACTGTTTTTAATCGATAGAGCTTCACACGATCATGACTTGAATTACGAAAAACTATTAGTTGTATGTCTCTATCACTGGGATGCGCGATGACTTGCCGATACATTTTTTCTATGTCAGCTGATATTACATAAAGATGGAAACGAAATCGAAGTAAGATCGAAAATAGGTCATCTTGAACTGTGGGTCCTATCATTAGAATATCGTTTAAGGATACACCATTGGAGGATTTCGCAGAACCATCAAAGACTACGCGTAATTTAGTGCTGCTGCCATAATTCTTTACAACACAATGATGGGGGAGAACATAATGAGGTTTGTGTAACACACACTGTGAATCAATGACTTCCTCCATATGTCCCAACGATAAATATTGATTCATAAAATCGTAGTAACTGACGCGTAATTCATGGCATTTCTCAAGTTTTCTTTCAAGGCTATAAAATCGTTTTAATGCGATTTCGTATGTGTCACCAAGCACTGACGCATCTTGCCTTAAGGGTAATCTCACAACGAACCGACTGTTTGCATCACGAATTGTATTGACACCAAAGTGTTCTTCACAAGCAATCTCCTCAGCTGACCTTTTGTCCATTTCACTATTACAGTGGTCTAGCTCTCAAAACTTAGCGACGATATTATTTAAATTTTGTTCGCACGGTTCACTGTTAGTGTCGGCACTAATGCTTACACTAAGTGAGTTGTATGAAGTACTGGATGGCCCCGAAACCACCCAGCCGAAAAGAGTTTTCTGCACGATAGGCCGATTAACACCTAAATCAATCTGTCCAACAGCAAGTAATTTGAAAAACAAGGCAGCACCAATCAAAATATCAACTTTCCGAGGTATGTCGAATTGAGGGTCCGCTAGTGGAGTGTTCTTAGGAATATTCCAGTCTGATGTATTGATCCCTTGCGATGGCTGCAATCCGACGAAATTTGGTACGATGAAAAACTCTAGCAATGAACTGAAATCGTTTTGTAGTGATTGCACGGTGGCAACGGTTTTCGAAATGCATCGGGATGTCGTCATACAAATTCCACTAATAGCCACATAAGTTTTTTCTCATCGTAAACGAAGCTGCTGGGCGAGTCTCTCTGTCATGAAGTGCAACTGAGAACCGCTGTCCAATATCGCTCGGCATTCGATTGAAGCTCCATCAGGTGATTTGACTCTGATAATAGCAGTACCCAAAATAACGTTGTTGGGTTGAGCATCTTCTTCCAGGCGGGACAATTGATGTCTAGATCTCGTTTGACCGATCAGCGACGAATGTTCGACGGTTGTTGGAGTTTCAATTTCAGTCGACTGAACAGATCTTTGAGAGATGCCTGAATTGTTTACGTTACCGTGGAGTAGAGTATGATGGCTGTGGTTACATGTACGACACTTGCTCGATAAACAACTTTTCAATGAATGCCCCTTTCGAAGGCAATTGTAACACAAATTCAATTGCTTAGCTCTTTGGTAAATTTGGTCGGGTTGCATGCTCTTTAACCCATTGCAGTCGAATAATGTGTGTCCGCTGTGTGAATCACAAAAATTGCACTTTGCTCTCGTATCACAGTTACTAGCAATAAAACTAGTCCGCTTGGATTTATTGACGATTGAAAGAGGTCTGTTGTTGGATTTTGTTTCTTCTACGAATTCTAGCGCTGAGCATCGTAGGTTCAAGAAATCAGTAAACTTTTCCCAAGTTGGAAATTGAGCGCTAGATTCTATGAATGATCGAGAACAGCTGGTAATTAATTCTTGCCATTTGAGCTGGGACTCAGCATCAAGCTTTGATACGAGAATGTGCAACAAGAATCCATCTGCGATATTTTCCTTTGTACCGAGGCTCAGCAAACAGCGCATATGCTTGTTTATAGCATCAGTCATCTGACGCAATTCTTTAGTAGACAGATGACGAATGGATTGCACTTGAAGCAAGTCGTTGATATGCGAAGCGAAAATGTATGGCTTGTTGTCGAATCTCCTTTTTAAAAGCTCCTTTGCCTTAGAATAATTTTCTTCTGTAAGCTCAATCCCCTCTATCACTGAAGCAGCTGTACCGGTTAGTGCAGAACGAAGATATTGGAATTTTTCCAAAGACGATAAGTGGGTATTGGAGTCGATCAATTTCTCGAATATCCCAAGAAAACCTAACCACTCACTCAACCCGAAAATTTGGTCAAATCCAGTTTCTGCAAGTGAAGTCTGGTTGATGAGGTTTTGGAGGCAGCGGTCGAATTCCAAATGGCGGATGCATCGACTGATTGCCTCGGGCGAAGCTGCTCGATAATTGATAGCAAATTAGCCTTGAGTTGGCAATAACTGTCTTCATATAAGTCCCGTTTCCCAGATGATGGCTCTTCTGGGTCTTAAACCTCGAGTTGGCACTGAACAGTTTCAAAGTTTTTGAACTGTGTCTCAAGTAGACCGACTTTGCTTTGGGCCTCGAAAACGGATATATTATCCACTTTGCCATCGAAAAAGGTTTTCTTCCGAGTTTGCTGGGCCAAGATGACACCACGTTGTATACGCAATTCCGATATTGCCTTTGCACTTGAGGTGACCTTGGAGTCGAGTTTTGGATTATCGTCACCGGCCATTTTGCACAATTGAATTCACTGATAGCGCGATGAATTTTCACGAAAAGTTTCAAAGATGATCACGCAAATCACAAAGGGAAATGAAAACTATGCGATAACTGATAATTGTCAAGCGAAAAACGATGAGCGATAAATGCTTTAGATAATTAATTCTGAGAACGAAAACTGCATTGTGACAACTATCCGGCTCGACGGACAATGTAGAAATTTCAAGCGTTTTTGAAATTTGTTTCGAGAATTTATTTAAAGTTAAATCTATAATGCAAGCGGAACAAAGGCCGAGAAAAAGGCTACAAACGAAAAGGGTAAATTGCCAATGTCCGCACTATGATAACGACAAATTTGAACAGCGGGAAGACTAATCGCAGTATTAGCATCACTCCCGATAGAAAAGAAAAAAATTTACTGTTGTCGTGAGTATGTACTGGGCTGATGCCAGTACTGAGAGTAGCTTGTACACGATGCAAAATTTTATGCATGTGTCTATGTGTATGAGGCTGGAACTATAATAGTACTTATTGCTCGCCGCTGCTTTGTCATGAGAAGACTGAACAGTGAGACCGACTTCTATCTGGCCCAGCTTTTGAACGGGCATGGGTGTTTTCAGTCTTATCTGCACTAGATTGGTAAGTCACTGTTCCCCGATTGTCGGTTTTGCCCAGGAGAGGAGGACAATGCCTGCCACACTTCTTTGCGTGTACAAAATGGGCCAGGCTGCCAAGGGAATCTACAGGGAGACGGGAGAGCTCACCCCGGATAACATAGTTGCGGTGATGCTCGAATTGGTTGACAAATGGAACCAGGTGGCACATTATGCTCGGGCAGTCCTAAAATATAAAAGGGACTCACAGCAACCGGGGGCGTTGGGGCTGGGGGATCGCTTTTCTGGCACTTCTTCTTCCTCCCTCCCCTCCCGCTAGGATAGGGATCCCCCAGCTTGAAGGCGCCTCACGGCGTAACAAAACGAGACCTGGGCCGAAGTAATGTGTCAAACGGTTCCAGGCTGGGCTCTCAGGTTGATAGGGGAGGTGTTTAGTGGGTCGTCCAGTTCTTGCAAATATGGGAGTTCCACACTCTGTGCATAAATGGCATTCACCTCCCTACGACAAAAAAAGACCTTGCACCATCAGAGTACCATTTCCTTCGGTCGCTGCAAAATTTCCTTACTGAAAAGATATTCACTTCAAAAGGTTTTTCTCCGATAAGCCACAGAAGTTTTACACAGATGGAATAATGGCTCTACCCAAAAAATGGCAAAAGGTCATAGATAATAAGGGACAATATGTACTTAAATAAAATCCATTTTAAATAAAAGAAAATTTCAATCGGAAAATAACAAAAACAAGTTGGGCAGACAGACCTATGCTCATGTCAGAAGGGTTTTGTACTCAACTTACAAAATGCAGTAACCAGCAACGAATAAAATCAAGAAACATGTCAAAGACGATTTTATTGGAGAAAATATGAAATTCGAGGATCATACTATTATTAACAAAGTTGAAAGAATTGTGAATTCTGAGGTATTTGTTTTAGTTATACCCATAGATATCTCCCTTGATAATTTTTCCAGAATTTTTAGAAACACATTTTTCATGTATTCCCCCCCCCCCCCTGTGCCCCCACTGAAAAAAAAACTGTC
The DNA here is from genome assembly GCA_963969285.1 of Odontomyia ornata. Taxonomy (NCBI): domain Eukaryota; kingdom Metazoa; phylum Arthropoda; class Insecta; order Diptera; family Stratiomyidae; genus Odontomyia; species Odontomyia ornata. The sequence goes on from OZ017740.1 coordinate 309,760,190, forward strand.
AGTTTAAGAACTGTTTTGAAAAGCTCTCATAGAGAACTTTCAGTTGATATTCATATCGGCTACCTTTCATAAAATTTTTTTCAGGGCCCACTCCTCTGTACTGTAATCATCGATTCATGACCTATTTTTTCGAATCCTAGAATAGTTACAAAGCCCTTTTGCTAGGAGCTCTCTCCTGCCTCTTCGATTTGTTTCAATTGTATGTACTCATTTTCATGATACCTATCATTCCTGAAATTTTCATGCAAATCCTAGCAAAGCTGTAGTGTCTTAATCGATAAAAAGCGCATATGGCTCCATAGCCATCTGTTTCCATAGTAATACAGGGCATATTGTTCCATAATAATACGGGAAAATTCAAACCACTATAACTTCGTTAAATACTATTCGATCTTTATGAAACTTTCAGAAAAGATCAATCTCATAGAAAGTCATCCGTTTGCTAAATTTTATTGAATTTAAGGGTACCGTTTGGATTTTATTCAAGAAAACATAAAATCGATAAATCATACTATTACTAACAAAGTTGAGTGAATTTTGACGTCTCATGTATTTGTTGTTGTTATACTCATTAAGGCCTACATTCATGATTTTTTTCAGATTTTTCGGATGGAAGGTTTCCAATCGCGAGGGGGGGGTACGCGAAAAGTTCGTACATTTCCCCTTCCCCTGCCCCCCTCGGTACCGATAAGGCAATTTTAAGACCTGTTTTGAAAAGATCTCAATGAGACCTTTCTAATGACACCCTACTCGACTACCAATGGTGAAAATTTTTTTTTGAGGGGTCACCTCCCTATACGGGGAGACCCCCCTTAAACCCCTTTGAAAAATTTTCCACCCTTGAACTTTCAAGAGGTCACCACTTCTGACCTTTCCACAAAGTTTCATGGCTGTAGCCTCTATAGTTTCGGAGAAAAAGTGCTGTGACATACAGACGGACGGACGGACGGACGGACGGACGGACGGACGGACGGACGGACGGACGGACGGACGGACAGACGGACACAGGTCGTGATTGCAATAGGGTTTTGTATTTTAGTACAAAACCCTAAAAAGGCTCAATACTTTTTAGAATATCGAATGTTAAACAATCGAAATTTATGTATAATTCGAATTACTCTTCCGACCTAAAATATTTCTTAATTGGACCACAGCCCCACATTGCCCCAAGAACGCAATGCCTTAGAATTTGCTCCTTCATGAATACCTTCATAGCATACAGACTGAATTATTTGATTCTTTTACAACAAAACCACATAAATACGGAACATTTGAAAAGCGACCGCAACTGAATATTTCACATGTGTGTGGTTATAAACAATTTGAAATATTTAAGTCCATAAGTCGTGTCATTTGAACCATTATTCTTTGTAAGTTGATTAAGATGCTGAAATGTAGCAAATTTTATTTTCTTCTCATTACTCATTAAAATATCGACCAACATACCGATCAGGAGCGGTAGCAACCGTAAAAGTTGCTACTAAGTTTCTAACTGACTTCCTTTCACTACATTCTTGCACCAGGGCTAGGTTAGGACCCCCGCGAAAATGGTGCCTTGAGAGAGCGGTACCGACTTAATGTCTTAACTGATTATTTTATTATTATTTGGAATTTCTTTCTTCGTCGTATCTGAACGTCGTTTTCAATTGTAAACTCATCGATTGTTTGAAATATGGTTGGGTAGCGACAAGTCTTTGTCTTCTGCCGTTTTATAGGTTGTGAACTTTTTGGCCTTCGCCGGGATTGTAGCCAAGTTAGTTTTGTATGTACACAGTTACCTATTATCTACCTTACATTTACCTGTGAGTTCTTTTGACAATAGCGCCATGCAAAAGTCAATAAGTTTAACTTCCGGGACATGAAACGATTTTGCTATATGAGGTGAATGCATGTATGGACGCGTAACTGCTGTTATTGTCAGTTATGGCTTGTATGAGTTTATTGTACGAAAAGAGTTGGTAAGTATGGTGGCGCTTAGATGGAAATTTGAAGACATTTTCACGAAGGTGCTATATTTTACAATATTGAGAGTCAATAATGAAAAAGAAGGTTGAAAATTGATAAATTTTTACAACTTGATGGCAATCAATTAATTGTAATTAACTTATCTCGTATCCGCATACAATTTGTGATTGTTAGACAAACAAGCTTTGCTAGCACGTTTTCTTGGAATCAAAACGTATCTGAACAATCTATAATACCTACAAAATTTCAAAAAACCTTTTGTAGCTGAACGTGTGTAAGATATAATAACGATGACTCAAAACTGCCTTAAAAATTCAAATAAGTTCTAATCTTGAATACAAATCGTACTATTAGTTGTTGAACACAACTGTCGTGTTTTACTAAACTAAAGCTGTCTTTTCAGTCTCGCAATAAAACGAGCAACTTAATCGAGAAACATTAAATCTTCAACAAAATGAAAAAAATTTAAATGTTCATAGAACGCCAAGTTCAATTGTTGATGAGATAATGCCTGAATGAAAATATGAGATCATGGATACAACCATTAATGTTTCGGTGCTTTTTCATTTAAGCAAGATAGAGCGGAAACAGCACAAAAACAAGGGTGAATAATCTTAAGGTGGCGCTACTTAGACTTAGAATGATCTGAAGGCGCTTAGCAAAAATTTAAGCATTTATAATCAGCTTTTTTCCTGACGTTATCGCTATTCAAAAGCTAATTACCTAACCAATAGTAACAAGAATTCTGTGCTAATAAATTTATTCAACAAAACGTTTATCATCTCGTGTCGTTATCGCCATATCATACCGCTCCGCCTATCTATCTTGAATTCCATTAAGACAAATTGGAACAAGGGGCTCAATTATAAAAGATAAGATTAAAGAGCGCTTGACGTTTTTATTCTTAAATAATCATATGCTTGGCAAATATTTATGACCGACTTAAAAAATAATGAAAATAAATAAAAACTTAAGTAGTTTTGGAGGTTTTGTTTGTTGTATTTGCATTTTTTTATGTTTATTTTTAAATAGGAAAAGAATTTTGAAAAAGGTTTGAGTTAATGCGACCAACTTTAGGTTGAAAATAAAAAATATACGAAAATTCAAGATTCAATGAAAAACTGTAAGCTTTAGTAACTTTTGAATGACTAATATTTTTGATTTTATTTTTTAAGAGGGCATAAGCCTCAATATTTTATCGATTAAGTCCGATTGGTAGGCTTATGTGCCAAGATTAAAGATATGAAATCTAAATGTTAAAGCTACCCATTTTCTCACGAAACAAATACTTTAGATTAGATTGATATACTATTCAAATTAACCCATGTCGAACTATCAGTTGATAATGGACGTTGAACTACGTTTATTGATGCAATAAGTTAGTAAATCGTTCGATGTTGTGACTTGACGTTTGGTAGTTTAGAAATCAAGATATTAGAAGGGATGAAAATAGCAGACAATTTGAGATTGACTGATATAGAGTGCAGCATGCAATGCCTGCAGCTGTTTTGGTCCATCGACAGTGTTTCCCTATTTTGAAATCATTAACAAAGTCGTACCTACATTTTCGTGGTTTTCCCACTGGTCTGCATCCAACAGTTTTCACAAAGAATACCTTTCTAGTTACCTGCTCTGTACATGCAACTGGTCTTAGGGATCTGGGAAACGTTGTAATTCATTCATGTGCTCTTGCCAGACAGTGGAAGATATAGATCTATACCAGCAGCAGAGACGCAACTTAATAAGGTGTAAACTATCGCTCCATCATACCCTTACTATAAAGATTTCGTTATTACCTAAGCAGGTGAACGCTTCCAACGAACTTTGTCCGAGGGTGTTTAGAAGATGCTGCCCACAGAAAATTCTTATCAAGTTGTCTTCCAATTGACCTCGCTAAATTCAAAGAGTGTCGTGCCGCGGGCAAGAAAATTGTCACATCTGCACTTCATGCATATGTTAACCACATTGAAAATACGTTAATGTCGAATCAAACTCGTGCGCCTGGTCATACGTAAAATCTTTAAGGACCTATCATCATGCCCCTGATAATTTTAGTCTAGATAGCATGACGTCGTCTTCTTCTCAAAAATCTTGTGAACTCTTCGCTTCTTATTTTTCTTCCATTTTCGGCAGGGCTAAGCATTCTGCTTCCTTCAACCAATCTTCTTGCTCCTTTTCCTCCACTACTTTTCGCACAAACCCCTTGCAGGTTGAGCAACTCTTAAATAATCTTGACAACAGCACCAGTGTGAGCCTTGATGGCATTCCAAATTTTCTACCAAAATCTTTATCTTCTGCGCTTTGTGTTCCCCTTTCAATTATTTTTAACATGACCTGAGGGGTTTTCCCCCTCCCAATGGAAAATTTCCCACAGTTTTCCTATTTTCAAATCTGGTGATCGTAATATCGTCTCAAACTATCGTCCTATTTCCCTTCTACCTTGTTTTAGTAACATTCTTGAAACGATAGTTTTTGATGTGCTGCATCCACTTGTCCTTCCATCTTTAGCAGACCAACAGCATAGTTTTGTCAGAGGCAGATCTAGCCTTACAAATTTACTTTCTTTTACCCGTCATATTGCAGCTGCCCTCGATCAACCACAACAAGTGGACGTTATTTTTACGGATTTCTCTAAAGCCTTTGATGCAGTGGATCACTCTCTCCTATTTGAGAACTTTCAATGTCCCTAGTTGCCTCTAATACTGGCTTCTGTCATATATCCCGAATCGTCAATGTGTAGTCACTTTAAACTCTTGCTTCTCTTCACCCGAGCTCGGGAGTTCCGCAAGGTTCAATACTTGGCCCCATACTATTTTTCCTTTTTGTCAATGATCTAGCTTCTGCTATCACATCCCCTGCCGCCTTTATGCAGATGACTTCAAGATTTTTCGAGTTATTGATTCCCTGTTAGACGTAGATATTCTTTAAACCAATCTTCAGCGTCAAAGTGACTGGTATGAATCAAACCATCTCTCCTTAAATGTTTCCAAATGCCATCAGATGACATTTTCCTGTCAAAATTTCCTCTTCTATCAACGTATAGGCTTGTTGGGTATGCCTTTGAGCAATGTAACCTCTTTTAAGGATCTTGGCGTGCTTTTCGATTGTAAACTGAAGTTTGTTATCCACATTGCTCTAATTATTAAGAAAGCCTCTCGCTTAACTGGATTTATTCTACGATCCGCTTCGTCATTCCAACATATTACATCCTGTAAGTGTCTTTACTTCTCACTAGTACGTAGTCATTTGGAGGACTGCTCCCAAATTTGGAGTCCGTATCACAGGAAGCACATCGATGCTCTTGAGTCAGTTCAACGCAGATTTACACGGTCTCTATTCTTCAAATTCAACCCTCCTTACCCTCCCTACCCTCGAGTCCAGACGATCTTTCCTTGACAAATGTCTTTTGCTCAAGCTTCATTATAGCCTTTTACCTCGAAATGTATGCAGGCAAATGAATACATTCGTCGCTGCTCGCTCTAATAGATCCTCGCTTCAATTTTAAGGTTCCATGTGCACGTACTAACACCTTCTTCCACTTTCCCTTACCACCCTTACCTCGTATGCACAACCAGCAAAGTCTTGGTCCTCTACCACAGTCTCTTGGCATATTCAAAACTCCAATGAAAAATCAAATTTATAAATATTCCTATAAATCTTAATTTTTGATATCTTATCGTGATCTTTTTTCTTTAATTTCTTCCATATTTTGAATTCATATATTTGTATTTGAATATTGTATTAATTGACTTGTAATTGGACTACTAGTCTGTAAGTTGATTTTCTGAAATAAATAAATAAATCACTATACTATAACTATAGGGTTTAATTTTGTATATCGCCACAAAAGACTTGCTCGAAGTTTGCCCCCTACAGGCAAGTTCATTGACTCTTTTGCTTCTCACGATTCCTGCATGTTCTGGGATACAATTGACTACTATCCTTCTCTTCAAACAGAGACTCTGCAGAACTCTAGTGTAGTTTTGTACCATTTTCGCTTTGCAATCACGAAATTACAATGTCATAATTGCTGCTTTGCTATCTTAGTATATCATAATCGTTTATTCGCCATTCCCGCCGAGCACAATAGTTCCGCTGCCAATCAAATTGTAATAGTCTCGGCTTGTAAAATGTTCAAATCGTTAGATAGTCCACAGCAGATGTTATTTCTCAGCTCAGGTAGATACAGTACTCTTTTATGTCATTTATCATTTCGGGGCCACCTATACTATCACTTATTTTTTGTTATTTTAAGGTAAATGCCAGTTACGCGCTGAATGTAGAGCTCCAATACTTGCGAGTGACTGCACTACCCACTAAAAACCTCCCCTGTCAACTCGAGAACTTAGCCTGGAAAAGTTTGACACATTACTTCGGGCCAGGTCTCGTTTTGCTACGCCGTGAAGCGCCTTTTAGTTAGAGGATTCATCCTATAGCGGGAAAGAGGAAAGAAAAGGAACTGCCAGATAAGCCGACCCCCAGCTCTCACGTCCCCAGCTGCTATGAGTCCCTTTTATCTTTTAGAACTGCCCGAACATAATGTGCCACCTGGTTCTATTTGTCAAACAGTCCAAGTATCTCCATAACTATACTATCCGGGGTGAGATCTCCCGTCTCTCCAGGGAGGTCCCGTTGTAGTCTGTCCTATTTTTCGCACTCAAAAAATGTATGGCAGGCACCGTCTTCCTCTCTTGGGCAAAACCGACAAAAAGGGGACCGTGATTCACCAATTTTGTGCAAGTAAGACTGAAAACACCCAAGCCCGCTCTAAAACTGGGTCAGGTGGAAGTTAGTCTTACCATCCCTTTGATTTAATCATGGTCTCACATTTGGGATGAGGCGCGCAGTCCGACTTCCCTTCGTTTAATTCATCCAAGAATGCTGCCAATCGTTGAGTGAGTGCTATCTCTCCACGCCACCAACCATCTTCCTCGCGTCCTCACTTTGACTCAGGTAAATAATACGGCGCTCTATAGCAAGAAGGGCATCAGGTATTACACCTGCAATAACTCGCACCGACGAATCAGAGACTGTCAGATATGCAGATGCAATTCTCAGTGCTCCTCTTCTCTGTACCAGTTCTAAACGTTTTTTTAGGTCCCGCTAGGAAAGGGACTCCCCAGCTTGAAGGCGCCACACGGCGTAACAAAACGAGACCTGGCCCGAAGTAATGTGTCAAACGGTTCCAGGCTAGGTTCTCAGATTTACAGGGGAGGTGTTTAGTGGGTAGTCCAAGGGTATCCTCCATGGGAGCCCCACACTGCCAGACTCGGCGGGCGTAAATGCCTTCACCTCCCTACCACCAAAAAAAAAAAAACGTTTTAGGTACACCTCCTCACTGATAGTGTCGCCCTATATTTCTGCTCCGTACAGTTGCACTGACCCTACAGCACTCATCAAACGGCGTCTTCTTGATAGGTAATAAGGTGACTCAAAGAGGATATACCCGAAGCAGCCTTCTCAGCCGTTGCCCTAATTTCCTCAGAGAAACTTATCTTCGAGACGTTCAGTAGCTCCAAGTAGTTCACCGCTGGCTTCGATTCGACTATTGTGTCTCCAATACCGATCGTCCTTACTCTAGAGATTCTCTTTTATGTCAAGATAACCACTTCGGTTTTCTGCAGTGCTCGGCTGAACAAACTCTCACTCGGCACACTAGCATACTTAGCTTAAATTGCGCTTGTTTTACTGTGCGTTCAGCAACTAGAGCCGCAAAATCATCCACATAGCTGATCGACCGTGACTCATCTGGCATATCCAGTCGCCGTAGCCTGTTGTAAGGCATGTTCCACAGATCTGGACCAAGGATAGATCCCTGGGTAACCCCGGATGTAACGTGCATCCTTCGTTGACCCTGTGTCGTGTCTTCCTGTCCTTGAGGTGGTTTGTCAGAAACTGCATCAAATATGCGGGGGCTTTAAAAGTGGTGTTCCAGCGTAGCCAGAATATTCGCACATCTAGCGGAGCTAAAGGCGTTCCTAATATCGAGTATCACCAACAGAACGATCCGTCGCTTAGTGCGGCTATATGCCTCTACCTCTGCAATCGCATCAATGGTGGAGCGTCCAACTCTATAACTGTTCTGCCAAAAATATGGGTCACCAGCAGAACGAATCACTTCAAAGAGTCTTCCCTTGATGAGTTTCTCTGACACTCTAACACACAATCGGGGGACCGTAACTTACCAATCTTGTGCAGGTAAGACTGAAAACACCTATGCCTGTTCAAGAGCTGGTTCAGATAGGAGTTCGTCTCACCATGCCTTCGATTTAGCCAGTCGTTGAGTGAGCGCTGCCTCTTCTCGCGGACAACCATCTCCCTCGCATCCTGAAAACCTGACACTGCCCTGATCCCAAGACATGCTCAAGATCCGGTCTTGGATCAGTGGATACAGTGCGCTTCCTTCATTCACTCTTTTCTTTTATGTCCTATTTCACTGCATTTGAAGCACAGAGAACTCCTATCGAGTTGTTTGTAGTGCGGTATAACCATAGCCAAAGTATTAGTGCAAACAACCCACCCTATTCTTACTTTGTCCTTATTCAGAAATTATTCGGTATCCTTTTTCGTCAAATCAATCATGGCCATGCGTTGTCCCCTATGGTTTTCTGATGTCAGCCTTACTTTTATTTTGCCCAGGTTAGGAGCCCCCTTCTGATGGCCTCTTCTACCTCGACCAGGTCCGTGATGCCGTCAATTCCTCTTATTTCGATCGTTGCCATCGGCCCAAGTGAGGCGCTTTTGCCAAGGCCTCTCTTTACTGCGTCGCAGAATGCTTCTTTGTTTTTGGCCTCTGCTTTAAATCCGACCAGTATGTGGCCCGGCTGGCTTCGTTTTACTGATTTAATGACAGTGTTGATATCTTCAGGCCTTACGTTTCATGAAGGAGAATAGGCAAGGATATCAAAGAGCCAGGCTTCAGGGATGGGAATAGGGGTAGAGGGGTTTGGGGATTAATAGCATAGTCCTGAGTCAACAGGGGCTGTGGCGCGTGAGCACAAACTATAACTCAGAGAACTTCGTCTCACCTTTAGCATCGACGATGAGGCTGCGGTCGTTGAGAAGCGCAAGGTGCCGGGGAAAATGTTTTGCAAAGCATATTGCATCTAGGAAGTCGGAATCAATGTTGAGGGATTGAGTGACTAAGGGGTTGGAGTGGGATTGGGCTTTATGGAGGAACTTGAGGGCTTGTTTGGTGAGGAAGTAGTCTATTCAAGGGATTTGGGCTTTATTATTGACTTTTTAATCACGGTACATTCGGTTTGTCTCAGGGTTCTTCTAAATTTTCGCACAATGATGAATGATTTGACGTTCTTTGATTCGCAGCTTTTCCAATTGGGCTGATAACAGTTCGCACCAGAAGACAAAGCTATAGGATAGGATGGGGTGGATTAGTGAGGTGTAGCAGAGGATTTTGGTCTTGATAGAATATGTGGTTTTATAGTGGATGAGCGGAAGTAGTGAGTGGAATGCCTTGGTGGCTTCCTGAAGATTCTTTTTTATTTGTGTGAAAGGAGAAAAACGGGAGTTAATTATAACCCCCAGATAGTTGACCTCGGATTTCTGAGGGGTACTAACGCCCTTCTTTTGTAAGCTTAAATTACGCACTTGACCATGGAGTGGTTTTTTAAGGAGAGTGTGGCCTTTGATGAAGATTTCATCGTGTTTAGCTGGGTTGAGCATTAGTTTTCACTTTGAAAGATGGTTATCTAACTGGTCAAGATAATTATTAAGGTGGGCTTTGATGAGCCTTAGGTGGCAAGATGATGCAAAAATGATAATGATATCTGCATACTGAAGAATATCGGCTGTGTAGAGGGAGAACAGAAGCGCTGATAGAACAGATTCCTGTGGGATCCCCGCTGTGAAAGGAAAGTTATCGGATAGGGTGTCGATAAGTTTGACCCGTTCAGAGCGGTTTGTTAAAAAGGAAAGTAAGAGTTTGCACAGGTGAGGATGAAGGTTAAATGTGGAGAGAAGTTTGTGGATGAGGCCATGCTACCAGACAGTATCGAAGGCTTTCTGGATATGAATGACACAGGCAGTGGTAGGAGTATTTTTTGCTTCGTTTATGGTAATGTGTGATTTCAGGATGAGGAGAGGGTGCTCAATGGAGTGCTTTGGACGATTCGCGAACTGGAAGTCAGGGATGATAAGGCTTTCTTCTAGATGGGAGTCGATGGATTCTTTGATCGCAAGTTCGAAGATCTTGCTTGTGGTGGGAAACAAGGAAATGGGACGATAATTACTTGGGAGTAGTGAGGCGATAATAGAGAAGCGCAACAGCTTGGGAAAGTATGCATTGAGGATGCAGTGGTTGATAAGGTTCGAGAAGAAGGGAGATAGGGATTTGCAGCATTTTTTAAGAAATTTGGTGGAGATGCTGTCATATCTAGAGGACTTTTTATTTTTCAAGCTTGAGATTATAGATTTTAGGATCTTTGGAGTGATGAATTGCATATTGGATGCAATGGATGGGCATGTGTTTGGTGTTTGAAGAGGTCGTCAAAACAGGGTATCAGCTTCATGTATGGAGCTTTAGAATGTGGATTCAGTGAGGAGCATTGAGATAGAGGTTTCTGATTTCTGGTCAGTTTCTGGGTTGGATAGGCATTGGGCCAGGTTGTGAGCTTTTGCAAAGTGATTTGCCAACGAATTTACTCTCTTGTGTGGTGATTGGTTTTGAGGAAGGTATTCGGCTGGAGTTCTGGCGGACTTTCCGAGGCTCAAACAGGTCTTCCGTAGCTCTCTCTAGGTGTCGGCGATATTTGTGGAATTGTCAAGCTTGACCTTCAGGAGCTCGCTTTACAGCACATCGATATCGTTTCGTATTTTTGAGCTGAGATAGTTGATCTCATCTCGTAAATACCAATATCGAGCGTCGTGCCGGTGGTGGAAGAGAAGCCTGCAAAGGATTTTTTTTTTGGTTGATGTCATTTATGATGTCTTCGGGAAGAGATATCATGTCATGGTATCCGAGTGTACACAGAGGTACACAAGATTCGATACATTTTTGTACCGAACAAGTATATCCTGTCACAGCTTGGTCGATTTTAGTGTCTGATACGTGACAATCACCTGGTAATGAAATTTGAGAGAGCATGAACTTCCTTATCTTCGATGCCAACGAGGCAAAATCACACCCAAATAGGCCCTTTACCTCAGTCTCCAAGAAGTTGGCGGATGTCTGGGTACCGCTGGGTGATTTCAACTGGCCTGCCTATGATCCGTTGAAACTCATGGGAACTGGCGGTTGTGGGGGCTGTGAATACTTTTGTGTCCTTGGCGTATGTTGTGCGAAAAAACTTACATTTTTCTTGACGTTAAGTCGGTCAATATGCAATTGCCTGGCCCATGTGGTTGGCTGCATTTAACGCAGCGGTAATTTAAATGGCAGTGGACTTTTAAGTGGCCAATACCCTGACAGTCTTTAACACTGCAGTATTTCTTTATTTTTTATCTCCTCAAAGAGAACAACCATGTGCAGAATGGCACGAACATGTTTTAATTTGTTAGCATCAAAGTTTGACTTTAATGCAAGCAGCCATAAGTTTAGTTGCTGGTTGTTGCGTTTTGAGGCAGATGTTTCGTATAGCCTGAGGGACTCGATCTACTCGATCACTTGTTGCTTAATATCGGCAGATACCTCTTCTTCCGTGAATGAGAGATGAAGCCCTTTGATGACAAATGCTATATATATATATATATATATATATATATATATATATATATATATATATATATATATATATATATATATATATATATATATATATAGATATATATATATATATATATATATATATATATATAGATATATATATATATATATATATATATATATATATAGATATATATATATATAGATATATATATATATAGATATATATATATATATATATATATATATATATATATATATATATATATATATATATATATAGATATATATATATATATATATATATACATATAGATATATATATATATATATATATATATATATATATATATATATATATATATATATATATATCTATATATATATATATATCTATATATATATATATATATATATATATATATATATATATATATATATATATATATATATATATATATATATATATATATATATATATGTCCAACATAAGCAAAATTGTGTTAATAGCTCATTACATCCAGTTTTCGCGAGCGAACTTATAGTTTTTGTTCTGTACTAATAATCCGCTAATGCTCATACATTTTTGTCCGCTAATACTCATACATTTTTGAAGATTCAGATGTAATGTTTATTAATTATAAAAATGTTGTCGCTTACAATTAAATATGAAACATTACTTCGGGCATATGTGCACCTCGTGCTGCTTTACAGACTATCAAACGATGATTGTAATTTTCGATGACATTTTCGCACATTTCTGGCGTTGTTAGGCGTATGTTGGCTCGAATATTGTTTTTTAATGCTTCAATGGTCTGGGGAGCATCAGCGTAAACACAATCCTTCAGAAATCCCCAAAGGAAGAAGTCACAAGCAGTCAAATCACACGATCTCGGCTGATGTGTATGACACGATGGTTAGAATTGTAAAAGACCAAACTGTCATAATCTGTCAATACATGGATCTGAAATTGGTGATAAATAAGAGTTAAGGCCCATTCACATGTGTACACTTGTTATGAATCACCCTTTAGTACAGGGTTTTCCAATAAGAGGTGTTATTTTGAATAAATCTTGTGATTTAACACCTTGCGTCTTCTTCCTTTGGGGCCACGTAAAAGAGAAGGTCTACGCCACAGTCTAGCGTCGATTCAGATAGAATTCGTGAGTCTATCGAGGACATAGGGCAGCCACTGTGCGATTTGGTTATGGGAAATTTCATGAAAAGGATATGGTCCTGTAAACGTGGTCGTGGTGGTCATTTGCCTGATGTTATTTTTCAATATTAACGGCTAACCTTCCTCTCTATAATGATATAAAGAGCCGATCATTTATATTAAAAAATGACATTTTTATTTTAATATCAAAATAACACCTCTTATTGGAAAACCCTGTAGTACTTAAAAGCTTCGAACCATGAAAATTCATATAAATGGCTAACATTTATTTTCCGGAAAATATCAGACGCGTTTAAATCTTTTTTCTCAACTTGAAATTTCCTGCATATAATCTTTAAGATAATCAAACAAATCTTTTGAAACGAATCAATGTTTTATATCATAATTACAAGCATGAAACGCCGAAGAATTGCTAACCTAAATCCGTGTCTTTTCACAAGAAAATTGCAGCCATCTGCATTGTATTATAAGACACGATCGATTATTTTCTTAGCATATCGACTTGGCTTAATATCTTCTTTGCTAGCGAACGATCGATAAACTGAGCAAACATAATTATGCGTAGCATAGATACATTTCAAAGATCATGATTTTGTAATGATAAACGGTTTTACTTGTATACCGCGAGACAGCATGCATGCTTGCATTAAAGTCCATCACCCCCCCGACAACATTACACATAAACATACAATTTGCACAACACACCCATCTAATAATAAAGTCGTTTGTTTACTTTATCTAAACGCTTTGATCATTTTAAATTACATCGCTTGCCTTACACGATCATCACTATTTATTCAGATAATTGAGTATCTACGAGTACTACGGATAAAGATACTTTACTTGTATTGCGATACATTTATCCATTACCTTCCGTATGCGCTTGATTGTTACCTTGTTTCGTTGTGGTAAAGCAACGTAAGAAAACAATTAGATGGAAAAAGAGGTTGAGTATGGATATTATCAACTGCCGTTTATTTATTTATTTTTTGTCCTAATCGGCTATGTATGCGATTGGAAAATTTCTAATGTATAGCTTAATTATAAAGCCGGCTTGGCGTCTCTGTTAACCTTTCGAGGAGTTTAATTTGAAATTATAAGCCTTTTTATATGGAAGGAGGTTTAACGATTATAAGTTGACGAGATAATTATTAGATTAACTACAATATATTTCGTAAGATATTTTAATTGTGAAGATAAATTATTGTGAACTTTAGTGAATTATATAGAAGTAATCTGCTACAGAATTATAAAGAAAGGGGTTTCCAATAAGAGATGTTATTTTGAATAGCCCGCTATTTCGGTAGATGTCACTTTTGAAGCTGTCATTTTTTGACATTTGCCAAGTAGAAACTACGCCATTAATCAAAATGGCACGATACACGCTTCAACAACGCATTGAAATTATTAAAATTCACTATAAAAATGCTGAAAATTTGGCAGAGACGGTTCGTAAAATTTGAACATTTTTGGGTCGTCGTGAAGCACATTGTCGGACCGCAATACAGAAATTGGTGGAAAATTCGACCTGTTGGGACAACTTCGTGATGTGAAGAATAAAACCCGTGCACGTCACTCAAGAACAGCCGAGAATATTGCTGCAGTAGCCGAAAGTGTTGAAGAAAACCCAGGTTTGTCCATTCCTCGTCGTTCTTTTGAATTAGGCATTCCACAAACGGCATTACACCATTTTTTGCATAAAGATTTATAAAGCTCAGTTCAAGCCGGTCGATCATCAACAACGTCGTGTCTTTTCTGATTGGGTCCTTGACTCAAAAATGATCTGGAATTAAATCGAAAAATCATCTTGAGTGATGAGGCCCATTTCCACCTCGGTGACTTCGTCAACAAGCAAAATTGTCGCATCTGGGGCTCGGAAAACCCAAGAGTTATTGTTGAAAAGCCTCCCTTTTCTCAATATGTGACTATTTGGTGCGGTTTATGGTCCAGCGGAGTCATTGGACCTTAGTTTTTCGAAAATGAGGCTGGAGCAACAGTTACGGTGAATCAAGAGATGATTAATGATTTTTTATGGCCGGAATTGGATGGCATTGATCTGGACAACGTTTACTTTCAACAAGATGGCGCTACATGCCACACAAGCAACGAAACCATTGATCTGTTACGGGAAGAGTTTCTGCACATTGTTATCTCTCGAAGAGGTGATCACAATTGGCCACCAAGATCTTGTGATTTAACACCTTACAACTTCTTCCTTTGGGGCCACGTGAAAAGAAAGTTCTACGCCAACAGCTCAGCGTCGATTCAAGACCTCAAAGATGGAGTTCATGAGGCTATCGAGGACATAGGGCAGCCACTTTGCGATTTGGATATGGAAAATTTCATGAAAAGGATATGGTCATGGTGGTCATTTGCCTGATGTTATTTTCCACTATAAACGGCTTACCTTCATCTTTATAATGAAATAAACATCTTATCATTTATATTAAAAAATGGCACTTTTCTTTTAATATCAAAATAACACCTCTATATAGTCGTGGCGATGGTCAAATCGGTCGACAAATGAAACCAGGTGGCACATTATGTTCGGGCAGTCCTAAAAGACACATGAAACACTCAGCAACCGGTTATGTAGGGACTCGGTGATCGTTTGTCTGGCGATTCCTCTTCCTCTCTCTCCTCCCACAAGAAGAGGTACTCCCCAGCTTGAAGGCGGCTAGGCATAACA
This sequence comes from Odontomyia ornata, assembly GCA_963969285.1. Taxonomy (NCBI): domain Eukaryota; kingdom Metazoa; phylum Arthropoda; class Insecta; order Diptera; family Stratiomyidae; genus Odontomyia; species Odontomyia ornata. The sequence goes on from OZ017740.1 coordinate 309,775,682, forward strand.
AAAGAGACCTGGCCTGTAGTAATGTGTCAAACGGTTTCCGGCTGGGTTCTCGGGTTGACAGGGGAGTCCCACACTCTCTGCGCAAACGACATTCGTCTTCCAACCACAAAAAAACATGCCAAACCAAATGGATCATTTTCGGTCCAACAACGTTGGGCCTCGTGCATACTTGACGTCCGTACATACCGAGGAGCCATTTGTAACTCAGATCATTACTTGATCAAATTAACTTATCGATGTCATTTGTCAAAGACGTATTTGGCCAAGACCAGCTTTCTACAAAAATTTGACATCGAAAAGCTCACAACGACGTCTGTGGCAGAAAATTTCACGGAAACCCTCGGCAACCAGCTAGCTCCCATCCTATCAGACACAGACATTACTGAAAGTAACCAACGAGCTTTTGGAGGAAGTGAAAGCAGCAATTAAGACCCTAGCAGAACAGGCGATCAACATCAAGCCTAGCATGAAAGGAATGATTGATTCGATGATGAATGTCAAAATGCGTGAGACAACCAAGACGAAGAGAGAACACTATGAAAATCTTAGAAGAGTAGAGAAAAGAATACTGAGAATTAAGAATAGAAAATACTATGACGATCAATTGAGAAGCATCGAAGTAAGTCTAGCGAGCAGCAACATAAGACAAATCTACAAAATAGTGAAAAGCCTGACAAGTGGTTATCAACTCAAAACCACGCTCTGTCGTGATGACATCGGCAACATCGCTGCTGTCGAAACCAGGATTAAGGAAAGATGGGCGCCGTATTTGAAGAATCTCCTTAATCCTCCACACAGCTCCAGAAGATGAGAACCTATAGATATTCTCCGAGAGTTTCCATTGGCCCCACCTACTCTGGATGTAGAAAAAAGCATAATAAAGTGCCGGGCATCGATGAGATTGCAGTGGAGCTCAATATATATATATATATATATATATATATATATATATATATATATATATATATATATATATATATATATTGGCAGCGGTGTTCAGAAAATCATCCATAAAGTCATCCAGCACATTTGGCAACAGGAACATATGCCTAAAGAGTAGATCCAATCAATTATATTTCCTATCCATAAAAAAGGTGACAAGCTACAGTGCAAAAACTATAGAGGTTGGGAGTTCAACATAGACAAACCTTACTGTACCAAATAATGCTTTACTTTGGTGTCTCAGCCAAATTAGTCCATCTTATTAAAATGTCAATGATGTTGACAGCCTCCTAAGTCTGCATCAATAACCAACTCACCGATGCCTTTGATACAAATATCAGACTAAGGCAGAGAGATGGACTGGCTTCATTGCTATTCAATTTCGCTCTGGAATATGTCATCAGAAAGCTTTCTGTCGGTACGAGAGGTCCTTATCATACAAGTTGAGCTGGTAGTAGCCTATGCGGACGACATCAACATTATTTCACACTTTTCTTGCAACTCAACAGCAAAGCAAAACTAGTAGTATTACAAATCAATGAAAATAAAACAAAACTCATGACGCAGTCGAAATAAAGATACCTCAAATGCCCAAAATATCACACATGGCGAGTAAAGTATCAAAAACTTAGGTGAATATGTATATTTAGGCGCCAAAATAATGTGAGCCGGTAGTAAAAGAGACGAAATACGTTGAAGATGACAGCTCGCAAATAAAATATTTTATTCAGTTTTGACGATCTTGAAGACCAGCTGCATACACAAGAAAAAAGTTCTTAGTATACAAATCTATGATCAGATCTGTGCTATGCTATGCGTGTGAAGCATGAACCTAAATCGAAGTATCCGCAAACATATTGAACGGCTTTGAAAGACGTGTCCTGAGGTGAATAATCGGAGCGAAGCTACATGGGGACTAAAGGCAAATTCGATAAAACCATGAGCTGAATGAAATTTTTGACGAGCCGGAGGTCTCAACAATACAATGGGCTAGCTACATGAATTGTATAGACGATCCACGAATATCCGAAATGGTATTCGTTGGGAGAACTGTAAGGCGGGACCATTGGAGAAACCGAAGAAATGCTGGTCTGACTCGGCCGACGAAGACACTTCATCACTGCTCGGATTACGGCATTGAAGGACGTGGTCATTGGACCGAGGCAGTTGAAGGTGCTTATTGCAGGAACTGTAGGTCCAAGAGGGGCTGTAGCGCTGCGAAGAAGAAAAAGAAGGTCCCATCAGGTTCCTTTTCTAGTTAGGAAAAGGTCAGGCGAGATCGTTCAAAAAAAAAAAAAAGACACCATGCATTGCCTTCTATCGTCTTTGGTAGGCTGTAGTTTATCCCCACTTAAACGAGAAGATTCGCATTTGATGGTATCTTATACCTCAGTCAAGTCCATAATGAAGTCAATGTTGCTGATTTTGAGAGTTTTCATACATTCTACCAAGGTTACAGATGCCTTCTCTCCAAGAGTTTTTAAGACTCGTAACAAGGTGAGTCTTAATGAGTGGCCTTAAGTCCCAATTTATCTATGCTGGTTGCCTGTATTGCTCTTCTGGCAATTCATATGCGGTGTAGTCTAACCGAACTTTTGATTTCTGACTGGATATTTGTATAGGACTTACTGTAGGTAAGTGTGACCGGCTGCGGCTGCATGAAAGCTTTACACCGTCTGTTGTTCTTAGTTCTATGCATAGCATCAGATAATTTGCTGCTTTTCAATCTTTTGGGGTTAGCTTATCATCTTACAACTTTAGAAGAAGAAACATCTTTGTTTGATTTACTAAACCCTTGCTAGAATCCATTGTGCAATGCGGTAGGTTTCTTCAGTGGCTAATTATTTCTCCTTTTTTATTCGCCGTCATCTATTGGGCCAAGTTTTTTCTGGTAGTTTGAGTTTGGGACATTTGGCTTTTTGACAAAAGGCTTAGTCTCTTCTTCCTAATTTGCCTCCTACTGGGAAGGAAGGAGGAGCCTGCAACCAGTTTTTCAGAGAGTTATTTTGGCTTCAAAATACCGTTCTTCGTTTTTCTGGTCCCAATTGTTTCAATTTTAACTCCTCCTGGCTGTTCCTGGCTGGATGCTCTAGTGTACGCAAGGGTCTTGTGCTGTACCTATATTGTGATGCCACAAGTTACTCCAGTTGGTTCATGCTCTCTCATTTGTTTGCATCCATTCTACCGTCTGCTGTGGATCTTTGGTATGTAAGCCATTATTGCTGGTGCTAAAGATAATGGCCTATTTGAAATCATGACTATTGGGTGTCCCGCGGAGACGCTATTTCTGTTCGCATGTGTAATTTCCTTGTTGATCCAATCGTTATCCTTGCAAAGCAGGGACAGCATGCAAGCAATAGGTACGCAGATCCAGAATAGCGCTAATCGGGAAACCTACCCAAGTTTTACCGGGATGGAGATGGTATGATATTTACATCGGACTCGTTCGGGGTAAAGTTTCTTCCCGACGGTATTGTATTAATCGAGCAGTTTCCCAAGCCAACTGCTCGAAAACCTTCTCATCTCCTACTTGTGATTTTATAAGGCAGATTTATAAAGAAAATAATCAATTATTTGCATTCATAATCTTCATTTGTAAAATAGTTTTCTTTCTTATCATTATTATTAAATGTTATTGTATATCAATTTTCCCTGATATTAAATGTAAAATTTTTCTATATCAATTTCCCTTTATATTAAATGTAATTTTATATCAATTTTCCTTTATATTAAATTTAAATGTTTACCTTTAATTATATTTTTCATGAGATTTAATTTTTATTGCTACTTAAAATTTTTTTCATTTTCTTTACTTGAGTTAAATTTTGTTTTCAAAAATTTAAATCTGCCACGTAAAGTTTACAGCGTAGAAATGTTGATCTGGTATACTTTACCAATGTACTAGATAAGCGAGTGAAATGGAATTTAGCGATGCGAGTGACGTCTACATTAGTTTGAGTGATCCATTGTTAGCGGACCGGGTTGAACCGAGAGAACTTGGAGGACTTCATGCGTGAGATTAATGCCAGTTTGTGTCTATGGACACAAAGTAGTGAAAGTAGTTCTGAAGCGTATGCTCTTTCAACCACTGCACGTAATCCTTGGATTCCTGGGACGCGTACCTGTGATTCGAGACCGTTCCGTCGCGCGAGCCCCATTATTTTTGCCGTCTGCATTCGTTGTGGGGTGTTTGCCTCTGGCGAGTAAATAGTGTTTAACGGTACACTTTCACCGTGCATGTGATGCATCGCGACCAAAAGTTAGCTTGACGCGTCACGGGAAACCTGCAACGATTGCAAGTGAAAAACTTCGAAGCAGCGCGAAGTGTGTTACGGAGCACAGGAAAATAGCTGTCAACGAGGGTACGTGCACACGATCATATCAGCTGTCAGAGGTTAGTTTCCTGTGTTTGTCAAGTTTGGAAGATTTAAGGCGTAATGGAATGAAATTGTTTAAGGTTTGATGCCCACTTGTTGTCGGATGTGGTTGTTCTCGAGAAGCCTCTGCAGGCAGCTTTATGTGAACACGCATTTTGTCAAGCTTGCATAACAGACTGGTTTTCTCGTCAGCCGACCTGTCCTGTTGATTGCAATGCATTAATAACAGCTAATCTCAGAGCAGCTCCTCGCATTCTACTTAATTAACTTTCTCGGTAAGATTTGAATTCTAACTTGGATTGATCCTTGCTACAATTGTTGAATTATATAGGAATCAAAGCGAAGCTCGCAAAGTTGTCGTTAAAAATCACACAGATTTCGTGGTGTTAACGACAGTGGCTCTTTCGGTACAGGACCGGCAACAGTGGTGGCCTAGGCTACTCATCCAATACTACCGGCCAATTTGGAAGTGGAAGCAGTTGTTCAAACAATTCCGGCAGATCGAACGTAGCATCCTTATTGGGCAGTGTTGACTTATCAACAAACCATTTTTTCGCTATCGAGCAACAGAAAAACATCTTTTGGTTTTAACCGCCCTGGTGGAAATTCTGCAGATATTAAGTTCTGCCACGAGATAAGTAGATGCATATTCATGGTTTGTTCGATGAATGAACGAAAATTGCTGCATGTCTGTAGTTAGCAGAAGATTAAAAAGAAATTCAAATGTACTTTTCGGTTTTCCGAACATTGATTAAGAATCCTTTACTGAAATTTGGCAAAAATCAAGCATCGCGTGGATTGTAACGTCTCTCCTAGCAAACAACTAGGCATTTACTTTTCGGATGATTTTCGTCACGCATAATTTGCTGAGCAAGTAATATTTCGAGACGAGTTTATTGACCTCTTTCGAATTTGTTTATCGATGAAACCGATTTGAGCAATTGCGTGGTTGCTCCTCACTTTACTACCATGGACTATAGGTGCTCGAGACCCAAGAGTTACGGCTAGTGAAAACTGACTTATAATTTACCTACTTTTGTTGCTGAATTTTTAATTTAGCTGTTAAATGCCCTACTTAACTTCGCGTTCGGTCGAAGAAAATTTGGCAACGCGCTGGCGGAATGATACGTGCACGCAAGGAATGTGCAAGTGATCTGCATTGCACTCAAGTCGTTTGAATGCATGAATTAAATACATTAGGATGTAAAAAAACTGTGAGCGCGGAGTGAAGGTGTTACCAATCAAGAATATCGAATATAAATAAATAGCCGGTTAGCAGTTTAAGGATCCGGGATGAATGAAAAAATAAAAGATTGTCTCGTCACTGTTTAATTTAGACCCGGTAATGATTTTCATTCAAATGCGATGAATGATATCTAATATTTTAGCTAATACTATTACGAATGCGCTGAATGCAAGTGTGATATAAACTACTCAATTTTCGAGAAAAATTGTTTGAATAATTCAAATAATTGTTGATATTCTTGTTGCTCATTTAAATGCTTACTAACATTTCAGTAGCCCGATTATGTTTCCCAATTAGTTTCAGTCAGACAAAATCCAATAATTTCACGAAACCCTAATTGAATCCAGAACCAATAAATGAACGAAAATTGTCGTACAGTTCCATTAGCTCCGTCGGTAATGAATTACTATTCGATAGACTTTAAATATTCGAAATTCATTCGGAATTTAAAATTTGTATAAGTCGAACATTTTCTTTTTGGCCAAAAAGCTAGCGTAGACCCTTTTGGAATCCTATCATTTAATTTGTCTTCTAGTTTGAAATTCAATAATTTACGCGACCCAACTTATCTGTCTTAATAATAGTCGTAGTAAGCAAATTCAATTGAAAATAATATAGCCTACTCTCTATTATATTTTTGCAAGAACTTTATCGACTCCTTACTTTAGACCTATGAAGTACATATGTGTATTTGTTTGTTCCGAAATTATCTTGTTATATATTCTTAAATACAATGTGGTCTAAATAGAGTTATACTATGAATGCTTGATTAAACATGGAGATATAAATTCATTATTTCGGTCTTTCCTTTTCTCTCGACCTGACCGGGTATAGGGCCCGCAACGATGGCAGGCTATTCCGCTAATATGGGCTTGCCATGGTGCGTGCTCCTCCGCGTATGCTTGCTTAACAGGGGCTCTTGCCGGGTAGAGTGGCCTTCCGCTTGCGTGCCCTTTTTATGATATAGGGTTATGTGATTTCATTGTATAACGCTATAGCATAAATTTGTTACGTTTGTGCTTCTCATTTGAGGGAAAGAGTCATGCAAAGTGCTTTTGTATGACTTTTTCACTCAAATGGGAAACACATGGCCACGTTAACATTTGGATCTTGATCCGGTTGGGCGGGTGCGAGGGGGTACCACCTCTATCTGGGCCATAAAATCATCGGGTAACGATGAAGTCCCCTTAAGTCCGTCTATCTTCCCCAGTTCTAGTTTCTCCTTTTTCGTCTGCAATCTCCAACCCTTAGTTGGGTACCTCCTTTTTTCGACTTTGGTCGACCCTTTTGTTACCCAGGAATTCGTGAATGCGAAATTGTTTTTGTAGTAGGTCCTTGTGCTGGGGGGAAAGAACCCGCCCCACGACATCGCAACGCTAGCCTGCAAGCGCATTCATGCGTCCCGAGACAAGGCCAATCTCAGCGGATCCTAAAATCTGGTGGCCTAGATTACAGCCCACAATTCGTAGATGGCTGTCTCCCATCCTACTTAAATGTTAAGGCTGTTAATCCATAGACATTCAGCCCATGCTTAAAATTTACAAATTTATATGATTTCACTGTGAAACTCAGACACCACCGCGTCGTGACGCAAACAGGAAACCAAAATCCATTATGGTCAATCTTTTTCCTTTCTTTCATGATGCATCAATAGGATTAACAGATTAATTTATTATCTAATCTGAAATTCAAAATGTCGATCATTCTTACGCAGATATCCGTAATTGAAATAGATGGAGATGATTCTTGTCTAGATTTTACGAAATCTCCCCGCAAAGCGGAAATCATCAAGTAAACTAATCTTCCGGAAGTTGATGGTAAACGTTGATCCTTTAATCCGATCAACCAATCGACCCACATTTCGCAATATAAACAAATCGGACAACATTATCGCAATAACGAGCGTGAGTAATGTTACGCTTCACATAGAATTTTGGGTCGCTAAAGGCCGTTGTACGACCTTCATGTAAGTGCAATATATTAAATTGATACGGAATTTAACATTGAAATTAATTACTTGCTGAATTGATAATGATGATGAATGTGTTTCTTTTTTGAGATTATTTGGAAACATGATGCTTCTTGACTAGAAATGCTTAGGGACATTATGATAATTCTGAAAGTGGAAAAAATATTGTTTCTGTTGGACGGAACATTTTAGAAACTTTCCAAATGTTAAAATACTCCCGTACAAAATTAAGGTCTTTTCAATAAATTTGCATTGCTTTTAATATATTGTAATTCGCAATAAAAGGTTTTCAAAAAAATTTTGCCATGCTTTAGACCGAGCTCAATCTTTACCTATAAAAAGAGAACATCGCGCAGAACATGAACAATCTTCAGGTGATAATTACATTCATAATTGGTAAGATCCGTTGAATGTACAAATGATATTAACCATAAGCTGTGTGTAGGTTGCACGAGAGTCCATTGAATAACCATTAAAATTGTTCAAGTGGGCTTACAAGTGCTAATCGATGATAGATCTATACAAGCTGAAAGTTAGAGTGTTAAGAATCCTACGCATCTTCATCATGTACCCGAGCACGAACAAGACATTTTCCGTCATTTATCAAATTATCTGGACATTGTTCATAGAACGGGAAAGAAATGTTTATGATTCAAAAACACTTTGAAGTTGTACTTCCAAGATTTTTTTTAGATCAACCGTCCAAACTTGCTGTCTTTGAAAATTATGAAGTTTCCGGCATGTGCAGATTTTGGAAATTTTCGCAAATATTCTCTAACACACGTATTTAGTTCATCCTGAACTTTCTCAATTTTTCCTACCAAATTGCACATTGCTCAATCCATTTATGACTGTTGGAATTATGCTTAAATAAGCAAATAATAAATTAACTCCAGATGCTAATGTTAGAAGTACGCGAAAAAAACGCTAAGTACGAGTAGCAGCAGAAAAGTTCTTAAAGGCGCCTAAGAAGTCTGAATCACTCACGGACCAAAGATATTTCGAATTTAGATCAGTGCGGCACTAGGAAGTTCCTGGTGAGGCCAATATTTGAACGTTAAAATTAGCTCAACTAGATTTGCTTTCGTTTTTGTTTAAATTTAATTGGAAAGCAAGCAGACAAAAAAATTGTTATTTCAATTGCGGCAAAGATTGCCAATCAACCAAACTTTATGAGACACTTAAATATATTTTAAGTTTAGATAAGCGTGTAGGCCTGCAAATTTAATTCTTGGAAGATTGCCAATCTAAGCAATCAAACTTGAGGGAGTTAGTGAAAGCTTTTTTGTACCGCTGGAATTTCGCACGTTTTAGCGGTATCTAATGGATTTCTTTTTTGTTATTAATGAACATCTTGGGATGCGTTCAAAGTCTAATAAGTTCAATATACTGAAGTTAAATTTTTGAAAAAATATTTGAAGAGTAGATGGTGTTCAAAATATTCTAGAGAAAATCCGTGAGTATACATCTATTTTGCAGATCTTATTCTTGGATTAAAATCTTTACAAATGGACAAATTCACACCGATTATGAGTGTAAAAAATATTGAATTTTAGAATTTAATCAAAGGAGCAAACTATGATCTTTACAATTTGTTCGTAGTCTTTGTCTCTTCCTAGAGCACGAAGTAAATTATTAAGTTAGCTCACCTACTTTTGACAAAATAAATGTTTTAAAGCCCATTTCCGTATATGCTATGACCCTCCCTTAAAACCCTTATACATTTCGATGAAGTCGACATTTTTCATTCGACTACAAGTCTAGTCAAAATAGACGCATAGAGCTAATTACAAGTAAAATATTGAAAACCTCCATGATCCCGCCTGTCAAAAATAAGTTGCTGAACATCAAATATAAAAAATATCGGGGTGACACTTCTTAGACAAAAATTCTAGGTTATGTATTTTAATCCTTTTATCCTAAATATAGTCATTGCTAATATATCGCTATGAGGTACATAGTTTACTTACCGCATTTTTGAGGCTTTGCAAAAAGAATTTTACAAGAATCTATTAGTTTCATGTTCTGTGTGTCTGTCTTTCCATCCGTTGGTATGTCCGTGCCTCACAGCAAGTTTTCTTCAAACGGTAGAAGCTGTGATCATCAAACTTTGTGAATAGATCAGAGGTAGGTAATGGTCTCTCACAAACTCTAAGGTTTTTAGGGGGTCCCTTCTGACTCTCAAATTTTATTTTCTATCTAATATCGTTGAGTGTGGTATCAAATGAAATGTCTTTATCAGTATAAGGGCGACAAAAATACTTCAGGGGTCAAAATTAACTGGAAACAAACTAACTTTGCTGCTTGCGTGTTGCTCTCCAAAATCTTAAAGGGATCTTCAAACTTCTTGAAATTTTGCAGCTACGTACACTAATAAAGACTCAATATGCAAACAAAATTTCATTGTAATTGAGCCATAAATAACTGATTCGTAGTAACAAAGTATTGAAACAACTTTCGTAGATATTACAAACCATTAACATGTCTGCTTTGTACTTTCTAGTAATTCATTAGTTAAAATATGTATATCTCACTTAATTAAAATCCAGTTTCCACGGAATTTTGAAGGTAAATAAAATCAAAGAAATTTGAGGATGTCGTAACGATTTTGTGGATTCAAGCGTAAAATTCATACTTTTTCCTGACAAATTTGAGCTGATTTTGTCTCCTGAAGTTTTTTTGCCCTCCTACACATAAAAGACCTTTCATATGATACCCACTTGATTACCATTGATAAAAAAAATTCTAAAGGTCACTTTAGTATAATTTTTTTTTTTGTGGTAGGGAGGTGAAGGCATTTATGCCCGCCGAGTCTGGCAGTGTGGGACTCCCATGGAGGATACCTTTGAACTACCCACTAAACACCTCCCCTGTCAATCTGAGAACCTAGCCTGGAACCGTTTGACACATTACTTCGGGCCAGGTCTCGTTTTGTTACGCCGTGGGGCGCCTTCAAGCTTGGGAGTCCCTTTCCTAGCGGGAGGGGAGAGGGGAAGAGGAATTGCCAGAAGAGCGATCCCCCAGCCCCAGTGCCTCCGGCTGCTATGAGTCCCTTTTATATTTTAGGACTGCCCGAGCATAATGTGCCACCTGGTTCCATTTGTCAACCGATTCGAGCATCACCGCAACTATGTTATCCGGTGTGAGCTCTCCCGTCTCCCTGTAGAGTTCTAGAGTTCCCTTCGCAGCCTGGCCCATTTTGTACACGCAAAAAATGTGTGACAGGCATTGTCCTCCTCTCCTGGGCAAAACCGACAATCGGGAGACCGTGACTTGCCGATCTTGTGCAGGTAAGACTGAAAACACCCGTGCCCGCTCAAAAGCTGGGTCAGATAGAAGTCAGTCTCACCATGCCTTCGATTTCGCCACGGTCTCACATCCGGGATGAGGCGCGCAGTCCACCTTCCCTTCGTGCAATCCCTCCAAGACTGCTGCCAATCGTTGAGCGAGCGTTGTCTCTCCTCGCGGACAACCATCTCCCTCGCATCCTCGTTTCGGCGCAGGTAAATAGCGCGGCGCTCTCTAGCAAGGAGGGCGACAGGTATCACGCCTGCAATCACTCTCACCGCCGAGTCGGAGACTGTTGGATACGAAGATGCAATTCTCAGTGCTCCTCTTCTCTGTACCTGTGCCAATCGTTTTCGGTATACCTCCTTGCTGAGAGCGTCACCCCATACCTCTGCTCCGTACATTAGCACTGACCCTACAACACTCATCAAGAGGCGTCTTTTTGATGGGCTGGGTCCCCCTACGTTGGCCATAAGTCGACTCAGGGCCGATATTCCCGAAGCAGCCTTCTCAGCCGTTGCCCTGATTTGCTCAGAGAAACTCATCTTCGAGTCGATCAGTAGCCCCAGGTACTTCACCGCTGGCTTCGATTCGATCTGTATATCTCCAATACTGATCATCCTTACTCTAGGGATTCTTTTTTTGTCAAGATGACCACTTCGGTTTTCTCCAGTGCTAAACTGAGCCCGCGAGCAGTCATCCAGTCCCTCACTCGGCGCATTAGCATACCTAGCCTAAGTTGCGCTTGTTCAACGGTGCATCCGGCGACCAGAGCCGCAACATCATCCGCATAGCCGACCAAGCGCGACTCATCTGTCATCTCAAGTCTCAGTAGCCCGTCGTAAAACACGTTCCACAGGTCCGGACCAAGGATAGATGCCTGGGCAACACCCGATGTAATTTCCATCCTTCGTTGGCCCTGTGTCGTGTCGTAGAGCAGGCTTCGGCCCTTTAGGTAGTTCCTCAAAAGCCGCATTAGATATTCTGGAACTTGAAAAGAGTTTTTCAGCGTGTCCAGAATATCCACCCATCTAGCGTAGTAGTATAGTAGACATCCCTTTAAAAACCTTTAAACGTATTGATAAGACCCCAACTTTTGAGGGACCCATCGACAAAATTTGATGAGCATAGCTTCTATAGTTTGGAGAAAACTTACTGTAGAACATGAACAGACGGATGAACAGACACGCAGAACATGAAACTGATACGTTTTTATGAAATTCTTTTTACAAAACCGCAAAAATGCGCTAAGTACACTACGACAGCAATAGTTATATGTAGGAAAAACTATTAAAACAGGTTAGACGTGCTTTTGACATTTCTATGTCTAAAATTCCTTGCGTACAGACGTGTTTGTTAAAAGCTTCTGTCACTATGAAATTAAAATTTTTCTTTTTAAAGTCAATTGGGAATTAATTTTTTTAATTGAAAAACATCAGACCGTCGAATTATTTGAGCAATCTTTCGAAACTTTATTGTGAAGAAGTTTTGAGAGACGCATGGAAGGTATTCAAGGGGCAGCCATTTTTTATGATATTGCCTCGAATCACACTGCAAAGGCAACGAGATGGAGAAGCCCGATGGCTTCAGCCATCAAATAGAAGTTGATACTAATCGCCAATAATGACGGGCGAGAAACTTTCAAAACAAAGATTTAAAAAAGAGAAAACCCGAAAATGAAGAAATAGTTAAAGCTAGTGACAACATAGAGAACGTCCAGAAAAAAAATGAAAAATTAAAGTTCGTTGGGAAATTGACAACCAACAACGAAAAAGAAACAATTAGAAGCAACCGATGAGAAAAAATTAAAGAAATTATAGGAGGCACCAAATCCATAAAATATCCTTAGAGCAGGGGGAATAAATGTTAGCTCAAATTATTATGCAGCGCTTGGTAGGCTAGAAGATTCAATGAACATCAAAGAGGACGGAATCTGAAAATTTCTATACTAAACCTGACAATCTTCTTCTTCTTCTAAGAACTACAGCCTCTCTCGGGCCTTGGTACAGTACAGTACCGTCTCGGTCCATTGACCGCCTCTTCCAATTCCGAAATCCGGGCCACAATGAACTAGTTTCATAGACCGAGTCAGACCAGCGTTTCCTTTCACACTTACCTCCGGCCTTCAGTTCTCACAACGAGTACCTTCTTAGATATCCGTTGTTCTTCCATCCGATTCATGTGTCCAGCCCATCGCAGCTTCCGTAGTCTTACAATCGTTGAGACCTCCGGTTCCTCGAAAATGTCATACAGCTCATGGTTGTATCGAATTCGCTATTGGTCCCCGTCTAACTTCGCTTCAATTATTCGCCTCAGGACCCGTCGCTCAAAGGCGTTCAATATATTTGCAGATACTTGGGTTAGGGTCCATGTTTCACACCCATAGCATAACACAGGTCTTATCACAGATTTGTATGCTTGGAGCTTTGTTCTCTTGTGTATGCAGCTGGTCTTCAAGATCGCCAATACTGAATAAAATATTTTATTTTTGAGCTGTATTCTTCTTCTTTTATTTTAAGCTGTATTCTTCTGTTCTGCCAATTTTCGTTATTTCGGCGCCTAAATACACGCATTTGCTAACATTCTTGATACTGTATTCGCCAAATTTGATATTTTTGTGCTTGGGTATTTTTCCTCGACTGCGTCATGAGCTTTGTTTTATTTTCGTTGATTTGTAGCCCAACTAGTTTTGCTTCGTTGTCGAGTTTCAGGAAAAGTTCTTTGGCAGTTGTAAGTGACCGTGACAAAATGTTGATGTCGTCCGCATGGGCTACTACTTGCCGCGACTTGAATAGTAATGTACCTCGCGTATTTATACGTAGCTTCCGTATGACGTACTCAAGAGCCACATTGAATAGCAATGGGAACAGCCCATCTCCCTGCCTTTGTCCGGTATTTGTGTCAAAGGCATCGGTGAGTTGGTTATTTTTGCGGACTTGGGAGGTCGTTGACGTCATTGGCATTTTGGTGAGATGGACTAATTTGGCTGGGATGCCAAAGTAAAGCATTATTTGGTACAGTACGTTACGATCAATACTGTCGTATGCTTGCTTAAAGTCAACGAAAATTTGGGTACGTCCATGTTGAGCTCTCAGCATTTTTCAAGTACTTGCTTGACTGTGAACAATTGGTCTGTTGTTGATCTACCTGCCCTAAAACCACCTTGATACTCCCCAATAATACTGTTGGGATATGATCCAACTTTATTTTCTAAGATTTTAGAAAATATTTTGTACGCCGTACAAAGTAGTGATATGCCTCTATAATTTTCGCACTGTAGTTTGTCACCTTTTTTGTAGATAGGAATATAATTGATTGGCTCCACTTCTTCGGCATATGTTCTTGTTGCCAAATGTACTGGATGACTTTGTGAATAGCTTGATGAACACTACTGCCACCATATTTGATGAACCCCACTGGAATTTCATCGATGCCCGGCACTTTATTATTCTTTTGGGCTTTGATGATGTAACAAACTTCATCCTGAGTTGGGGGAGCCAATGAAAGCTCTCCGCAGACATCTATAAATTCCGATGTTCTGGAGCTGTGGGGAAGTTCTTGAAATATGACGCCCATCTTTCCTTAATCTTGGTTTCATCAGCGGTGATATTGCTGGTGTCATCACGACAGAGCGTGGTTTTGGGCTGATAACCACGTTTCAGGCTTTTCACTACTTTGTATGCTTGCCTTTTGTTGTTGCCCGCTAAACTTACATCTATACTTCTCAATTGGCCGTCAAAGTATTTTCTTTTCTTAATACTAATTATCTTATTCGCTACTCTTCTAAGATTTTCATAGTGTTCTCTCTTCGTTCTGGTTTTCCTACCGACGTATTCTTTGTACGCCTGATTCTTTTTATCTAACGCATTCTGGCACTCATCATCGAACCAATCATTCCTTTTGCGTCGGGCTTGATGTCCGATCGTCTGTTCCGCCGCGGTCCTGATAGCCGCTTTCACTACCATCCAGAGCTCGTTGCTCGTCTTTAACGATGCGTCTAATTAGATGGGAGCCAGCTGATTGTTCAGGGTCTTCGTTTGGCCACATACGCTGTTTGGAGTTTTTTGATGTAAAATTTTTGTAGCCGGCTGGTCTTCGCCGAATATGCCTTTGACATATGACATCGATAGGTTAATGTGATCAAGTAATGATCTTAGTTAAATTTGGCTCTTCGGTATGCACGGACGTCAAGTATACTCGAGGCCCAACGTTGTTGGATCAGAACATGCCATCCGGTGATACCCAGCTCATTTTCTGAATGCGTCGATGTGGGAACTAAGTCGAACGTATGACAAGATTTCTGCTACATGCAAAGTCAATCGGGCGCTGGCCGCTGTCATTTATTTCATCGTCGGGACTATATCCTCCAGTCGTTCCCCGATGAGATAGCTCATTGCCAACTTTAGCGTTAAAATCACCCAGCATTATTTTGGAGTCGTTGGTGGGCAATGAGTCGACCAGTCTTTCCAGGTGATTGTAAAACGTTTCCTTCGTTCTTTTCTTTGGTCGGGGCGTGAACGTTTACCTGCCAGATTTTCGAAAATTTCGCTTTTATACAGATCGCACACAACCGTTCATTGCCTGCGTCAATAACGTAGATTTGAACTCCCTATCTACAATAAAGGCCACTCCAAATTCTCTTTTTCCAGCAGACTTCCTACTTTTGAATATTGTATGCGAGCTCGTGTCTTGAAACCTGGCAATACATACATTGAAAATTCAAAACTCAAAAAAAGGGGTAAATCAACAGTTATATCTGCTGGTCCGTCTACAGATGCTAACAAGAAGAAAGAAAAGCCCCACCAATAAATTTATTTGGGCAAAGTGGCAAAGATATGGTACAGCTGTTGGTAGCCGAAAATAAATCAAATTATTTTGAAAGGAAAAGAGGGAATTCTGTCAAACTGACGATCAAAACCAAGGCTTCGCTTGACTTACAGACAGCAAAAAGTGCTTTAACTGGAGAGGTTCCGCACTTTACATACACCCTTGTTTATTGAAGGGTCTAGACTGCGGCGAGGACATTGTCGATCTCCTTCAGATGCTAAACGAAGTTGCACCACCAAATTGCAGTTTAACATTTTGCTACAAGGAGATCGACTGTCAAAAAAAAATTTTCTTCTTTGCCTAGTTCCAACTTCCAGCAAAAGCAGTACAAGTGCCCTTAATAAAGTCCTTTAACTTCCGAATGGTGACGTGGGAGCATCCCCAAAAGGAAGAGGCTAGCCAGTGCTATAGATGCCAGCGGCTTGGTCATTTGGATGCCAATTGTGCCATGAAACACAGATGCGTATAGCGTAAAGATGTCCATGCCCCCGGTGAGTTCAAGTAAGCTCAGATGGAGTCAAAAGAAAAATTGTACTGGGTGGACTGCCTTGTCTTCAGTCACCCAACATCATATCGATATTGAGGTACAAAAGTCAGATTCAAAACAGAAAATATATAAAGACACCACAGTGCTGAATCTTATAGCCCCATCAAGCCCTGGGTAGTATTTCCACTCAACGCTAGAGGACCAGCAGACAACAATATAAATAATATAAATAATTAAAGTGGAAATAATGAGCTGCTTATCAACATCTATCAACAACTTGAGCCACTTTCAACTTTACAAACCAGGTGAAAAAACTGGTCTCGTTTTTCAACGTTAAGGGCAAACTGTCTCCTAATAACTTGTTATACAGTCACGTTTCCATCGGTGGGCTCCATCTCATCTTGATGAACGTTAACTCCATTGTGAGTTTACATCGACGTAACTATCTCCTGGGGTTCTTCGTTAACCAAAAGCCTGCCATCATGCTTCCCACTTAACCCCACCTAAATTAATTCACTACATTGCGTTCAAGGATTTTGAACCCACAAGAAACGATAGGGTAAACGGTTATGGGGAAGCTGGCATCGGGATATTGGTTATAAGACCCTACTTTTGCCAGGTCATTTCTTCTAATTTCTTGAAGTGTGCGTTATCCAAATCTCATTGCCAGGTGGAGATAACCCCTTCGTTATCTCTGCCTATGCAACTGGTTGAAATATTCTCAAGCTCAAGGAGGATCTCAATTCCTTGTTAGAAATACTCGAAGTGAAGTGGCTTCATAGTTATTATATTCTTGCTGGTGATCTGAGTGCCAAGCATACATCATGGTTGAACACCAACAATAATCTTAAAGGTGCATTCCTGAAATCGTGGATAACAGAGAACCAAATTGAATATAGGGTGATGTATGTGGATCGGAGCTCCCAACATACCCTAGGAAAAATTCATATTTGGACCTCTGCATTGCTGACGCAAGATTTGAATAGTTCTCAACTGAAACTGTAGGTATTTCCTTACGACAGCGACTATAACGCAATCGTAATAGAAATAAATCATCAAAGGGATGATGTCTTCCTCATTCCAGTTCAACATGAAAATTATCACCTCCGGCATGAAAACCGCACCAAGCAGTATTTTTGCAGATGCACGGGTTCCTCAAGAAGTACATGTGGATTTGTTGCTGACCAGTAACGCATATTTTGCTTATTAAAAATGCCATTGAGCCAGAAATGAACTTCATCGCTGAAGATAATTTTCCGATGAAATTTTTCATTTTCTTCAAGCTTTGCAAGAGCCCAATTGAAGAGGTTTCAGCGTTTTGAATGATCAAGTGGCTTAAGTTCTTAAGTCAATTTGATCTTTTAACCATGTAGAGCTTTTTTCGCAAAATAGGCCACAGTGTCGTTGGAGTGCTGCCCAATCTTGAGAATGACGTGAAATCGACTGACTCAGCTCATTTTGAATCGATGCACTTACGGTTGCGATATTTCCTTTGCTTCGAGCAGTATGACGTCTTTTTGGCACCGGAGCCGTTCAAAAGTGAATGTTTGGGCTCGAACTTATCCACTCTTGCATGCACAGCCTGTTGAGTGGGACGATTATTACGGCCGAAAATTGGAGTATGCGCTCTTAAAGTTGCTGATTCGTGAAATTTACCGTGATAAAAATTTTAACTTTAACAAACGTTTCAACATTAGCAATTCATTAAAGAACTAAGGATGCGTTCATATAAAGATACCAAATTGTTATGTCCCCAATGGAAATATTAGAGAATGGATACTTTTATCGCTCTGTACAAGTACTATTAGAGGAAAAGCAAAACAAAAGTCACATATAAACGGAGTGGGAAGTGGAGTTACTTATCTGATGAGAGATTAGAAACTATGAAAAACTCGGTTGGTGAAAGGAAAGAAAGTTATAGTCACAAAAATAAAGGTATGTGCTATAAAAACTAAAAGACATTACGTCATTACTAAACATTATAAAAAGTGATCAGATACAGCCCACAATAGTATAGTGGGTCCGTCAAGGTGGATCTAGGCAAATGAACCTGCGGAACACATTGCGTGTGTATCCAGATCAATTGACAGTGGTCAACCGATCGCGATGGTCATCGCCCGGAACTAAGGAGTTGCAATGGGGTTGGAGAGGTAAAAATGCCGAGAAATCGAAAGGCGCAGAAGATTGCCATTAGAATTGTTGACTTCGCCTTCATAAGAACTGACCAGCTTGGAGGAGGGTGCCGCAACGGAAAGGACAGTCAAAGTGATGATATTCTGCACAATTGCAAAATACCATCGAAATGTCCCACCGGTATAAACGAACTGTGATCGAAGTCACCGGTGTACTCAGCGCACTCATACTGATCTACCAATATGCGAGCATAAGCCTTTGTGGAAATATGCTGAGGCAGATCGGTGCACATAGAAGATCGATGCGTAGAATCCGACGAAATACAGACGATTGAACCCACCCGCCCTATTACTAAGCCAAGTCGATTATTTTAGCTGAATTTGGTGCTTGGAGATGGCATCTTATGGGTACAAAGGGTTGCATTGGTGTGGCAAGCGCTATTAATGAGACAAAGCGATCAATAATCCTTGACGGACGGCACTGTCTAACGAAATTCGTCATGTTGCGGGAACATTGTGCTACTGGGTATGCTGACCGATAACTTGTGACAAGCAACGATAAGGATGGCTAGTACACTACACAAAATGCATTCATTCGATTGATGTTTCAATAAAGTTTTCAAATTGTATAAGAAGTGATGTGTCAACTTGATGGTCATTAAGAATCTACTGGTTTAGTAAATTAGTTGAAAGAGATGAAATCATCACTGAAATTAATAGATCGCATTGTTAATTTTATTCAATATTTTTGTGCTGAACGAGCAAAGTATCTACTTTATGATTTAAAATAGTTAAAACTGAATAAACCATTGAAACTATCAAAATATGGCTTCATATAGATTTTTAGTATTTATGTCTTTTCTTTTTTCTTTTTCAGGTAAGTTTACGATGGAGCACAATGACTTGGCTATTAACGTAATAATTATAATGGTAATTTTTTTAAGCACTCATAATTTTGTCAGTTATGTGTTTGGAAATATCTTTATATTATGAGTAGATTTTAAGATCCGCTAAACCCACTTCCTAGCTCTTAAGTGTTTTATGTTGTTAATGCTTTATGTTATGGCTTCGCCATTTTTGTTACACCACCAGTATGCCCTATGTATATTGGTATGAACTGTGAGTTTAAAATGATAGGTATTTTATACACACATCAATGCTCCCGAGGAGAGAAGTCTCACTGCATGGCACTTACCTGCTACTACATACACGTCAATCAGACCAGCAAAGACAAAAGTTTATTTGATGGAGTGATTTTATTTATATTTTGGTATTTAGTATTTGAAGTTAGGTAGTAACATCGACATAATTTGCTAAGCACCGGGCATTTGGATTGTTTATGTGACAATTTCATCGAGTTTGTCATAGTGTAAGGGTTAGGTGCGTGGTTTTGTAGGTACGGCGCGTAGTTGAAGGTCCGTTTTGTTGAGTAAGACAGATCGTAAGTAGCTCTTTGTATCTTGTCGTTAGTTTCCGTGTTGTCTTTCCTATATATACCAGGATGAAGTTCTTGCATGTTGGTTTGTATATGCTGCTGTTCTTGTATATTGATATGTTATTCAGTTTTGGTTTCAGTTTGTTTCAATCTTTTGGTTAACTTTGAATGCAGTTTTCAGTTTGTACTGCTTAAGGAAGTTTGATGGTTTGTGTGTCACTTTCGCTACGTATATGGATATCAAATAAATAAAATAATTGATTAATTCATTTTATTTAAATATTGGAAAGCTAACATTCGGCCAACATTACAAATATTGAATTAGGCGCATCCAAATGAAATTGATGGCGCAGCTAAATTAAGTCCAAACTCATATCACAGGAAATTATATTCCATGTGAGTTTTCACAATAGTTTGAAATAGTGCGCACAATGAGTGAAAATCGGTGATCAGGCAAATATGGGCACGAAGTCAGCCTATCGATTCCGCAGGGATAGTCTGAGATTCTCAATTGCTTGAACAATAATTCGATTTCATAGGAGTATATTGTATTATTTGGGGCACGTGATGAAGACTATTGTAGCTCCAATCATACAAACATATAACCCTGTTCCGTCCGCCCTCCAGGAGCACATTGATCTGGAGCTGAATTTAAAACTAGAGCAGTGAAAACTAGAGCCATTGTCTAACTCAGGGGCTTCAGCAATATTGTTGGCTAAGAAGATGGATGATTCCTTCAACTTCTGTGTGGACTATCGCGAGGTGACAGTTAAATAAATTAAGGAAAGCGTTATACTATTACAAAAGACTTAAAGAGATACTCGAAACCCTTTGTGAACTGGCAGGTTAATGGAGGTTTATTGTGAAAGCACCTATCTGCAAAAACTACTCTTTTACCCTGAGATTCAGTACCCTTAGCTTGTATGATTTCCATCAAAACGCTATTTGTTTTTCTTTCTGGCACATATATTGGCGCCGATAGTTTTAATGTTCCAGGAAAGTGAAAACGCAGTGTCTGTTAAATTAAGTTAAAAGAGCTACTAAAAATGCACAATAATTAACTTCACTATTTTACAAATCACACTTTAATTTACTTTTCACTTTTCCTATCAATTTATGTTTTCAATGTCTTCAAATATATCACGGAAAAACTGCACTTCACTATTAATCAATATCGCCTTCAATTCGCGCTCTAAGCTTATCCAAGTTTTTACTATCGCCTGTTTTTACTATTACTCCCATTCATTCAGCTCGGCTTTATATAGGGTCGCTAGTCATTCAATCCGTTTCTCGTATATTGGCGAACATTCTGAGGAGAACTACCTAGAATATTCGAGCAATTCTGAATACCCGCAGTGACGTCACTTTCAGATGTTGATCATGGATCTACTTGGTCCATCTTTGTACTTTCGAGTACATTAGTTTTCTTTTCTTGGTGGACCATGTTGTTATTAATAGTTGCGACAACAATTGTGATAGTGGCTCGCAAAATTTCTTGTACATGTAACAATGCCCCCACCTCAGTTCTTTTCGCCCCAAAAAGATGTGTCGCCATTTATAGTTAAGTCTCCTTGGAGCAAGATGGTCCAGGTGCACGATTTTCAGTTTGGCTCTTGGCTTACAGTGTTCCTGTATGCGATATATAACGTCGTTGATTCGCTTTGTAACCCGGTATTGGCCCTCCCAATCATGCAGCAACTTTGGAGACCCACCCTTCCGGGGTTGTGGACAATATAGTCACACCAAGTCATCTTGCTGAAAGTCAGTAGAATTTGCCTTTAGATCATACCTGGTCTTTATGCGGTCAGTAGCCGATGCGAGGTGTTTTTGCACTGTCCGATATATCTGGTTCAACCGTTGCTTTAGCTCACTTGCGTACTCCGAGATCGTTCAGGGCTCCTCGGGAGGTGTTCCGAACTTTATATCAGCTGGCAGACGAACAGCCTTTCCAAAAATGACTTTGGCTGGGGCTTGGCCGGTCGATGCGCCTTCGGCAGCTCTATATGCCATCAAGAATAATGGGATGTACCGGTCCCAGTCCCTTTGGTTCTCGTCAACTATCTTACCCAGGGGTTAACTGAGTGTGCTATTGTAAAGTTCGACCATTCCATCGTGTTCCCAGCAGCTCGCACATTTCACCAACAACTAGTAACTCAAAGTTTCGGCCTTGATCCGAATGTGGTTCACAAGGTACGCCGTACCTACTGACCCAATTTACCACTAGATGTTTGGCTACAGCAGTTGCTTGTTGGTTGGGAATGGGGTAGACCTCGGGCCACTTGCTGAAATAATCAGCTACAACCAGTGTCTATCGATTTTCCCATTCGGATGTTAACAGCAATTCTTTCAAACGGAACCCCCGTGTTGTAGGTTTGCTTTTGTCCTCTAAGTCGTCGCTTCGGACCTTTGACGGAAGCGCAAATTGTGCACGACACGAGTCTTCTAGGTTTTCTCGAGAGTGGAGCCAGTAGAACCTCTCCAGCAATTTCGCTAAGGTCTTGTTAACACCAAGGCGGCCTTACGAGAATCCTTCGTGCATTTCCTTAACCACATCGTGGATTCGGCTTTTAGGAAGTATAGTTTGCATCTTATATGAGCTGCTATCCGCCGTTTCCCATTTCCACTTGAGTACACCACCCTCCACCTGAAGGGAGTTCCATTGTGCCCAATGACTTTTCAGGGTGACGCCATTCATCGAAATGTCTTTGCACTCAGGTCGCCCAGTTGTTTCCTTCCATACGAGTAATGGCCCGATGTCTTCATCGGCTAACAGGGCATTTCAAATCTCCTCCAATGACCAAAGTTCTTCGAATTTGGCATTTATCACTCGCCGATCAATGGTCGGCTCCTTTTCATCAATCCGTCGGCAAAGCCTGCAGTTAGCTGGACACGGACGACGAGATAGAGCGTCAGCATTTACATGAACTCCACCCTTCCGATGAACAATTTTGTAATCGTATGACTGCAATCTTTCGATCCATCTTGCAACTTGTCCGTGGGGAGTTTTTGAAGTTAAGCAGCCATCTCAGCGATGCATGGTCTGTTCGAAGGACAAATTTCTGGCCATATAAGTACTTGTGGAACTGCTTGGTGGCCTTTATTATAGACAATAGCTCGTTCCTGGTCACAAAGCAGTTCTTCTCACTTTTTGAGAGAACTCGACTGTAATACGAGAGGACTCTTTCTTCGCCATTGATCTGCTGGGGGAGTACAGCTCCAATACCGCCGTTGCTTGCATCGGTGTCAACTACAAACGTTTTTCCGGGTTTCGGATATGCCAGCATGGGTGATTCACACAGCTTCTCCTTCAAGGTCTCAAAGGCTACCTGGCATTGTTCATTCCAGACATACGGACTATTTTTTTCGCTTAGCTGATGGAGGCACTTAGCTATTTTGGCAAAGTCTTTGACGAATCTTCGATAGTAGGCCGCCAGACCCAGAAAACTTCGTAGTTGGCACTTGTTGCTTGGTGTTAGCCAGCTTTTCGCGACATCAGTTTTCTCAGGGTCGGTTTTAACCCCATCTGCTGATACAACGTGCCCCAGGTATTTTACTTCAGCTGCAAAAAGGGTACATTTGTCGAGACTAAGCTTCAAATTCGCCAGTCGCAATCGGGAGAACACTTCTTCTAAGTTCCGCACTACTATTCGAACATTCCCCCGATAACAATGATGTCATCTAGGTACACCAAGCAGGTCTTCTAGGTTAGACCTGGTAGCATATGTTCCATCAGGTGTTCAAAGGCGATTGGAGGGTTGCAAAGGCCAAATGGCATCACCACGAATTGCCACAGTCCAGTGCCAAATGAAAACGCGGTCTTCTCTCGGTCCTTCATGTCAATTTCTACCTGCCAGTAGCCACTCTTGTGACCGAGTGTAGAAAACTATTTTGCGTCGGCCAAAGTGTCCATGATGTCGTCGATGCATGAAAGCGGGTAACTTTCTTTCTGAGTGACGTCTTGAAGCTACCTATAGTCAACACAAAAACGAGTGCTACCATCCTTTTTCTTTACTAGAGCTACAGGCGTGGCCCATGGACTGATACAAGGTTCGAAAACGCCTTGTTTTTCCATGTCCGAGATCAGTGCGGTCACTTCTCCTTGTTTTGCTATAGGAAGACGTCTCGGTGCTTGTTGAATCGGCTTGGATCCCTGTTTATCTATGACGACGTGAGTTGCCATACTCGTTCGGCCTTGGTCATCCGGGCTTGTTGGGAAGATGTCACTGTACTTGGTGACCAGATCAGAGGCTTGCTTGAATAGCTGCCCTAGCAATTTGGTCTGCTTCAATATTGCAGACGTGAATTCCCACACTTTGTCTATGCGCTGCTTCCTCTTCCAAGGATGGTTGTGAGTGGCTTCCAAAGAGGTGATGGTGAAAACAAGCTGGCAGCTACCGATGACTTCTTCCGCTCTGGTGCTTGTGGTTGAGTCTGCGGTGTTAAAGACTTAGACTGGCACGTATGCGTTCCTTATAGACCTTACAAGGCTTCGTCCTACGATCAAACTGCGCAATGCCGACGTCTTCGTTGACTCTATCAGATAAGATCGGTAGTCTTCAGAATCACCATCCAGCTTGGCCCATACAATGCTTTCGGGAAATTTCGATACATCAGTATCGGTACATACAACCACATTCATTTTGGGAATTTGGGCACTGGGATCCTCCATCAATACTTCAATATTCCGTCATTTCCATACCCGTTTGCCCAAATCCAACGTGATGTCATGTGGTCGCAGAAAATCTATTCTGAGAATGCAATCATCCATAATGTTCGCGAACAGAAAATTATGTCGGGACGCAAGGTCTCCCAACTATATCTAGAGGTTGACCTCTCCATATACAGGTGCAGTTTCTCCCATAGCTGTCAATAGTGAGAAAATCCGGCCCTTGTGTATTTCTGTTTGCCTCACATGGTCTTTATGGATAATCGATCGGGTTGCACCAGTGTCGATTGTTATGGTGCAATGCTCGCCGTTAACTTGACCCGGAAGGCATAAGTCTGCTTCTCCCCGATGTAGACTTGACAGGGTGATGTTGGTGCTGGGGACGTTGATCCTCTTAGCCAACCTCTGCCCCACGAATTTGGCTCTTACATATTTCCCGACCCCTCAGTTTGAAGGGCTTCCATTTGGGTTTGGATCTCTTTCTAGCTGCACACACTGGACAATAGCTCGGTTTTCTCCGCTTCTTACAGTCTCTTTGCAGATGCCCCTTCTCACCGCAATTCCAGCATCTATGCTCACCATTTACCAGCGGCTCTCACTCAATTTCCGCACGCTTACACCTACACACGTGTGCCACTACCTCGCGAATCCGGGCAGTGGTACGAGCCACATTTTCCGCTGCC
Organism: Odontomyia ornata; assembly: GCA_963969285.1. NCBI lineage: Eukaryota > Metazoa > Arthropoda > Insecta > Diptera > Stratiomyidae > Odontomyia > Odontomyia ornata. The sequence goes on from OZ017740.1 coordinate 309,800,734, forward strand.
TCAAAGCTCAGACTATAAGTCAATGCGTCCTTAACCGTTTGCTTTTGAGCTAAACACTCGACTTGTTCCAATTCTTGGTGCTTTAATGCGCTTGTGAATGCCTCAGTTGCTGCATTATTTCGATGTGCTGGGTCGTCAGCCGGGTAAGCCAAAAGTGCCGGTCACTTAATGGCTTGGGCCAGCTGCTTTAAGGTTTCGCCAGACTTCTGCATCCGATGCCATAGCTGTGACCGATAAATCTGCTTCAGATAATCGTTTCCATAATGCATATCAAGCGTATTCATTATAGCAGCCGAGTTTGAGAGTAACTCTACGAGAATAGTCTGCAAAAGCTCGGCAGCTGGGTCTCTTAGAGGAAGGATTAATGCAGTTTCTCCTTCCTGTTCATTCCAGTCATTTGTCCTAGCGGCTGCTTCAAACTGTGTTTTGTTAATACTTCAGACCATTTGCCCATCGAATATGCAGCAACATCATGGAAGGGCAACAAAAAATTCATAGTGAACAACATAATCTTCACAACGTGCCACAGATTCCTTGCTCAATTAACACTCAGCTCAGTTGTCTACCACCACCAAACCCAAAAACCCCTAAATACATCTACTAACTTGGAACTTTTTGGTCAGCTCAAGAGCGGGATAATCGTATAAAAAGACTTGCGGATTCAAATCATGAAGCAAACTTGAACGAAGCCACAGTTCGGAAAACGATTGAAGATGACCTTCTAATCAGTGGATGCAAAATTGAGAAGCTACCCTCCCGCAACCAACAAAGATGTGGATTCAAGGTATTCATTCCAACACGATATGCCTGGCTTTTCAAGAATTCCAAGAAGAAGAACGGTGTTTGTTCATGGAGCGGCATAACTTTCAAGCAATGGAGTAGTAAAATTGCGAGCCCGGGATCCAAAGACAGCGGAAAAATAAATAGCTCTAAGAATGTACGTAATTCCGTTATCATTACTAAGAATTCACTTTCAACTACTAACATAAATCCCAAACCTCATTCCCCACTTTATCTTTCTAAACAATTGAATGACTCTAATAGTGACAGTGATTGCCCACTGGAAACAGCCTTAGACTCAGAGAAATCTTATGCACAACAACCGAAAGTAGATTCCTGCCTAAATTCTTCGATACTTTGTGCGCGGAGAAGACTTATGTCCAATTTCGTCTGGATCAATTTTACAACCCGTGTTACTTGCCCCAACCAACACCAACCAATCCTTTTTAGACCCGCTGTTGCCACCTACAGTCAAGGCCACTATGGTTTCGGGTGCTGACCTGGAAAAAAGATATCTATTGTCTCGACTCAGAGATAATACAATTTACGATTCTGTTCGGCTTAACCTGTCATATGTGCACAAGGCTCCAAATACAACTTGCATTGACGGGAAAACGAAAACCAGCCAAAAAATCATGATTCAAAAAGAAGGTCTTCCAATTGCATATATATTAGCGTGTTCTATGTCCCCCCCAAAATCGAACGACACTGTCTACGACGACGTCTGTCATGTTATACCTGAAATCACTGCAATTACTAATGAACAGGATATAATTATTATTATTGGTGATTTTAATCGACCAAACTTAAAATTTGTGTTCGATGAAGAAGACGGTCTCCTTCTTCCGATCAATCTCCTAAATAGTATTGATTTCAACCTTACAAGCACCTTTGATGGTAACGATTTACAGCAAGTAGCTCCTATACCCAACCAAAATAGCAGATTGTTAGACCTTATTTTTTCTAACGCATATGACGAAGTAGTGGTCAGTTTTACTGATGACAACGCACATCTGTTTTCTAATTCAGTTCACAGTCAGCTTTTACTGTTGAATTGTCCACTCCTGATAATTTTAATTCTATATCGTACAATTTCACTATTGTATATGATTTTCGCAATGGGGATTATGATAACATTAATAAACTTTTATCCTGAGTGAATTGAAATGATACCCTATCAACGTTAGACATGGATACGACTCTTTCCACCTTTTACCGCATAATCTTTGACGCCGTTGAATCATTCATACCTAAAATAAAGAAAAGAGACAAGATTTCGGAACCATGGCTGGGGAGTGATCTCAGCCATTCACGTAATCAAAGAAATAAACTTTACAAGCTCCTAAAAAGAAGGAATGATGCAAGCAACGCGACAAAAAGTAAGTGTAACGACCTTGCTCTTGAATTTAAGCTTAAATCTCAAGAGGCATATGAATCGTATGTTAACGTCATAGCTCAAGAAACTATTTCCAATCCATAAAGTTTTTTGATTTTGTAAACGTTAAGCGTAAAACCAATGGCTATCCTTCGGTGATGGCATACAAAGACTCAATGTCATCATGTACAGAACAGATCTGTGAGTTTTTTGCCGACCATTTTCAGCAAGTTTTTCTCCAATCCTGCTACTTTACCAAACTTCGAGTCAACGGAAATAAAGTCAAGGACTCTTATAAACAGTATTTCAATTTCTGAAGATGAAATTCTCCAAGCTATCGAAGACCTTGATTTGAATAAAGGACCTGGCCGACATCTTATTCCTCCTTGCTTTCTGGCCCTCTGCAAAAATGAAATGATTAGACCCCTCTTCATTATTTTCAATAAATCACTATCTAGTGGTATCTTTCCTAAGCCTTGGAAGCCATCCTTTATAACACCAATCCATAAAAAAGGTTAAAAACGGCTTGTAGTGAACTATAGGCGTATTGCTATCTTATCTACTACACCTAAACTGTTTGAGAAAATTATATGTAGTAAAATTTCTCCTCTAATTGAACCATTTCTTAATGGGGAGCAACATGGGTTCCGTAAAAATAGATCTACTACCACAAATCTAACCAACTTGACGTCTAATAATCTTTGTAGCATGCAGCAAGGAAACCAAATGGATGCCATATACACAGATTTTAGCAAAGCGTTCGATAGAGTGAACCATGGAATATTGTTAAAGAAACTCAGTAACTTTGGCATATCCGGTTCACTGCTCCGCTGGGCTCAGTCCTATTTGAAAAACCGAACACAATTTGTTAAATTTCAAGGTCGGTTATCGCGTGTGATCAACGTCATCTCTGGGGATCCTCAAGGCAGTCATCTCGGTCCACTTCCCTTCAATATCTTTATCTCAGATCTATCAAAAGTGCTGTCTGATATTTCGCACCTTTTTTAACGCAGACGACCTCAAACTGTATCATAAAATACAATCCTTAACCGATGTTTCTTTTCTCCAATCCTCCATCAATGGTGCGTTGAGAATCATCTTGAACTCAATTTGGAAAAATGTCAGGTAATAAGCTTTCCAAGAAGAAGGAATGTCATCATATATAATTATGAAATCAATAACATACAACTGAATCGAGTTGAAAAAGTTGTAGACCTCATTATGATCAAGTTCTGTGTAAAGCCAATAAGATGCTAGGTTTTGTTAAACGGAGAGCATAAGAATTTATGAATATTTGGGCAACAAAATCACTGTACACTTGACTAGTCCGTCCTATTCTCGAATACGTGTAATGATTTTTAAGCCTACGTCCGCCTGAGACCTTCCTTCTCATGCGATGGAAAAGCCAAATAGCCGAGTCAAGTCGCAGTTGTTGATTCACATCCAGTGTATGTCGTAATAAGTGAGTGGTTTGAGTTTGGTCAGGAACAGTGGTGACGGACTCCAGGGTCGTGTCGGAAAACAGTGCGGGGGCCCAGTTAAATTTTCCAACGAAATTCACTCCTAGATAAAGATTCTGGGTTAATTGAGGTATGATGTAAAATTCCAGAGGTTAGGTTACTCCTTTAAAGGCGACATCCGTCTTAATTTTTCCCACTACAGAGTGCCGAGTTCCGTCCGCCGTGCTTAACCAGGTGGTAAAATGGTGGATTTGGTCCGCGTGGAATGCCAGTACCTCCCCTGCAAAATCGGCTGATATGCAATTCACACTGGCTCCCGTATCGACTAAACCTGACAATCGTTTTTGCAGGAGGTGTACTGACGCATATGGTCGAACGTCATCCCTCAATAATTCGTCTAAGTGAATGTCCTTCAGCACCTTCCTCGACTGCCTGACCCTCGCTTTCTTCGCGGTGGGACAGTTGTAGCCCTTTCCTCATGGAAGATGCGCTGTCGAGTAGCCAAATAATTCCGCAGTCTGACGTGGAAGGGTTTGACATGCCAAGGAACCTTCGCCTCGCTATCATTTCCCTGCGCGTCTGCCTCGACAAAGGATGGCGTCGGTTGTGGAACTTCGGGAGAATTGTGTTTGGCGGTGCGAGTCAGCAGAATTGGAGTCATGTCTGGGGCTTGGTCATAGCTAGTGATGGGGTCAGCATTGGTTCGTCCGGGTTTTAGGAGTGCCGACGGGTGGTCGCGGCACTCGCTGGCAAGTTTTTTCGCTATTTGCAATTTGCGCAATCAGGTGCGTACGTGTCTGCCTTCCCGTATCGGTAACAGAAGAGCGTCGGTTCCGCTGGACATGCATAGAACCGATGTCCCGTTTGTCGGCAGTTCCAACAGACCGTCGGGCTTGTAATTGCTTCAAGGGATGGTCGATCGGTCATTGCTGGGTCCTCAAGCTCCTGTGGTGCTCTGCTTCTCGGTACTGGTACTGGGTCAGCAAGTAAGTGGTCCGCTGCCATCAACCCCGCGGTGTGATGATTTCGGGGATTTGGTCCCGTTATGCGAGGTTGTCGACGGAAGGTACCACGCCGCTCATCCAGTTGTTCTTGCCTAAGGGTATGGAAGCGTAATCCTTGTATGGTGTTGATGGGAAAATGCAGAAGGCTGTTCTGAAGCTCCCAACGCATATTCTCTCTGATAATTTCTACCAGTTCGTCCTCGGGCATGGTTGTTCGTAAGCGAGTGCTCAATCTCACTATGCTTGTGTAGTACTGGTCGAACGGTTATTTGTTCCCTTAGTTCTCTTTCAGTGAAGCCGTCATCAAATCGATTGCGGAAGGCTGAACTGAAAGAATCCCAAGTAGGACGTGGCGTCGACTCCTTAAAACTCCAATACCAGTCGGCAGCATCTCCGCTGAACAAAAGGTGTGCATGCCAGAGGAAAGCCGAGAAATCACCTGCCAGGGTGCTGGATACTAACGCCTGAATCCTGAAAAGGAACCGGTCCGCTGATATCATCGCGTTGAAACCCGTGAAGTTCAGGAGCCAACTCTCCATGATACGAGGCGTCGGGTCTCGGAAAGGTGCCAATGCGTTCTCGGGGGGAATCGCATCTTCGATCAACCTGCTGTAAGGGACTGCCTCGGGGACTGGAGGTAGCAACGGAGGTGCGGTGCTGTGTCGTGGTCGATACTCAGGAGCTCTGGGATCCATTCCCGAGTTCCTTGGAGGTAGGGTCCATTGATCAGATGGTCGAGAGTGGGGCATAGCCACACTGGGATTGGGCTCCCAGCCAAGCGGAGTTCTCACGCGGCTGGGTGGTTGCCTTCCCTCCAATTTGCCAATCCTCTCAGACATGTCTCGCATTAACGCCACAAGGGTGTCAATGGAGTGGGTGGATGGCGCGGGTGTAACTTCGGCCGCGACAACTGCAGCAGGAGCTTCCCCGCCTACGGCTCCTTGCAAGTCCATCAGTGATTGGGGTGGTTCGGCATCTGGGACCCTTTTCGCCACTGCTCCACGCGTTGGGAAGGGCGTTCCAAGGGGGAAGTCTACGGCGGTCCGCTCTATGGGTCGCCGGCATAGTGGGCAAAGCTTGGACGTTGGGAGGAGCTGTTGGACACAGGCACGACGGAAAAGGTGTCCGCACTCCAATCGCACGCTGTGTACGCCCTCCACTACGTCTTCAAAGCAGATCCCGCAGTTAGCTGGTTGGACCGTTTTGGATCTGGTCCAACGCTTATCTGGGGTCCGCTTTGTTGCCATGTTTGTTTTTGCTGTGTGTGGTAGATGCTTGATATGCCTAAAAAGAAACGAGAAAAAAAAGGTAAACTAAGCTTATCCTAATATATATGTTTAGATACAATCTAGAAAATGGAGTGGCCGATAGTGGCGAGCTATTTAAAATAAGTGAAAATAAAAAAATTATTTGATACACACTTCTCTTTCCAGTAGTCGACTCCTCCAAAGGAAAGTGAGAGTGCGTGGTAATCTGCCGGAGAAAGGGTGCTTTCGGCCGATTTACAAAAATTTATCCCTAAACCCACGTACATCACAAAACTGTCTCTAAACTACGTAAACTGACTCGACGAGACAAGTGGTAGAGCTACCGTAACGGTTTTGTACGCGGTCAAAATTCCCGACGCGTGGAAGCATTCCGGGCTTCACAACTCCGGCATACGCCACCAAACGTTGAACCGGTACCACTCGTCTATCACGCATACGAAATAAGTAGAATCCTTCCGCGACATAAAGGCAAGGCAGCCTTCTATTTTCTTGAGAGTCCAGGCCGACAGGAGAAACCCCATCTGGCTGACAGTTCCATCAAGAAAATAGAAGGTCCTTACAGGGGTTGACCTGGGACAACACATCGGAAGGATTCTGTCGCGAAAAACAAAACAAAAATCAAACAAAGGAGAGCGGAAGCTACAACTCACGTGAAGCGACTGCAAGTGTGTATCACATAACTCCACTGCTCCTGTTTGTGAGGCTCGAGCACCAAAGTACCTTACATCCTCCGTAAAGGACCAACTCGTCAGAAGACGCGAATCTTTTATCCCCGTAGGATGTTTTTTTTGGCCCCACGTTGGGCGCCACATTGTAATGATTTTTTTTAATGCCCGTGTAGGACGCGGGTGCCGATGGTCTGGCATAAGTGTCAGCGAGCTATAAACAACACCGAGCTCAGCTAACTAGCTTCGCTTAACGACCGCGTACGCGTGCTTGACGACTAGCATTTGCGGGATCATATGAGGCGGGTTCTTGTCGAGCCACGAAGCTACACTACAAAATACTTATCACGCGTACTCTACTCTACAAGACGCACTAATCAATTTTTATTGTCATTAGAAAAGTTCTGTTAGGCGTCAATTAAGCTACTCTACAGTAATTCAATATTTTTTGCCTCGTTAAAGTTAGCGGACACGGAGGCTTGAGACAAACGCAAACATTACACAAAAAGCAACCGTTACTTTCACAGAAGAAGGTCGTTGCATTACAAGGGGAATGTCAAACCTAAAGATGTTAAAGTGGCTGAAATGAACCACTCATCTCTGCCTAAAGGATGGAAACTTGACGGATGCAGTTTACTTTACACTAGTAAAACAACAAACTAAGCAGTTTTGACGGGGTGACCACCTTATCTCTTCAGGAGCACCCACTCCTGATCACCACGGGGCTGCTCGACTGCTTATGTTTATTATAGGACAGTCTTTTCGATGCCGACCCAGACATGGAGAGACTGAAGGGTTTCGCTCTTCACTAGTAAAGAAACAATTGTTTCCGCAGTGGAGAGATGGTTGTTATAATTTTAGGCCCCTCTCCTTGAATACAAGTCCCTGTCTTCAACGAAAGTATGCTAATAAAAACCGCTAACCAATCATAAAAACAAATCGGGTGTCGGTCAGGACTAATTGATGATGCGGACTTTATCACTGCCGGTCATCAGATTAGCTCCCAGCAAAATCTGAAAGCAGTGTATTTGAAAACCCCTGGCACCATCAGTTTGTTCAAAATTAGAACTGTCCGACTACAAACTTTATAAAAATGTGCAAACCTTTCTTTTGGTAACATTAAGGGACGAACTACTCTATAACATCAGCCCGGCTAGCTCAGTCGGTAGAGCATGAGACTCTTAATCTCAGGGTCGTGGGTTCGGGCCCCACGTTGGGCGCTACATTGTAATGATGTTTTTTAATGCCCGTGTAGGACACGGGTGCCGATGGTCTGGCATAAGTGTCAGCGAGCTATAAACAACACCGAGCTCAGCTAACTAGCTTCGCTTAACGACCGCGTACGCGTGCTTGACGACTAGCATTTGCGGGATCATATGAGGCGGGTTCTTGTCGAGCCACGAAGCTACACTACAAAATACTTATCACGCGTACTCTACTCTACAAGACGCACCGATCAATTTTTATTGTCTTTACAAAAGTTCTTTTTGGTGTCAATTAAGCTACTCTATAGTAATTCAATATTTTTTGCCTCGTTAAAGTTAGCGGACACGGAGGCTTGAGACAAACGCAAACATTACACAAAAAGCAACCGTTACTTTCACAGAAGAAGGTCGTTGCATTACAAGGGGAATGTCAAACCTAAAGATGTTAAAGTGGCTGAAGTGAACCACTCATCTCTGCCTAAAGGATGGAAACTTGACGGATGCAGTTTACTTTACACTAGTAAAACAACAAACTAAGCCGTTTCGACGGGGTGACCAGCTGATCTCTTCAGGAGCAGCCACTCCTGATCACCACCGGGCTGCTCGACTGCTTATGTTTATTACATACGGCTGCATAATCTGGGATCCTATATACGATATCTATAGCCGTAGACTTGAGTCTGTACAAAAACAATTTCTACTCTTCGCATTAAGATCCCTGCATGACCCCACTTCTTTTCATAATCTACCATCTTATGAGGATCGACTTCAAACATTAAACCTGATATCACTCGCCTCCAGGAGAGTCGCTTTGGCTGCATGTCTACCATTTGACGTCTTAAGGTGTAATATTCAAGTTCCTTTTCTGTCAGACAAGGTACACTTGCTTAATCCTATTAGAGTCGTGAGACATAGACCCATGTTAACCACGAATACGCATCACACCAATTATGCAGACATTGAGCCGGTTAACAGGTGCTGCAAAATATTCAATAAGTTTAGTGATCATTACTCCCCAACCACTTCCAAGTCCTGTTTTAAGTCAAAAATATTAAAAGTCCTCAATTCATCCATAAGATAGACAATATTCTTGTATGTTTGTATGAATTTGATATGCATGTTACTTAATTTTGTATATTTATATTTAATTGTGCCTTTTTTGCCGAATAAATAAATATTGGTGCATTCACATGACTAGATGTGCTTTGCGCTGCGGTTATTAGCGGGGCTGGTGAAGTGGTTACTACTGCCTTTGCTGGTTCCAATTCCTTTTTCATTTTTCTATTCCATGGTTGATTCTCTCTTAGACCTGGCTCAGCTTCTCCTCGACCTGGTAACTGAGCTCCGCTTTTATGTCAGTTGACTGGTTTTGCAAGTCTGCCTTGATTTCAATTGCCTGTTGGTCTAGCTTCGTTGATTGCTCTTCCAGCTTCTGTGTAACGTCTGCCTTGATTTCGAGTGCTTGTTGGTTCACCTTCGCTGATTGTTCATTTAGCTTCGCTGATTGTTCCTTTAGCTTCGCAGTTAAACTGGATGATTGTTGTCACTACTCTTGCTGCATCAGTATCAACTTTTGCATCAGCACATTTTCTGGTTCCTTTGATTTTGGTGTTTCTGCTTCTCCGTTAAGCTCTGAAATGGTCAATTCACTAATTTTCAAATGTAAGCTTCGTGGCATTTTTATTATTTCGGCTATTTTTTCACCAGTTTACACGTTACATTTCACTATTGTGCGCTTTAAATCCCACTTCTATCGCAGTTTTTACTACCGCGGTTTTACTATTACCCTATCCCATTCATTCACCTCGGCTTTATATAGGGTCTCTAGTCATCCAATCCATTTCTCGTATATTGGCGAATGTTCTGCCGAAAACTACCTGGAATATTCAAGCAATTCTGAATACCCGCAGTGACCTCACTTTCAGATATTGATCATGATATTGTTGATAGTTGCGACGACACTTGCGACAGTAGCTCGCAGAATTTTGTGGGGATGTAACAATATGTAATATTTAGTATGTAATACAAGTATAAATCGGAGCAGATGTTTCAAAACAAGTGGGAAGCGGAGAACAATGAAATAAGTCGGAGAGTCGAAAAATGCGCTTTTACCGCGTTTCAGCTTAGGCGCTTAAAAACTTGTTTAAAACTTTTATATTGCTCTAAAACCTTTTCCATCGTATTTTTGATGGTATTTTGAACCAAAATCAGTAAAATCAAAAACTTGATTTTTGAAAATCGTTACCTTACCTTACCTTAAATATGCTGTGGTATGATCCGCCGCCTTTGCATGATCTCGAAGGCGGTCATGAACATGTTTCCAGTCTTGAAAACGTTCTTGTACAAAAAAGTTTCCAATAAAAACAAAAAAACTTGTCCACACTTTTGGAATAAACGAGGCATCTTCTGTTTACTTTTGTATCATTATCCAATTTCCTCGTGATACGCTCCGTAGAAAAAAATATCGCGTACGATTATCAAGCGGGAATCGCATGTCCTCAAGTTTTGGTGGTCCACATATGACGATAAAGTGAGACTTGTTTTAATTTCCCATGAACAAAAACTTTACATAGAAACTGCCATTCAATCGTCTCCCAAATTTAAAATTTTATTTTTTAGAGGATGATCAACATCACTCAAAGAAACACAAATTCTCCAAATAGGCCCAGTTTCCAATTTCATCTAACTTCGTCATCCAGTTCGATTGAACCACTAAAAGACAACCCGAAACCACTTTGATAGGTTCATATTACGGAAATCTCAGTTCATGATCGCCGCAGGCTACAAGTTATGAAATTTTTCTAGCCCCAAGCACAAGACAAACAAAAGGAACTGCCTCTTTACGAAATCATTAAATGTTGTAATAAAGTTTCTTGCTTTTACTATTCTTTATTTCGCGCCTGAACAATATGAAAGACAAAAGAGCATTTTATGCGTCCAAGTGCTTTTATTTAATCTTTGAACACTTTCGTGGAGCAACAGGGCCGCAAAGTCATCGCGGCACAGGAGGTCATGAAATCTGATATAAGACTCCACTTTAGGGTAGTTTCCTCGAACCATTTCTGTGCCGGCATCTATTGTCCAGCTCTACTCCGGCGTACTTGTATTGAGCAATTTCAAGATCTTAGAAGTCACACTGCCATAACAAAAAGCCCGGAATGACTTAATGGCGTCAAGCATAACAACTTGTGGACACAATAGTGCCAATCACTTTGCCCCAACGCAGCGAAAGGTAGGAACTATGAGGTCTAGTATTTCCCTAAGTACCGCGAGATGATGTACGAGTAGTTCGTTTTTTCCTCAAAGATGCATATTAGAATGAAGCCAATACCGCCTGGTAGAAAGACGACGTTTAGCTGCCTCATCGTCTTAACACGGTCAACGCTACTTTTCAAAAGCATCTGAAAGAATGCCGCGAACCAGTTAGCAGCGCGTAAGCTCTTCTGGTTAACACTTGAGGTGAACGTCACACCTTCGTCTTCGTCGCGGCTCAGCATCTGTAGCTTGAAGATTTAGTGATGCCGATTGGGATCTGGTCTTGTTGTAATTGCGCTGTCGCTTGGTGAGGTGTGAAAAAGTAAGAAGTGTATAAATGGTACTTAGCACGCAAACACTTCTCTGTTTGTCTGGCTAACTCACCTTCCTCCGAGCCGGCTGACTCAATGAACGCTGAATCTTGCTCCGTCCTCACCTGGTATGCGCGCAATTGAATATCGGCCAGGTGAGATGGAATTCATTCATAAAAAGCTACGGAAATTATTGTTACGGATGATTTCATCTGGTTGTTTGCGGCTTTGTGGGGTAGCAGAGGAGCTGCAGGGAAGGCCAGCGGATCGAACTTATTCTCCCATTAAGCTTACTACCAATTTCAGGTACCAATGCATGAAATTTTATTTTCTGAATAAAAGATCATCAAAAACGTCTCCTTACATTTGGGAATTAGATAGACTTTTCTCTTTTCCCCGCCCACAATCTTCAGCCTAGTTCAGTAAATGTTCACAACACCTGAACTGTGGAATTGAATCTTCAACATTTCTTCTTCTATCGCGGCTGAACGATCCAGGATGCTTGATATGAAAACATTTGCGCGGATTATATTCATGAATCGACATAATCTCTAAAGGCCAGACTTCGAGTCAAAGGAAACAAACGACAACTTCATTCAGGCATTTGAGATGTTGCAGACGTCTTATAAGAAGTACGTGCTAAATTTAAAAGAAAATAATAACAAAATACAAGAGTTACAAGGAAACCGGTTCAATACCAGGAAGCAATCGGCTCAGATAGGTGCGATTTATTTCTACACATTTGCGAGATACTCTTTTACAATTGCTGCACTGCTTTTAATGTTCTTTTACTTTTCTCCTTTTTCGTGTGAGATCGTTATGTGTGACGCTTTAGTGCTCCAAGTGCCTTCTTTCGCGGGTTATAAGTGGCTAAGTGCAACCAAAGCAGCCTCTCGTCATCTCGCGGACACTAGCGAGTGATGGTGGTGGTGGTGCAAAGTCATGTTCTTGTCATTATTATTAACATTATTACGCACAGTTGTAGAATGAAAATGCTATTTTCGAAAGTTATGGCCCCATTAGTATTTTGATATAAGGCGGTAAAAACATGTAAACGTGGATAAATGATGGGTATAAATATTTAGGAAGGAATGGGAGACAAGCACGCAATTTGATATTCATGATACAGTACTTAGAAATTAAAGGATATCATTGTTCATATGACTTAAGAGCTTTTTGATTTGTGAAAGGATTTCAGAAATTTATTGCAATGTGTGTCTTGTGAGAAAGAAATCACTGAAACGTTTAATAATTTTTTTGTTGTCTTCAAGGATTTATAGTAGAAAGCAATAATTATTTAGCTTTGATTAATTACTTTTCTTGACCTTTCACATTGAAGGAACGAAGAAGGAAGATTCTTTTTACATGCCAAAGGACTCTTTAGTTCCTCGTACTTTTTGTCACAAAAATTTGCAGACGGATGATATTTCAAATATTAAGAAAAAGAAAGAGTTTGAACCTTGTCCTTTTGGCATTTGAAGCACTAGATGACTTCATTTTCGTGAAGTCACTCCCATTCCAAAACCTGATGATTTCAGCAATTCATCTGCTTACGGATGCTTGGACTACTATTCCTAGAGATTTGTAGGGGGATGAATCGTAACAATCCCTATTCAACGCATGATCTCTATGCTGAAAATCCTTTAGCCTTACTAAATTTGATTTTTCTGCTAATATTTTAGGAGATCCTCTGGTTGCTCCTCAAAGTCAAAGCCCTTCAGCCAAAAAGACAAGCTCTTCACGACTTTACACCGCTATTTTTTTTTTTTTATCCTTTCAACATCATCATCTATGGCGTGATAGATCAAGCCGGGACTTGGCTTCAAGGATTAATCTCTGCCAATCATCACTATTCTGGGAATTCGTTCGACAGTTGATCACTTCCAGCAAGAGTTTGCTGTCAGCTTCTATTGAGTCCCAGGTCGTTTCGCTGGTCGTCTACCTTGTGCTCCACCCTTTAATGTCCTTTTAGGTTGCCGGGTTTCTTCCATTCTTTCTACATGACTCGCCCATTAGAATTTGCATGACCTTATGCATGCAAATATAGGTGATTCATCAAATAGTTCATACAACTCATTGCTGTAACGTATTCTCCACTCTGTTCCTTGTTTCACTGGGTCGTCGATTTTTCGGAGCACTTTGCATTCAAATATGTCTACTGCCTCTTTAGATTAGCTAATCAGGGACCAAGCATCGGGGGTACGCAGACTCTCTGCTGTATGGGCTGTAAAGGAACCATAGCCGACGTATCATTTGGCCCGGAGTCCTTAGTGTGAACGGTACACAATTGGAGAGTATTAGAGAACTATTCAGCCAGTGATCGTTAGTACACTCTGCTTGAGATCCATAAAATTGTCTCCTTATGCCCATGCTCTCAACCTTCCATGATTGGGTGGATCATTGGGGGGATGGAAGTTGAGAGGTTCGTCAAGATACTCATGGTAAATGCATCGTTGCTGGAAGATTCGCAGGGGACTGAAAAGCTAGCTTTACACGTCGTGGTGGACTTAACTATGAGCATCATCACCTCTGCTTGCAGCGCTTCTATGCCTCGTGAGAAACCCCGGCACAGCAAGCGTCCAGTATATTGGTGGTTGACTGAAATTGCTGAAAAGCGAAGGAATACTAAAAACTTCAACATGAAGCTCAACGGGCATGGAACCGCGACGAGGTGTGCAACCAGTTAACAGCACATATTGGCCAGTAAAAGATTTCGCAAAGTGATTAACAGCTGTGAGGCTTGTAGCTGGCGAGACCTAGTGGATAATGTGAACAGGAATCCATGGGGCCTTGGCTATAAGCAAATTATATGAAAGCTTAGTGCCCTATAAAAGCCCTGCATATATGAAGCAGAAAAGAGAGACGAGATAATGCGAGGACCTTTGTCTGCCCATCCCGTCCATATTGACGGTGTCGACGGCAAAGTAGCAGCCGAACGCGTATTCTTCACATGGCTGGAACTGGAAGAAATAGTCCTTTCATTGAAACCAAAAAAGGCTCCAGTCACACATGGCATCCTATCTGAGGTATTGCAGTTTTTCTTTCACCATTGTCTTGACTTGCAGAAGCATTTCACGACAATAGTGAGATGGCAAAACCCCATCTTTCAGGTAAGTACATTTAACGCTTGCCTGCGGAAAAGAATTTTCCCAAAACGTTGGAAGGCAGCGAGGCCCGTTATGATCAACAAGAGGAAGGGTTATCCCGGGACGTCCTCTGCATACCAACCGTTATGCATGCTAGACACTCCTTCTACTTCGTAGTACTACAGCCCCTCTCGGGCCTTCGCTTCCTGCAAATCGCACCTCTAACTATCTTGGTAAATTGACCGTGTTCTCCAATTTCGAAATCCGCACAGCGATAAACGGTTTTCCTCCACCAGCGTTTCCTTGATTTCCCCACTGGTCTCCGGCTTTCAGTTCTCCCAACGAATACCTTCTTGGGTATCCATTGTTTGTCCATACGGTTCATGTGTCCAGCCCATTGCAGCTTCCATTGAGACCTCAGGCTCGTCAAAAATTTCACACAGCTCATGGTTGTATCGAATTCGCTAATGGTCCCCTCTAGCTTCGCTCCGATTATTCGCCTCAGGACCCGTTCCTCAAAGGTGTTCAATCCATTTGCGGATGCTTGGATTAGGGTCCATTTTTCACACCCATAGCATAACACAGGTCTTATCACAGATTTGTATTCTTGGAATTTTGCTCTCCTGTATATGCAGCTGGTCTTCAAAATCGTCAAGACTGAATAAAATATTTTATTTACGAGCGGTATTCTTCGCCGTATTTCGCCTCTTTCATTACTGGTTCTCATCATTTTGGCGCCTAGATACACAAATTCGCTCACATTTTTGATACTGTATTCACCAAGTGTGATAGTTTGTGTGCTTGGAGTATTTTTCTTCGACTGCGTCATGAGCTTTGTTGTATTTTCATTGATGTTTGGCCCTACTAATTTTGCTTCGCTGTCAAGTTTCAGCAAGAGTTATTTGGAAGTTGGTAATGACCGTGACAAAATGTTGATGTCGTCCGAATATGCTACTACTTGGCTCGACTTGTGTAGTAATGTACCTAGTGTATCGACGGGTAGCTTCCTTATGACGTACTTCAGAGCCCACCTCCCTGCTTTAGTCCGATATTTGTGTCAAAGGCATTGGTGAGTTGGTTATTGATGCGGACTTGGGAGGTCGTCAACGTCATTGTCATTTTGGTAAGACGGACTAATTTGGCTGCGATGCCAAAGCAGAGCATTATTTGGTACAGTACGTTACGATCAATACTGTCGTATGCTTGCTTAAAGACATCGAAAATTAGGTGAACGTCTATGTTGAAGTCCCAGCATTTTTCAAGTGCGTGCTTGATTGTGAACAATTAGTGCTCTAAAACCACCTTGATACTCTCCAGTAATACTGCTGGCGTATGATTCGATTTTATTTTCTAAAATCTTTGAAAATATTTTGTACGCCGTACAAAGTAGTGATATGCCTCTGTATTTTTCGCACTGTAGCTGGTCACCTTTTTTGTGGATAGGGAATATGATTGCTTGACTCCACTCCTTTGGCATGTGTTCTTGTTGCCAAATGCACTGGATGACTTTGTGAATAGCTTGTTGAACACTATTGCCACCATATTTGATGAGCTCCACTGGAATCTCATCAATGCCCGGCGCTTTATTATTTTTTGAGCTTCGATGATGGAACAAACTTCATCCAGAGTTGATGGGGCCAATGGAACTTCTCCGCAGATATCTATAGGCTCCGATGTTCTGGAGCTGTGCGAAGGATTAAGGAGGTTCTGAAGTTTTCATAGTGTTCTCTCTTTGTCCTCGTTTTCCTGCCTATGTAGTCTTTGGATGCCTGATTCTTTTTGGCTAACGCAATTTGGCACTCATCATCGAACTATTCATTTCTCTTGTGCCGGGCTTGATGTCCGATCGTTTGTTCTGGCATGGTCTTAAAAGCCGCTTTCACTTCTATCCAGAGCTCGTTGCTTGTCTTTAACGATGCGTCTGATAAGATGGAAGCCAGCTTGTTGTCGAGGGTATCCGTGAAATTTTCGGGTACTCACGCCGTTTGGAGCCTTTCGATGTCAAATTTTTGTAGCGGGCTGGTCTTTGCTGAATATGCCTTTGACATTCGACATCGATAGGTTAATTTGATCAAGTAGTGATCTGAGTTGCAATTGGCTCCTCGATATGTACGGACGTCAAGTATGCTCGAGCCCCAACGTTGTTGGATCAGAACATGATCGATCTAGTTTTGTGTGTTGCCATCCGGTGATACCCAGGTCATTTTATGAATGCGTCAACGTGAGAAGCAAGTTGAACGTATGACTAGATTTCTGCTACATACAAAGTCAATCAGGTGCTGGCCGTTGCCATTTGTTTCATCGTGGAGACTGTAACCTCCACTCGTTCCTCGATGAGATAGTTCATTGCGAAGCTTAGTGTTGAAATCACCCAGAATAATTTTTGTGTCGTTTGTGGGCAATGAGTCGACCAGTCTTTCCAGGTGATTGTAGAACGTTTCGTTCATTTCTTCGTCCTGTTCTTCAGTCGGGGCGTAAACATGAATCAGCCAGATTTTGAAGAATTTTGCTTTTACACGGACGGCACACAACCGTTCATTGACTTCCTGAAAATCAATAACGTGCGATTTGAACTCTTCTTGTTTTCCAGTAGGCTTCCCACTTTTGAATGTTGTGTGCGATCTCATGTCTTGAATGTTGTTTCCAGTCAAATCCGTTTCCTGGATTGCCAGTACTTTTAATTTATATTGACTGGCCTGTTGTAAAAGGTCCTTAATAGCGCTAAGGTAATTGAGTGATATGATATTCCAGAATCCAATGCCATAGTCTTTTTTCCGTTTGCGAGGTCGTTGCCATGAGTCCAATCCATTCTGAGGCCTATCTGCAGGTTTCGAAACATTTTAGGGTTTTCCAGGGACAGGGAGTCAGCCCGTTGCCCAGTCTCCATTCCAGCGGCATGGTTATTACTTCGATTCCGTTATCAGGCACAGAAGATTCGCTTTCACCCTCGTACGTCCCCACAAGGGGAACCAGTAACCCAATGTGCGACCCCAAGAGAATATCCTGCCATTTAATTGGGGGGCTTGGGATGAGGAATCGTGGAAGCTATAGGTTGAGGAAATAAAGGGGTTCCCTTCTCCTTCCTCAAACGGGCTTGGGACCGTCACGGCGGAGCTGCAACTGGCATTTCAATAGCGTTAATTGGGGGTAGCGTGTCGGCTGTTTTGTTGTCGCTTCCGGCTATGTGCATAATATTTGTTGAAAATTGGCCAATTAAATCGAGTTGCCTGAGTTGTCTCGGAAATGCTTTTCAGCTTTTTAATTGAATGCGTATATGATGGGCTTATGATCGGTTTTAATAATGAGTTGCCGTCCCACAATCATGTGGCGGAAGAATTTTATGGCACTGTGAATTGCCTGCAGCTCCCGATGATAAACACTGTATTTTTAGGTCTTTGCAAAAATTTTTTTACAAAGACATACTACATTCGCGGCCTGTCTGCCGTCTATCCGTGCGTCATAGCAATTTTCCTCAGAAACTGTAAAAGCTAGGATGCTCAAACTTTGTGGAAAGGTCAGAAATGATGGTCTCTCAAAAGTTTAGGTCTTACCAAAAATTTAAAATTTTTTCAAGGGGGTCCCCCCCTAGTAACAAAGTAGTCGGAATTGGCCTTATACCATGATGTTCGACGGTATATCCAAGATACTCGATAGTCGGTTTTCCAAACGTACATTTCTCTATGTTTATAGAAAGGACATACTCAGGCTGTCTGTCTAGGATGATTCTTAAATGCTCACGCTGTGTCTTAGAGGCAATCAACATATCGTCAATGTACGAATAACAAAAATGTAGGCCTCACAGAGCGTGGTCAATGTAGCGTTGGAAGGTTGGCACGAACCAAAAGCCATCTCCTTAAATTCGAATAATCCGGATGGCGTTATAACGCCAGCCTTCGGGACATCCTCTGGAGCCACTGGAATTTGGTGGTATGCCCGCATCAAGTCGAGCGCTGAAAATACCGTGCATCCACTGAGTCTGCGAGCAAAGTTACTAAGATGAGCAATGGGGTATTTATCCGGGACTATGATTGCATTTAAATGACGATAGTCACCTCAAGGTCTCCACTGGTCAGTTTACTTTTGGACTAGGAGTAGCGGACTTTCCCACTAACTGCTTGACGGCTGACAAATTCCTTGTTGCAGCATAAATTCGAATTCTGCTTTTGCCACTCTCAGCTTCTCAGGTGTTGGGGGTCTTGCCTTTTCTGCAACTGAAGGGCATTTTGTTACAATGTGGTGGTAAATTCCATGAGCCATAACCTACCTGATATCAGATGGTACAGTTAAATCGGCATAATCCTTCAGCAGATCGTAGTTCTCTGCGTTTTCTTTTATCGTAGTAATGGTAGCATTGGCTTGGTTGGTAAATTAAACATTAGCTCCTAATTTAATTTTGCTGTCTATTGCTTCTTCCGATGCAAATCTACTATAAGGCCAAAGTGTAGCAAAAAATCTGCTCTGATTATTGATTGCCTTACATTTGCAACTACAAATCTTCAAGTAAACGGTGTAGTAATCGAGCAGTCACACAAGCAAACTGCGCGAAAACCTTCCTATCTCCTATTCAAAATTTTAATGGCAGATTTAGAAAAATATTTAAGTATTTTCATTCATAACCTTATTTTGTAAAATTATTATCACTAAATGTAACTTTATATCAATTTTCCTCTATATCAAATTTAAACGTTTCCCCTTAATTATATTCTTCATGAGATTTAACTTTTATTACTATTTAGAATTTTTTTTCGTTTTTCTTTAATTCAATTAATTTTTACTTAAAAAAAAATTTAAATCTGCCAATTAAAATTTTGGACATGGGAACACTGATTTAGTGCACCCAATGGTGTATTAAGCTAACTAAGCTGAGCTCAGCTGATGCGATTTACTGTATACACGGGGTGAGAAAGAGGAAAGACAAGTTTTGGGGACGGATCGTGGAGTCGACTTAGATTAGCGAGCAGGCAGGCACGCGCGAGAAACATGATCTAAGGTAAACGTTTTCAGAACAAAATTACCGTGCCCGTTATGTCCGTTACCGGGTAGACAGCTTGCCGGGAACCTTGACGCGGAATTTCGCGGAAAAAAAGATTTCGCCGTCGTGTTAATTGGAAAAGTAAAAATTGGTCCGCCATCGCCGCCATTGATGAAGTGCCCTTCACGACGGAATACGTACGGAAAACGGCGAAAAAGATCTTCCATCCCTCAACAAAAAAGAGTGAAAACCAGTCGAGACTCAAGCAACCAACAACCGATTTTCTGAGTTCACAGCGTCTTAAATACCGTGAAAGAAACGTGTTCCCACTTTTAAAGCATCGGAAAAGATAGTAAACTTTCCCCATAGTGCTGCGGCCCACGAACTATAAGAAAATCCGTTTGCACGCGATATTGCCATCATTGAACTTCTTAGTGGCTCGCGTCCTTTTCACCTCGCATTTTTACATGCATTCAATAGCTGCAGCGCAGTTATCGCGAACGTAGACAGAACGTCGATAGACGTCGCATGCAGTTTTGCATGTACAACCCGGGATTCGGCCTGTGATTCGTGTGTGCAGTGACTGCGAAAGCGTAAATGGATGTATGGACGATGTTTGCAAAGTCTACCAAGAGCATTTAAAATGCCGGAACCCGAACCATTAAATGCGATATCAGCCAGTTTTTTTAATTCAATTGGCTGACATGAATTGCTTGTTATACCAAAAATCGACGAATACATATGCGCCTTACACCAGGGAGTGTGTCAGGGGGAGTATTTAAGTAATGAGTGCCAGGCCGCCGGTAGCGTTGATTCAGCATTGACCCATCTGTAATCCATTTGAATTAGACCGTAAGAGTTTGTTCAGGTGTGAAGTGTGTGCGTTTTCTTTTATTTTTTGTGCGTTCATAGGAAAATTATTGAAATCAAACCAAATAGATACGTTCCCACTCTTATTTGTGAGGCATAAGAATCGTCGGTAACGACGAAGTCCTCCTAAGTCCATCTGTCTTCCCCAAGTCCAGTTTTTCCTGCGTCAGCAATTTGTGACCCTTGGTTGGTTACCTCCTTTTCGACTTCGGTCGACATTGTTTTGACCCCGGAAATTCGTGGATGCAAAATTCTTTTGTAGTGGGTGCTTGTGCTGGGAGAAAGAACCCGCGCTACGACACCGCAACGCTAGCCTGCCTGCGCATTCACGCGTTCCCAAACAAAGCCAATCTCAGCGGATCCTAACATCCCCTTCCGCTGAGGCAGCAGACCATCGCTGCAGTCTTGGACGGACATTAATTTACCCTTTTTCAGTACAATGGTCTACGAAGTCCCAGGTCAAGTGTCATTAGTTTCTGGTGGCACGTTTTAATCGGAGAATTATTCGCGGCGTATAGCTCCAATTCCTTTGGAATTATGTGACTTTTATCCCGTGGCAGGACTGAAATGTCGGCTCTAGTATCGATGAGGAAGCGAGTTCCGCTTTTCCGATCGTAGATTATTAGTCGACGATTGTTTACATGAAGTTGGTCGTCCTCGGCCGCCGTTATTTGGAACGAAGAATTTAGTTTCCCGAATCCGCTTTATCATTGGCTGCCCACTGGCATGGTGGACGACAATTCCGGGCACACTTTCCAAAACGCTTATGGAAAAAACAAAAACCGTCGTTTGCTCGTGAATTTGATCATCCTCTTGTGGTCCTATGTCTGGAGCTTGAATGGTTTCGAATAAGCAGCTCCAGGCGGGCCATTCGGCTCACTGGTTGAGATAAAATATAATTCGTTGACTCTCTGTGGACTGTTGCAACGTTGGAAGGCTGTTGAACTTCGATCATTAAAGCCGCAATTTTTGCCAATTTTTCAATGTCAGGCTCGCTTGATATTGCAAGTATGACACTAATATTTTTCGGGAGTTGTTCCAGGAGCAGCAATTGCAGCATTGCATCAGTTACTTACTCCCCTCCATTATTGCGAAAATCCTGTCGGTAATACACAGGCTTCCTTCTATCTAGATTCAATCCTTGTAATAAGTTCCTCAACATAGACTCAGTGGATTCCGCAAATACCATCAAAATTTGTTGCTTCACTGCTTCGTATTTGTTTTCAGCTAGCGGATTTCGCACGATGGAGATAACGTGTCTAGAATATCGGCCTCTGCATAATGAATGTGGTATGTGATGCGTATGAAATGCAGCTTCAACTTGGTCGAACCAAAACACTGGATCCGGCTTAAAAAACGTCGGGAATTTTGTTATCCTTGATGCTACGACAAATAAAGTACTTGTTGAAGGCCTATGCACGATTGGTGGTGGCGCGTTCACGTTTTTAGGAGTTTTCGGCGTCTCCATATTAGTTTCAGTATCCATTTTTTGGCATCACTGTTACCCTTCAGATACCCTCGACGTAGGAGTTCCTTTGGCTAAGGACCTCGGACCCGGCTTGCCGCCAGTCGCTTATCCCTTGGTCCTAAAAAGCTGCCAAGTGAGAACACACCCGCCGAACACCCCTCATATAGCTCGAACTACCACTCACTAATTTTACTAATTGGGAGCCCCCCGAAGTAATCTGCATTGCAAAGCTCTCCTGCCAACGCGCTTATTATTGAGTTGATGTCGCCAATCTCCCTTGATTGAATCGTTGCCGTTGTTGTAATTTTCCTTGTCGCAAATTTCTTCCCTCGATGAATCTCCAAAAATCTCGGTTCGCTATCCACACTTGGACCTCGGTTGTTGATCCTTACCCGCCAGAAAAGAGAAAGAGCCGTCCTTTCTTTTCTGATTTTTCATCGGCTCGGTTGCAACCGGTGAGCCGTTAACTTTTTCCAGGTGTAAATGTCAAAGTGACTGACACTCTGTCAGTAATGTGTTTTGTTTCTCGAAATCAATATTTTGGTCTGCAATGCCCAAGTGTTTTAAAATCCTTAGCGCCATTATTAAGTCCCCAGGAAATGTTGTAATATACTCTAAACTCCTTTAAATCACTTCACAAAGAAGTGACACGTCATCGTATAAAAAGCTCTTGCCTGTTTCAAGCGGTTTCAGAAATATTGCCATTTCTTGCAGCACCGCTGAAACTGACGACTTGAATATCTCATGCTAGGTCAACAAGAATACTTTCGTGCTCAGCAGGAAAACGAGCGTCATTAGAATGCCAAATGCAGCAGTCGATCAAGTCAACCGAGTAGCTTAATACTGAGGATCCTGACTCACCTGCTCTCAAGGTGAATCAGGATTTCTTTGTGCTTGACACTTTCGCTCTTTTTCAATGAGATGTAACAGGGGCTCAATGTTGTTGTCAATAGAAGTCAGCGCCTCAACAGTATAAGTTCGTCCAGGGGTGTAACATGTTTGACTATAAAGCGCGTGTAAGAGCTCGATTAGAGCATCGGTATCGTCCTTGGTATTCGCAATCGCACTCATGTGATATTGTGTTTGAATTCGAAATGAAATTTCAATCTCCAACTTCTGAAGCCGATCGAAATCTCGAGTGGTATGCTTGGATTTTTCTTTCATGACTCCTTCATCATCCGCCACCTTCTTTTCTTCACCTCCCTCTTCCATTGAATAATTTCCTATATTTAACAGATATTTCACAAGGTCATTGAATGGATCGCACTTTTTGACTTTGATATAGTGCGCGATGAAATCTTCGGAAGAGCCGAAGCATTCTGCAAGTGAGCACCTATTTTTATATGGCGCACTTTAAAGTCTGGTTGGGGTTGGTCACACGCACACTCAAAGCTCAACGCTATTTTTAGGGTTTTGTACTAAAATACAAAAACCCTATTGCAATCACAACCTGTGTCCGTCTGTCCGTACGTCCGTCCGTCCGTCTGTATGTCACAGCACTTTTTCTCCGAAACTATAGAGGCTACAGCTAATGCCATACTATCAATAATAGTGTTTTTGGACAGTTTTAACTGTTATTTTTACTTTACATTTTTATTTTAACCTTTACTCATTTTTAATATTACCCTTGCCTCAAGTGGTATTTTAACAACAGCTGAGAGAAAAAAAAAACAAAGTACAAATGGTTTCCGTGATATATTCGCAAACTACACAAAAGTATTTAAGTCTAAATTTGGCGTTTATTCTCCACTCGATCACATCGGGGTCACCAAATGTGGGCACTAAGTTTATAATGTGAACTCAGAACACAATTTTAACCATAACAATTATCTATTGGCCATGAAAATGAGATACTCTAACTATCTCTAAGCGAAGTCCCGAAAGGGGCTGTAGTGCTACAAAGAAGAAGAATTATCTATTGCCCACACAAAATACATAAAACGGTTGAAATAATTTAGTCGCGGTCTAACAATGCCGGCTGTAGCAGAAAGAAGGAAATCTTGTACTCTTGCCGCTTTCAGCGCTGTTCGCGGTAAATACCGTAACTTTATTCAGTAGTATGTTGGATGTATTAATCGCTACAAATTTTTGCATGTTATTTCATCTAGTGTTCAATTCAGGAAGCTTATCAAATCATGTCCTACTTTTGCTTCGAGGACAACGAATAATAAATAAAATGGCATATTGTAGTAATTTGGAAGCAATTCCTGCTCACCGTGTTATATAAGCACATACTCCTGGCTTCAGTAAATTAATCAAAGTGGGTGGCTTTTTAATTATAAAATTTCAATTTGCATTCAAGCCGTTAAATTAAATAATAACATGCCTGGAACATGAGGCAGTAGTCACTCCATGGGGAAATTACAAGGCTAATAAATTGTCCTAGATTTGATACAGATGAAAATCAAATTGCATGTATGAAAGCTGCCTCGAGCAACATTTTGCCTTTCTACGCTGATCTTGCAATAAAACTCCGGCACATTGCTCCAACTGTTGCACTTCGATGGCCAATCTTTAAACTTCATCTTCTTCATCCTGCCTACATACGAGTCCATCGATGGCACAAGATGCCATCAATGTCTTTCGCTCATGTACGCTGATACTTTCAATTACGAATTCTAATTATAATTGATTGAATTAAGTTAATCATTTTATTCGATTCACCTCAGGATGACGGTCAGGTTTCAACAAGAACGCGCCGCAGCGCTTGGCGGTTAAAACACAGTTGTGCTGCGTCTTTAGCGTGGCAAGTTGCTTAGTACACTCTTTCTTATATTGGTTCGATTCCAATAGCATACAATTTCCTTAACAAGTCAATCAATTGGTCTGGCAATCTACGCCACTGATCTAGGATCATCCTCTCATTTGCATATCGGGTGGAATGCATGTCTTCATCATGCCATGCTCTAATTTTGATTGCAAATATGCAACGACGACTTGTATCAACATACTCGTACGAATAAACAAAAAGAAAACATTATCATGCAAGATGATATGATTTAATGACTGGCGAGTGGTTGCAGTTGCAGTAGGAAATGGTATGCTGAGCAGATGTCGCGGCGATAGAATTCCGCCGCGAGACATTGCAAATTAATTTCGTATGAGCCAATTTACGTGATCAGTAATCGTAAGGAAGGCAATTAAGTTTGCTTTAATGAAGACGATTGCGAGTTTAACCTTTTGGCAGACATTCAGGAAGTTGTCAGCAGGACGTGTGACTTGCAATGGTCTGTGCAAATGATTAGAATCAATTTTCGAATTTGCAATAGAAGCGAAACCCACGTTGGGGCGCTTCTTAGGGAGTTCCTTTATGGTCGCATACCAACTACTTCATATAATTCCTAGAAGAACTATCAGTATACATAACTACTATTGTATATTACGATGTCCTGCTGGAGATTTGATGACTCTCTCATCCATAGCATCAATAAAACAATAAAAGGGTTAATTAAACATCATTGAATGAAAACCTTTCAATTAATACCGCCGATAACAATGATAATATGACGATATTGCTTCAGATATGTATATCGAAGACGTCGTACAAATAACTTCTTACGCGAGTATTTCTTGAATTGATTGAAGTAATGATTTTGCCATTTCGATGCACGCGTTCACATATGTATTGACATTTCTTCGGGGTTATTTTTCTTAATTGGTTCGAAATGATGGTGAGCTAATTGAACAGAGAGTTAATTAAGACACTTTGCCAATTGATAACGTCTGTATTTAAGTATGCTCTTCATTCGAGTCGAGTGTAAGTGCCGCAAATGCGAAAGGGAATGGGAATTTTTAACAGGCAATACTCGTAAAATGTCGCCGCAAGAGTGTATGGACAACAACTAATAACTTTAGATTAGTTTTGTCTGGTACAGCGGAATATGATATGCATGATTGAATTTTTGATGAGTTTCAACATGCAATGACACATGTTATACTGCTTTTAAACATTCGTAGTACGATATTTGAGTGGTCTCATGCAGTCTCACTTTTTTTGCAATATTAGCTGCATTCCATTATTCAGAAAGTTTTATTTAATTATTTCTTTATAAGATTTTAACAAACATGCAATTTTAATGAAATGACTTTAC
Source organism: Odontomyia ornata (assembly GCA_963969285.1). Classification (NCBI taxonomy): domain Eukaryota; kingdom Metazoa; phylum Arthropoda; class Insecta; order Diptera; family Stratiomyidae; genus Odontomyia; species Odontomyia ornata. Next base: position 309,826,544 of record OZ017740.1, read on the forward strand.
TGCTGAATCATGAAAATGCAAACGTTCAAGAAATGTATTGCGTTCTTTGTGAAGGAAAGTTTTCAATCTAGTAATGGTATATATATATATATATATATATATATATATATATCATCATCTACACCTTGTTCAACCGTAATATGAGTACTTATGTGCATTATGGTGTAGCCTCCCTTACATATCGACTCCCCATTGCTTTCCAGTCTTCCCTATTTTGCGCTATCCTTGTCCAGCTGGCGCGTACTAGTTTTTTGACGTCATGATGCCACCGTAATTTCGAGCATCTTCGCGGTCTTTTCACCCCTCTTGGGTACCATTATGTGATCTCAGCAGTCCATCTGTTGTCAGCTAGCGTTGCTATATGACTGGCCCATTGCCATTTTAAGGTAGACATATTCCTCCACAGTTTCTAGCCTGGTGTTATTCAGTCTTATTTTGACTTAATCTCCTAAATGTTCATTGAGCATAATCTTAGTTTTGCTCAGGTTCATTTTTAGGCCCACTTTTTCGGTAAGTTCATCCAATAATAGCTGTAATTCTTCTTGGCTCTGAGCAAATCGGCAAATCTCGAGTGATTGATTCGTTCACCGTCGGTTTGTAGACCCTTCCTTGCGCACTGTTATACATTACATCGAAAGGCTCCAAACGGAGTCTATGGCGAAAAATTTCACGGAGGGCCTTGACAACTAGCTAGCTCCCATCCTATTAGACACATCACTAAAAGCAAGCAATAAGCTCTGGGTGGAAGTGAAAGCGGCGATTGAGACCATGGTAGAACAGACGACTGGACATCAAGCCCAACGCAAAAGAAATGATTTGTTCTATGATGAGCGCCAGGATGCGTTAGATGAAAAAATCAGGCACACAAGCAATATATACGTAAGTAAACCAGGATAAAGAGAAAATATTATGAAAATCTCAGAAGAATAGCGAATAAGATAAATAAAATTAAGAAAACAGAAAACGATGACGCTCACTAGAGAAGTATTGATGTAAGTTTAGCAAGCAACAACACAAGACTAGCACACAAAGTAGTGAAAGCTTGAAACGAAGCTATCAGCCCAAGACCACGCTCTGCCGTGATGACATTGGCAACATCATCACTCCTAAAACCAGAATTAAGGAAAGATGAGCATCATATTTCAAGAATCTACTTAATCCACCGCACACCTCCAGCACATCCGGAGAACTTCCGTTAACCGCACCAAACCTGGATGAAGTTTGTTCCACCATCAAAGCCCAAAAGAATACTAAAGTGGCGGGCATCCATGAGATTCCAGTGGACCTTATAAAATATGGGGGCGGCGGCGTTCAATGAGTCATCCATAAAGCCATTCAGCACATTTGGCATCAAGAACATATGCCAAAAGAGTGGAGCCAAACGACTACATTCCCTATCCACCACAAAGGTGACAAGCTACAGTACGAAAATTATAGAGGCATATCACTGCTATGTACGGCAAACGAACTATTTTCAAAAATCGTAGAGAATAAAATCAGATGGTACGCTAATAGTATTCTTGCGGAGTATCAAGGTGGTTAAAGAGCAGGTAGGTCGACGGTAGGCCAATTGTTCATTGTTAAACAGGTACTTGAGAAATGCTAGGAGTTCACATAGATGTTTAGTAAATATTCGTGGACTTTAAGGAAGCATACGAGAGTATTGATCGTAGCTTACTGTACCAAATAATGCTCTGCTTTGGTGTCTCAGCCAAATCAGCCCGTCTCACTCAAATGACCATGATGTCAGTAACCTCCCAAGTACGCATCAATAGCCAACTCACCGACGCCTTTGACACAAATATCAGACTAAAGCAGACAGCTGGACTAGCCCCAGTGCTATTCAATTAGCTTTGGAAAACATGTCATTAGAAAGCTACCCATCGATACAAGGGTACATTGTTATTCAAATCAAGCCAAGTAGTAGCCTATGCGGACGACATCAACATTTTGTCACGGTTGCTAACAACTGCCCTAGAACTCTTCCTGAAACTCGACAGCGAAGCAAAACTAGCAGGGCTAAAAATCAATGAAAATAAAATAAACCTCATGGTGCAGTCGAAGAAAAATACTTCAAATACTCAAAATATAACACCTGGCGAATACAATATCAAAAACGTGGACAAATTCGTGTACTAATGTGCAAAAATAATGAGAACCGATAATGAAAGAGACAGAATACGCTGAATAATACAGCTCGCAAATATAATTTTTTATTCAGTTTTGATGATTTTGAAGACCAGCTGCATACACAGGAGAACAAAGCTCCAAGTATACAAATCTGCGATAAGATCTATGGTATGTTATAGGTGTGAAACATAGACCCTAACCGAAGCATCCGCAAACAGGCGGATAATTGGAGCAAAACTAGACGAGGACCAACGGCAAATTCGATACAACCATGAGTTGTATGAAATTTTTGTCGAGCCGGAGGTCGCAAGGGTTGTAAGGCTGCGGAAGCTTCAATGGGCTGGCCTGATTAATCGTATAGACAAACAACGGGTACCCAAAAAGGTATTGAAAACACCCATACCCCTCAAAAGCTAGGTCAAATAGAAGTCAATCTCGCCATGCCTTTCATTTAGCCACAGTCTTGGATCTAGAATGAGCTACGCAGTCCATCTTTCTTCCGTGTGATTCACCCAAGACTGCTGCCAATCATTGAGAGAGCGCTGTTTCTTCTGATGGGCAATTGTCTCCCGTGAGTCATCGTTTTGACGCAGGTAAATAGCGTCGCGCTCTCTTGCAATGAAGAGGATAGGCAAATGAAACAAATCTCATCACAGAATTATATATTTCAAATATGAAGATGCAATCCTCAGCGCTCCACTTCTTTGTACAGGGTGCGGCAGCATAACTTCCTTTTTTGAAATGCCCGCCCTTAAAGTGCTAACTGTTATAGCGCGGCGCTAGTAGTCTCATTCGAGAGAGGTGATTTTAAAGTTTTGCTCATCCCTTGGTTAGTCGCTATCATGCGTTGGAACAGTGCGGAGCGTGCATTTACCGTTGAAAAATTGAAAATTTGTTTTGTTGAATTATGAAAAAAGGAAGTTATGCTGCCGCACCCTGTACTTGTGCAAAGCATTTTCGGTACACCTCCTTACTGAGGGCATCGCCGCATATTTCTGCTCCGCAAAGTAGTACTGACCCTACAGTATCCAACGAGAGGTGCCTTCTTGATGGGTTGGGTCCCCCTTTGTTAGTCGTAAGTCGACTTAAAGGCGGTATGCCTGAAGGAGCGTTCTCAGCCGTTGCCTTGTTTTGCTCAGAAAAACTCTTCTTCAAGTGGATCAATAGCCCCAGGCACTTTACTGCTGGCTTCGATTCGATTAGTATGTCTCCAATACTGATCATCCCTACCCTAGGGATTCTCTTTTTTGCCAAGATAACCGCTTCAGTTTTTTCCAGTGCTAGAATGAACCGACGGCGCATTATCATACCTAGCCGAAGTTGCGCTTGTTGCGCCTTCAGTCACTAGAGCCTCAATATCATCCACATAGCTGATCAGCTAGACCACTCTGGCATCTCGGTTCTCAGTAGCCCGTCGTAAAACACGCCCCACAGGTCTGAACCAAGGAACGATCTCTGGGCAACATCCGAAGTAACTTCCATCCTTTGTTGGCCCTGTGTTCTGTTATAAAGCAGGTTTCGGTCTTAAGGTGCCAGTTCTTCTGTCCCTTGCGAATTACCCTACGGCGGAGCAGCTGCAGTGAGCATCTTGACGCACTTCTTAACATTCATCGCTCTGATTAACCACCCAATTGTAGAAGTTTGAGAGCGCGATAGTCAGCAGACAACATCACGGATCTCAAGCAGAATGCACTGATGATCACTGGCTGAGTAGTCCTCTAATACTCTCCAATTGTGTATCCTCCATATTAAGAACTCCAAGGCGAATGCCATGTCCGGTGTGGTTCCTTCACAGCCAATACGGTGGAAAGTCGGTGTTCTACTGGTATCTAGCACGTTACCATCTACTTTCGAGACATCGCCCACCAAAGCTAATGCCCGAGCATAATGTGCCACCTGGTTGACAAATGAAACCAGGTGGCACATTATGCTCGGGCAGTCCTAAAATATAAAAGGGACTCACAGCAGCCTGGGGCGCTGGAGCTGGGGGATCGTTCTTCTGGTGTTTCCTCTTCCCCTCTCCCCTCCCGCTAGGAAAGGGAGTCCCCAGCTTGAAGGTGCCCCATGGCGTAACAAAACGAGACCTGGCACGAAGTAATGTGTCAAACAGTTCCAGGCTGGGTTCTCAGGTTGACAGGGGAGGTGTTTAGTAGGTGGTCCAGTCACGCATGGGAGTCCCACACTCTGTGCATAACTAGCAATCACCTCCCTACCATAAAAAAAAAAGCTAATGCCTTGGCTGTCTTTCGGATTGGAGTCTCCCCCAACGAAAATGTGCCTTTCTGGGCTTGAGACAGTGTTTTCCAGATCATCAAATCTGATTTGAAAATATGGCAACAATACGTTTGGTGTTAGGTGCACACTAAAGAAAGTTGTTCCTGAGCATCGAACCCATACACAGCCATCTCCCCGTCTATGGCTCTCCACCCGTAGATGGGCGTTGTTTCGAACCCAAATGATGGCAGTGCCAGATTCTTCAGCATAACACTCTAATGAATTTTCATTATAGCGCTAGTCACAGAGCAATAGCAAATCAGTTTTCCTATCGTTGCTGAACTGTTCGGATTTTGGGCTTTTAGGCTACGGTGCAAATTTATTTACCTGATCCGTCAGAATACCACTCTGATGAATTTTCACTATGGTGTTTCTCACTGAGCAGAACAAATAGGCTTTCCTTTCATTTTTGATTTGCTCCAGCAGTTTTTGGGTTATTGTACTATGGTACAAATTTATCTGCAAGATTCAGATCATTGCAGTACTGTTTTAACCATGACTAAAGCCTTGTTGAATACTTAACACTTCCCTGGTCCTACGACATATTTGAAGTCGTCAACGCTAAAATCAGAACTCAACAGAGAACGCAGCATCCCTTCCTCATGCATTGTTTTGTTTTACGGCCCGCTTTACCACAATTATAGCACAGTGAACTCCTTTCAGGACCGTTGTATTATCTTGTGATGTAACCATAGCAAAGCACTTAATTAACGAGTAGGTACTGCAAATAACCCAGTTATCTTGTCCTCACTAAGCGTTAGGTCTCTCTTTCAGGAAATTCAACGGTGGTCATACATTGTGCTCTGTTATTTCCTTTGCTGAACCTAAGTTTAACCATAGATATGCTCACGTTTAATGGTGACTTCCATCTCGCTCAATGCCGTGATACAGTCATTGTCCTCGATATCGAACGCTGCCATCGGTTTGAGCGAGGCTACAAGGGGCTCTCTTCGAGGGCTTATCTGCATCATAGAAAGACTCGTTGTTCCGTCCGTCTGATCCAAATTCCACCCAAGTAGGTGGAATGTATTGCTCTAATCGCTGTTTGTCCTCAACTTGGCTTGACTACTCTCTTTATGTTTTTCAGAAATCTGCGTAGAACCTGCCGTCAGCAAGTCTGACCAAAAGAACTTGCCTTGCCGATGGTTGACGCTAGCTTGAGATACCCTGAATGTTTCTCCGCGTTTAGCTTCCTGGAAACACCCTTCCATGCAATGAAAATAAATTCACGCATGACTTATAGTTCGTATATTGATTTAATTTGTTTCTGTGGAGAACGCTTGAGGGCTACCCAACCACAGCCACATATGCTCGTGGAATGCGTGCGCCACTCGTTCGTTCCTGTGCGTCCTCTACATTACTGAACAAGACGTAACGCACGGATTCGACTAGGGTAAGAAAATGTTCACAAGTGGAATTCAATGTAACTCGCTGACGTAAAACCTTATATATATATATATATATATATATATATATATATATATATATATATATATATATATATATATATATATATATATATATATATATATATATATATATATATATATATATATATATATATATTATATATATATATATATATATATATATATATATTATATATATATATATATATATATATATATATATATATATATATATAAGGTTTTACGTCAGCGAGTTACATTGAATTCTACGTGTGAACATTTTCCTACCCTAGTCTCTTTCTATATATATAAATTTATATATTTATATATATATATATATATATATATATATATATATATATATATACATATATATATATATATATATATATATATATATATATATATATATATATATATATATATATATATATATATAGAAAGAGAGAGAGAATTATTATTGGGATATATGCTAAAGAAATATCTAACGGTAAGCTTACCTTTCTGTTTGTGCAATCAACTTGATTGCAATCAATAAACCAAATACGTATATTTTTTTTCTTAGCACTACAGCCCTTTTCGGGCCTTCACTTGGAAAAAGTTAGAGTATCTCATTATCATAATCAAACGTGTCGACACTCCAAAAGGTGATATGATCAATATCATGCTTTGGTCGTGTGTCCGTCCACCCAGCTGCAATACGTTCTGATTTTAAACCAGCACGTATCATAACTAAACGGGCTTATAGTCCGTCCGAAGAATCACTCGAACTAAATCTCGTTACCGCCCACGAGAGTTGAACCACGGACCTTCGGCTTAGGGCTGCATCAGACTACGACTATTTAGCCGCACTTCATTCGCAAGTTACACATGGTTAAATGGAAGCCCGCACACTGCGATTTTCGACAATTTTGTCCAGGTCGGCAGTCGCAGGAATTTGCGATTTTTCCTAAAACCAGTTTAGTTGGTAGTTTTTGTGCTACTCGCGCAGGCGCACATCATTTGGACATTTGACGCTGAAGTGCACGGGAGTTTCTTGCATAGCGCACAAATGAGTTAGCGCATGTGTTCATGGCAAAGACATACCTTCAAATGAGCATATTAGTTCTGCGCATGCCTGAATTTCCTTTGGAAATCTTTCGCAGTGTGTTCGTATTTGCGTCTAAAAATCGCTGGTTACGGCAGAAAAATCGCAATGTGGCCGAACCCTTACGGGTTGAGTGCTCTAACCACGAAATCACGCGGACTACTCGAGATCAAATATTTATACCAGCTTTATTAAAATAACAAGAAAAGTTGATTAAATTAATGTTGACAACATGATTATTTGGAAAAAAAAATAAACGTTTATATAATGACATTTATCTTTTATAAAAACTCAACTCTATCCGCCTTAGGGGCCCCCCTTTTTGCTTATTAATTCTCTGCACTCTTGAAAATCCCGGCTTGTCGGCCACTACTTTTATATGATGCTTGCTGTTAATATTTTGCAACACGCAGTAACGCTGATTTGTCGTTCTGACGTGACGCCTAGCTGAGTTCGTCCTCGGCGTAATTCAATGGAATCTTGATAACGCAGATAATTCCTGTGCAACTTCTATTGATGTCATACAATTATTCGACGATTCGTCACATAATCCAGTCTCACATTCTGTATCACCGACCCGCCATCTGGCAATAGACCATTCTTTTACGAGTTCTTCACACTTTCGTACACCTACCGAATAAAATTGTCCGCCGTCTATACCGTATCAATTTCTTCTGTTCATTCACCGTTTGAATAAGTTTTTTGGTAGTTTTTTAGCTGCTTTAGATAGAACTAACGGAAACTCCTCATTTGAAATGGTATGCATCTTAAAGACCTTATATTTTCTCCTCTTCTCTTTTTTACCTTCAATTGGTTCGTACGCAACCCTTTTGCTGGTGGTTCTTCGAGCTCTAAGACGCAGTTTGTGGCGTCCTTGCTTATACTTTTCTGAAAGCTGCAGCTCGCTTTTGATCGTTTCAGGGCCGTTCTCGCTTTTGACGTTAGCCGCTCTTCTTCAGAGTGGCCTAGAGTGATTGAATTGCCCGTCTCCCCTGGAGACGGTACTTTTCTCTCTTCTCTCAGCCGCTTTGGTGGTGGTAGGAGCAAAATCATGCACCAGCGCAAACTTGTTCTCCACTGCTCCAGGCCTCTCCTTTACCGTTTGCCCTGCTGCTGCGAATTGCTTTGTTTTTTGCTCCTCCTGTATGGAGTGCGTCAGTGTGCACATGCTTTTTTTCGCTGTGCCTGAAAGCAGCAATAATGTCCAGCTGGTCCAGTTTCTCCATTTTTATTTTGGGCTCGATTATTTTGCCGTTGCTGTTGGGGTGACTGCAGGTGGTATTAATTTTTCGGACCCCAAGATCGTTGTTTCCCCGTGGGAGTTTGCGTCACCATTGGAGGCATTTGACTTAGTTTGACTTTCTAGGTTTGTTGGCTTTCTCCCTGCTCGACTCCTTGTTTTGACGGTGTTCATGCTAACAAAGGTCTGTTTCTGAGGAAGTCCTTCATGTCAGGATCAAGTTTTCTTGTAGATATATCTGCTATAGAAGCCAAGTTCACCACTTTTATTACATTGCAGTCGCAGGATGGCAATGGTCTGTGGCTTGCTTGCTCAGTACCGTCTGTCCCAGGTCCTGGTGATCCGACTCCCTACACCATACATTTTTCTCCTTCACCTGTTTCATAATTTATTTTCTATTTGAGTTCTTTCTTATAGCGTTTACCTACTGCCAAGTGGGATTTGTATACTCGAAGGTTTGCCAAGTGTTGAGGCTCCCTACGTAACAGAAGTGGTTGTCCCAAGTTGTCTTCCCTCGATAGACAGGGGTCGCTTAACACCCCGGGGATCTGGAGCAATGTTGCATCCTCACTCGCGGCTGAAATTGCATTAAAAGTCAGACCAGCACTTTTAGTAGGATGCAATCCCCGGAGGAACCTTACCGAAACCTCCACTTTCTCGGGTCTGTGAGGATGGCACTCTCCAAAGAATACTCTTGTTAAAGAGCACTTCCCCGACAGGATAGATAGTTTAATAGGGGAGATGCTCAGATCAGTTGGCAATTGGAACCATGTGGCATATTATGTTCGGGCAATTCTAGTCAGAAATATGAGTGACTGCAGGTGTTGAGGGTACAGGGTTCTCACACCTACTTCTCCCTCTTCGTTCCTCCCCTCCCGCTAGAGGGATCTCTGTAATTCGATGACATCTTGAAGCATAGATAAACGTGGCCTTGCTTGAAGTAATATGTTAAACAATTCAAGCAAGGGTAGATGTTAAGCGGGTAGTCTAGTCAGGCAGTCTGTTAGTCTCACATTTAGGACGTAAATTGTCTTCACCTCCCTGCCACAAAAAAAAACGTGTTTAAAAAACCAGATAGCCACCCCGTGTTGAAGACATATAGTATACCTAGACAGTACACCATTAATTGCTAAGCCAATAATTTAAAAGGTGTTCTAAAAGCATGTTGGCAACATCTGGTACTAGGTAAATCATTCAAAGCTTCTGCTCCTGCTAATTATTTTGAAAATGCTTTTACAATATATTTAGTATGGAGTGTGCTTTTGCTCCATGGTACCATATTTGCAACTAAATTCGAAGCTTACTATGACTGCAGACATTAATTCCACCCTCTGGCTAATATTCGTACACCTCGAAATCACACAACGTTAAGGTAAACAATTTCAAGCTTCAATATTAAATAAATATCTCATTTACAGCGACTTCCCTCTGATTCCTTACAGAAATACTTTCTCATCCAGAATTAACGTTTAAGTGGCATATTCACCGTATTCATTGCAATTAGCAATTCTACGGTGAACAGATAAACTAAGCAATCCAAGTATCGTGCTGTTCATTCAACAAAGAATTCAATTAAACCTCTCTCCAACTTCTGGTTCACCTCCAGCTTTATCACTGCCACTCAAATGGCCAAAGAAATAAGCAATCTCACCTGATATTTCGCATTGACTGCAGTCGAACAGAAACCCATCAGTCTTTCGCTTAATCGCTGCATTTCTTTAACCTCCCCATTATGAGGCCATTAAAACGATCAAGAACTTTTGATCTGTGGCTCTCCATGCTACTTGATCTGTCCCAGCATCCAGCGGCATCAGCCACACGGCAGCTGCTGAGTTGAAGTAGCTGCAACCAACTTTGCGCGACCTCAGCATGATGCTAATGTGAGCATGCATGGCCGCAAATACGGAAGGCACGCTTCATTACGGGAAAAGTGAAAATTGACTTCTCGTCTCGGACTAGACCAAGTCACCAAGTAGGCGAAACAGCAGGCAATTGGTAGCTTGATGATTGCGTAAAAATAAACATGGTGAGATTATCCATTAATCCCAAAATAAACCATTTGCCATTTGCGCGAGTATTGCACTTCTGCATTGCCATGCCAAGTAAAAGGAGTCTCATTTCTGACTGATGCTGCTGCGGCTGCTGGTACTCCTACACCAACTATGCTTACGTGTGGTTCAACGAAATGCCCGCGGGGCTCATGTAGCAATTCTTTGAATTGGACACACAAAAAGATGGAAGTTGATTGCGAAGGCTCTTTGAGTTTTGTCGTTCCGTTTTGGTTTCATGGCTGGAATGAATGGCGAAATAAAATGATTTTATTGAGTCGAAATTCAATTGAATAAGGCAACGACTGATTTCTTGAGCTATCTAAGGAAGTATCCACCAAGCATGAAGTTTTCCAGTCATGAAGAGTCAGCGTTAATGATTTAATGCGCGCCATAAACGATCTTATTAAAATAAAATGCCGGGGTACTGTACTGGTTACTCAAATCGAAATGAATTAAAATTTTTCCTAGCACCCAACGAATTATCCACAATGAGCCTCAAAGAATTCACAGGAAATTTTCACGATTTTCTTGATTTGACTTATAATAGCTGGCAATCATACAGATTGCATTTACAGGCACATAGTTAAGCTATCATGCAACATTCGTTTCAATATTAAATCGTTAATTTGCCACCAAATTCATTGTGTATCAGTTTAATTAAGCATGTTCTGTTGAGCCTATCGGCGCAAAGGTAGCGAATTCCGTATGACACGATAGCGCCAGCGGCCAAGTGTGAAATGATAACAGTCGCACTTTACGTTATGCTCCTGCGCTAACCTCAGGGAGAAAGCGCCGTTTGTTCGGGAGAATTTCCGCGCAATTATTGCGCGAACGCAAATGAAATGGAATTCGTGATGCAATTGTTAAATAAATTGGTGATTACTGGTTAGTGGGAATATGGGAAAAATCGAGCTCGGCCACCGTTGATGAAATTTTAACAATTATGAGTATGTAAAAGTATTGTAGGGGAAGGTGGCGTAAGACGGGGTAGCGAGCTAAGATCGGGACCCTACCAAAACAGATAATGCCGTGTCACTAGAAAATGTATTTTAACGCCATCTGACGGTATTTAGCAGTACTTGTCAGTGTCACAAATAGTTTGGTCGAAGGATAGCACGTTTCTACTTGGTAAGTGTGTTTTTTTAATTTTAAGTGGTTTTATCTAACTATTGACATATATAAAGTGCGTGACTTTTCATAATATAAGATATACAAGATGCGTGAGTTTTTTTAATTGTTAATTGTTTATTTTACTATTCTAAAATCATTAATTCGTTCCGGCTTGTTTTGATTTATAACCTCAAAAAATTGAATACAACTTATAAGTCCAGTTTGGGAAAGATGGGGCTGATACCCCATCTTACCCGCTGATTTATAATTTAACTTTTTTTTTGATGGGATAACGTCTTATAAATCGATGACTGGCTGCACACATCAAAAAGTACCATGTTTCGCCTGAGGATCGTACTTTAGCCTATGAGTTAGCAGTTCGTAAGAACAAACAACAATTGATATTTCGTCATCCAAAGCGGATATTATTATGAAGCCTGAGTTCTGGCCCAATGGTGTGCTTGTAAAAGAATTCATCTCATCCCGTAATATGAATTTTCGGAAAAGGCGTCACGCTCCAACCTCCAAAAAATAGTATAAATGATGCTACTATCAAAATGTTAGAGGGCTAAGGACCAAACTTTCTAGATTTTTAACCGCCTCCACTATTGCCAACGATGATATTTTCTTCATTACCGAAACCTGGTTAAATGATTCCGTGAGTGACTTCGATTTGTCTGGTACGCACAATATTTTCCGTCGTGATCGAGACACTAGTGTTTCCTCAAAATCAGACGGTGGTGGAGTCATGGTAGGTGTCAAAAGATGTTTTCCTAGCTCCATTTGTTGTGATTTTCAACCATCTCCTCCTATTGAATGTATCATGGTGAGAATATCACTAAAGCCAAGTTCATACCTATTAGTATCATCTACATATATACCTTGCAATTCTGCATTACAAACCTACACAGTATTCTTTGATGAAATATCTAACTACGTGCTCTCTAGATTTCCTCATGATACTCTGTTGATATGAGGAGACTTTAATGCATCTTCAGTGTTATGGAACCTTGATAGCTTCATACCTATCACGTCGAACAACCCTATCTCCTTCGATTTCTTGTCTTTTCTATCCTACTTGTCCCATTCTCAGATTAATTCCATTGTTAATTTAAATGATCGACTACTCGATCTTGTTTTCGTCAGCCCGGCCTTGGCAAATAATATATCTATTTCTTCAGCTGAACCTTATATCCCGCCTGACCCCCATCACCCTCCGTTATGTATTGAGCTGAATCTTCCGGTAACTCGTGGTAAAGAGAAACTCTTACCTCCATCTTTTAATTTCAATCGAGCTAATTTTGAAGCCAAATCCAATGCCCTAAACTCTATTCACTGGCCCAATTTTTTTCATAATCTTTCATGTGATGATGCTTTGGCAAAATTTTATGATCTCTTAAATCTGGCAAAATTTTATGATCTCTTAAATGAACAAATCACTGAATTTACCCCTTTATATTCACCGAATAATCGGTCTGATGCCCCCTGGATTACTGCCGATGTGTACAATGCCCTTAAAAATAAAGAGAAAGCCAGATTGATATCCAAGAAATCCTGTTCAGTGGAAGCTCGTTTAGAGTATTGTAGATTGCGCTCCTTAGCGAAGACCGAAGTCAAACGTGCACTAAAAAATTATTATTGCTCTATTGATCAATCTATTTCGTCTAACCATCCTAAACGTTTCTGGTCATACTCGTACATACGATCCTTAAAGACCTCTCCTCCTATACCTAATAAAATGTTTCTGGAGAATTTGCACGCAAACACCCCAGAAATTGTCTTAAAATTATTCGCTCAATTTTTCGCCTCAACGTTCAATGCCCCCTCAGCTGCTGATAATTATTTTCCAAATTTTTTCCATCCAACCTTCCAGTCCTCTTTTTCGTTCTCTCAGCCCGAAATCGAATCAATTATCCATAACCTAAATGGATCTGCCGGCCCTGGCCCGGATGGGATTCCTTGCTTTTTTATCAAATCACTTTCTACTGCTTTGTCTTTTCCCCTATCCTTTCTTTTCAACCTTAGCTTAACTGCTGGCATATTTCCTGAATGTTGGAAAGTTGCCTTCATTACTCCAATTTTCAAACAAGGCAATCCATCTGATATCGCAAACTATCGGCCAATATCTATCCTATCGTGTTTTTCAAAAATATTTGAAAGAGCTATGTACCTCAAATTAATCCCTGTGCTATCACCCATCTTTCATGATCAGCAACATGGTTTTCTTCCGCGCAGATCAACTACTACGAACCTACTTGAGTTCTCTAACAGTGTTGCTCTAGCTCTGGACTCTCAGGCACAAATGGACGCTATCTATACGGACTTTAGCAAGGCCTTCGACACAGTTCCTCATAACATCCTACTTATTAAGCTCAATCATTATGGTTTTCCGGAAATATTAATATACTGGCTCAAGTCCTACCTTTCTTCCCGGCTGTGTTGTGTGCGTCTGAACAGAAATTTGTCTCCATATTTTAGTCCTACTTCAGGAGTTCCTCAAGGTTCTATTCTGGGACCACTCTTATTTATCCTCTTTATCAATGACCTCCCACCTATGCTAAATTCGTCATCTTTGCTTTATGCTGACGATCTGAAACTATTTAGACAAATAAATAGTACTGCTGATTGCAGCCTTTTGAATAACGATCTGATTACGTTAAGCAACTGGTGTTTATCTAACAATTTCCATTTAAATATCCCAAAATGCCACGTAATGTCTTTCTTATTGAAACGTGAACCTATAGTTTACCAGTATAACATAAACGATATGCCCCTCGCGCGTGTTTCACATTGCAAGGATCTTGGATTCATCTTCGATTCTAAATTAAAGTTTGAGAGACACATCTCTCATGTTATCAATAGGGCTACAAAAATGTCTGGTTTTGTGCTGCGTCATGTCCACATATTTAGTGATATTCACACTGCGTCCCTTCTTTACGTTTCTCTCGTACGAAGTATTTTAGAATACGCTACCCAAATCTGGTCTCCACACCAAGAATATATTACTACTGCCTTAGAGTTAGTTCAGCGAAAATTCACTAAATACTTATTTTACAAGTTTAAAATTCCGTATTGTTCCTATTCAGATCGGCTTAACTTTTTGCGTTTACTATCTCTTTGTGATCGACGTCTTTATTTAGATGAATGTTTCTTATTCAAACTTTACCACCGTCTAATCGACTCATATCTTGTAGACAATATACATTTACGGGTTCCTGCAAGAACTACTCGATCATGTCAAACCTTAGTCACTCCTTTTGCACGTACCGATGTTTATTTTCACTCTGCTATGGTGCGCCTCCCTAGAGGCCACAATAATCTTGAGCTTGGTCCATTTCCTTCTTCATTTTTTAGTTTTAAGTCTTTGCTAAGAGAAAAATTATTTAACACGTAATTCGTTAATGTTTGAATAATTTGTACAGTTCCAACTAATTCATTCAGTATGTTTTTGGTTTTTATCATTATTGTATTCAATATCTTGTAATTGGGCTAACCGCCTGTAAGATTTGGAATTAAAATAAAATAAAATAAAAATAAAAACATAAATTTAATGATCTCAAAAATAAAGCTGGTAAGGAGCTGCATGGATTTCTAAACCGTCATCCTGACTTGGGTTTACGAGAGCCAGAAAATACGTCAGTGGCTCGTGCTGCTGGGTTTAATAGAGTGTCTGTTGGAAAATTTTTTGAACTGCTAGAAAAAAAACTTGATGATTACCCTTTTATTCCAGACAGGATTTATAACTGTGACGAGACAGGTGTTCCGATGGTGCCAAAATCACGGTCCAAAGTGATCGCAGCAACAGGTAAAAAGCAAGTGGGAGCTTTGACATCGGCCGAAAGAGGCACAACTATAATAATTGAAATTTGTTACAACGTTACAAGAACATACCTTCCTCCTATGTTTATATGTCCCAGAAAACGTATGAAGCCCGAACTGGTCAATGGGGCTCCACCGAACTCATGGGCTGAATGTTCATATTCTGGGTGGATCACTGCAGACATTGTCTTAAGACGGTTTTAGGAGTTTGTGAAACTCACCAACACTTCAAAGACCAACCCAGTCATGCTGATTTTAGATGGTCATGCCTCTCACACCCAAAATTTGCAGTTAATCGATGAAGCACGTGAACATAGCGTGAAAATAATAGGCTTGTCAACACACACCACTCACAAACTGCAGTCAGCAGATGTTGGTTTTATACGACCTGTGTGTATTTTTTATGATCAGGCTCTAACAGCGTAGTTTAGATCAAATCCTGGAAAGTATTTTCCAAATTTCTAGTGGCTGAACTCTTTGGGTAAACGTTCATTCGCCTTATAATACACACATTTTTACCGAAGATAACTTCATTGCTGCAAAGGCCATCGAAATCGAATTGAACGCTGAGAAGGAACCTGAAGCTGATACAACCCCAACGCCATTGATAGCAGGAATCTCACAACAAATACTGACAGTTCCACCAACAGTAATGTCGTTAACTCCTCATACTCAAACGGCCAACTGCATTGCTTTAAATTCTTCAACAAACACTCTATCTCAACCAACTGCTACAACCTCATAACTAGTATATTAAGCAACAGTTAATGACTCTTTGGATAATGCGGCATTCCATCTGGTTAGCCCGAAACATTTAATGCCGTATCCATGAATGGTTGGAAAAGAGCCAAGACAAGTTTGAAGAAGAGGAAAAACAGCTATTATTACTGCTTCTCCACATAAAATAAAATTCGAGGAAAGAGAAAACAGTAAGAAACCGAAACCGAAAGTAACAAATAAACAGAAAAGAAAAACAAAAATAAATAAAAGATCTAAAAATGACGATGACGCTCAAAATTCAGATGACGAAGATACAAAATGTCTGTACTGCCACGGCTTGTATTCCGAATCTACTGAAGGATGGATCACTTGCAAGACTCGCGCTAAGTGGGCGCATTATAGCTGTGCAGGAGTGGAAGATAACGATGACGAAGCTGTCCATGTCTGCCCGATTCGTGAAGATGACGACGTTTAAATATTATATACCCTATCTTACCCGAGGGGGTTACCCCGTCTTGCCCTATAGGTAGGGTAAGACTGGGAGATTCAGTTATTTTTTCAAAGTTGATATTTCTATGAGAATTATATTTTTTTGTTTTGACTGAATATAATTTAGGAAGAAAGACTGAATATTTCCTTGATAAAAGTTACTATATTTTGGAATTAAAAACGGCGGGTTTTCTTTATGAAATACCTTAAAGTCCCCATCTTACCTCACCATCCCCTACATGAGAGCCTAGTTTTGCAACTCATTCAAGGTTTTTGCCTCTATTTCAACCGATATACCAAGCTATAAGACGAAAAAGATTATTGTCGATTATTTTATTTGTTTCATGTTCGCAGGCGAATTCTCCTTAATCAAAAGAGCCACCGGGCTTTGTTCATTTGGCAAGCAGACGCGTTTTGACTCGCATGCATCATCTTCAGTATGTGAAGGATGTGTGGAAGGAAATACCTTTACTCATATATAGGTTGCATTGGGGTAAGCAGGTAGGCCTTCTGTTAGGCTGGGTAGAGGATTATCAGAGATATTAAGTTTTGTTTTTGTGGTGTTGAATACCCGTTTGTTCTGGTTCGTCTTACTTCCGTTTTCATCAGAGGATGTGCTATAGTACTGAGGAAATTGCGTCAGAATTTGTAATAAGTTATCCCTTGATTATCTTACCGTCTGTCTTTCTATGTTTATAAATTTCAAGCCTTTCTAAGATGTCAAGCCTGGTTCCATTGCTTCGTTTGTGTAATAATGTCATAGCGTCAGGCTAGTGTGCATGATTTTGTCGCTTCTTCAAGTATTAGAAATCTGCCACAGGAAAACAACACGGAAACTAACGACTAGCAACAAAGAGCAGTTACGATCTTTTTACAAGGTGACTCTAATTACGCGTCGCACTTACAAAACTACATACACGAGCCTACAGCGATGACAAAGGCAATCACATTGTTGCATAAATAAAGCAAAGAACCGAGACATGACATTCTAAAAGGACTCTAAATAAATAAACATAGAAAGACAAACAGTAGCATTAGCAACGAACAACTTATGACAAATTTCAACGCAATTTTCTCAGTACTAGACCACATCTTCTGACAAAGACGGAAGCAAAATCATGTCAAATGGACATTCAACAACACATCATACTCACAATAATCCTCTATCTGGCCTAACCTAGGGCCTACCTGCTTAATTTACCCTGCACCTACATAAAGCCGTTAAGACGTTTAATGGAAGTAGAAATTGGGTGAAGCCTAGTAATTTTAAGTTTGACTACTCAATAAACTTATCAATTTGTTCAAGTTCATGAAAAGCTTTGTAATGGAAACTTGTTCTGTTGTTAAAATGTGTAAAGGACTGCAGCCACGTTATGCTGCCTCAACGAGCCAAGCGTTGGTGCTCACCGAAAAAGACCTGATCTAGGGATGTGTGTATGTGCTGGAATGCCAGCGCCTATGGTATCGGTGTCAGTTTTTCCCCTAGCTTTAAGGCACACAACAAAGAATTTGACATATGTCAGGATGAAGTGGGAGATAGTGGAAATGAATGATTGAAATTGAGTAATTACGTTTATTCACTCTGAATATTCACATGAATGAACTGATCTCTCTGGTCTCTCGTCGCTTACTACCCACTCTACTTGAACGTCCTCTCTCCGCTTGTTCAGTGTTGTCATTCTGGTAATCCAAGCTTCACTGCTTGGCCATCCTACTTACGTTTGACCTCAAGATCCACTGTTGATCGTTCCATATCATCGCGATCGTCTCGGATATCACCTTCGTCACTTGATGAAAATGGATTCAACTCTAGGTATAATGAATACCACCGCTTTATATTGTCAGTTGCAAAGATCCCAGAATAATGCTTCATTTGCATTGTAGTCACGTTATTTCTAATACCCTCTACTGAGTACCGATTATTTGTCAGGATTCTGGCAATAAGATAGAGGCCCTTATATTCAGACTTCAACTTGCATGATGGTGGAAGACGGGTTCGAAATTCCTATCAAATCCCGTTCTCTATAAATCGTTGGCGTCTTTTGTCTACCGTCAAATCGAAGTTTCCATTCCCGTCCACTTTTGATAATGTTATCGGCTACTACTTTTCGTCGCTCTTAAAGTCTCAGCTCTATTCCTTGCAGCTCATCAGAAATAGCTTGAGTGATTCGATCTCTTACGGCATCTCTCAAAGTGAAGTCAAATACCAATTCATGTGCAGAGAATCCAAATGTTGCATTCTTCATACTGTTTAAAGTGAACTGCATTCAGTGGATATGTCATTTCCTTGTGCCCTTAAATACTGGAGTACTGACTGGTTGACCCTCTCATCCTGGCCATTACCTTAAGGTGTTCTCACTGCTATTTAAATATGTCGAATCTGGTTTTCCTTACAATATCGTTCCAGTTCATTTCCTGTAAACGTTGTTGCTCTGTTCGACACCACCCGTTCGGAAAGTCCACAGAAAGCCCCTCATTTTGTTAAGCATCTTAACGACGAATCACGCCTTGGTAGTCCAAACCGCTTGGAGGAATACGAACTTTATAAATGGGTCAGTGATTGCTATTACATATTCATTTCCATTTGCAACTTCGTCCTGGCAGGAAAGACAGCTGTTCTTCCACCGATAGCATCAAGAAAGGCTTCTTAGTGGTGGCATTATTGAGCGCACAAAAATCTACACATATTTGTTTGTTTCGATTTTGCTTCTGGATCATAACAATGCTCTGAACGGGCTTATAACCAATCACCTCTGTTTCAATAGGTTAGGGGCCGGCTTTACGGAATAGCCGTTGATCCAAAGCCAGTCTAGGAGGTAGAATCTCAGCAACAGCCGGTAGAGACCACGGTTACGGGAACTCACCGGCAAGTGATGTAGCTTTCTTGGTCAATAGATAGTCACTCTGCACATCGCCCTCTGTTTGTTTTCCCGAAGTTTCCTTTATGCCTGTCGGAAGAATTATGTATAATGGTTAAATGGTGATGATACTATTACAGTTATGCCAGAGTACATTCACGATTGAAATAAAAGCTTGACAACTTCGGGGCGACTTTTGAAGCACAAATCTTTCTCGTCAAGTGCTAAAAGTGGAATCCGGGTGTTAGATGCCGCGTTCGATAAGAATACTCAGAGATTCTGATGAAATCGCTCATTTTACTCGCCAGCGACGAAGCAACGAGAACTGACCTTCTCTTGGCATCTGACAACTGCCACATTTCCCGAGATATCCTGTCAAATGTGACGAAGATCGCATAATTTCTGCCTGGCAAGCCAGGTGGAATGAGTGCACTAGGGGACGTGTGACATATATGTTTATGCCTGACGTCCTGTCTGCTAGGCGGACACCACACCTTGACTTTTGTCTTGGTTCGGGGCTCCTGCTTACAGGACATGGAAGTCTGAATGAATGGTTGCTTAGTCGTGGGGCTGAGAGTGAGTCTTGGCAACATGTACTATTTGAGTGTCCGGCATATGCCGAGCTCCGTTGGGCATGTGGCATAGACTCACTAAGATCCCCCCCAGAAGTCCATGAGGTTCTAATGGATGAGGAGAAATCCGTGGAGATAAACTCCTATGCCCGACAAGCTTTTTAAAAGCAGCTGCAGCTCTGCTCAGCGGGGAGACTGGTGATTTTGCAAGGTCCTAGGTGTCCTAATATTGCTAGGTAAATGAAACTCGTATTTCCCTAATACAAGGGTTTATTTTGTTTTTTCCCATATACGTATTTCCGTATCTAGTTGATCCCTTCTTCAGTGGTTTGTTTACAACTAAATTTTATTTCCTTACTTTCTAGCTTTTTATACCTTTTATTTTTATTTCATCAATTATTTACTAATTTGTTACATAATATTTCAACATGATTTATTACTACTCGTATAATTACAAAACTATTTACTACTTTTAGTTACCTACTTATTTTATGATCCTCTTAATTAGGGTCTTAAATTCGTTGCCTACATCGTGATTCATCCGTTTACCTCCTTCGGTTCGAGCAATGTTTATGCTTTCGTAGTCATCCAACTGGCTTCGTATTTTGACCATTTTTATGCATTTTGTATCTTTTTGGCTAATTGCATGCCCTTCGTTGATGATGTGCTTCGCTACAGATGATTTGACTTCGTTTCGCTTCTTCTGGACGGCTAGCTCTGCTTCTCTGAGGTATTCTTGTATTCTAGTTGAAATCGGTCTAATCGTTTGCCCAACGTATCGCATATCACACTCGTTGTATTTCACCCCATATATGCCACTTTTTCGGCCTCCGTTACAGGATTCGTCACTGATCCTAGCGTCGTCTTCGTTTTTGCCATTATACTGCTAATTGTTGCTTCTATTCCCGTTTGTTTTAATATTTTCTTTATTTTGTCACTGTGGTTCGATCTGCTTATTGTTACTCGTTTGATTGGCTCTCTGTTGCTGCTCGTTGTTTGTTATGTTGATTTCCTGCTCATTTTCTCTTGATTCTCAATTTTGTTTATTCTTGTTTTAATTGTTTCTTCGTCGAACCCATTGATATTTGCTGTATTTTTTATATATTCGATTTCATTTCTTTTCCGTTCTTGCATTAGTGGTATTGAAGTCGTTCGGTGAATCATCGTGTTATAGGCTGCCATTTTTTGTGAAAAACTATGTTCGGATATTCTGGCGATTGTCCTTTGTGTGTGTGTTGGTTTTCTGTGTATATCGTATTCAATTATTCCGCTATTGTTGATGATCTTGAGGTCCAAGAATGGTATTTCATTATTATCTTCCATTTCCATTGTGAACATTTTATTGCGATGCAGACTGTTGAGCGTTTGGAAGATTTCTTCCAATTTTTCTTTTTTTACTATTGCCAATGTATCGTCGACGTACAATATCTCGTCCAAAAACTTGGCATCCATCCACTTTTTTCTAACCTATCTTCCAATGAGGCCATAAATATTTCGCTCAAAATTGGGGACAGAGGATTGAAGTATCGTCCCGGAACGTGAAGAAATTTTCTTGCATGCACACTTCAGCAAGTTTCTTATATAATTGTACTCGTTTTTACCTTCTTTGTTGTCGTAGTGTTTTAGAAGCCATTTTTCAAATAGTGTAATAGCTTCTCTGGTTGGTGTGCTTGTAAATAAGCTTTTTACGTCGAATGACACCATTATTTCGTCTTCTTTCAGTGTTAATCTCTCCATTAGCTGTGGTAGTTCGGTCAAATTTTTGATGGAAAATTTACTAACTGGTTTTTCCATCCTTTTTACCTCTTTTACCAGCCATCTTGCTATACCACTTGTTGGGGTGTTGTTCGCTGTTATGTTTCTCTTCTGACTTCTTCTTTTGCTTCGTTGTTGCTGAATCGGATTGCTGCCTCCACTTCCACTATTACATCCTCCTTTTTTGAATTTAATTTTGATGCATGGTTTAAGCCTAAGTTTAGAAATGCTAATTGTTCTGCTTTAAACTCTTGATGTGACCTGTTGACTACAAAATTTGGTATGGTTTCCACATTCGTTGGTTTTCTTGTTGATTTCTTCCTATTCAGTGCCTCGAACTTTTTCTTGAGTATTGCTCTTTTCTTACGCCTTTCACATTCATAAGCTGCATCCATCTTTTCCAATATTTGAAGCATTTCACCTTTCCTTCCTTGTTCCATACTTGATAACTCTCAGTGCGCTTCGCAGGCATTCAAGTTCATGTTATCGAGTTTTGCGTATAATCTCTTTATACTAGCTTTCATGGCCTGTGCTTCAAATATGTACTTAAGTTTTCGTGGTAGACTTCCTTGTATTTTAACTACATGACTTTTCGGTGTTAATTTCTGTTCTAGGCACTTTTTCAAAAAATATATATCTTCTCTGATGCTTGCCATTGATTTTCTTACTTTAAGAAATTTATTATACTCAGAATTGAGCCTGGTCGCCATTTTCAAGTTGTGGATTTTCTGAGTTTTGACCTCGTGCTATTAATTGCTAAGTAAATGAAACTCGTATTTCTAGTTGACCCCTTCTTCAGTGGTTTGTTTATAACTACATTTTAACCATACGAGTAGTAACAAATCATGTTGAAATATTTTGTAACCAATTCGTAAATAATTAATGAAATAAAAATAAAAGGCATAAAAAACTAGGGAGTAAGAAAATAAAATTAAGTTGTAAACAAACCACTGAAGAAGGGGTCAACTAGACCCCGAAATACGTACACTACCGGTCAAAAGTTTGAGACCACTATGAAAAAATATGAGAAAACAAATAAAAGTCAAGATATTTAAAAATTTATGTAAAACTGGATTTATTATCATTTTACACACAAGATTTAAAACTAAAAAAAAGAAGAAGTCTTGACGAATACAGTGTTCTTAACAAAATACACACAAGAGAGTTTAAACAGATTTTTCGTCGAAATATCCTCCTTTGCACTTTATGACTTCTTTTACTAATCTAGGCATGCGGGCAATTAATTTAACTATAGTCTCTTGCGAGATATTATTCCAGCTTTCCTCCAATGCATTCCACATGGCCTGCTGTGAAGATGGACACTGTTCCCGAAAGTTCAATGGGATTAAGATCGGGGCTTTGAGGTGGCCAGGTCATGTTTTCTAATACTTTTTCCGACTGTTTTTTGTCTGAATAGCTTCTAAATAATTTCGAACTTTGTTTTGGATCATTGTCCTGTTGGAAAATAAATCCACGGCCGATTAACTTTATTCCGGAGGGAATGGCGTTTTTCTCCAAAATTTCTTTATATTGCTCCTTTTTCATTATGCCTTTGATTTGGACTAGATTTCCAATCCCATAGCCAGAGAAACAACCCCAGACCATAACAGATCCGCCACCATGCTTGACAGTCGGCACTACACACTGCGGCATCATCTTTTCTTCGGCTCCAAAGAACTTTTCTGAAGTCTTCTTCGGTCCAGTCTCGATGGGTTAGGGCCCATTGCATCCGTTTCTTTTTATTCTGCGGTTTTAACAGAGGTTTACGCACAGCAACGCGGCCAAACAACTTGGCGTCTCGCAATCGTCTTTGCACTGTAGACACTGACACAGGTTTTTCCCGAGATTTGTTGACATCTACACGAATTTCTGGGGCTGTCAGACGTCTATTCCACTTGCTGGTCACCACAATAAATTTGTCTTCACTAGAAGTTGTAGCTCTTGGTCTCCCAGAGCGCGGACGATCTTGATTAGTGCCGGTTTGTTTGTAGCGCACAATAGTGCGATGAACACAAGTCTTCGATAACTTGAGTTGACTCGCTATCTGACTTTCAGATTTGCCTTCGTTCTGGAGAACAACGATGGCAGATCGCGTTTCAACACTAACTTCCGGAACTTTTCCCATTTTAGAGATGTCTTCACTGTAGGAACCACAAGATCAGACTAACTGTGGATAACTGTAAATAACCAGACAAATGCAAGGTTAAAATAATAATTAAAAATATTTTGAGAATTTAGAACAATTGTATTGTAAGTTGATGTAAAAAAAAGAAGCGCCAGCTGCGGTAATGAGGTAATAAATTTTTAACAATTGATCTGTTGGCCTACCTCTTCCGCGGCTAACATTGATGTTTGGATACAATGCTTGTTTATTGCCCTTTCCTTGGCTTCTATACAAAAGAATTAGCTTTTAGGCAATCTTTATGAACAATAGAATATGCAGTTGTGCAGATTACTATTTATCACCAATATTTTCTAAAATATTTACTAATAACAAAAGTTTTTATTAGTGGTCTCAAACTTTTGGCCGGTAGTGTATATGGGAAATAATTAAATAAACCCTTGTATAAGGGAAATACAAGTTTCATTTACTGAGCAATTAATAACACGAGGTCAAAACTCAGAAAATCCACAACTTGTTCTAATGTCTGTGGTCGTCTTGTCGTGATCGTCTTGTTGTGATTGTCTATGGTGTTGGTAGGTGGTGGTTCCTGGTGCCGGCTAGTTTGAGAAAGGTGCTGGGTAGTAAAGTAGGCAACCGCAAGGCGATGGACCAGAACTGGGGAGCTAGATCTACAAATCCTTGGGAAGTGCCGTTCCCACGGACCCGAGGCTGGGACACCAACCCATCACCGTTGAGAGCGAAAATTTGGTAGCGACACTCGAATGGAGTGCCGTGACAACCTGAGCAGAGGTTTGATCTGCACCACGGGTCAAGGGGAGCCCATGACAAGTTACTGTCACCCCTTACAAGGTGAGCAGCCTATCCTGGCTGGAACGTGGTGGTTTGTGGTTTTTATTCTGTGGCTAGATAGGAGATTAGCGCACCAACCAGTGTGTGGCGGCTTCTCAACTGGGGTTACTGGAACCTTGTCTTTGGATGAGACGCGTTGGTCACCGCTTGCTTCGACCCTGTCTGTAGAGACCGTGAGGTTAGGCCTATTTGTGGTAGGGACTCACGTTAGACTTTCGACTTTATGTCATCCGCTCCATTTACACGAGTCTTCTTCACTTTCGATTCAAATCCGACTGATGTAGAAGCCTAAAGCGGCATTGCCAAGTATGGAAGTTATTAATATCTTGCTCTTCCACATAGTCTTAATGCAGCTGGTCCCACGCGGACAGAAAGTACTTCGGCAAAAACTCCGACGCACTTAAGGGGTAGCCAGTCTCAGTATTCAATCCCAGGAAACAAATATTGTCTGCCATTAAAATTCGATGATTGCAATGGATACTGTAGATGTAACATATCTTCAATCCTCGCAGATTTATCTAGCCTAACGTTAGGTTCAAAAATATTTTGGCAGCACAATTTAGATTATTCAAATCAATTTTTTCTGCAGCTTGAAAAACTCCTAGAAGAAATTTTTTGCCACTAAAATACTTTGAACTAGGGAGCCACTGCGCCAAAGGTGAGTGCTCCTATTACCACAGGTGATGTCAGCAATGGCATAGTGATCATGCAAAAT
This sequence comes from Odontomyia ornata, assembly GCA_963969285.1. Taxonomy (NCBI): domain Eukaryota; kingdom Metazoa; phylum Arthropoda; class Insecta; order Diptera; family Stratiomyidae; genus Odontomyia; species Odontomyia ornata. The sequence continues at coordinate 309,851,747 of OZ017740.1, forward strand.
CTTTTTTTTTTCATATATTTTTGCAACGGTATTTCATAGCTGTGAAACTACTGCAAATGCCTTTTTTATGGAAGCATAAAAAAATCAATAGAATCGCCATAAAACTGAATAAATGTTATCATTTCCCCTTTGATTCGATAAACATGCATTCTTAATTCGTTCCCAATGCATTTACATGTTTAACCGCCTCGGCATAATTTCTGCAAGCACTTCAAACAATTTTATTATTCAGGCCCCTAATCACCGATAATTAAAATGCAATAATGTCTAGACAAAATACCATACATGTACTATACTCGTAGTCAGCAAAGTACCAATATAAAACTAATTGTTTGTATGTTTCTTCTGCAACGCGCATCGACACAAATAACTCAGCGTACTACTATCGATGCATGTTTGTTGCATTTAGCATCGGGTGCGATTGATACTACTCTGCATTTATGATTAATCACGCATTTTCTTCATACCGCGTTTGGTTTAAAGTTTACGGTCAAGTGTAGCGTGAAAATGCATAATCAGCATAAACATATTAAAATACGCTATTTAATGTGCCAACGATAAACATACACATTTGGAATAATGATCAGAGAAGCATTACAAGAAGCCAAAGCGCTCGAAGATTTAGATACAATGATCTGTAAGCTACGAACGTACTTACTTATACTTATCTACAATATGCATTGAACAGCAGGTTGTTTTATATTCGCGCGCGCTTTTAAGTGCATATGAGGAAATTCATTATTTTGAAGTTGTTCGATGACGGTTGTGCCAACAATGTAAATGAGTCAATTCTGCGATGATTGCTTTATTTTGGTATTGTTAGAAATGATGCATTATTATTAACGATTGCCGGTCTGAGTAATGTTTGAAGATTTATCCGTTACCAATTTTGTGTTATTGAATATTTTGTATTGCAATAGTTCAATGAAGTTGGTCAAAGTTGTTGGGGAATGACTTCATCACAGAGCAGGCTTTCTGAAGTGTTTGGACCATCTGTTCTATTATTGGTATGGCCTCATCATTTCTGTTGAGAGAAATATAATTGAATTTATTGCAGTCACTTTACGTGCAACCAATAAATCACTCTAGATGCCGTTATCTTCATTTTCACTATGATGCTTTTCAGTCCGTTACTTTTGCGCTGCTTATACATTCTCTCTACCTTCTCTTTTAAAAAGGATTATTTGTGCACCGTACGGCTTGAGATACGGTGTACCGTATGGCTAAGTACTCAGGAGGATATATGGCCCAGTAAAGCATGGAGCAGATCGGGCTCATCGTTACAGCAACGACTTTTGTAATCTCTCTGATGACCCACTTGTATCCGCACAAACTGCAATGGGCAGAACATGTGGAGAGAATGGAAGAGCACGAACGTTGAAGGATCGAACGTAAAGGAAACGTCCAGCTGAAAAACCGAGGAGACGATGGGAAGATTAAATCGATGCTGAGAGCAAATCCCTGCTTGGGATTTCCAATTCGCGAACGAGATCGCAGAACCGCGATGTTTGGAGGCAAATGACCGAATTGGAGTTACGACATAAATGATGATAATGATAGCTTGGGATAAATTAGTGCTGAGCGTAACCTGAATTCGACGAAACTGTTAGTTCACATAACAAGTTCGAAATATGCATCCTGCCTTACCAATCTTGTTGAACTAACGTATTGTCAACTGGTACCACTAAGGCTTACTACTAATGCCTCCAACCTTATGGCCGACCTAGAACTAAAGTATAAGATAAAAGGAAATTTGCTGTTTCTGGCGATTCTCTAGAGGGACCTGACAGAACCTCTAGGTTGACATGATCACAACACATGACGACATCTACGAAATCTACTTTTGTAGATGCACATTTCATCTGCTCCCACTGCCAGAACTTCGAAAATCTGCTAAAATGCATGTACGATAGCATCAAAGCTTGATAAGCTTAATTCAGACAAAAACCAGCTTCTTTATAAGCAACAAATGCAGACTAGGTCTAATGACGAAAGTTTTGCAGAAATGGCCAATTGCTTTGATGGATTGGCCTCAAAAATAAATAACTCCAGTATCAGTTCTAGCAAAACCGAAACAATGTTTGAAGAACTAAAGAGTGCGCTTATTTCAATTAAAGATAATTGTCGCAAGATGACCTAAATTGAAAGTAAGCTGGAAGAACTGAAAGATGCTTTAGGAGTGAAGGATGGATCGATCAATTATCCGTTTAATGCATCGGCTTCCTTGTCATATAGCACTATCGGTACTCGCCTGCGTGATTTGGAAAAGATGGTTTCTGATATCGATAGCAAAATTTCCAACCAAATTCTAAATTACCGAAAATTTTGGAGGAACAACTGCTATGAGCCATTAATAGTATGGAAAAATATTTGCTTGAAAAAATTAACTCGAAAGGAAATTCAACGCCATCATAAAATTACGAGCTGATAATCGCAGAATTTAAGCAAGCAGCAATGGTCAACTCTAGCCACAAAGAAGTGAAGGATGCTTCTACATCTCTTATGAAGAAAATATTCCCTGTCGCAAATATACAGTCGGCCAAATCTCCTGTTTGGTGTACAAATAACATTATCCAATTTGGCACTTCCTGGTCGGAAAAGGAATGGAACAGGCAGATCGAGAAAATTAAAATGGCGAATTCGGAAAAATCCTGAATACCAAGTATTTTTCGTCAAAGGAGCTCCAAAGTCGGCAGATGTTGTGTGGATGAGGAAGTTTCTCAAATTTGAGCTTTTACTTGAAAACTGTTCTGTAGAGTTGGTGCAACGCAAGTACAAATTCTTCAAAGTATCTATTCCTGCACGATATGCCAAGGATCTATTCCTGCACGATATGCCTGGATGTTCATCGATCTACAAGAGGATAACAAGTGCCAGAACTGGAATGGAATGACTTTTAGGAAGTGGAAATCCAAATCTAAATTCACTAAAAGTAAGACGATTGATCAAAATAAAAATAAAGATGATTTTCAGAAATTTTTAAAAACCGATAAAAAATGTATTCAAAATTTAATGAAAAGTAGAAGATCTTCAACATCCAATATAGTTGGATCGTCACCAAGGACTTACTCTTCTGATATGATTCAGTCTTATTCTCAGACGTCGACTTTCTCTTCAAATGATAGACACTTGGAGAGACAAATTTCCACTGAAACTCAGATCACTCAGAGTAATGAGTTGCAAAATTCTCCTCTGGTTGAACCGATAATTGCACCTGTTAATAGCCTCTCGCAAAAAACTTCTGTACAATCAACTAAACTTACACCTTACTCAAATTTTGTCCGTGGTGATACGTTGACTCCGTCTTCTGAGGGTATAATCCTTGTTCCACCTGTTTCAGACACTCCGATCTCTACTATCAATGTCAGTCACTTAGACCCACTAAACCCACCTCCTGTGAAGTTGGCTACAGATATGAAGGATAATCTTGAGAGAAGCTATCTACTTTCTAGACTTAGGGACCAAAAATTGTTTGATTGCGTTTGATTTTATCTTGCTTACATGCACAAAGCCCCTGAATCAACCTGTTTCGATGGTAAAACCAAAATTAATCTCAAAGTACTAATTCAGCAAGAAGGCCTGCCTATTGAGATTGAGTCATTACGCCATCTTTTTGTAAAATATCACGAGTAGCTTGGACTTTCTGCTGACCAAGCAAAAAAATGATCTGGAAACATACGCTTTACACGTGAGATATAAGCATGTCTCTAAGCTCCAAAAAGCAAGAGAAGAGTTTAAAAAATATCATTCCTAATACTAACTTACCATTGAATAGTATTAAACTCGTTTACCATAATTGTAGCGGTATGAGAGGGAAAATAAATAAATTATACCTTGATGCTAAGTCCTGCCATTTTAATGTATTAACGTTCACCGAAACCTGGCTACATGATGGTTACATAAACGAAGAAATTCTAGACAATAGCTGGACCATTTATAGAGCTGATCGTGACTACTCATCCACAGGGCCTAACCAAAGGTGGCGGAGTGCTGATTGCGATCAAAAGTTCCATGGCCTCTGAAATCGTTGATACTACCTCCTATAAAACTTTTGAACATAAGGTGGTTCGAATGCGCTTAGGCAAGTGGTTTTTATACATAGGGGTATTTTAAATTCCATCAAAATCTGACGAAACCTCCTACGAGAAGATATGTGAAATTATAAATTCGATTGCTGCATCTCTAGAGGAACATGATCAATTATAATTTTGGGAGACTTTAACCGCCCTAATTTAGCTTTTACTCCTGGTGAAACTGATAACCAATTTCTACCAGTAAACCTCTCAAATACCATCAATCTTAATCTAATCAATGCCTTTTATGGTAATGACTTACAACAAGTATCACTGGCTCCCAACCAAAACGGAATTTTTACCAATGCTTATGAGGATGTTGTGGTAAGTCCAACCAATGACAGAGAGAACCTTTTCTCTAACACACGAAGCCATTTCGCTTCTTCGGTTGAACTTCCCATATCTGATGTAACTTTTTCCCGAACGAACAATGACTGTATTGTATTTGATTTCTTAAATGCTGGTTATAATAGCATTAAATTTTATCTTGCCAGTATTGATTGGAACTATCTTTCAAGTTTAAATTTAGAGGAAGCAGTCTCTTCATTCTATATAACACTCTTCGAATGCATTGAGACTCATGTTCCTAAAATAAAGAAAAAACCCAAAGTTTCTGAGCCCTGGCTTGATCGGGACCTTCGACATCTGCAGAATCAAAGGAACAAGCTCAATAAATTAATGAGAGATAACAACTTTGACAAAAGCCTTAAGATTAAATATGATGAGCTGGCTATGGAATTCACTATAAGATCTCGCGAAGCATATGATCAATACATCAATTCAACCGGGGAAAATATTATTCGTAATCCCAAAGAATTTTTCAATTTCGTAAAAACCAAGCAAAAAGCCACAGGATTTCCAACATCAATGTATACGGTGAAAGTGATTCAATTTGCCCTCAAATTATATGCAGTCTTTTTGCCGAGCATTTCCAAGAGGTTTTCCGCCCGGGCACCAATTCTTCTAGCATACCAATTTGCCATTCAATGACAGCACCATTCATTGATGAAATGAGTTTGTCAAGTGAAGATATCGTAAACGCTTGATATTAACAAGGGATCTAGACCTGACTCTCTTCCACCGAGATTTCTTTTTGAGTGTATACATCAAATCTCTTCCCCTCTGTTTATTCTAGTCAACGCGAGGGGCTTTTCCAACTGTCTGGAAGTCTTCTCATTTGACTCCGGTTTTCAAAAGTGGCGATAAGCGGTCTATAACAAACTATAGAGGTATTGCGATGCTATCAGCTATTCCAAAGTTGTTCGAAAAAATTGTTTGTGATAAGCTTACCACGTCGGTTGCACCACGTTTAAACGAACAGCAGCATAGTTTTTGCAAAGGTCGATCAACTACCACTAACCTAATGCTTCTTACCTCAACTATTTTCTGCGAAATGGAGAAAGGTAACCAGATTGACGCTGTCTACATGGACTTCACCAAAGCTTTTGATCGAGTCGATCATGGAATTTTGATCTCCAAACTTCTGAAGTTCGGCATCTCTGGGTCCTTACTGAGTTGGATTGCATCATACCTAAATATTCAAACACAGTTTGTAAAATTCCAGGGCACTTTTACAAGAGAAATTATTGCCTCTTCTGGAGTGCCACAAGGTAATCACCTGGGTCCCCTTTCATTCAATATCTTTATTTCCGACTTGTCTGAAATTTTAAGTAACGTACCTCATCTTCTGTATGCTGACGAGCTCAAAATATACCACACCGTCAATTCCGATTAAGAGGCTATTTTTCTGCAAGCCAAAATAAATTCATTATTGAAATGGTGTAACGATAACAGGCTTTATCTAAATTTTGGAAAGTGTTATGTTATAAGCTTCTCGAAAAAAAAATTCAGTACGTGAGATGCGCGGTATGAGGGCACTCGTTATCCTAGAGAAAAATCGCACTTCGTGCTGGTTTAGGAACCCATCGTGCCGTTATTTTGTGATATTGAAAGTGTTCGTGGATAATAGACACTATATTACCAATATTTATGCCGAACTCAGCCAAAATGTCTCAAATATTCATCCTACGGGCCTCCAAAATGAGTTGTTCTACGCGAAAAATGTCTGGTGTGATGCTGGTTCTCAGTTGACGATCATGTGGCTCATTCTCGATAGTTTTGCGACTATTCTTGAATGCTTTGGCCCACACAGCAGCCCTACTCAGGCACTCACTACCGAATTGGTTTTGCAAACGCAGAAAAATTTCCATGTTTTTAACGCTTTCCCTCGCTAAAAAACGAATGACAATACGTTACGCAAAGGCGGTTGGCACTTGACGTTCACTCATGGTCGTAGCATGCGCATGAAACTTGCACTTCCGACGAAAACGACGCCACACTATTCATAAGGGACACAGCTATCATATACTCAAGCCACGACCTTCAAAACATACACGCGCGCCATCTACAGCGTTTGTCTCGATCATATTTGAACCTCCCTTGTATTTACATGCCAGAACATTCAGACCATCTCTGCGACATACAGGTATGATCGCGACCAGTAATTCTTCACAAACTCCCTGGATGTTACAGTTACCGATAGAGCGCCTTGGTTTGCGCTCAAAGTGAATTTAGTCGCAGAGTATTATTATTACGAAAAAGGAGGAAATCTTCACTGCAGAATCGCTCAGGACAAAAAGATGACTGATTGAACGACATTGGGTGCATGGCATTCTATCGAATAGGGGCTACTTTGAAGGATGCCATGGGCCGGATAACGAAAAATAATACCAGTGCGCAGATATAAATACTGGATACTTTCCGGACAGGCCACGTAGAAGCGTAAAATATTTTCGCCATTATCTGAAAGCCTTCTTTAACATATAAGCTTTGATGGTAGCGTTCCTACCGTCCACAGAAAAGAGCTACCCTGTCTCCAACAACACAACAAGAAAGTAAGCACACACTCAATGTAGCAAATGGAACAAATTCACTTTCACGAACTTCACAAATGTTTGCTTTAAAAGTCTTGCCGCTGTATTAGCTGCCCGTTTTTCCTTAAAAAAGATTTTAAACGTCAACATCAACTGAAGAGGCTGCGACAGGACTGTGCTGCAGATATAATTCTTTATAAACTTGCATACTCTTTCAGGAATATTGTGCTGCAGTGGAAATTACGATGGAAATTACTTTGAGTTAGGGAAATGGAAATTGACGTTGACCTTGAAAAAAATTTTCTAAATAAAAGCCGAAAATGATTTTTGAATGCAAGCACTTAAGCGGGCAAAATTGAATGAGTCAAATACAATTGACTCACAAAAGATTGTGCGCTTATACGTTCTGTGCACTTATCCGTGTTCCACTTTTTCAACCGCAAATATATGAAAAATACCCGAAAAAATTGGTGTACGCGTTGCCTGTGTACTTATGTATTATTTGCATTTAAGCGGTTTGCACTTATCCCGGTTTTACTGTACCTTAAAAGTCGATATCAGTGGGTGTAGGATGTATGTTCTGAAGCACTTTTTCCATACAAACTTCAAATGTTGTCGAGGGTGTGTGTCTTGGATGTTGGGGTGCTTGTATTAGGGTGGTATAGGAAGGTGCCTGAGATAAGAAGGCATCAGTCCGGAATAGGTGTGAATGTCATGGATGGTTGCGGCGAGCGTGTGTGTCTAGGGTATGTGGATATGTGTATCAGATTAGTGTAGATGTGGGCCTTAGGTATGTGGATATGTGCATAGGATTGGTATAGGTGGGTGCCTGAGATAAAAAGGTATGATAGGTGTGGGTCTCTTGGGTGGTTGCAGCGGGGGTTTGTGTCTAGGGTATGTGGATATGTGTATCAGATTAGTGTAGATCCTACGCCGAAGTGCTGCGGGCTATCAGTGCGATAGTAAGGCCCGAAGACAAAAACATTGCCATTAAAGCAGTACGACCAACGCGGTTGGGCCACATGCTAGTCGAATTCGAAGCAGAGGCCGACAATGGAGAAGCATTCTGCGACGTGGCTAAGAAAGCCCTCTGCAAAAACGCAACTATAGCCTCACTATGATAATGGCTATGACCACACCGCACAAGTATGCAAAGGATGCGATAGGAGTTCCTTATGTTACTAATGCGGTGAAATAGGACATAATAGAAAAGAATGTACCAAGAAAGCACACTGTATTCTTTGCAAGGATGCTAATCCAAGACCGAATTTAGGGCACGTCTTGGGATTAGGGAAATGATGGGTTTTCCAGGCCAAGGCAAAATCAGAACTTCGATGACCCGTATCCTGGGGCTAAGCCTATACCAAAATTTAAATGCCCAAACACAGCTTGAGCAGTTTGCAGGGGACATGAAAGCCTACTTTTCGTTGCTGAGCGAGCAACACCATGATAAAAGTTCTGCATCCTGGTATCCTGATGAAACTGGTACTGCCGCCATCTGGGTTCGGAACAGTGGTTTCCAGATAGTGAGTTGTGGACGGGGGATAGTTTCGTGTGCATTCAGTGCTTAATGACTTGAACTTTCCCATTAAACATTCTAACAATAAACGTTGAATCCTAAAAAAGGCGAAAGGCAATCCTTTTTAAATTATTTCGTTTATGATTTTATACAAGGTGTTATATTATAATTACTCATATGCACTGACTGAATGCAACGTTATAAGTTCAACCTATTTAAGACTCTACTCGAACGTTCTTCTAAATGACGCTTGGAATTATCCTCATGACCGATTTTCTTGAAAAAACGATTTTGAAGCCACTTTAAAAACGATTATGATTTTTTTTTCTAGATCTTATTTTATGTTTCATGTATTTCAGGGAAAAGTGGGGGTGACTTTATCATTACCATCTCGTAAATCATTTGTGGAAATCCTTAAAGGACAAACTCACACTTTTGAAACACTATTGGCAGCGATCGTATGGTCCATATCCACCCAAGCCCTTTTCACCCACAAGCAATTAAGTTGACCCTCAGAATTGCTCTACCCTTGTAAATTCTCGGCAATAAACATGTAACATTACCTCGCCTAGTTTTCAATATAAGATTAACTTTGCGGCAATTTCTTACCTGCTTTTATTGTTAGAAGATATAGTCCTTAATGACTTGAACTTTCCTATAAATAAACGTTGAATCCTAAAAAAGGGGAGGGGCAAACCTTTTTTAACTACTTCGTTAATGATTTTATCCCAGGTGTTATATTATAATTACCCATATGCACTGACTGAATGCAACGAAGTTCAACCTTTATAAGACATTTTTGCTGGTGGATTGCAATCAAATAGCTTCAGCTCGTTAAACCGTTCAGAACGATGGAACTCAACGAATCAATTTCTGTAGAGTCGGACGTATTGCTCGCAAAATTTAATCTATTGAATAAAATGTTCACACCACCATTTAATCTTTCTTCAATTTATCTCTCATCTCTTCCCTACAGTTTCAAAATCGAAACCGAAATCAAAGGACATGTGGAGCTTTACTACGAAGGTATCAGGGAATGCCTTGAAAACTGGATCTCACTGAAAGTGGCTTTGTAATCAAAGGATAATTCTGGTGTTTTCGCGAAAGTGGATGTGAGCATCAACAATCAATCGAAGAATCAAAAAATTGAAAAAAGCAGCAGAAGATATCACCTCGTCGTTTCTCCGGATTTAAACTTGAGGTTCCCAAAAATGGCACGAGTTGAAACAATGTTAACACCACGATTCAAATTTCTACGCCCGGAAGGACCATTGAACGTGATGGTAACCATTCAACTGAAAACTATGGCGGATCGATGGATTGCTAATCTCTTCAATCAACCGTTTCGACATATGCTTTCTCAAGCTCACGACAGACCGGAATTCGATGTGGAGTTTTCAGTGCAAGGAGTACGCTTTTTTTGTGGTAGGGAGGTGAATGCTACTTATGCACAGAGTGTGGGACTCCCATGCGCGACTGGACTACCCACTAAACACCTCCCCAGTCAACCTGAGAACCCAGCCTGGAACCGTTTGACACATTATTTCGGGCCAGGTCTCGTTTTGTTACGCCGTGGGGCGCCTTCAAGCTGGGGAGTCCCTTTCCTAGCGGGAGGGGAAGAGGAAATGCCAGAAGTGCGATCCCCCAGCCCCAGCTGCTGTGAGTCCCTGTTATATTTTAGGACTGCCAGAGCATAATGTGCCACCTGGTTACATTTGTCAACCGATTCTAGCATCACCGCAACTATATTATCCGGGGTGAGCTCTCCCGTCTGCCTGTAGAGTTCCCTTGGCAGCCTGACAGTGACAGGCATTGTCTTCCTCTCCTGGGCAAAACCGACAGTCGGGAGACCGTGACTTACCGATCTTATGCAGGTAAGACTGAAAACACCCATGCCCGCTCAAAAGCTGGGTCAGATAGAAGTCAGTCTCACCATGCCTTCGATTAAACCGCGGTCTCACATCCGGGATGAGGTGCGCAGTCCACCTTCCCTTCGTGCAATTGACCCAAGACTCGTGCCAATCGTTGAGCGAGCGCTGTCTCTCCTCGTGGACAACCATCTCCCTCGCATCCTCGTTTCGGCGCAGGTAAATAGCGCGGCGGTCTCTAGCAAGGAGGGCGACAGGTATCATGCCTGCAATAACTCTCACCGCCGAATCAGAGACTGTTGGATACGAAGATGCAATTCTCAGTGCTCCTCTTCTCTGTACCTGTGCCAAACGATTTCGGTATACCTCCTTGCTGAGAGCGTCGCCCCATACCTCTGCTCCGTACAGTAGCACTGACCCTACAGCACTCATCAAGAGGCTGTAAGGTCAGTGCTACTGTACGGAGCCGAGGTATGGGGAGTACGCTTTGCAGCTCATTGTGAAGTGCTTATGTGTAATTCAGTATTGAAAAATATCCTTCAACGCATGGAAATGATAAACGGCAGAATCATCCGGATGCCACATCCTCGACGTGAAATACTTGAAGTGCTTTTAATTGATTCGTATCTAAAATTAAATTGATTTTGCAAAGGATGTTTCCAATATCGCCGAAGTAACGATGCTATGTGTTGCGATACGCCTTTCTTGAGCGTCATCTGACATTAGATATGTATTCCTGTATCTTTGAGATACTTTCAAGAATTTGTAATGGATTTAGTATTAGTTTCTGTCTTATCCATTTTTACAACCCCTTACTGGTTAATCGTGCAAACGATCATGAAAATTCAATTCAAAACATGTAAATTATCGTCTTAATCAAAGAACACCATGTCTGTCTTATCTAAATCGTAGGTGTACATTGATGTAAATTCAAGTGAAACGACTAGTGGGTAAATGTTGAAATATTTATTAGACCGCACTCCATGTATGTGTTCCGTAGAGAATTGGAAAGCATGTTTGCTGTTTTAAGTCTATAATCTTTTTTCAGATAAGTTTTGTCGATGAACATGATTTTTAGCAATGTAAATTGGGTTAAGCGGTACTAAATACATGTAAACTTAGATTAAATCGAAAAAATATTGCATTAGATGAATCCTTTAATCTTCTAAATAAATGATTAATTTTATAATTAGTTTTTTAATAAATTACGCTTTATATGTGAAATAACATATCATAAGGCCAAAGATTATTTCAATTGTCGTTCAAAAATGTCCTCCAGCTCGATTAAATTTCATAAATGCAAAATCGCTTTGCTCATCAAATCCGATCGGCTTCAAATCAGTGAGAAGACTGCTTAAATCGTGTATCCTCTTCAAGGATGTTCTGTTTTTACTGAGGTTGTCAGCTTCTTATTTAAGACGCCTAAGGTAAACCAAACGGTTCAAATAAAACATAAAAATACATAGTTATAAACGCTATAAAAACATGAAGGAAGTTTTCATTTTCGTAGTAGAATCTCTTTTGGGCCTTCGCTTCGTGCAACAAGTGCAATATTGACCGCGCCCTCCAATTTTGGAATCCGAGTTGCGATAAATTGTCTGTATCGACCAAATCAGACCAGCGGTTCCCCACTGGTTTCCACCGCCCTCCTCCTATCTGCTTTTCATCCATATGATTCACGTGGCCAGCCCATTGCAGTTTCCACAGTCTTACAATTGTTAAGACCTCCGGCTCGTCAAAAATTTCATACAGTTCATGGTTGTATTGAGCTTGCCATTGGGTCTCGTCTAGCTTCGCTCCAATCATTCGCCTCAGCTCCTGTTTTTCGAAGGTATTCAATATGTTTGTGGATGTTAAGTTAGGGTCCAGTATAGCATTGCACAGGTATTCTCACAGATTTGTATATAGTTTCCTGTGTATTCAACTTGTTTTCAAGATCATCAAAACTGAATTAAATATTTTATCTGTAAGCTGTATTCTTCGGCATATTTCGTCTCTTCCACTACCGGTTCTCTTGACTTTGGCGTCCATTCGTCCATATTTTCGATACTGTATTCGCCAAGTGTGATATTTTGTGGTTCTCTTGACTTTGGCGTCCATTCGTCCATATTTTCGATACTGTATTCGCCAAGTGTGATATTTTGTGTATTTGAGGTATTTTTCTTCAACTTTGAGCTTTGTTTCATTCTCATTGATTTGTGGCTACTAGATTTTCTTCGCTGTCGAGTTTCAAGAAAAGTAATTTGGCGTTTATCGTTCGCATTGGCTTGACTTGAATAGTAACATACCTCCTGTATCAACAGGTAGCCTTCTAATATTGTATTCCAGAGCCAAATTGAATAGCAATGGAGTCAGCCAATCTCCATGCTTTTTTTGGGAGTTGAATGTCATTTAAGCACTGAGTTTGGGACTCCCACGCTTGCAATTGACTAGATTACCCACTAAATACCTCTTCTGACAACTCGAGAATATAGCCTGGAACCCTTTGACACATTACTTCGGGCCAGGTCTCGTTTTGTTACGCCGTGAGGCACCTTCAAGCTGAGTATTCCCTCTTTTAGCGAGAGAGGGAGGGAAAGAGTTATTGCCAGGCAAGCGACCCCCCAGCCCCAACATCCCCGGCTGCTGTGAGTTCCTTTCATCTTTTAGGACTGCCTGAACATAATGTTCCACGTGGTTCCATTTGTCAACCGGTTCGAGCATCACCGCGAGTATACTAACCAAGATGAGCTCTTCCGTCTCCTTGTAGATGTCTTTTTGCAGTCTGTTCCATTTCGTGTAGGCAAAAAATGTATGGCAGCCACTGTCTTCTTCTTCTAGGTAAAACCGACAATCGGGAGACCGTGAATTACCAGTCTTGTGCAAGTAAGACTGGAAACACCCATGCCTCCTGAATAGCTGGGTCAGATAGATATCAGTCTCACCATATTTTCAATTTAGCTATAGTCTTACAATTTGGATGAGGCGTGCAGTCCACCTTCCCTTCGCGCAATTCAACCAAGACTGCTGCCAGTTGTTGAGTGAGCGCTGTCTCGCTTCGCGGGTAATCATCTAGCTTGGGTCCTCGTTTCGACGCAGGTAAACAGCGTGGTGCTCTCTAGCCAAGAGGGCAAGTTCACCTTCCCTTCGTGCAATTCACCCAAGACTACTGCCAGTCGTTGAGTGAGCGCTGTCTCTCATCGCGGGTAACCATCTCACTTGCGTCCTCGTTCCGACGCAGGTAAACAGCGCAGCGCTCTCTAGCCAAGAGGGCAACAAGCATCATGCCTGCAATAACTCCCACCAACGAATCAGAGACTGTCAGATACGTAGATGCGATCCTCAGTGCTCCCTTCTCTGTACCTGTGCCAAGCGTTTTCGTTACACTTCCTTACTAAGAGCGTCGCCCATATCGATCAAGCGTGACTCATCTGGCGTCTCCAGTCTCAGTAGCCCATCGTAACAAACGTTCCACAGGTCTGGAGCAAGGATAGAACCCTGGGCGACACCCGATGTAATTTTCATCCTTCGTTGGCCCTATCTTGTGTTGTGGAGCAGGCTTCGGTTCTTCGGGTAGTCCCTCAAAAGCCACATTAAATATTCTGGAACTTGAAATGGATTTTCCAGTGTATCCAGAATATTCACCCATCTAGCGGAGTTGAAGGCGTTCCTGACGTCGATTGTCACCAACAGGACGATCCATTGCTTGATGTGGCTATATGCCTCTGCCATTTAGATCACGCCCACCATCTCTGCAATCGCATCAACATGGTAGAGTCGTGCTCTAAAGCCGTACTGCCGAGAAGATTGGTTGCCATCAGCACGAATCGCGTGGATGAGTCTTTCCTTGATGAGTTTCTCTAGCACTTTTCCAGCCGAGTCTAGCGTGCATAACGGGCACTATGCAGACGGCGATCTGGGATTTCCCTTCCCAAATACGAAGAACTCTACAGCCTTCTTTTAAATTATTGACAAAAAAACTTTAAATGATATTGGCAGCCCTCACAAATGCATAGAAAAAAATGAGTGAGCTTAATCTTTGATGGGTAAACCTACAAATATTATAATCCGTAGGAGTTGTTTTTAATATTCATTTTAAGAAAAAAAAAAATTATTTTCTTCATCTTACAATTTGTTAAGTTTAGTCAGTGTGTACGAAAAAGAAGGAAATTATTTTCGTTGTTTTACAATTCGTTGATCAAAGTTTGTATTTACTTTAAACTTCCAAACCGTTATATTTAATAGTCAGCAATCATAAATAATAATCCCAATACAAACACTAATTGTTCCATCCTGAAAATGGTTCAATTCAAAAATACTTTCTAATCTTATAAAATAGTAAATCTGCGAAATCACTGTTAGCATGAACAAAAATATATTCTCACTTCCATCAAACAATTTTCATCTTCCCCTGTCAACTGCAATCATTCCTCGTCGGCAAGTCTGAAGAAACAGTAAAACATTTTATGTGAAACTCGCCTGAAATACTAGGCGCCCAGAAATGAAAATTTTCTGCAAGCAAATGAAATCGAAAAAATTTGATTTTTTCTTCGAGCAGAAACATTACCTTAAGATATGCAATCACAAATAAAAATTTTAATTGGATTAGATGTGTCTCCAGCGTGAAATCCTCCATATTTTTCACACACAGATGGCTGTACAATGCTGAAATTAAATCTGTTAAAACTTTTTATTTTTTATCATAGTAAAAGTAAAAATTATATTTTTGTGATCTTTATTTGTGGACATATAATATTTACTAAAAACATTGCTTTTTGATAAAATAATGGATTACATTTGCATGAGAAATATAAGCCTTAAGGTATGCAATCGCAATTATTATCATTTGAAATGAGTGTGCGTCCATGGTGTTTCGTTAAACTTCTTTCATTAATAGATGTCAGTATAACATCAAATTTGGAGGTTTAATAGTGTTTTAGTTTTTATGTATTAAAATCAAATGTTATACGTTTGTATGATGACTACCTGTAGAATTAGAGAATATAATAATGTTTTTGTTTCCCCACAAAGATAAAGATTTTTTGGTAACGTTGTTTAAAAGCACAACCTTTCTGATTTTTTAATTTATCTGTTCTTAAATATTCAACGGAGGATATTGATAGCAAGTCCTATATCCTATAAAACTTATATATGTAAATGCAATATAATTACTTTCTTCACGGATCAAAGCTGTTGAAAATTAATGATCTGCAGTTATCTTTACAGTGCTTGCTCTACAATTTTCAGGTTGACAGCACTGTTCTAACCAGTATGGAGCTTACAATTCTCGTCTTAGTTTTGACGGAATTCTTGTCTAGATGAAAATCAGTTTCTGATGACAAAACTGCAATAATTTTTGGAACTCCTTTTGTTTTTTTTTGAAGACAATCAACGAATCAACCTCTGCCAAGAACTAAAAAAAAGATGATTCTTATTTTCGTATACCAGCGCATAATGCGGATGTAGAGAGTGTTTTTTCATTGATCGCGAGCCTGTGGACCAAAAAAAGAAATAAATTAAAGCCAAAATCTATTTCCGAAATAATAAAAACCAAATAAAATTTTAACATGTCACACCAAGAACTATACAACCTTCTTTTAAATTTGTGATAAAAAATTTTAAATGATATTAGCA
Source organism: Odontomyia ornata (assembly GCA_963969285.1). Taxonomy (NCBI): domain Eukaryota; kingdom Metazoa; phylum Arthropoda; class Insecta; order Diptera; family Stratiomyidae; genus Odontomyia; species Odontomyia ornata. The sequence goes on from OZ017740.1 coordinate 309,867,693, forward strand.
GCTCTCAAAAGTACATAGAAAAAAATGAATGACCTTGAGCTTTGATGGGTAAACGTACAAATATTATAATCCGTAGGAGCTGTCTTTGATATTCATTTGAAGAAAAAAAAAGTATTTTTTCATTTCACAATTTGTTTAGTTTAGACGGTGTGTATTTAAAAAAAAAGAAACTATTTTCATTATTTTCCGATTTGTTGACCAAAGTTTGTATTTACTTTAAACTTCCAAACTGTTATATTTAGTAGTCAGCAACCCCTTTAAAAATTAACTAATCCTTCATAAATAAAAATTTTATCACAATCACTAATTGTTTCATCCTGAAAATATTTTAAAATATTAAATCTGCGTAATCAATGTTAGTATGAAGAAAAAGAAATTACCACTTCCATCATCCATCGTCGGCAAGTCTGAAGAAACAGTATAAAATTTTAAATAAAACTCAGCTGAAATACTAGGCGCCCAGAAATGGAAATTTTCAGCAAGCAAATGAAATTGATAAATTTAGATTTTTTCTTTAAGCAAAAATATTACCTTAAGATATGCAATCGCGAACAAAAATTTCACTTGGATTAGATATGTGTCTAGGGTGAAATATTCCATATTTTTCATTCACAGATGGCTGTACAACGCTGAAATTGAAGTAGTAAAACCTTTTTTATTTTATTTTTTTCGAGCAAAAACATTACCTTACGATATGCAATCACGAAAAAAAATTTAAATTGGATTAGATGTGTGTCCAGGGTGGAATCTTCCATATTTTTCACACACAGATGGCTTTACAACGCTGAAATTAAATCTGTAAAACTATTTATTTATTATCATAGAAACATAAAAATTATATTTTCGTGATCTTTGTTTGTGGATTTATAATATTTACTGGAAGCATTGCGTTTTGATAAAATAAGGGGTTGCATTTGTTTGAGAAAAGTAAGCCTTAGAATATGCAATCGCAAATATTATCATTTGAAATGAGTGCGTGTCCAGGGTGTTTTTTCAAATTTGTTTCATTAATAGATGTCAGTATAATATCAAACTTATGGCGACTAGCGGTGACAATCGTAATTTCGACTATCAAAATGACAATACAAGGATCGGTTGAGTAAAATTATTTTGACGTTCCTTGTTCCTTGTTTTCTCTCTCTCGCTATCTAACCGCCTTTGTGTGATGTTATGATCGTTCCGCTGCGAAATATATATCTGTAAATTAAGAAGACTTGGTTGTTATTTGTGTAGCCTTAAGTGGAGTGAATCCCCATAGTGGTGAACCCGACGTGTTCCCCTAATTAAAAGTGACTTTTAAAAGGAATCCCAATAAAAAACTTAGTTTTCGTGAAAGTGCAGAGGTTACGCCAACGTTTTCTTTTCAAAATGGCAAACGCGTGAAACGATGAAACGCTGAAAACGCACAAAAAGCACCGCCAATCGCGCCAAGACCTTCGTCATCTGTGAATTTATTTGTTGAAGCGTCGCGAATCACGAAATTTCCTGCATTTTAAAGACTTGATCCGGAATTTTGGTTTGATCAGGTCGAAGCCTTTTTTCACACACATCAAATCACCCAGGACGCAATGAAATTTCGGTACATCGTCCAGTATGCTGAGACCGAGATACTGCCATACGAAATTTCCCTGGCAAGGAATCCACCGACGGAAAATATATATGAAGCAGTTAAGCAACGAATTTTAACGGCATATGTGGAATCCACGGAATCAAAGCTGAGGCGCTTATTCCAAGGCCAAAATCTGGGAGACAAGAAACCATCGCATTATCTGCAGGAACTTTGCAATACAAGAGGAGAACAGGTAAGCGAAACCACGCTTAGGACACTGTTTTTGGAGCAACTCCCCGAAACATAAGGGTGGTATTAGCCATATCAAGCGAGCATGACATCGAAAAACTAGCTAAGATGGCCGATTTAATGTTGGAATCACAAAATCCATCTAGAGTTATGGCAGTTCAGACGCAACCAGACAACCAATTATCGCAAATCTTAGACCGACTTGAATGATTGGTAATTCGAACGTGAAATCGAACAAATTTCAAACCTCGCAGCAGATTGAATAAGCGGTCACGATCGAGAGGAAAATTTTGCTTCTTCCACACACGCTTCGGAAAACAGGCAAGAAATTGCAAAGTACCCTGTCAATGGAGAAATATTGAGACGGCGCCGGAAAACTAAATTCGTCGTCCCGCATTTCGGCAGCTGAGGACGACTCACTCCACCAACGCTGACTTATGATAGTGGATAAAAAGTCTGGTTTGCGGTTCTTGATGGATACCGGTGCTGATGTGTCAGTTCTTCCAAAAACGAAACATCACATTGTTCCTTCGAAATTCAAATTATACGCTGCCAACAACACACCTCTAATTACATATGGTGAACAATTTTTATTGCTGGACCTCGGTTTAAAAAGACCATTTCCTTGGAGATTCATTATCGCGAATGTTCAACAGCCCGTCATTGGAGCAGACCTGTTACAGCATTTCTGTTTGCTGGTTGATCTCCAAAGGAAAGTAATCGTGGACAGCAAAATAAACGTCAAAACCATCCTAGATATAACAAAAAATGCCAGCTGTAAATTATCAACCGTTTCATCATGTGAACCATATCATTATTTTCTAAAAAAATATCATAATGTGACTGTCCCTGCCAATATTAAAAAGGCCATCAATCACGGCGTCTACCACCACATATTGACAAATGGACGTCCAGCATCTGAGTGGGCAAGGAGATTAACACCGGGAAAATTGCGCGAAGCTAAGGCAGAATTCAATCTGATGCTTGGACTGGGAATTTGTCAGCCTGAATGACTTGGAAGGCCGTGCCTTTGGACTTTCAGGTGACTTTGTGAGCCATAGCAACTCCAAGACTTCCCTCTGGATCATCACGCCTGATGATCTTGTATTTCCCCAGATGCACTCTGTGTCTTTCTTTGAATCTTGTTTCCGATATATACAAGAAGTTTGGTCTATGGGCGTTCAAGTATTCTTGAACTAAATTCCTTCTATAGCATGGAGCTAGTGAACATATGTTGAGGATGGAGAGTTTGATGGAACTCATCACAACAACATACTTTGAAGGAGAATTCTAAGCACGCAGCTTTTTTCTCACTAGCGTTAGTGAGTTTTTTTATAGTGGGGAATACAAGAGTCCACTTTTCGAATGAGTGTGCACAAAACACACTCGAAAAATGGTTGGCAGTCAGTCCTCAAAACCGTATTTTGGTCATTTTGTGACTGCTGGGGTTGCAGCATTGGTTGCTGTTTTTGTTGCTGTATAGGCTGCGGTACAGGCTGCTTTTTTCCACCTTGCAAAAGGCTAGAATACGAGACCCCTTCACGTATAGTGTTTTTCTTATAGAGGCGGTGATGAAATCCCTCCTTTCCTCTTTTTTCTTTTGGAGGTTCTTCCTCCTCTCTTCAACTTCTTTTGCCTTAGGACAACCTCTGAAACTCGCTGGGAGCCCCTTAGCATTGCAGTTGACACAGAAGATCTCGTCTTTTTTCTCGTCCTTCGAGATGGGACATTCAATGGACTTATGCTGCTTGTCGCATTTTACGCATCTAACTTCGAGTCCGCAGTTAGAAGCGACGCGGCCAAATCTTTGGCAGTTGAAGCACTGGAAAGTGCAATTTTTCTGTAGATGCTCCCATTGTATCTTTTGGTACAATAGGAACTTTACGTCCGTTGCTTTCTTCACTTCAAAGTCCGGTTTGAACTGGGCAACGAAGGACGAAAGCGTCACTTTTCCCCTTCAGAGGTTATAGTGGAGAATCTTTTTGCTGAAAGGATATCTTCTCCGAGATGTTCCTTCAGCTCAGCCACGACATCATTCTCGTCGTATGAGCTGTGTATGCCTTTTAGAACGCTTTCCCTGAAAGTCTTCAGGTCAAGTCTACAGCACACTATGGAAGGCACCCTCTCCTTTTTGGTAGCAGCCACGCTTGGCAGCTGGGGCTTCGGTTTCCCTTTATTTCCCCTCCAGGCCCGACCTTCCACCCGGCTTGGGTATGGTCCCGGAGAAACTAGCGGAAGTTCTTTTCGTCACCTTTTAGAGCTGTGAAAAATCCCGCCCACTCATTTCAAGGATCTTTGATACCTTCGATGTGGGCTCCTGCGTCTCCCCCATCAGCCTCTTTCTGGCTTCCAGCTTTACGATAGCCTCCACCACGTCACCACTGTCCATGGAACTTCCACCCTTACCCATCTCCATGTCACTGGAGACCTCCGGTACTTGTAGTTGCATCTTGCAACTAGCAAGCAAATCGAGACTAAAGTCCTACTTTATGTCCCCCCCCCCAAATTTCTCGCAGAAACGCTGCAAGTTTTTTTTCGCCTTCCCCGTGAAGCTAGGTTTAGCGGTGGAGAGCTCCCCATATTCATTACTTTCCCCCATGCCCACAGATTCCAAGAAAAAAAAAATAATTATATTATAAAGAAAAACAGTACACTTAAAAAAGCCTTAATAATAATATATTCCTGTGTTCCCAATTCCAAATTCAACTCCGTTTCGTTTTCTCCACTCCACTACGTACTTCGCTCGCACTACGCACCTTGCCCAAGCGCTTTAACTTCTTTCCACAAATTCCAAACAAACTTTTCCTGCAAACACATAAACGCACATAAAAATTTTTCCTCCCGAATTCCGCAACTCCTGGTCACTCTTTTCCAAATTTCAGCATTCATTATAGGTTAATTCATGCGGTTTTTTTTCAAAAATTGAAGCTTTATTGTGAAAAATTGCTTTTAGATGATCGGAAATGGTTTGTTGAGCGACGCCAAGCGATTTTCCAAGTTTGGGATGGATCTTGGTCGAGCAATGTCTCCAATTCGTGATCTTTAAACTTTTTTGGCTTTCCGGGCGGTTCATCGTCCTCCAAGTCAAAATTGTTTTTAAACCATGCAAACCACTTCTGGCACGTACGCTCAGCTGGAGCATGCACACCATACACTTCCACCAAAATACGATGACTTTCGGCAGCATTTTTCTTCAATGAAGAAGTACTCCCCGCAAAAACACTTTATTCGGTACAAAATTCGACATTAGCTTTCCAACACATATTTGGGAATGTGAATCACTGGAATAAAAATCAAGTTACGCCATCTGTTATAAAACCGGTACCCCTATTACAAATCCTCCGAAAACCTTCGAAAAACTCTTGCTGCTCGACCGACAAACTCTTGCTGTTCGATGCTCGATCCGTGCTGCCTGGACGACTGCCCGACTCGAACTCTATCATTGGTCTTTCGCTCCGAAAACGTCCGAAGAGAAACCTCCGAAAAACTCTTGCTGAAAAACTCTTGTTGCTTGATCCATGCTGCCTCGACATCTCTGGACGACTTAGAAACAGTACTTACTCTGTGCAAAAAATTCGATTTCTATGCCATTGGAGGTGACTTTAACGCAAAGCATCCGTCTTGGGGAAATACCGCATCTAATAGCTATGGAACAGCTATCTCTTACTGGGTTCAATCAAATATGGATATCATACTGATTGCTCCGAAGGAACCTACCTTCCACCGAAGCTCGTCTATTATTGACTTCTTCATTGTGTCTGCCAATCTGTAAAATTTCCCTTACAGTTGGAAGAATCTCGATTGTAGAGTTCTTGACGCCGAGTCGGCCCATGAAAAAGGATGTGAAACTTGAGGTTGGAGATCTTCAACTTTTCATTCCATAAAAGCAAATCGATTGGGGAGCAGTAAGTGCTGACCTTGATGGAAAATTGAAGGGGATTTCGATAGTAGATCGAAAAATCTTTCTATTCCTGAAATCGATGAGGGAGTTGCTTGTATAAATTCAACCCTGGATACGGTCATCCCAACGATCTCCATTAAGAAATCCTCGGCAAACTACCTTTATCAAGATTTAGCAGGAGACATCTTGGAGCTTCATCGTAGACGTAGTCGGCTTAGAAAACTACTCGCAAGAATCTACCACCGCAATTTAAATATGTTCAACTGAGAGTATGAACGTATTTTTCCAGTGATTGTGTCTCTAAACTGAGTGATCTCGACGAGAATCACGGCTTTTGCTAACAAGTGGTTTGCCCTGGAAAGTATCGAACCAGGCCCTTGTATGTTTCCTCATACCAATCGCATGACTAGCAGAAAAAGGCTGCCCAGAGCCCTCACTTACGATATCGTATAATGGATCTATGCTCATGGATGAGAAACCTATCGCGGACTCTATCGCAAAACATTTTGCGGAAGTTCTTCCAGGAGAGAAAGCAAGTGAAGACTCTTCCATGACTTCGTTATTGAGCAGCACCACAACGAGTTTGGACAGGGACAATGATCAATTGTGCTTGACTCGGTTCTCTGATTCAAATTCCTCTGTTGCACCTATTGGTCATGGTCTGTTTGTAAGCCCTGAGAGGCTCACTTTGTTGGCACTTGAGCGAAATTCCAAAAAATCGGCAGGGGCTGATGGAGTCTCCAATTATATGCTTAAAAGGCTTCCCCATGTTTTCTTTGTTCTCCTCGCGATCATTGTGAATAACTGCATTAACATTCACTGCTTCCCTCAGCAATGGAAATGGCAAAAATATTTGCACTCCCCAAGAAGTCGGGCAGTACTAACGCAGTCGATATTCGTCCGATTTCGCTACTTTCAAATATTGGTTCTCTGCGGGGGCAAGAATAGTGCCGGAAATACAATTTGGCTTCAAAAATCCCACTCAATGGTGAAGGCTATGGCCGTGTTCCAAGCCGATATAACGAGAACTTGGCGCAACAATAAGCTTGTTCTAGCTTGCCTGATCGATATGGAGAAAGCCTTTGACTCTGTAAGAATCAATGGGCTTCTCTACAAAATGATAAGTTTTGGCCTTCCGGCCCATATTGTAAAAATTACAGGTAGCTTCATGGGGGACGAACTGCTTTGGCGGTGGCTGGTGGAGCTAGGTCAGACTCTTTTTGTATTGACTCGGTGGTCCCACGAGGGTCTATATTAAGCCCATTTCTTTTCAACATATTCACCTCTAACGTCCCGGGCGTAAGAGACGAATATAAGCCCGGAATCCTGATGAGCCTTTTCACTGACCAGTTGTTAGTGTGATCAACTGAGCGCAATTTGCGCTTTGCTCGGATGAGGCTCCAAAAGTATTTGGAATCTCTTACTGCATATTACTGGAAATGGGTAATCAAGGTAAATGCAAAAAAGTAAATGAATTGTATTCAAGCGGCCCCACAAAAATTTTGGTCGTCGTGCAAGAGGCATCTGTGACTCCAGGATTACGATGAATGGCCAGATGGTGCACTGCTCTAGGCAAACGAAGTACTTGGGAGTAGTTTTCGGGAGGAAGGCTACCACCCAGGGCTCACGTTGATAATATTTTGAAAAAAGTTACTTATGCGTACCACCTTCTTAGACCTCATTTCAGGAAACATTCAATGGCGAGCAAGCGAGTCGAGGTTTTGGCCTATAAAACCTTGCTTCATCCGATCATCACATATGTGGTGATGATATGGAATGGAGCTCTGAAAACAAAATGGGGCAAGTTAGGATTAGAGGAGTGAAAAATCCTTCGGGCTTGCACAGGCCTATACAGATGGGAGGACAGACGTGTAGTGAAAGGTTAAGTAGGAATAAATGTCCGTAAAGGACTGCAGCGATGTTCTGCTGGCTCGGCGAAAGAAGATGGTAAGATCTACCGAGAATGCCCTTGTCTGGGGACGCGTGAATGCGATGGTAGGCTAGCATTGCGATGTCGTGGGGCGGGTTCGTTCCCCCAGCACAAGGATCCACTGCAAAAAGAATTTCGCATTCACGAATTCTTGGGTCTCAAATAACAGAACAGATCGACCAAAGTTGAAAAGAATGTAGGTAACTACAAAGAGGAAAGAATTGCTTGTTCAAAGAACAAGTCGAAATAAGCTAAAACAGACGGACAAAGGGGAGCCTTGTCGTTACCCGACGATTCTCATGGTCCACAAATAAGCGTGGGGCAACCGGATGGTGGTGGTGCCCCCTCGTACCCGCTCAAACGTATCAAGATCCAAAAAAATATTGCAGTGGCCATATATTTCCCTTCTGAGTGGTAAACTCATACAAACATACTCTACATGAGCCTTCCCATCAAAAAAGAAATATACCGGTGATCAATTTATGTCATAGAGTTATGCAATCGGATCACATAACCAAAAGGCCACTCAATCCGCGAGAGTCCCTGAAACTAAAAGAAAATTGGAGCGCGCCCGATGGCCAGCTCCTTCTTGTGGGAAAAGCCTTCCACCGTACCGGGTCCTGTACCCGATCAAAAAGAGCCAAAATGAAAAGACCGACGTTGTTCATTTAGCAATTCATGGTTTTTATTATATTACCAATCCAAAATTTTTCATAAATTTACAAAAAAAATGCGGGCTTTCAAGAACTGACTAAAATATGTTTGAATATAAAGTTGAGTTTTGAAAACTAGACCAATTGGTATGTTCATTTAAATATCCGGTGTCAAAAACTAACTAAGTGCAGATATTTGAGGCTGCAGAAAACGAAAATTCTATAGTAAGAAATACATGTAAGTTCAAGAAGAAGAATTATTAAATACAGGCGTTTTCACTAGATGCACAACGTAATGAATATACAAATGGAAACATGCAAATTAATCGCTCTGCAGTTTTCAAGCAGATTCATACAAATTAATCGGGCGATAACAAGGTTCTATACGCAATGGATTACATTATGGTGCTATAAGTTTCATCCGAACTCTATCCTAAATTATATGTACAGTAAATCAGGCATATCAAATATAGGGAGGAAAAATTGTTGCAACACTTTTTTTCCCTACTGTCCTGCAATTTATCGCCCCATTAACTCCAGCAAAGACTGCTTATACCTCCAAAATGATCTTGACAATCTCCAAAATTCGTGTCAAGGTAATTTACTTCCTCTTAACATTTCTAAATGTTGTCACATGAGATTCACCAACCAAATTCATCCAGTTTTATAAGAATACCAGATTGATGGATCGAGGCTCGCACTTGAGGACAAATTTAAAGATTTGGGAGTAGTATTTGACCCAGGTTTGAAATTTAACATCCATGTTTCATGCATAACCACTAGAGCTTCACGCGTCGCTGGTTTTATTTTACGATCCTCTTGCAAGTCTTTTAGTATTTTAACCAGCGTCCATCTATTCGTACTTCTAGCCCAATCAATCCTTGAGTATGCCTCCCAAGTATGGTCTCTTCACTATACCAATCTATCGAATGCTGTTGAAACTGTACAGCGTAAGATCACACGATCTCTATTCTACAAATATAACCTCACTTACAGCTCCTACGATGAGCGCTTACAGTTCCTAAACATTCCATCACTCAAAAATAGGAGAGAATTCTTAGACCTGTGCTGCTTATTTAAATTATATCACGGTATTCTTTCATCCAACCTTCGTGAAAGGCTTTATATACGTCCCACCTCAAGAACGCGTTCAACTGACATATTCTTTGTGCCCTTTGCTCATACCGATATTTATTTTTATTCATTTTTAATACGCGTATAACGTCGTTACAATGAACTCCAGCTGGGTCCTCTGCCACACTCCTTAAACGCTTTTAAAAGCATATTGCACAATATTCTGCTTAGCTTTCAATAGTTTATTAGTGTTCTTTTTTTCTTAATATAACTTTAATTATTCGCATGTATTATATTATATTATATTTCATTACCTATTTTGTAATTGGGTTCACGGATCTGTTAAATAGTGTAAATAATTAAATAAATAAATATTAATTGTGGTTGTACCACGCGGCTATGAATGTCTGGCTAAGCTTTGACTACTATAAAACCTTTTCTTTTGAAAATACAATATCATTTATCAACGCCTAACTAAGACATCTGATGAAAGCGTAGGAAATGCCTGCCTATTTTGACTTGAGATATAACCTGCGTATGAAGGTAAGCGAAAACAAAGCGCTCGTTAAAAATAGAAAAGCCTAGCGAGCAAATAACAATAAATTCCATTAAAAAGCTTATTCTAGATTAGAGTTTACTTTGGTTAAAAAAAAAATTTGCATTTACAAATGAATAGTTATGATGATATGATTTAAATGTGTAATTTCGGGATCTCATCAATTGTTCCTAAAATCACCGAGTTTTTCGTAGGCAATGCTAAACTATCTGGATACGCTTCTGCATTTAGCGAACACATGTGATTCACCTCTTAAAGGTTTACATTGAAAAAAACAAGCTTATGGTTCGAGGAATATATTACCGTCAAACGGTCAGAACAAGCAAAAACATTGGTTGTAGAAAACGATTTAAATGTTTTCAGTATAGTTGGTTGCGTCCCAAGGATTACTTTCTTTGTAATGTTTTTTTTTTAAGAATTACTTGCGAACGCGGAACCGACCTCTCATCGGTTCTAGACGTTAAGTCTGAGTAGTGCCAACAGATGGTACCAACCGGTCAACCAATCCGTGCACCGTAACCCATTCACGCGGTGGCTGCTTGTCGGCCAGCTAGTTCGGAGAGGATTTCGGTCGCGGGTCTCCGAATGGGTTACGCTCATTTACAATATTCAGCCACCGGTACACGCCCGTTTTCAAACGCGTTACAAAAACAAAACCATACGGAGAGGAAACCTATTCTACGTTACTCCGTATTTCTTCATTAACCAGTCAAAAGTACAAAATCTAATTTTTATTTCGCGTTCCCAGATTTCCGACGCGGTACCGAAAAGTATACTACGTTAACTCAACCCGACGAAAGCTACGTTAAAGAAAAATCAAGAACAACTAAGGTACCGCGTACCGCGCCCGACGCGAAACCGACTTCAGCGGATTTTCTCAAACCCTACCCTCGCGACGGCATACTTACCCTGCACCTCATTTGCCCGACGCCAAGGTTGGACCGCTATATCCTTGATTTCCATAACCACCGCCTTGATTTTCTGCGTACTGTAATTGCCAGCATTGCCCCTCTGCCCATCACACTACGTGAAGCTAATTACTCACACAAAAAGTAACAGTCCAGATGCTTATTAGCAAGCGCACGCGGTTTATTGACCACAGATGTCAGAATAGAAGGATCTTCAAGTTCCGCTACCAATTACTATTCCGGGTTTTCATTCGAGATTGCAAGAATAAATCTGCAATAAATGGCGAGCCTGCAGCGGGCGGCACAATTGCAGAATTGATTCATTTATCATGCACAGAAATACGCGCATTTGCGTCAGTATTTTAACTGATTTTCTCCTTTTCCAGACGAATCATCATTTTGTATTCGAATGCCATAATGTCGAGTCATTGCATATACTGTGATATTGCTTTGGCCGAGAATCTACTGACGGACGATGGGTTTTAATGGCAGTCACACAAAATGATGGATGAAGCTATTGGATATGCTTTGTGAGGCGATTAGCGCGAAATATTTCACAACGATTGTCAGAACAAAACAACACTTTCACTTCATCTTGTTTTCTGCGCCCGCATGCAACCGCAGTCCCTTATTAATTCCTCGGGTATGGATTCAGGCACGTAAGGTCAAATCTTCCCATAAGGTCTTTAATTTAGACAGAAAAAGATACATAATACAGATAACAGCATCTATCTACGTTGGCTTACCTTCTTGATAACTGCCTGATAAGATGAGTTACTGTAGTTATTCCCGTTCACCGCTTTGCCACCTTTTAATGGAAGTTTTTCCCTAGTGAACTTTTACAAAACATCTTGTACACCTGACGTCTATTTATTCGTTTACGACCGACACGAAACTAAATTTCACAATTATAAAGCGATTTTACACTTTTTCCGACACCTGTCTCCAGAAAAACACTTTGCAGCAAGAAGACATGAAATTACCTCCACACTTCACTTTGACATCTGGCGGTCAATTTCGCTTTGACATCCCACGACAAAATTGCCGCGGGATGTGCATCCGTCCCAACCAACATTAGATGCCAAGCCACTTGGTGGCAAGGTGTGTTAGTGAGTCGCCAGCGGCGTCACAAGATTCATTACATCTTCTTATCGGAAAGTGACTCATCCGATTTATTCAAATTGAAATAAAACACGGAGCCATCCGCAAGGGCACGTAACAAGTAATTGATTCCTTCAAAATTTGTCATCAATATTGAACGAGGAATGATTCCCCCTACTAATTTCTCCGTATATAGTTCCTAGGTCTGGTAAAGTAATCATAATTGCGGAAATGTCTATCCATAAGCCAACGACAACTAAATCCGACTTTGATTTGGTGTCATCTAGCGGTGTAATGTCTAGGCAAACCACTTCATATTCTAAAGATTTGTGGTTTTTTCCCCCACTAATTGCCCCACTTGAATCTCGATGTAAAATAAATCACACGCAATACACATACTAATTGTGTAGGATTGCAACCAACAACGCCTATTCTTTTATCGCCAGATGGGTTCTATTCACTCACTAATGGTCGCGTACTGCATTTCACAAGACGAGCAGCGAGAGGCATGACTTGAATAATTTGATCGTATTTCAGGTATCCACAATGAAATGTTTGTTGGTCGTTTAGAAAACCTTGGATTATGGTTTCTTCCTCACTTCTTGCTACAGAATCTTCTCAAACCCCACTCTGTTCATTTCACTCGCGATCAATTTACTCCAACCCTACACGCACTCGTATCTAATCACGCAAATATCCACCGTGTATTTTCTATTTTTTTTTCTTTTTTACACCTATCTTTAATCAAATCTGCATTTGGAAACGAACCGTCGTCAATCTTTACGCTGAGACTAGATTATAATTCCATCGAGGAGTTATCTTCTCATAATTTCGGCAATTCTGCATCAATGCTAGCGCATCTGATCACCAAAGCAATATCTCAGCATTTCATAAATATAATCATTTCTCGTGTTTGTTGTAGTGAAATAGTGTGTTCAAAAAGATCCGTGAAGGACTGCAGCGATGGTCTGCTGCCTGGGCAGAGGAAGATGGAGGTATCTGCCGAGAATGCCCTCGTCCGGAGACGCGTGAATGCGCTGGCAGGCTAGCATTGCGGTGTCGTGGGGCGGGTTCGTTTCCCCGGCACGAGGACTCACTACAAAACAATTTCGCATTCACGAATTTGTCGATAGCTCAAGAGGCGACTGAAGTCACAAAAACTGTAGATAACCTCACCGAAGGAGATGTACTTGTTACAAGAACAAGTGAAACCTGAGAAGGAAGGCGAACTTGGGGTGACCTCGTCGTTACCCAACGAAGTTCATGGCCCACAAATGAAAGAGGGGCAACCGGGTGGTGGTGGGGCCCCTTCATACCCACCCAACCGGAATAAATCCAAAGATAGCTTGTTGAAGTGGCCAGGTATTCCTCTTCTGAGTGGAAAACTCATACAACTTGAATTGTATGAACCTTCCCATCAGAAGGGGAGTACCCCGGTGACCAATTTATGTCATAGAATTATACAATTGAATTGCATAAATCTATGCCATAAAAAGGCTCTCTGCTTGGGCCACTCAACCCATGACGTCACCTGAAACAGAAAAAGGAATTAGCTTGTACCCGGCGGCTGGCTCATGTTTTGGGGTGGAAGCCTGCCACCGTACCGGGTCCTATACCCGGTTAGATAAAACGGAAGGGAAAGACCTATGGTTCAATTTAATTCATCATTTTATTTGACAACATCTTAAATCCGAGAAACAACAATTCAATGAAAACCTAACCAATTGAAGTACGTACAAAAAAAAAGAAAAATTTTAATACGATCTAAAATTTTCCCCCACCCACCTATAAATTGTAATTAAATAAGTAAAAAAAACTATAAGGAATTAAATCGACGAGAATATATAAATTAATTAATTGAGAAAAAAAATTTAAGCTCAAATAAAAAAATGTATAAAAAAGATGTAAAAAATGTAGATATAAAACAAATGTAACAAAGTATATATATGACAAAATTAAGGCAACAAAAGGGTACTCACCCGCATGGTCCTCTGAGCGCTCGACGACGATGCAGATGGTCCTGTAATGTAATAATTGTTGGTAAATGCTAAAACGCGCACGTGGTAACGAAATTCATACAAATTAAAACGTTTTTCTTTAGAATTCCCTTTTCTGCTTCGATTTGTGCGATAATTTTTTTTGATCAAGCAGCAAAAGGCTACAAACTACGCAAACACCGCAATTTTTCGGTCTAAATAATCCTGTTGGTCTTTAACTATAAACTTATTGCACTGCATAATCGTCGCTCCCATGTACAAAATTCGAAACTTAGCTCGCTCTTCGCCAATGGTGGTGAGCAATGGAAAAACGCTGGTCATGAATCGCTGAGGACCCTGTCGGCACTTTATCCGAAAGCAGACTTCTATTGCACCCGCTCCGAATTCTCCATAAAACTTCTGAACACGGTTCCGAACAGTTTTAGTTATAGCACCCTCAGTAAAAGGAGATTCTGAGAATTTTTCTGGTATAATCGGAGTGACAACATAACGACTCTTAGTTCGTTGTAAGGCGATACGAGGGTCAATAGTTTTGATCTAATTTTTCCCGCTAAGTACTCCACCGGCAGTTCAGGACAATTTTCTGATATTCAGTCTTAGCGCTACCACAGAAAGTCAAAGGCAGCCGGTTTCATTGTAAATGGCTTTCATTTAGCAAAGTCGAAAGTTCATCAACAAGATATCAACTAATTCTCGGAAAGATCAAGGAAAAATTTCGCTTGAATGAGCACAGATCACCACTACTTTCAACTTTCACTGGAACATCATATTTGCCTTTTTTTTTTGTCAATTTTATTATGTTTGATTATCTTTTTCGGTATTTATTTTCAATTGCATTATTATGTAGTCGCATTACTCGCATGTCATTTGCGCATTGGCGAGGTAACTCTTAAGACATTTCACCTTTAATTCGACCAGAGTCCCACCATCCGGCACTATCGCGACGTGGGGAAAACACTTGTGTACGCGTAGAATGCAATATCACAACAAAAAAACCGTGTTTTGTGCGGAACAAATCATATGTTAAACAACTGGAAGATGACGATCACGTTACTTCCATGAAGAGGAATCACTTAATCTCGCTTTTCTTCCGCCAGAACATTCCCCCTTCTTTTCTTTAGATTTTGTCATCTATTTCGCAATTCTTTTCGTTTTTCTCTCCTTTGGGGACCTGATTATTTCTGGGAGCTAGAGAATAACTTCCCGACAGATGGTTTGAGGGAGGGAGAAATTTTTGCACACCCAAGCGAAACACTTCCACCATACAATTTAGCGGAACACGAGTTTTATTTCAGTTTTCACTAATCCGCACGACTAACGAAGCGTTCATTATTTGCACGATACCGTTTCAACAGTCTCTCTACACTCCCAATTATCCCTAACCACGTCCACGCTAATCGCGCGCTTTTTCTCACTCCCGTCTTTTCCAATTCCTCCGCGTGCCACTAATCCGCGCGAAAACCAAATTCCATCCCCTCTCTTCGCGACCGCACGCGTTCACAGTTCCAACTCGACTCCCGCAAGTATAGAATCGCGTTCAATTTCATGTAATTGCGATCACCACACTCCCTGGAGCATATAACTTTCTTTATCCTCTATATACTTCGTTCGAATCGAATAATTTTACGAACTGTTCCGTGTATCTGCTACACAAGAACAGGCCACCACCCGTAACAGAACCCAACAATTAAGTTTGTCATTTGATTTTCACTATTTTTCAAGTAACTGTTTTCAATTCAGTTAAGGAGTTCTTTTTTTTATAGTCTTGAGTGCCTTTTCAAGGGAATCCGACTCGATCGGAGTGTAGTTGCAGACCCATTTCGAATTGCTATCGACTCCATTATCTCATTGAACCAAAGGCAAGCACTAGGATTCCACTCGTTCGTTCTGCGTTTGTGTAGTGTCGCGTTCGACACGATATCATACAAAATATTATTGCTTTTACTTTTGCATGCTCTGATCAAGTTCAATATATTCTGACGCGGTTCTAATGGCTATCTTTTCAGATTAAAACGTTTTTTCCTAAAGTTTTGATATTTTTTCTTCAACTGCAGTCTATACCGGCGTGGCAATAATTTTTCAGCTGAATAATGCTTCGTTACTATCATTGAATGCACGAGCTTAAGAAAATTGCAATTCTAAGCACTTTTTACTATAAGTTCACTGCAGTTAACAGTATGGTGCAGTGTTCAAGCGGTAGTTGCGTTTTCTGAATGATTTATTCTGATTTTGTTGATAATCTTGGAATAGAAATGCACTCGCTCTTAAAGGAATCGACCGCGGCTTTTTACAGTGCGGAAAATTTATTGAAGAGACGAATCAACACAACAATTATTAATTTAATTTAGCATATGTTTGTTATCCGCTAGCATCCAAGACGTAATGTGATGTATTCGACAAACAAAACAATTTTTAATTAATATTATGGTTGGAATGGGTAAAATTTGACAAATTTTAAGGGGTTTACATGATACAATCATTTTATCGTTCATATAATTTAAGGGGTTAACCGTCTCGTTCTAAGCATTTGTACCGCGTTACACGGCAATTCTATAAATTATATTCAAAAGATATTGTAATAAAATCACTACACATTAAAATTTTAAACAGTTTTAGAATTTTGTTTCCCGGGAATTAAGCACAAAAGAAATTTTCTTGACTTATTTTTCATGTGAAAAAAAAACGAGGGTTGCGATGGGGAAGGTGACTGAACGGTTACTCATTGTTAAATTGAGTTTGTGCTGTGTGCCTGTGGCAGCGCTGGCTTTTAGAGCCATAGCTCCTCGATTATTACATTGTGTCACAAGGCGCATGGCTATTTTTGTTCGCATAATATCCATCCAAAATCACTAACAAAAACGGGCGAAAGACACTTTTCAGAAAACGCTTTGCTTTGGTTTCCGTGTTCTTGGCTGCTATTGCGGGTTCCATCTAACTTGAGGTAGGCAAGGCAACAGCTCCCCACTCAAGAATTATGTCACAAGTTTCATATCCCAAAATAGAAGATTGACGAGCACCATGAGATATTTGATCGCGATGCAACACCCTTTGAGCCTCCTGTTTATCAATTTTTGTCTCGCACTTAATCAAGGAACGTATCAAATCACAATTAAAATTTCAACCAAACAACAGACGTCAATTACACACACTTTGCGCACTCGACTCCTCTTCTTCACCCGTAAACTTCCCGGCATTGGAAAACCACATTGCTTGTCTCGACGGCCAATATGTCAACCGTCATTCTTTTCCAATGCGTGCCTAGGGTGAATTGCCATCAGTTGTCCACCCAGCGGAACTTGAATGCATTCACCGTTTTTCTGCACTAAATCAGTGTTCCCACCTCCGAAATTGCAATGGGCAGAATTAAATTTTTAAAACCAAAATTTACCTGAAGTAGGAATATTTTAAACGAACTAAAGAAATTTAAACGAAGCAAGGAAAATTTAACTGAAGTGAAGAAATTTAAATGAAGTAAAGATATGAAATTTTTAAATAGTAATAAAAATTTAAATTCCTGAGAAACATAATTAAAGGAAAGCGTTTAAATTTGCTGACGAGGAAAATTGATATGAAGTAACATTTAATAATAATAATAAGAAGAAAAATTATTCTACAAATTACAATTACAGGGAAAAAAATTAAATATTTTTTTTAATCTGCCATTACAATTTTGGATAGGAGATAGGAGGGTTTTCGAGAAGTTTGCTAGTATAACTGCATCTATTACTACAGACGGTCTTACTCCAACGAGGCATGGAGCCAATCAAATCGTACGCGGAAAAGCTAGTGGAATCGGGAAGCAGGAGAGTCATAGGATACAAGGCGGGAGTAGTCAGGAGAGCGACGGTTAACCATTCAATAGATGCAGCGAATGAGTAGTTTTAATGTAATCTTAAAGAAATAATGTACTTAGTTTTAAGAAACACAATTTTTAAAACTGCAGTTGTTAGAGAAAATGAATTTTATACCAAACTTCTTTTTATAATCTATTAATGTTTGATGATGTTGTGGGTGTCAACATTTTAATGTTATGTTTTATCGAAAAATTGATATTTCAATCAAAGTGAAGAAAATTATTATTGAGCTCCGAAAAAAGCCCTAAGGCGCAACCCGCATGAATATTGTTAGGTTAAGTTATTTATGGATTGTATATATGTAAAAAATTAAAAATCACCAAATAAAGATCTTGAATCTTGGAACGATTCGATGGAAATCTTTCGCAAGAACGACCTAATGGCCATCTTACCGTAGAGCGCCCAGACAGAAATCTTTTCCAAAAACGACCTGATGACCATCTGCTCCAATTCAGTAAAAAAAACAAAGACCTAATAAAACAAACAGGTAGAACTTTAAAAATATCTAATTTAATAAGCGTGTTTTTTACTCATTTTTTTTTAAATTAAACTAATAACAGTTCCAACCTACTCACCTCTTATTTTTGACAATTTATGACTTGAGTATATTGTTCCTCTTGAAATCTCATTTATATGGTCTTGATTCACCAAACGTTTACCGTCAACATAATCTGGCCATCTTTCAGACTATTCAAACTAATTAAGGTAAAACCTTAAGAAAATGATAATCTCAAACAAGATCAAATCGAAAAAAAAGATCTCTAAAAAGTTGTTAACTCAACAATTTCTTTACCAGAAACTCGACACCAAGCAACGTTGTTGCAACAAGAAAATATCTTATTTCCCTAGCAGAGATAAATCGCCTTTCCCGCTGTTCTCACCCAACCACAGCACCTCGAGTAGAAAGAAGCATTCCTCCATGGCTCTAAGAATCGAAAAATTTCCCGTTAATTATTGAAATTAATTAATTTAGCATCTCATCTTGATATTTCTCTCAAGGTTCCTGATTGCTTCTCTGTGTAAATGAATTGAATGGATTTTTACGTGGGACTACCAGAACCGCGAGGAAAATAGATGAGGTAAAAACATGAATTATGATTCCGCGCGATCTCTTTTCTGTACGGTACGCGTTCCAATATCTCTGGGCCATGCTAGATCGCGGTCTGGATTTCTAGACCGGACAGTTTGAATGGATCGGTCCTAGTGTTGTCATATAATTTAATTGGAAACCTGACTCCGTTTATCTGTTACTTCATGTCTTAAACGTTTTCCTTCGAGCAAAATTTGCGTTGGAGAGTAATTTTCAGCGTCCTTGGCATCTCATTATCGACGTTGATAGTGCTTTAAAGCCGCCTGGAGGTCTGCAAGGAGAAAAGATCGAACGTGGCATTGACTTTGAACAGCAACACTTCTCCCCAGGATCAAGATATGAATGAAATAATTTATGCAATGCTGTTCTCCGAGCAATGAGACCCAATTCAAGTCGTCTGTCTTGGATTGGGTGTGTGCGTCTTCTACTACAACAACACCTACGCACCTATCAGTTTGCCTCCTGAAAGAAAACTTGAAGCAACATTTCATGCAATTCATTCATGAAAATTTTGCCAACGCAAATTCAGAAAACGTTACTTTGCGCGCAAGATACGAAACAATCTTGCGTATACGAGTCCGTTGTAGATGCATTCAAAGCATTTCTTGGGATCAGTTGCAAAGATAAACGCATACATCGCTGTATGTTGATCTGCAAAAGGTAAAATGCAATCGAGACAAGTGATATTGGGAACGAGATTTAAAACAGCGAAACGCCTCCAACGCCAACATGTCGAAATTATTGCGAAATGTCCATTAAAGAGTGCAAACCTTTCCATTCATACTCGTACGAGTTTATTGCGGATGCACGCAGATGCATCAGAGGAAGTCGCTTATGCACTTTATGGTAATTGCTTGAGCCAAGAAAATCATGAAGAAAAACAAATTAACATAAAACTGAATGGAAATTGCTGGGTGAAATTGAAATGTTTGTGTTTTGTTTCAAATGTGGGTGTTGCGCAGGAGAATGAAATTGAAACAATTTAATTTGAGTAATTTGCTGTCATGTATCCTGTTTTAATGATTTATATGGGAAAGGATCAATAGCTTTTACTTGCAGATGTTTCTTTGCGATGTCGTATTGTTGTATGTTTCTCCTATTCGGGGTTCGTTAAAATAAGGTGACCAACCGCCCTCCTTTAGGGAGGACAATCCTCCTTTTGCAAGCTATGTCCTCCTCTGAAAAATGTCCGTTTTCACAATTGTCCTCCTTTTCAATATTTGTCTTCCTTTTCTTGAATTTTTGCATTTAAACCTTAGTGACACAGAAAAATCTCATCTTTTTACCGCCACAGTACAAAATCTGATATTATGTTTGTACCAACGTCAATCCATCGATTCATAAAAAAGGCTCAGTAAAATACAATAAGACGCGATCTTGAGACGCATACACTCTGAACGAGAGATCCGGCAAGAACGCATCAGTGACAGTTCAGTTTGTTGTGACACATCCCACAGATGATTGCGCAGCTTCGCAATTTTTCGCACTCACTTCAAGAAATCGCCGTCGGGTTGTTTAGGCTTCTTCAAAAGTATTTTTCAATACCCTTGAGAGTCAAACAGGTAAGCGGTCCATGGCATCACAAATCGATTGAGCAAAAGTTTGAAATCAACCTTTGCTGATTGTTGATTTGCAATTTTCACTTAACCTTTAACTTCGATAGGTTTGCTTTTATTGAGATTGGGAAAAAACCAAAATAGTTTTGAGTATATTTTCTTTTCAATTTACATGTGTACCTGTCAGAAGGAAAATCGAAACATATATGTACACTTTTTCTGAAAAAACGATGCCATGATGAAATTTTTAGTGTTTCATAAAGGTGCTGTGATGCTGATGAATTTTTCAATTTCTCAGTAGTATCTTATTGAAAGAAGTTTTTACCTTTTTATTAAACATTAAAATTAAGCTTAATAAATGCTTTGGTTTCCTTTTCAGTAACCAGATAAATTTTTCGGTTTAGTAGCGTTATAAAAATTTTAATTTTAATAATGAATTTTATTTGTTCATAATGTGCATCGTTTGGGAAGCTTTATACTTTTAGTTTCTTTTCAATTTTAAACTGTATTTAAGGGATGGACAGATATTAAGAAGAGGAAATGTCACCTAACGAGCAGCTGAAAAAGGAATTTCCATTCCTCATATCGAGAAAAGATTCTATTGTTTTTTGCAATATTTGAAGAGCAGAATTTTGCATTGGAGTTGGGAGTAGATCAGCCATAACAAAGCACTTGACCACCAACAAATATCAGCAATCTGTAGATGTATCAGCTTCCAGTAGTAAACTAACAAGTTTTATGAAAACTTCGAATTATTCAGGATATGTTAGACAGTTAGCTGCAATGGAGGGAACATCTGTATTTCACACTATATTTCATAATCAAAGTTTTCGTAGTATGGATTGTACAACCAAATTATTGAAAAACTTTCACAATGCTAAATTTTCATGTACCAGGAAAAAATGCGAAGCTATTTTAAAATCAGTATTTAAAAGTTACGGCGATAAAACCCTTAAAGAAGTCTTGGAGACTGCTGCATTCATCACAATTTTATGTGATGCCTCAAACCACAATGAAATTAAATTGTATCCAATACTCATGCGACATTTTAATGTAACAAAGGGCAATCAAGTAAAACTATTAAATTTAGAATGTATTGAGGGGGAGACCTCTGAAATTTTGTCAAACCATTTATACAGAGTTATAAATGAAAATAATCTGAAATCCAAAGTTATCGCGCTATCAGCTGATAATACAAATACCAATTTTGGTGGACGAAAACGCAAAGGCGTGAATAACATATATGTAAAATTGCAAGATATGCTCCAAAAGAAAATATTAGGAATAGGTTGTAATGCACATACGAGTATCTTATCAAATGCAATCAACACAGCATCATATGCGATGCCAATTGATGTAGAAGTAACAATAAGTACAATTTATTTGTATTTTAGTCGTTTTACTGTTCGTGTAGCAAGTTTAAAACAATTTCGTCAACAAGCTAATATCGAATATAAAAAACTTTCAGGATATTCAAAAGTAAGATGGCTTGCCCTTACACCTGCTTTAAAGCGTGTTCTAAAATTGGTTGACCCTCTCCGTTCATATTTTTTAAGTTTAGAAAAATGAAAAAAAAATTGTCGGAGTTGGAGGTATTAAATCTAGGCATAACGGAAAAGTTTATCAAAGATGTGCAGAAATTTTACCAAACATGTATTGAATATATCGAAGAATGGTCTGAAACAAACTTTTCAGTAAATAATAGGTTTCAATGGTGTTTTTTCCCTTCATCGCAAGTAAATTGGACAGATATAGAATCTTGTGTTAAGCTTTCATCTGAAGAAATGCCAGATATTAAAATTGATGACAATTGCCTGTTTGAAGAAATCAGAAGACTAAACCTATTTTTGAATCCTGAAAAATTAATATAACGGGAATAGCAACACGTATATATGGATAAAAGATGGGTAGAAATATTCAGCCATTTTAAAAACGAACATATTCCATGTGAAATTTTATTTATTCTTGTTCAATTTACGGTATGTTGTCCTAGAACTAATGCAGCAGTTGAACGAGTTTTTTCTCTTGCGAATGATTTTTGGATAAGTGTGAAATCTAGAATGAATGTTGATACTCTAGCTGCAGCATTTGCGGTTAAATTCAACTTGAAAGATATTTCTCATAGAGCTATAAGATATAGAGTGGCTAACATTCTGTAAACGCCTGTACATGAGCGTCTGAAAAATTGATTTGTTTTCTTTTTCCCCTTTCGGAGCTGCTTAACCTTCGGTAATTATCGGAACTTCCATATTTCAAATGCAAAATATATTGAGAAATTTTCAATTTTTAAAAAGCCCGCCCAATTATCTCTTTGCACAAGTCAAACATATTGCCTACAAGTTTCCTTAGCCCTCAAATGGGAAATCTACCATTTAATTATTTTCAAACCCTAAAACTGAGTTGCTAAGGATGAAACTTTTTCTCGTGAAATTTAAATATAAATATCTAAATTTTGTCGAGATTTTCCCCACATTCATTGGTGGCTATAGAATCTTGTTCATATTTTATGGGACAATGAGGCATTCTTGCCATGCAAAACATATATTTTTATTGATAAAATTTAATTTGAAATCAATGTTTACAAATTTTAATACCATGAGAATATTCGGATACATTCGTAATTCCAATCTGACATTGAGCTGAATAAACAGTTAGATAAATAATTCTACTTGAAGGTATGCGCACGCTCAAAAAGTATATGGCCAAAGTTTTTTAGGGTTTTGTACTAAAATACAAAACCCTATTGCAATCACGACCTGTGTCCGTCTGTCCGTCTGTCCGTCCGTCCGTCCGTCCGTCTGTATGTCACAGCACTTTTTCTCCGAAACTATAAGGTCTACAGCCATGAAACTTTGTAGAAAGGTCAGAAGTGGTGACCTCTTGAAAGTTCAAGGGTGGAAAAATTTTTCAAAGGCGTTTAAGGGGAGTCTCCCCATATAAGGGGGTGACCCCTCAAAAAAAAATTTTCACCATTGGTAGTCGAGTAGGGTGTCATTGGAAAGGTCTCAATGAGATCTTTTCAAAACAAGTCTTAAAATTGTCTTATAAGTACCGAGGGGGGCAGGGGAAGGGGAAATGTACGAACTTTTCGCGTACCCCCCCCTCGCGATTGGACACCTTCCATCCGAAAAATCTGAAAAAAATCGTGAATGTAGGCCTTAATGAGTACAACAACAACAAATACATGAGAAGTCGAAATTCACTCAACTTTGTTAGTAATAGTATGATTTATCGATTTTGTGTTTTCTTGAATAAAATCTAAACCGTACCCTTAAACTCAATAAAATTTAGCAAGGAGATGACTATTTATAAGATTGATCTTTTCGGAAAGTTTCATAAAGATCGAATAGTATTTACCGAAGTTATAGCGATTTGAATTTTCGTGTATTACTATGGAGCAATATGCCCTGTATTACTATGGAAACATATTGCTATGGAGCCATATGCGCTTTTTACCGACTTAGACACTACAGCTTTGCTAGAATTTGCATGAAAATTTCAGGAGTGATAGGTATCATGAAGATGAGTACATACAATTGAAACAAGTCGAAGAGGCAGGAGAGAGCTCCTAGCAATAGGGCTTTGTAACCATTCTAGGAGTCGAAAAAATAGGCCATGAATCTATGATTACAGTACAGAGGAGTGGCCCCTGAAAAAAAATTTCATGAAAGGTAGCCGATATGAGTATCAACTGAAAGTTCTCTATGAGAGCTTTTCAAAACAGTTCTTAAACTGACAGTTTTTGCTTCAGTGGGAGCACAGGGGGGGAAATACATGAAAAATGTGTTTCCTCCCTCGCGAATGGACACCAGTGATCTAAAAAATCTGAAAAAAGTATCAAAGGAGGTATTTATGGGTATAACTATAACAAATACCTCAGAAGTCAAAATTCGTTCAACTTTGTTAATAATAGTATGATCCTCGAATTTCACATTTTCTCCAATTAAATCGTCTTTGACATGTTTCTTGATTTTATTCGTTGCTGGTTACTGCATTTTGTAAGTTGAGTACAAAACCCTTCTGACATGAGCATAGGTCTGTCTACCCAACTTGTTTTCTAATATTTTGATGAAATCGAATTACCGGCGGTTGGGTGTACAATAAATTACCAGAAATTTTACTCCTCAAAATGCTTAATCATTGAATATCTACAAGAACCCAGTTTGAAAGAAATTTCTTCGTTAACTCCTTTTTGATTTAATGTTGGTGGAAAAATATACATGCACCCTTCATTCGTCGAAGCCATTTCTCATATTTCAGTTGGGGCAATGCTCGGGTTTCTTAAATTGCAGCCGAACTGAACAAATTATCAAAACAAGACTAATAATCTGTGTTCTGATTCATGTTCGGTGTGATTTACGGGCGATTTTTATAAGTTACTTGTGTCGGACGAATTGTTCAGCGATAAAAATTGCAAATCGTGAGTGCTATTTTATTTGTGATTGTGGAAAAGTGCGGAGACAAAAGTGACAGTGATTTTTAAAGACAAATACAGACAATGAAGTGTGTCATTTTCACTTGCAGAAATTACACTTGTTCGCGGCCATCCGGGGTGCCGTTTCATAGGCAAGTTTTAGATAATTAATGAATTTTCAACTTTCGCGTTAATTAGGTCAAAATAGATGCCTTTTTCAATAATAATGTAGAAATTATTGGTTTATCGGTCAATAATATTGTTTGCAAAGGCGTGGCTTAATCTTCGGCTCGAGCTTTTGACACTCACCTGAATTTTTTTGTGCGCTAAATGTTCGCGAACCCATTGGCATAGTTCAAAAGTTGTATTCGTAGGGGCAATATAGATTGAGTCGAATAGTTTCGCTCAGTATTTAGTATAAAAATAAAGATAAATGATTTTCACAAGTGTAAAATTCTGCTAAATAATTACATCTATTAAAGTTATAATGGTTTTTAATATTGAAATTAATCTCATTTATCCGATGATAACAGCTTTCCTAGAGACAAACCCAGAAGATCGATTATTATATAAAAAAAGTGTGATCTGCAGTGAACATTTCAAAGAAGAGGATGTGTTTCGATATCCTTTTAAAACTGTTTTGAGGGAAAATGCACTTCCTGAATTATTCGTCTCATCTGAGCAAACAATCGCAAGATTTTTCGAGGCTACTCTTTTTAAGCTAAAACTTTTTAACATGAATTCAACTTATTACTAATAAACTATTTACCCGAAAAAATTTGCAGGAAGCAAACATATTCGATGTATTCTTACTGCGCCACAAATGCATAGATTGCTACAGGTTCGTTGCCCCGAAATATCTACGCCTCTGTTAAAATTTTGTTGGTATTTGTAAATTTTTTCAAATGTTTGTAAAAAGGGGGCGGTTACGACGCAAAAGTTGCTTATCGTCCTCTCTATATCTTATAGTTCTATGATATTTCTTGCTCAGATATTACGAATATATTGTTAGAAGATGATACATTGATAAAAAATATTCATTCAATTAATAAGTACTCATTTAAATGATTAATGAATACATGTATAAGATTTTATCAACAATAATTCAACTTCTATTATTTTATGCAGCTTTTGTTTACATTTATCATGTAGTGTATTATTTTTTCAATGAATAAATTGAGTTTTTTGTATTTCATGGCGTCTTCCTTTTCATTGTAAATAAGTTGGTGACCTTAGTTAAAAGCTCTTTTATTTATGAAACATGAAATTTGGTTAAATTGTAAACACTGAACCACATACCAAAGCCACAATCGTCACTTATTCGGAATTACCAGATTCATTTATACAATTAATGCCTACTTTATTTTATTCAATTCAAATCCAAATAAAATATATATAGTATTGTTACGTGCATTTCAGTATGTATTTTGACTGAGTGGCTTAAAACAATCTTTACTTTTTCTTTACAGAATGCCATTGCAACCCTCATGGATCAGCAACAAAGAACTGCAATCGACATACTGGCCAGTGTGACTGCTTGCCCAATGTTGCAGGACAACGCTGCAATGTCTGCCAGGTTGGCTATTGGAATATGACCTCAAAAGTCGGTTGCCAAAAATGTGAATGCCATGCTTTGGGATCGCGTGACGATATCTGTGACTCGGTTACAGGACGATGTGTTTGCAAACCTGGCGTTGCCGGTTATCGATGCGATCGCTGTCTAGAAGGATACTATGGACTGTCACAGCAAGGCTGTCGCCAGTGCGATCGTTGTCCATCTGAAGGATACCTTTGTGATCCGATTACCGGAGGATGCACTTGTCCGCTGAACACAAAAGGACCAAATTGTCAGCAATGTCAACCCAATACTTGGAATTGGCAACCAAAAACAGGATGTGAAGCATGTAATTGCGATGGGTTGGGATCGATTGGGCAAACTTGTGATTCGCAAAGTGGGCAATGCGTTTGCAGAGAAGGTTATACGGGAAGAAGATGCGATTCATGTGCCATAGGTTATTATGACTATCCAAACTGTAAGAGATGTAGTTGCAACATTCATGGATCAGAGGTCAGAAGTGACGGCGTAATTGAATGCGACCATCGTGGACAGTGCCCTTGCAAGGTAAGTGGTTGTTCTTTTGAAAAAATTGTTAACATATAAAGATTATTAATTGTTTAATAATGACTCGAAAAGAATTAAAATTAATCTGGAAGATAGATTAAAAGGCGGAGTTCTCATAACAAATAAAGAAAAAGCTTATTTATTTCACTTTTACTTCAGACATTTCAAAACGAACTGAAACCTGACAACATAACTGTTGTTAATTTCAGTGGGTTCAGCTTTTTCAAGTTGACAAGAAATCGAGTCCAAGTTGACAAAATGTTTAATTTATTGAGCTGGTTTTCAAAAAAGTACCACGGACTAAACTTCTAAATAAATATCATATCGACACACAACTATACATCAATATATTCAATTAACCAGAGATGTCTTTGCAATTAACCGACACAACTTTTATGCACGAGGAAAACAAATGAAATGGTTATTATTTGATTTTCTTTTGATGTATATAGCTAAATCCAATTCAAAATGACTTCCCGACTACTAGTTTTTTTTTTATGTCAGTAAATACAAGGTAGGGATAGGGTCAGCTGTCAGTCGATCAAGTCTCAACAATAACTCACCTGACAGAATGGCAACTATCAGGTGTTGAATGAAAAGTTGCCTGCGCAGCGATTGAGTAAATTTAAAATATTTACGATTTTGGCAGTGCAGACGCACCAACTTCCTCTCGCAAGACTTTTTCCTCATTACGTGCCGCGTATTAAAGCCACAGGAATGTAGTTAAAATGATGAAATAGTCAAACTAGTTAGATTTGTGAAAATGTGAACGTGTTTGACATTTCCTGAGGTACAAGTGACCAATCCGATCTGGACGTTCCTAGTTGACATAACCACAGCATACTGCTTCGGAAAGGTCATTTATTATTGCTCATGGCATCCGCGGCAAGTCACATACATAAGTAACAATGTTGATCTTCCTCACTGAACAATATGCGAACAAGACGGAACAAATGATGGCTTTGCCACTTAATCGAACAAGTGAGACTTTCGTTTCGATGGAAGCTACGTTCCAATCACACATGAACATCCAGCTACGATGCAACTCAAAACCTACAGCAAATTCTGTACCAACGTTTTACATACACGGCCAATCGTTAATCTCTTGAATAGCAAGAGAATGGTGTGTTAGGATGGCTTAAATAGGGAAGACCCTTGAGGACCGGCTCAAAAAGGGTGAGCTCACGTACCAGCTTACGATCCGCAAGCAACCAGTGGGACTAGTAGACGAGAAGTTGGCAATATTAAGTGCTGAACAGGCCATAGATGTCAGCATAGTGGCGCGAAGCACTACTCCTTCACCAGCATAGGAGAGGGGAAAATTGGCGAAAGTCAGAGGTTTGATTGAGATATTTCAGGGAGAAAGGAAGTATGCCGAGCTCTTCACGATACCTATTTTTGGCATGCGGCGGTTGAGTAATATTCAGACGAATAATGGAGACTTGAAAGAGGAAATTGAAGCGCTACAGAAGACTTTATGCAGGCTATGAGCAAATTTATGATAAAAGTGAACGGTTTGGAAGACAACTTGGAGGAAGCGTCAACTGGGGAGGATGAACCATCAAACGCAGCCCGGAATGAGGCCGCTATTGACCCCCGGCAATTTTGGGCACAGATAAGAAAAGACAATTGATCACCGGACCTGATCAACCATGGACACCTAGGGTATTCCCGTGGTCTAGGACTTCAACACCAAGTTTGCAGCAAGTATTGAGTAAGTTGCTGAGCTTGTCTAAATAAAGTGTCAAATTTTGAGGAGATTGCCCAAAATCAGTGAACGCTTTCCTTGAGAAGGTAAATAGCTTAGGCTGACAAAGAATGTATCGGTGGCCTTGCTCTTCCAGATGGCAGTAGAATTATTTGCTGGCCTGGTTTCACTCAGCCAGAGCCCGACTGCCAGCTGGAAGGAGTTCTGTATGAAGTTAAGTACTGAATTCCTCCCATCTGACTGCAATATCCGACTATAGGAAAAAAAATGTGGAAGCGTACCTAAGGTCACGAGGAGTCAATAGGTATTTATGTCGCAGTGATGAATGGGCTCTTTCGGTGGCTAGGTAAGCTATATACTGGGGCCGAGAAATTTAAGATATTGCGGCACAACCTCAGGCCATTCTATCAGACGTAGTTGGCTCTCAGGAATATCTGGACAGTTGCTTGTTGGCAGCCAAGACATCGTATTGGATGTGGCCACCTGGGGATGACTGTCGAAATCGGTCGCGCCAGTGGACCCAGTCACTAGCAAGCCCAAGTAAAATACCAAAGCCATCGGAGCACGAGACCGGTGTCCATTACGTGGCGTAGTGAACACTCGAATCCTTAGTGGATTAAAGGCCGCGATGGTGAAATTGGGTTTTGCTTTCACTCCTTTACCTGGGGATATCTGGCGACACGTTATTGTTGAAGTATTAAGGAAGGAAATTAAGAGGCTGTTAGATTTATATGCATCCGATACAATGATTGGCCATGGTAGATGGTAGTTGGTGGGCCAGTTAGGCGTGGAAGTGGCATCGTTAAAAGAGCGAAGAGTAACAGTGATAAATGGGGCAGAATACAATATAGAGGGCAAAGTTTGGCTACTGTTTTGCCTGGAAGGAAAGACGAAGTAGTTGGAAGCCTTGGTGGTTCCCGAGCTGGAGCAAGACCCAATATTGGCTGTGGATTTTATGCGCCACTTTAGGGAAGCCATTAATTTGATAGACAATCGGTGGGAATTCGCTTACGAAGATGTGATGACAGGAGAGAATCATTTACGAAGCAGGTCAGGTTTGCACGACAAAGAAGAGATGCGGCTGAATCAGTTAGTGGAGGCAGACTTCAAAAACATAAGAGAGGGCTTACAATGTACCAGTTTAGTGGAGAATGTCATCGTGGATGCAACGCCCACTAAGCAACGGTACTAACTGATGTCCCCCGCCATCCAAACGTATATCAATGCGGGGTTAGACGAAATGCTTTCGCAAGGTGTGGAGGAACCATCTACGAGCGCTTGGGCGTCCTCTCTAATGGGTAAGAAGAAAGACGGTTTATACTGATTTTATGTTGATTTTCGGGGGTATAATCAGGTAACAGCAGGAACAACATCTCGAATATGTGCGACTCTGTTCTTCAACAAATCCTTTCAACTTGACGAATATGATCTGATTCCCTTGATAACAACTTGAGTACTCGTTTCGACACAAGTAAATAACGCGGAGCTCTCTCGCAAGGAGGGCAACAGGTATCACGCCTACAATAACTTTCACCGTCGAATCAGAGACTGTCGGGTATGAAGATGTAATCGTCAGCACTCGTCTTCTCTGTACCTGTACCAGGCGTTTTCAGTATACCTCCTTACTGAGAATGGCTCCCCTTATTTCTTCCCGTACAGTAGCACTGACCCTACAGCACTCATCAAGAGAAGCCTTCTTGATGGGCTGGGTCGCCTACGTTGGCCATAAGTCGACTCAGAACCGATACTCCCGAAGCAGTCTTCTCAGCCGTTGCCCTGATTTGTTCAGAAAAACTCATAATCGATTCGATCAGTAGCCCCAGGTACTTCACCGCTGGCTCAATTCGACTAGTTTGTCTCCAAAACTGATCATCCTTACTCTAGGGATTCTCTTTTTTGTCAAGATAGCACTTCGGTTTTCTCCAGTGCTAGACTGAACCCGGGAGCAGTCATCCAGTCTCTCTCGGCGCATTAACTTACCTTGCCATGTTACGCTTGTTCAACGGTGCGTTAAGCGACCAGAGCCGCAACATTATCAGCATAGTCGATCAAGCGTGACTCATCTGGCATCTCTAGATTTAATAGCTCATCCTAACTCACGTTTCACAGATCTGGACCAAAGATTGATCCCTGGGCAACACCCGATGTAACTTCCATCCTTCTTTTTTCCGCAGTTTCGTACGTGGTGACCCATACTCATCAGGAGCTGCCACATCTGTCACCTCGGGGCAGCTCGACTGCGGTGTTTTCAGTTTATGAATAGCAGTCAAACTCACTGATCCGGCTTGAAGGATCAGAACGTTTAATAATGCCCCCAAAAGAGTTGAAGCAAATCAGGAAAGAAAATCAAAAGACGAAGTCACACGTCAAAAAAAGAAATTCCTTATATATTTCACCTAATATCAGAATTTCAAAATGAACCAAAATTTTACAACGAATCTCACCTACTGTGAGGGATTTCACAAAAAGTTGCTTTCGCAGCAACTGAGCAAATTTACAAGATTAATGATTTATCAAAATTGATTGAACCTAATTTTTTATAGTACTCTTGAAATATTTTTCGATTTTTTTAATTGTCTTAATTTTTGATTGTTGTGAGTTAGCTATCCTTAAATTAATGCTAGCCAAAGTTTATGTTTGTATTAAATTTCAATTCAATTTATATAATTTCATCTAATTTTTATCCTTAATTCAATTTACAGAATCTCGTCACAGGGTTGAAATGTGATACTTGTCGACAATATACATTTGGTTTGCATAAATCAAATGCAGAAGGTTGCACAAGATGTTTCTGTTTCCAAAGATCCCAACAGTGTGCACAAAGTGATTTATCCTGGGGATTGATTCGTATGCAAGGAGCAAGAAATTTAAGTGTGGAGTATATACGTCCTGAATATGTTCCAGAAGATGAATATGAATATGTCGTGGTAAGTAATAGTTATATTATGTTTCACAAATGCCAATATATTTTTTGGAGGGTTATTCGCTTGATAAGTTATTAAATATGTGTATGCAGCTGGTCTTCAAGATCGTCCAAACTGAAAAAAAAACTTTATTTGCGAGCTGTATTCTTCGGCATTTTCATTGATTTGTAGCCCTACTAGTTTTGCTTCGCTAGCGAGTTTCAGGAAGAGTTCTTTGGCAGTTGTTAATGATCGTGACAAAATGTTGATGACTTGTATAGTAATGTACCTCGTGTATCCACAAGGAAACCAAGAAGCTACCTTTTGATACACGAGGCAGATACAAGGGTGACAGATACTTGGGTTAC
Source organism: Odontomyia ornata (assembly GCA_963969285.1). Taxonomy (NCBI): domain Eukaryota; kingdom Metazoa; phylum Arthropoda; class Insecta; order Diptera; family Stratiomyidae; genus Odontomyia; species Odontomyia ornata. The sequence continues at coordinate 309,899,626 of OZ017740.1, forward strand.
TGTTGAATTTTGATCGTTTTTCCGTTCAATTCGCCAATATGAATGATGGAAGCCAATGATGCTAAAATACTAAGCTCCGCAATTGTCACACTTTCACCAAAAAACGCCACTCTCCTTCTGAATATCCATTAAGCCATTCAAAGGCTTCGTTGATTTGCTTTTTCTTGTCTTCGAAAATCGAAGTTTCACCTGAAAATAGTACTGATTTGTGCATTTTGACCCTTATGAACCCGCATGTGAAAATTTTTTGCTCGAAAATTCGTGAATGCCAATGGACAAAGATTACCCATGACTTAGCTGTCTGCATTAAGTTCCTACTTTTAGTAGGTGCAGTTGGAGTGTTGATGTACATCTGAGACTTGGGTTGGAGGGTCGATTTTGATATTCTATAAATTTTCCATCGAATCAGCATTACGGTTCTTAAAATTTTCAGGTCAGATGAATAACATGAATATCTTTGAGAATTCATGATGTGAACTATTTTTGTCAGATTGCAACAAACTGGTGGCCGGTAAACATGATGCACCAATGGCTTTTATCTTTTAAACATATATTATACATCTCATTGAAGTACATCTTAGTTTATTCGTTGTTGGTGTCTGTGCAACAGACTTTTCTTTAACTATTTAACTTCTAGAGAGCAGTTTACTTCTATTATTCCTTCATATATGAATGCCACAAACGTTTGTTTCACCCTCACAATTTGGTACTTCTCTACTGTTTTTTCAATGCATTCATTGATTCACTGAAAAATCTCAAATGTCATCTATTATTGACTAACCCCAGCAAGCGCAGCATTCAAAACTTTCCATTATTTATCAGTTTTCTGATATATTTTTAGCGTGATGAAGTTTTAAGTTAACGCATCAAAAAAAGCCGAAAAAATATAACAAACTATTTTAAACATTCCAGTGTCGGCAAATTGTAAATATTTTGAGGTTCTAAATTATCAGTTTTAAAAATAATTTTTGAAAAACCATCAAAATGTCACGGCCGCAACGATGCGTATGCAGACCGTGCATTGTTTTACGTGGTAGAGCTGGTGAATATTCTGGTATCGAAATGGAAAGGTTGAAGTTAATCACATTTGACGCTCTTGAAAATCTAAAACAAGGTGTTAGTGCTCAGTGTGTAGCATATGAAGCGATGAAAAAAATAGTGTCAAGATGCTGCAAACAAAAAGAGATATGTTGCTCCAACGAAGCCTACGATTTGTATGGAGTGTGCGTGCTAGATGCGTGCGGAAACTTTTGTGCAGCTGACTCCTGTAGTGATTTCAACGGAAGCAGTGTGTGCAGTGCCAATTGCAAGGGGGCTGTGTCGGTGGCAGTTTGCAATAATATAATAAAAAAGTATAATTTGACCCATAAGATACTGAATTGCCAGGATAGCACGCAAATACTAAGCATGCTGAATGTTATTGCTTCATTCGAGTGCGGCCCAGTTGGCGCAATAGCGATAGACGCTTGTGGCAAGGTCAATATTTACACACCCAGGATATGCATGATTTGGGTGTATGCCACACCGCAGACCTGGAATATGGGTTGCAGTAGACCATTGTGCGTGGAGAGATGCGTTTGCCCAACTACAACTCTGAAATGCTGCAAGCCTCGGAAGCCATGCAAACCCTGCCCGCCACTCCTCCCGAAATGTGATCCGTGTAAACAGCCTTGTCTGCCAAAATGTCGGCCTTGCAAACCCTGCAGGCCGTGCAAGCCCTGTAAACCGATTTGCCGCCCAGGAAAGCCTTGTCAGCAGTGCCGGCTTTGTTGTCCAGGTGATGCCTGCTGTGATCCCTGTTGTATTCCCGATGTTTGCTGCCCAAACCCTTGTGATCCTTGCTGCATGCCTCCACCATCATGTTGCCCAGTCGATGCTGCCTATCCTGATCCCTGTTGTCCTGGTGGACCTTGCGATAGTGATGGATGTTGTCGAGTTGATAGCTGCTGCGTTCTGGACCCATGCTGCCCTGGACTGCCCAATTGCTTCTAGTACCGACTTCAACCTTTTCCATTCAACGAACCCAATTTGTCTCGACTTAAGGGCATTCTAAATGTTAAGAACAATTTCAGGCTTCCTAGTAAATTTCACGAGTATTGAGCTAGGTGAAAACTGTAGTTCGTAGGATGCTCCTTGATAATGGATCTATTATTTGGATTTGTACCATCACGCACGTTTCGTTTAAGTGACTGGACTTAAGTGGCGCGATATTGAAAGCAAAAAATGTGATGAATTTGGGTACGAAATAAAAATTTTGATTTGCTTAAGAAATTGTCAAAAGTGTTGTTAAATTTTCGTGTTTTTATGAGAGGAAGTTGATTTGATTTTGCGAATAAAGTTATTAAGCAAGTCATTAAAGGCATTCTCTTTTCAGGACGTTTCTGATTTAAATGCGGTGTATTAACAAACAACATCGGCAGTTCAGAACAAAAATATTTGTGTATTATAATGAAATCTGATAATATCCGTAAATTATATACAAATGTTGCTTTTAACTATGCCTTTTTCTTTTACTTTCATATTTTTTTAAGGTAAATGTCAAAGTAGTATTGAATATAGCGCTTTTGACTTTGAAAAAGCGCTTCAAAGTCAAAGTCAAAAGCGCTTTATTCAATAATCGTTGTAAATTTTACAAGAACATAAAGAAAATTCCAAATAATAGAAGAATTTATCAAATTTACCGCAAGATCTGTGACTGTGAGTGAAAACCCTTGGATTTCACAGCCGTTCCATCCTTAGTCAAAGTCAAAAGCGCTTTATTTAATACTAATCGTTATAAATTTCAAAAGAATATAAAGCAAATTCCAAATAATAACAATCAAAAAACTTAATGGCCCAAATGGCTCTCAAAGTCAAAGTCAAAAGCGCTTTATTTAATACTCATCGTTATAAATTTTAAAAGAATATAAAGCAAATTCCAAATAATAACAATCAAAAAACTTAATGGCCCAAATGGCTCTCTAAATTTGTACGTTATCATAAACTCATTTCATCAAAAAAAACTATAGCAAATGCAATTAATTACGATTATTACATATTTTTACAATTCAATTGGAAAAAGGAGAAAAAACCAACCAACACTATCCAAAATTTTTTTATAATTAATACACAACAGTGAAACTTTGATCCTACACCTAATATGTTGTAACTTATTTCTAATAAAATACAATCAAAAAAACTTTATCTTATACTAAAAATACTATAACAATGTTCCTAACCTAAGTGTTTAATCTTATCTCTAACGGAATATAGTAAACATTACATATACCTAACCTATACCTGATTTTAACAAAAATATATAACAATACTAAATGTAGCAATAATGAGCTGAAACTCAAAAACTAAATAACGAAAAACACCAAAACTGAAAACAAACACGAAAAATTTAGACATTGTCATTCAGCCACCAATACCTGGATTGCGCCGTCTCAACTCGATCAGCTTCAACGAATCTAGCAAATGAGTATCTCCATTGAAATCGTTGGTCTCGTGAACTCAAATTCGGAGGATATTTTATCTTCTTATCGGTGGCCCGTCGATATATGTGATATATGACTGGGACGCCGTCAGAATCAAAAACATATCCATTCATGTCCAAATACACGAATGCTTCTGGAGGAATGAAGCCAGTAGCGAGGCAAGTCGCTATATACCCGTCTGTAGGGTGGAACGGCTGTGAAATCCAAGGGTTTTCACTCACAGTCACAGATCTTGCAATATGATTGCGAAGAAGCTTCAATATGAAGATATCGACTCTAGTCACTTCAGCAGTTTGATAAATTCTTCTATTCGATATATAATGTTTCCAATCCGTCTCAGGCTTTCTGTACAAACCAGTACATGCACGAAGACATTTCCTTTCGAAAACTCTTAATTTTTCCATAGTACTAGCACTCTGGTTGTACCAGATCTGACATCCATAGGTCAAAACTGGTCTAACCAGTGTCTTGTAACAGATAATTTTGACCTTTTGATCAATGTATCTGGAATGAAAGAGTTTTCGAAGGGCCATGACTACTTTAAGTGCTTTACTGAGCATGATTTTCACATGTTCAGTATAGTACAGATACTGATCGAGATAAACACCGAGGTATCGAACACAGGATTTATGTGGAATTCGTTCTGAACTACCCTCGCCAGCCATGATGTGGAAATCTTTCCAATTACGTTTCAGGTCTTGACTGACCCCCTGCAGCGTTGTCCGAAACACACTTCTGCGCATTGATTTTCATTCGCCAATTGTCAGTGTACAGCTGTACATCATTGAACATTTTTTGGAGATTGCTCTGAACTATTGTAGCTTTTCGGTCAGCCGTGTAGATGATCAGATCATCAGCAAACGCTACCAATGATCGCTTTGGCGAGACGTTAAAATCAAAGCCGTTCAATAGCTTGCGAATAAAGATTGAGAAGAGCAGAGGCGCAGTAACTGTTCCCTGCTGTAGACCATTCAAGACCTTGAACTCGCGCATTGTTGTCAGATTTCCATCGGTTACAACAAACGATTTCCCGTATAACATATTACACATCATGGCGACAAGGTGTCTGGGGAACTTGTCCCGAAGGAGTTTAAAAATAAGTCCATCTAACCATACCGTATCAAAGGCTTTCTCCATATCAATGAGACATGCTCCAACACATTGTCTATCATTTAGTTTCCAACAGATGTCTGAGGTTACTTTCGTTATTGCATGTGTGGTCGAATGCCTGGCACGAAAACCAAATTGGCAATTCGGCATCAACTCATTTTCCTCAATGTGGGCGTTTAATGCTCTGTTGAGTATCACTTCAAACACCTTGCTGATGTTAGGCAGCAAGCTGATTGGGCGATAGCTTTTCGGGCATGAAGATTCTTTTCCTTTCTTCAAGATCGGAAATACCTTAGCCTTTTTCCACTCATTTGGGAAATATGAATTGCTCAACATGTTGTTGAACAATATGCAATAGTTCCTAATAGCAACCTCAGGCAAATGTCGGAGAACTACATTTGGAATACCATCATTACCACATGATTTCTTGTTGTTTATCTTGCGAAATATGAAACACAAGTCTTCATAGCTGACAAAATAATCAATTAGATTCAAGCTCGGTATGAGGTCAGATGTTAATGTTTCATTGAAATGAAGAATTGATTGGCCGTTCAGGCTTGATTTGAAGTCGGAAACTTTTGCTTCAACGACCTCTGAAAAAATTTCGTTCCCTCTCTCAGGGTTTGGTAGATGAACCAATTCAAAATGTGTTCCAATCAGGGCAAGTTTATCCAATCCTTCACAAATAATCCTGTTTCCATTTCTATCCGGAGTCGTACTATCAATTTCGATACCAGCCCTATCGAGAAGATTTATCTCATCACTAGTGACTTCAAGATTCGATACCTTCACTCGAGACTTCTTGCGGAATATGCTATTCACTTTCGCGAACACGCCGTCTGGGTCCTGTGGGCTAATACCCCTCAATTTTTCCGCCCATTGATTGCTGACCTCACTCCTGAAGTATGACCGGATTAAGTTCCGGACATTCTTCAGATGTAATTTCAACAAAGACAACGAGGGATGGTTGTAGTCCAAAAATCGTCGATAAATATTGTTGACGCGTGTGAGAAGGAGGGTTTTCAATCTTTTCAACCTTGCGATGGTTGGTGTTTCATATCCTTCCATATTGTTTCGATGTTTAATCTTGGGAACTACTTTCTCAATCGTTTCCAACGTCAGCTTCTCTAACTTCGACAAATAGACATCTATTTCATCGTTAGTTAGATTCCTGTCATTAGGAACCATTGAGCAAGAGTTGCCGCCATCAGAAGGGGGACATTGCTTCTGGTACTCCCGATTAAACTTCTTTTGAAACTTTCCCCAGTCTGTTTTTTTGAAATTCAACCGATGATTTTCATGTTGAACTGGAATGAGGAAGAAATCATCCCTGTGATGATTGACTTCCATTACGATTACGTTATGGTCGCTATCATAAGGAAGCACCTGCAGTTTCCGTTGAGGACTATTAAAGTTGAATTCGAGTCTTGCGTCAGCAATGCAAAGGTCCAAATATGAATTTGTCCTAGGGTATGTTGGGAACTCCGACCCATAAAGATTGCACCTGTATTCAATTTGGTTCTCTGTTATCCATGATTTCAGGAATACACCTCTTGGATTATTGGTGGCGTTCAGCCATGATGTATGCTTGGCGTTCAGGTCACCAGCAAGAATATAATAGTTATGCAGCCTGTTCAATTCGAGTATTTCGAACAAGGAATTGAGTTCCTCCTTGAGCTTGAGAACAGTTCCACCAGTTGCATAGGCAGAGATAACGAAGAGGTTATCCCCACCTGGCAGTGAGATTTTGATAACGGACACTTCAAGAGATTCAAAGCTTTTGAATTCGACTTTTTCAATATTTTGGAAACAATAGGGTCTTCGTACCAATATCCCGGTGCCACCTCCCCCATCACCTATTACCCTATCGTTTCTTACGAATTCAAAATCCTTGAATGTCATGGAGTGCCATGAATTGAGGTGGGTTTCGGTTAGAAGCAGGATGTCAGGCTTTTGTCTGGCAATGAATTCAAGGAGATAATCACGCCGATGTAAAGTAACAATGGAGTTGACGTTGATCGAGATGAGACGAATCCTATCCGTGGGAATGTGGCTGGATGACAACTTATTTTGAGCCATTTGAAAGTCCTAAACGCTGAAAAACAATGTTAATTTTCGAATCTTGTTTATCGATTCGCTCTGATAAGGAATTTAATTGTTGATAAATTTTGAGAAGCAGCTCATTATTGCCACTTACATTATTTACCCTATTTTCCGCATTTTCTGCTGGTCCTCTAGCGGCGAGTGCAAATGATACTCCGGGCTTGACGGAGTTCGGAGCTAAGACACTGCGGTGTATTTGTGTTTGTTTTGGGGCAGATTTCAATCTTGCATCCTGATATCGGGAGCATCCTCGATATGATGCCGGGTGACCAAAAACACCGCAGTTCACACAATATAACTTCTCTTTTGGCTCCGTCTGAGCCAATTTGCACTCACCGGGAGCATGCACGTCTTTGCATTTAACGCATCGGTAATGCATGGCGCAGTTGGCAGCCGAATGCCCAAATCGTTGGCAGCGATAGCACTGGTTGATTTCTCGTTTCTGGAGGCGTTCCCACCTCACCACTCGAAAATTTAAATACCTGATTTGCTGAAGAGCGCTTGGACTGCTCTTATTTGTTATTTGTACCAAATAAAGTGGTAAGTTTTTTTTTTCTACCGTCGACCTTCTTGTCGCGAATGTTTTCACTGAGATAAACTCGATTTGTGGCGCCGTTTCCTTGAGAACCTGAAGAAGATCGACGGTATCTTCTCCGCAGTCCAAGCCCTTCAGCAAGAACGTCTGGTTCTTCTCGCTCTTGGGGGTATAGGTGAAGTGCGGAACCTCCCCAGAATTCAAAGCATCTTTCGCTGATTTGAAATCAACCAGTGATTTCGTTCTAATTGACAGCTTCTCAGAATTTACTCGTTTGATTTCGAAATTTGTCAATTTGTTTTCGGCTGCCAACTGCCGAACCATGTCTTTTCCGCTTTGCCCGAAGACATTAATCGGCGGAACTTTCTCGGTATTCTTGGCTACTTTTTGAGGAGGACCAGCAGAACTCCCAAATGGCTCTCTAAATTTATACGTTATCATTAACTCATTTCATCAAAAAAAAACAAGTTGGGTAAACAGACCTACGCTCATGTCAGAAGGGTTTTGTATTCAATTTACAAAATGCAGTCACCAGATCGAATCAAATCAAGAAACATGTCAAAGACGATTTTATTGGAGGAAATAAGAAATACGAAGATCATTCTATTTTTAACAAAGTTGAACGAATTTCGACTTCTGAGGTTTTTGTTTTTGTTATACTCATAAATATCTCCCTTGATAATTATTTCAGATGTCCATCCGCGAGGGAGGAAACACAATTTGTTCGAATCCTAGAATGGTTACAAAACCCTTTTGCTAGGAGCTCTCTCCCGCCTCCTTGACTTGTTTCACTTATGAGCATCAATTGTAGGTACTCATTTTCAGTCATTCATTAAATTGAATCAAGTGTTTAAAGCATGCACCTTAAACGTTGAAATTGGGAAAAATAACTCAAAATTATTCAATCTTCGCATTTAAAACAGCCACTATTTGGTTTTACGACTACTGATGCCACTAGCTGAACGTATTCTCAAAGACATACATGACACCTATCATTCCTGAAATTTTCATGCAAATCCTAGCAAAACTGTAGTGTCTATGTCGGTAAAAAGCGCATTTTGTTCCATAGCCATATGTTGCCATAATAATAAATGCAGCGCATATTGTTCCATAGTAATACAGGAAATTTCAAACCGCTATAACTTCGCTAAATATGATTCAATCTTTATGAAACTTTCAGGATAGATCAATCTTATAAATAGTCATCTGTATACTGAATTTCATAGAATTTAAGGGTAGCGTTAAGATTTTATTCAAGAAAACATAAAATCGATAAATCATACTATTACTAACAAAGTTGAGTGAATTGTGACTTCTCATGTATTTGTTGTTATTGTACTCACCAAGACCTACATTCCTGATTTTTTTCAGATTTTTCGGATCACAGGTGTCCAATCGCGAGGGGGGGGGACACAAATTTTTCGTGTATTTCCCCTCCCTGTGCGCCCCTCGAAGCAAACTTTGCCAAACTAAGACCTGTTTTGAAAAGTTCTCATCAAGACCTTTCATTTGATACCCATATCGGCTACCTTCAATGAAGTTTTTTTTTCGGGGGGTCACTCCCCTATATGGGGAGACCCCCCTTAAATACATTACAAAAATTTTGTTGTAGTTGAACTTTGAAGAGATCACCACTTTACATCTACATACAAAATTTGATGTTTCTAGCTTAAGTAGTTTCCGAGAAAAACTGCTGTGACACACGGACGGACGGACGGACGGACGGACGGACGGACGGACGGACGGACAGACAGACGGACAGACGGACAGACAGGACGCAATTTTAGAAGGGTTTTGTAAAATTATTTTACAAAACCCTAAAAACTAGCAAATTCAATTAATTACGATTATTACATATTTTTAAAATTTAACTGGAACAAGGAGAAACACCAAAACTGAAAAATAAACACGAATAATTTAGACATTGTCATTCAGCCACCAATACCTAGATTGCCCCGTCTCAACTCGATCAGCCTCAACGAATCTAGCAAATGAGTATCTCCATTGGAATTGTTGGTCTCGTGAACTCAAGTTCGGAGGATATTTTATCTTCTTATCGGTGGCCCGTCGATATATGTGATATATGACTGGGACGCCGTCAGAATCAAAAACATATCCATTCATGTCCAAATACACGAATGCTTCTGGAGGAATGAAGCCAGTAGCGAGGCAAGTCGCTATATACCCGTCTGTAGGGTGGAACGGCTGTGAAATCCAAGGGTTTTCACTCACAGTCACAGATCTTGCGATATGATTCCGAAGAAGCTTCAATATGAAGATATCGACTCTAGTCACTTCAGCAGTTTGATAAATTCTTCTATTCGATATATAATGTTTCCAATCTGTCTCAGGATTTCTGTACAAACCAGTAGATGCACGAAGACATTTCCTTTCGAAAACTCTTAATTTTTCCATAGTACTAGCGCTCTGGTTGTACCAGATCTGACATCCATATGTCAAAACTGGTCTAACAAGTATCTTGTAACAGATAATTTTGAGAGCTGTACATCATTGAACATTTTTTGGAGATTGCTCTGAACTATTGTAGCTTTTCGGTCTGCCGTATAGATGATCAGATCATCAGCAAACGCTACCAATGACGAGACGTTAAAATCAAAGCCGTTCAATAGCTTGCGAATGAAGATTGAAAAGAGCAGAGGCGCAGTAACTGTTCCCTGCTGTAGACCATTCAAGACCTTGAACTTGCGCATTGTTGTCAGATTTCCATCAGTTACAACAAACGATTTCCCGTATAACATATTACACATCATGGCGACAAGGTGTCTGGGGAACTTGTCCTGAAGGAGTTTAAAAACTAATCCATCTAATCATACCGTATCGAAGACTATCTCCATATCAATGAGACATGCTCCAACACATTGTCTGTCATTTAGATTCCAACAGATGTCTGAGGTTACTTTCGTTATTCCATGTGTGGTCGAATGCCTGGCACGAAAACCAAATTGGCAATTCGGCATCAACTCATTTTCCTCAATGTGGGCGTTTAATGCTCTGTTGAGTATCACTTCAAACACCTTGCTGATGTTAGGCAGCAAGCTGATTGGGCGATAGCTTTTGGGGCATGAAGATTCTTTTCCTTTCTTCAAGATCGGAAATACCTTAGCCTTTTTCCACTCATTTGGGAAATATGAATTGCTCAACATGTTGTTGAACAATATGCAATAATTCCTAATAGCAACCTCAGGCAAATGTCGGAGAACTACATTTGGAATACCATCAGTACCACATGATTTCTTGTTGTTTATCCTGCGAAATGTGAAACACAAGTCTTCATAGCTGACAAAATAATCAATAAGATTCAAGCTCGATATGAGGTCAGATGTTAATGTTTCATTGAAATGAAGAATTGATTGGCCGTTCAGGCTTGATTTGAAGTCGGAAACTTTTGCTTCAACGACCTCTGAAAATATTTCGTTCCCTCTCTCAGGGTTTGGTAGATGAACCAATTCAAAATGTGTTCCAATCAGGGCAAGTTTATCCAATCCTTCACAAATAATCCTATTTCCATTTCTATCCGGAGTCGTACTATCAATTTCGATACCAGCCCTATCGAGAAGATTTATCTCATCACTAGTGACTTCAAGATTCGATACCTTCACTCGAGACTTCTTGCGGAATATGCTATTCACTTTCGCGAACACGCCGTCTGGGTCCTGTGGGCTAATACCCCTCAATTTTTCCGCCCATTGATTGCTGACCTCACTCCTGAAGTATGACCGGATTAAGTTCCGGACATTCTTCAGATGTAATTTCAACAAAGCCAACGAGGGATGGTTGTAATCCAAAAATCGTCGATAAATATTGTTGACGCGTGTGAGAAGAAGGCTTTTCAATCTTTTCAACCTTGCAATGGTTGGTGTTTCATATCCTTCCATATTGTTTCGATGTTTTATCTTGGGAACTACTTTCTCAATCGTTACCAACGTCAGCTTCTCTAACTTCGACAAATAGTCATCTATTTCATCGTCAGTTAGATTCCTGTCATAAGGAACCATTGAGCAAGAGTTGCCACCATCAGAAGGGGGACTACTTGCGATTAAACTTCTTTTGAAACTTTCCCCAGTCTGTTTCTTTGAAATTCAACCGATGATTTTCATGTTGAACTGGAATGAGGAAGAAATCATCCCTGTGATGATTGATTTCCATTACGATTGCGTTATGGTCGCTATCATAAGGAAGTACCTGCAGTTTCCATTGAGGACTATTAAAGCTGAATTCAAGTCTTGCGTCAGCAATGCAGAGGTCCAAATATGAATTTGTCCTAGGGTATGTTGGGAACTCCGACCGATATAGATTACACCTGTATTCAATTTGGTTCTCTGTTATCCACGATTTCAGGAATACACCTCTTGGATTATTGGTGGCGTTCAGCCATGATGTATGCTTGGCGTTCAGGTCACCAGCAAGAATATAATAGTTATGCAGCCTGTTCAATTCGAGTATTTCGAACAAGGAATTGAGTTCCTCCTTGAGCTTGAGAACAGTTCCACCAGTTGCATAGGCAGAGATAACGAAGAGGTTATCCCCACCTGGCAGTGAAATTTTGATAACGGACACTTCAAGAGATTCAAAGCTTTTGAATTCGACTTTTTCAATATTTTGGAAACAATAGGGTCTTCGAACCAATATCCCGGTGCCACCTCCCCCATCACCTATTACCCTATCGTTTCGTACGAATTCAAAATCCTTGAATGTCATGGAGTGCCATGAATTGAGGTGGGTTTCAGTAAGAAGCATGATGTCAAGGTCAGGCTTTTGCTTTACAAGGATGGAGTTGACGTTGATCGAGAAGAGACGAATCCTATCCATGGTCAAAGTCAAAGTCAAAAGCGCTTTATTTAATACTCATCGTTATAAATTTTAAAAGAATATAAAGCAAATTCCAAATAATAACAATCAAAAAACTTAATGGCCCAAATGGCTCTCTAAATTTGTACGTTATCATAAACTCATTTCATCAAAAAAAAACTATAGCAAATGCAATTAATTACGATTATTACATATTTTTACAATTCAATTGGAAAAAGGAGAAAAAACCAACCAACACTATCCAAAAATTTTTTATAATTAAAACACAACAGTGAAACTTTGATCCTACACCTAATATGTTGTAACTTATTTCTAATAAAATACAATCAAAAAAACTTTATCTTATACTAAAAATACTATAACAATGTTCCTAACCTAAGTGTTTAATCTTATCTCTAACGGAATATAGTAAACATTACATATACCTAGCCTATACCTGATTTTAACAAAAATATATAACAATACTAAATGTAGCAATAATGAGCTGAAACTCAAAAACTAAATAACGAAAAACACCAAAACTGAAAACAAACACGAAAAATTTAGACATTGTCATTCAGCCACCAATACCTGGATTGCGCCGTCTCAACTCGATCAGCTTCAACGAATCTAGCAAATGAGTATCTCCATTGAAATCGTTGGTCTCGTGAACTCAAATTCGGAGGATATTTTATCTTCTTATCGGTGGCCCGTCGATATATGTGATATATGACTGGGACGCCGTCAGAATCAAAAACATATCCATTCATGTCCAAATACACGAATGCTTCTGGAGGAATGAAGCCAGTAGCGAGGCAAGTCGCTATATACCCGTCTGTAGGGTGGAACGGCTGTGAAATCCAAGGGTTTTCACTCACAGTCACAGATCTTGCAATATGATTCCGAAGAAGCTTCAATATGAAGATATCGACTCTAGTCACTTCAGCAGTTTGATAAATTCTTCTATTCGATATATAATGTTTCCAATCCGTCTCAGGCTTTCTGTACAAACCAGTACATGCACGAAGACATTTCCTTTCGAAAACTCTTAATTTTTCCATAGTACTAGCACTCTGGTTGTACCAGATCTGACATCCATAGGTCAAAACTGGTCTAACCAGTGTCTTGTAACAGATAATTTTGACCTTTTGATCAATGTATCTGGAATGAAAGAGTTTTCGAAGGGCCATGACTACTTTAAGTGCTTTACTGAGCATGATTTTCACATGTTCAGTATAGTACAGATACTGATCGAGATAAACACCGAGGTATCGAACACAGGATTTATGTGGAATTCGTTCTGAACTACCCTCGCCAGCCATGATGTGGAAATCTTTCCAATTACGTTTCAGGTCTTGACTGACCCCCTGCAGCGTTGTCCGAAACAAGATTGTTTCACACTTCTGCGCATTGATTTTCATTCGCCAATTGTCAGTGTACAGCTGTACATCATTGAACATTTTTTGGAGATTGCTCTGAACTATTGTAGCTTTTCGGTCAGCCGTGTAGATGATCAGATCATCAGCAAACGCTACCAATGATCGCTTTCGCGAGACGTTAAAATCAAAGCCGTTCAATAGCTTGCGAATAAAGATTGAGAAGAGCAGAGGCGCAGCAACTGTTCCCTGCTGTAGACCATTCAAGACCTTGAACTCGCGCATTGTTGTCAGATTTCCATCGGTTACAACAAACGATTTCCCGTATAACATATTACACATCATGGCGACAAGGTGTCTGGGGAACTTGTCCTGAAGGAGTTTAAAAATAAGTCCATCTAACCATACCGTATCAAAGGCTTTCTCCATATCAATGAGACATGCTCCAACACATTGTCTATCATTTAGTTTCCAACAGATGTCTGAGGTTACTTTCGTTATTGCATGTGTGGTCGAATGCCTGGCACGAAAACCAAATTGGCAATTCGGCATCAACTCATTTTCCTCAATGTGGGCGTTTAATGCTCTGTTGAGTATCACTTCAAACACCTTGCTGATGTTAGGCAGCAAGCTGATTGGGCGATAGCTTTTCGGGCATGAAGATTCTTTTCCTTTCTTCAAGATCGGAAATACCTTAGCCTTTTTCCACTCATTTGGGAAATATGAATTGCTCAACATGTTGTTGAACAATATGCAATAGTTCCTAATTGCAACCTCAGGCAAATGTCGGAGAACTACATTTGGAATACCATCATTACCACATGATTTCTTGTTGTTTATCTTGCGAAATATGAAACACAAGTCTTCATAGCTGACAAAATAATCAATTAGATTCAAGCTCGGTATGAGGTCAGATGTTAATGTTTCATTGAAATGAAGAATTGATTGGCCGTTCAGGCTTGATTTGAAGTCGGAAACTTTTGCTTCAACGACCTCTGAAAAAATTTCGTTCCCTCTCTCAGGGTTTGGTAGATGAACCAATTCAAAATGTGTTCCAATCAGGGCAAGTTTATCCAATCCTTCACAAATAATCCTGTTTCCATTTCTATCCGGAGTCGTACTATCAATTTCGATACCAGCCCTATCGAGAAGATTTATCTCATCACTAGTGACTTCAAGATTCGATACCTTCACTCGAGACTTCTTGCGGAATATGCTATTCACTTTCGCGAACACGCCGTCTGGGTCATCCTATCCATGGGAATGTGACTGGATGACAACTTATTTTGAGGCATTTGAAAGCCTTAAACGCTGAAAAACAATGTTAATTTTAGAATTTTGTCTATCGATTCTCTCCGATAAGGAATTTAATTGATGATAAATTTTAAGAAGCATTACATTATATATTTTATTTACATTGTCTGCTGGTTCTCTCACAGCAAGTGCAAATGATACCCCGGGCTTGACGAAGTTGGTAGGTATCACACTGACTGTTCGCAAGGAGGCTAGACTTAAAAATATTAAAAACACTTTGATACGCAACGACTCATTTAGAGAGCCATCTGGACCATTAATTTATCGTATTGTTTGGGGTTCGCGTTATATTCTTTTAAAATTTATAACGATTAGTATTGCATAAAGGCTTTTGACTTTCGACTTGAGGGGTAATAATAATCCGAAACATTTCTTTGCATTTTGAGAAATTTAATTTATTTCTATTCAAAGTTTATTATAAAATCCACTACAAATTTACAAGTTCTAACTGCAAAAAAAAAAAAAATTCGGCCACTAATAGTCACCTCTTGCATTTTCATCTTCAGAAATATCTGCAATATTCCCTTCATCTTCATTCTCTGTAGCTTTTAACAGTTGGTTTCGATCATCCAGGTCATCTTCGAAATTTTTCCCACATATGCAAAAACCTTGCTCATAGCCAGATTTAACCCTGCCATCCCGTACAAATGCCCATACCATATCTGTATTTGTTGTAAAAATATGCGGTACACGTTCACGGTCAATGAAGATTGCAGCTAGTGGACAGTCTGTAGACCTTGCCAATTTGTGCATTGTTGCGCATATAGTTGGGTTTTTCTGTGTCCTTAAAATAGTCGAGGTCAAAGCATTCTTTCGTATCAAATTATCTTCACCCGCAATGGAAACAGCGCCAAAGCGGGTGTGATAGAGTGTTCCTGTTGCAAAGTAATTGGGAGGGCCGCCGAATGTTTTACGCGATGTATTTGCGGCACAAAATTCACCATGAACATCGGCTACCACAGCAGCTGCTCTCCGATATGCTGGAAGGATAACAGATCGGTATCCGAGCAAATGATCGTTATTTTGATATTCACAGCTTAATTTAGTCCTCAGTCGTAGCTTCCGTACCGAATTTATCGCAACAGCTTTGGCTGATTCTCCCGATGTCAACATCTCGAATCCCTCTTCGGCTATTTTTTGAATTTTAATCATATCCTTTCTTGCATATTTTCCAGCTCGACTGCGTACAATAATGCATGGTGCAAATTTGGTGGCCATTTAAATGATTTGGTAATGATAAAAATTTTGGCTTAAAACATCTAAAGTATTGTAAATTGCTTTTAAAAATAAATGATTTGGATTTTTTTGAATAAAATTGTATTGTCTATAAACTATTTAAAATTTTTAAATGCCAGCATATTTTGTAAATGTCATACATGCAGCCTTCAGTTAGACATACAGTGTGCCCTGATTGAGCTACATTAACTTGTCCCCCATACAAATATCCAAGCAGAAACTTGTAAATATAATCAACCTTAAAAAAGCATTACAGCGTTTCCTACTCATTTTGTGAAGAAAAGTTAGAAGGAAACCTTTTACAGTATCTGCAGGGGTAATGTTTTAGGTATAGCTCTAATGAAGCTGACTTAATTGAAACTTTTAGACTATTGTATAGCTTTTTCTCCCATGTTCTGCTTTTTACTAAATTCATTATTAAGATACCCCCCCTTTGTTAATAGATCAAAAGATTCGTGATCTCTCTTGGTTCTAATTAGTGTGTACTTTATAAAAGCGACCAGGCAAAAATCGCTCCTTCATTTTTATAAAAGATAAAGTATTCAATTTCACAATGTGTCTTTTGATGAACATTCAAATTAGCTTTATAAAAAGTAAAGAGATGAAAGATATTCGCGTCAGTCCTCATTCAATACGGCCGATTTATAAGAAGGATATGTTCAAAAAAAAGTTGTTTCACTTAATATAGGAAAAAGTATAACGTCTTGGTTAAAAAAAAGTCGAATCATTCATGAGGTCCCTTACTGTATCAAATTTGTGTATGCTTATTATATACACGGAGAAGGATAAATCTACCTACAATCCTTTTCAAGAAAATCCTTTAATCTCAATTTCTCTGTAAATTTTTTGGGAATGTGCGATCAATTATGTTAAAAGCATTGCTATAGTCTTTGATCTCCTTGAACTAAGGTTTGTTTCTAAAGGCAAGCTTGGTTGGGTTCCAGACATTGTCCCGCTCCAGCATACTTTTTTTTAACTATGAGGACCGCCCGAACATATAATGAGCTACTCGGTTCCATTTGTCAACCGATCTAAGCATCTCTCCGACAATAGTTTCCTGCCTGCTGCCTGTCCCACCTTTTGTAGGCAAAAAATGTGTTGCATGTATCGTCTACTTCTCCTGTGCAAAACAGGTAGTCGGGAGATGGTGGCATATTAATATCGTACAGCTAGCACCTGCTCAAGAGCTGAGCCAGGTAGAAATTAGTTTAACCATACCTTCGATTCAATTATGGCCTCTGGTCAGGGACCAAGTGCGCAATCCATCTTCTCTGTATGTCGCTCTCCCAGGGCTGTTGCTAATCGTTGAAAGAACACAATCACCCACCCCACCGGCCCAAAGATTGTTCAGTATACACCAGTAATTCGCAGTGCTCCTTGTTTTTCCAACTGTGCTGCCAACAACGTTTGGTACAGCTTCTTGCTGAGAACGTTGCTTTATAGTTATGATCCGTAGTGTAGTACAAACTGCACGGCGTTCGTCAGAAGTCACCTCCTTGATGAAGTGGGTTCCCGTGTGTTCGCCATTAGTCGACAAAGCGCCGTTACACGTACTGCCACCTTATCAGCTGTTGCCCTGATTTACTCTGAAAAACCCTTCTTCGATTTCATTAATACGCCAAGATATTTCGCTGCTGGTTTTGATTCGACCAGCACTTTTTATCTAATATTGATATTTCTAGCTCTGAGGATTATTTTCCTTGTCAGGATAACCACTGCGATTTCAGCTTGTGCCAGGCTGAACCCATGAGTAGTCCTTCACTCACTGCATCATCATATCTAGTCTAAGTAGTGCATGTTTCAATGTGTATCGAGTGGCTAGCGCCGTGACATCATTCGCAAAACCCATCAAGCGTGACTCATCTGGCAGCTCAAGCCTCAGTGGCCGGTTGTACGAGGTATTCAAGGAGTCAGGGCCGATGGTTAGTCCTGAATGATACTTGAGGTCCATTGATCTTCCTTCATACTAAAGAACAGGCGATGGTCCCTAATATAGTCCTTTGAAATTCGTATCAGATATTCTGGTATTGAGAAAGAATTTTCTAGCGCTTTCTGAATGTCTGCCCATCTAGCAGATTTCAAAATGTCTCTGTCGTCAACAATACCCAATAGGACATCTCGTCAAGTGGAGTAGCTGTATGTTTCCGCATGCTGGACCGCGCTCATTGCTTCCCCAAATTGCGTCGATGATGGAACGACGTGCTCTGAAGCCAAATTGCCGTGGATGTAGGCCTCCAGTAATTTGAGTCAAGTCAGTGAGGATTTGTCCGGCCGTGTCTAGCATGCGGTATACAGATGGTGACTTGGAATTCCTTTTCCTTTTGCTAATGAATACGAGCTCCACCACTTTTTGGCACTCCGGGAATATCCCTTCACGCAGGAAAGCGCTGATCGTGAGGAACAAGTCATGGCAACCGTGATATACCATCTATATAAATCCCATCTAGTTCTGCAACCTTTTTAGCCTTCATGACCCAGATTTCCTCCTCCTATTCCACCTTAGTAAAGAATGGACAATCCATTAATATTTCATTGTAAACCCCATCAACAAGGATAGAGTGTGCAGGGAAGATAGTCTGCATGATCTTCTCCATCTTCTCTTTATCGTTAATGCAGGGCTAACTTTTGACACCCAGCTTCCGCACGACCAAATTGTAGGCCCCATCCCATGGGTTCTGGGCTCGGCTGTTGTTGATAAGTTTTTGAAGATGTTTCCTTGTTGATTTGTATAGCTTGGTGCATGCGTCTTATGAAGCCAGAGCTTGTGACATTAATTTCGCTATTCAGCGATTTCAGATGATCACCAGTTTGCAGGAGTTTCAGACGGGGCATGGAAGATCTGCACGCAGCCATAAGCATGCCAGCAAACGTCCATATTACAAGTGTAGGCTGAGGGTATGTGCACCGAGATAGATTGGCGTTGATTTCAAGTGTCAATTTTTGATGATCACTGGCTATATAATCCTCTAGAACTCTCCAGTACACAACAACCCCAGTTCTGCCTGCCATCTCCAGCATTTGTTTTCCTCTGATTACAATCTTATTTTTTTACTTTTTCATCTGTCGTTGTTCGTTGATGATCGTAGGGCTTATTCACTTCTTAGATCTATTGCTAAGAAGGAAATAAAATAATCACGGCCTTCTTACTTTTAGAGCATAGATTCAAACAATAACTAGTTTAAGCCATTCTGGAAGTCAAGCCGCATCCTCTCTGCATTTGAAAGGCCAGCATGCTTCTTCTCCTCAGGACATTTGTGAACTCTTCAGTGACTATTTCTCCTACTTTGGACTCTCAATTCTACTGCCTTCTCTATATTTTGTGTTCCCCTGAGGATGCCTTCGGTTCCGTGTAGAGTTCTCGGTTCTCCATCGGATGTGCCCTCAGGTAACGGATGTAGGGTGCCCTAACCAGCTAGCCGACAGGTATGTGGGAAATAAAATACCACTCGTGGACCATAACCGACTAAGTTGAAGCGCTGACAAAGCTCCACTTTGTATGTACTTATAATGGAACCAAGACAACAGCTTCGGATCGGATTGGATAAATGGCAATGACTATCGTAATGTACAAAGGACTATTCTTTTTGAACTTGGAATGTTAGACCATTGAACAGGTCAGGTGCACTGTGACAACTTCTGGATGAAATAGAGAAATATAAAATCAACATCCTCGCAGTGCGAGAAACCAGATGCTATGGTGAAGACATATTTGACATGTGAACACACACCGTATTTAAAAGCGGAAAACTGCAAAAGAAAGCATGAGTTTGGAGTGCCTTTCATTGTTGACAGCACATTTAAACAAATTATTACCGACCAAGCCCGTTAACAAAAGACTCTGTGCGACTCATATCAAAACCAACTTTTTTAATGTGTAGTTGGTCAAGTATCACGTGCCTACAGAAGACAAGAAAGAGGCAATCAAGGAAGAATTTTGCAGCACCTTGAAATACACTGTCGATACATTGCCGTCAGACGACATTAAAATTGTTCCGGGTGACTTCAATGCAAAAATTGGTCGAAAAATGGCACAAAGAGGAACAACCGGAAGACACAGCACCCATGTGGAGAACAGCGACAACGGATAGCGACTTCCCTACTAGTAGAGGCTTCACTGCAAATTCTACACGCTTTCTAGATCGAGACATCCATAAGAGCAAATGGGTATCCCCACACGGTCGCACAACCAACCAGATCGACCATGTTCTCATACAAAAACAAGCCACCACCAGCATTATCTACACAGGCTCGTTCCGCGGTGCTGTCTGTGATTCGAACCACTACCTTATATGAGTCAAGTTCCGATGCCGTATCTCCAAGAGCTGTAAACAAGGAGCATCAGTTACTCCAAGTGACCAGATACACAAGATTAATGATAGCTCATAAACGTTCCACATACATATTAGCGCTGGAAAATCGCATCAACATATCCACGCAGGCGGGAGAAAGTAATCACGACATTAAAACCATGTGGAGGACAGAAAGACATTCGGTGACAGAAATAGCCGAGGAGGTCTTGGGGCTCCAGACAAAGAAAAGTAGGAACGACTGGTACCGACAAATAATGCAAGGAAGCTATTAAAAAAAGGAACCAGGCGCAGAAAAAATACATCCAGCGACCAACTCCGGCCAAAGAAGGACAATATAAAAGCCTGCGACGTAAAACTAGAAAAATGTGCCGAAGAAAGGAACGACTGGCCATCAACACCAAGATACAACAGATAAACGAAAATATAAGCCTACATGAAGTCAGATCGGCGTAT
The DNA here is from genome assembly GCA_963969285.1 of Odontomyia ornata. Lineage (NCBI taxonomy): Eukaryota > Metazoa > Arthropoda > Insecta > Diptera > Stratiomyidae > Odontomyia > Odontomyia ornata. The sequence continues at coordinate 309,920,351 of OZ017740.1, forward strand.
GCCTCTATCAAACAACTAATCCACAAACAAATCTTCGCAAAAGTATACAAGGAGCAATCATAGGCGAGCCAGTTGATATTAAAATCAGATGGCTGCAATATTTCCTGAAGCTATTCACTGCGTCCCCAACAATGATTGAAACTAAGACCATTCCAGGAGCAGAGCAAGAGGTCCCAATCCCAGCACCAACCAGAGATGTAGTACAGGCAGCAGTACGGGACCTCAGAAAGGCTCCTGGAATAGACGGGGTACCGGTGGAACCACTCCAGGGCAGGGGTCTCCACCTAAACAGCCTTCTGCATCAATTAATATGCAGAATATGGTCAGAGGAGTAGTTACCAGAGGACTGGCGAAAAAGTATTGTATGTGCTGTACACAAAAAGGGGTATAACTTAAGGTATGAAAATTATAGAGGCATTGCTCTGCTGTGCACGTCTTCTAAAGTGCTCTCTAAAATCATAGAAAGAAAATTAAAGCCGTACTATGAAAGTGTTATACGAAAATATCAGGGAGGCTTTCGAAGTGGACGGTCTACTATAGACTAAATACTGCTCAAAAAGTGCTGGGAGTATAACATCGATGTGCACCAACTCTTTGTAAACGCATACGACAGTATCGACAGAAATGTGCTGTATAAAATAATGCTTTACTTTGGCGTCCCAACAAAACTAGTCCGCATGGTCAAGGTCACGTCCCCGTCAGAGCTTCAAATGAGGGCATGCACTTGCTCCAATGCTCTTTAATAGTGCGCTGCAACACGTCATCAGGAAGACATCGGCTGAAACGTCGGATATCTAATGTTCACGTCTACCTTATTGGTAGCATATGCTGATAACGTCAATATTATGGCACGTTCAATCTTAGAAGCCAAAGAAGCATTTCTGAGTCTAGAATGTGAAGCAAACCGGCTTGGCCGACGAGTTAATGAAACTAAAATGAAACTCATGACTCAAACGAGGAAAAAAACTCCAGTTTGACAAAACTTAACCGTAAGCGACTGCTCGTATAACATTGAAAGTGCGGATAATTTTGTGTATTTTGGAGCCATCCTGAATAGAAGGGGCGCCGAAAGCATGAGATTGGAATCGGCGTAAACGCCGCAATTAAGGCCTATTATTCCGTATTTTCCATTCAAAGAGTGGTGCACAGGCAAAATAAGCTCCGTATTTACAAAACACTAGTCAAACCTATGCTGTTATATGGAAGTGAAACATGGACTCTGACGAGTGAACCCGAACAGGCAGTGGACGTATTTCAACGTAAAGTGCTCTGAAAAATCTACGACTCAGTGAAACAAGAAACAGAGTGGACACTACGTAACAACGATATTTGATGATCCACCTGATATTACGTAAATTGCAATGGGAGGGCCATGTAAAAAGAATGGGAGGTAACCGGCTACCCAAAAGAATATTGACGGGTAGAGCACAAGTAAGACGTCCAGCGGGAAGACCGAGGACTTGATGGGAAGACACAATAGAAGCTCACAATAGATCCTTATTGGGAGTGAACAACTGGCGGACAAGTTCACGGAACCGCGATGATTGGAGAAAATTAATCTAGGAGGGCAAGGCCCGGCTTGGGCAGAGATTTTAAAAGTCGTATTAATGCTCCCGATAGTTCTATTGGGATTGTTCCTGATGGTATTCCCAAGCAATTCGTTAAATTTATATTCAAATCTTTTTGTATTATCTATTTTATTTAAAATTAGTTCGACAGCTGGCATACCCCTTCCTGTTGAAAGAGCGGGTTAGTCTCATCAAATTTAAAAAAAAAAAGAGACATAAGTGATATTACTCATTATCGAACCATATCGCTATTGTCTAGTTTCTTAAAATTATTAGAGCTAATTCTTTGCACAAAACTCTTCAATACTATGCACCATCTGTTGGTTCAGAATAACATAGTTTCATCAAAGCCACTGGCTTTATCCCACGTCTCTCCTTCTGTTTTACTGATCCAATCCCTTGTGTTAAGTTTTTATAATGTTAGCTTGCTTTTTTTTTAATATTGCTCTGCTCGTTGGTCTCCCTATTCCCTTTATTTTAACTCCCGTTTCGAATCTGTCCAGCGTTAGTTTACTAGAATTTTGTTGTTGAAATTCTACATTCCATATTCCTGCTATTAATCTTGCTTGTCTATCCTTCGCTTACCTTCTTTAGAACATTGCCGTATCTATCTCGGTTAGTGTTTTTTTGTGCAGATTTTATGATCGTACACTAAATACTCGCTTGATCAAATAAATTTCTGTTAGACATGTTTTTCGTCCCACGAGGGATTCGCTTATTTTTGACATGCTTTTCGGGCAAAGTGAAGCGCACTCCCATTCTCTTATGCATAAAATTCCTAGGAAATATGACGAACTTCAGTGTAGATCTTTTGTTGCATCATATTTCCTGTTCAAAAAAGCGGTTACTTTCTTACCCTGTATTTGATTTTAATTTTTTAAGTTTCATGTAGTGAAATAGGGATGAAGTACCTTTGAGCCGAGGCTCCAGGCAAGGCAGCTAATACTTGCATCCGTGTCAATCAGTGCAACCGTGATTTCGCCCAACGCTTTGATTGGTGCGTAAGGTCAAGTGTCATTCTCAGAAACCTCCGAGATGTTACATAAGTTTAAAATTTGGCGACAGATGCGCACTCTCCTGCGGAAGCTCCTCCAATGACGAGTTGACCACTTAGTTTTATGCTGGCGTGAGGTGACCTCTTCTGCGGCAAAAGTCTTCTCTCGTGCAGCAATATACTGCTACAACCTAATATGGTATGGCTTAAATACATGAGTCTATAGCTGCCGGGGTTCTGCAGGCAGTACCTGAGGTGGTCGCTTCAAAAATGTCGTTGGAGAGACCTCCGGAGAAGATGTGGCATCTGTTGCATCGTGAACCAGTAAAGGTATCGTGGTGTTTGACTCTAGTGGGTTTACTGGCGGGGAACCTGTCGTGGTAGAACTGTCAGTAGATGGGGCGGAGTACCCTTCCGTTACTGAGTCGGTCACGAGTGCTGCAGGGTGTCATGGGCACTCGCTCGCAAGCTTTTTGTAATTGGTGCAATTTGGCGCATAAGTATCTGGCTTCCCACACGGAAACAAAAAATGTTAGCCTGCCTGGCATGCGGTAAAACGGTGTCCCGTCTGCAGTTCCAACACGTGGTAACTCGTGTCCTAGGAGCCAGTTCATGTACTTTGGTCTGATGTTCTTGGTCTAAATCGGTGGATGATGGAGAGAGAGTCTCCGGCGTGCTGTCTGTGGTGGGTGGAATGAGACAAGCTGGCACGGGTAAAGCAGGCACGCTGTGCTCGACCTCAGCTACTGAGCGTCTTTCTAGTTGCTCTCGTCGGCTAAAGAATTTACCTGGGTGTGCGGACCGCTTCAAGTCCCTTTGCAAAGGTGCGGTGCGTATGCACGTTGTGGCGTGGGGCAAACACCAGTCGCAAACTCGGGCCTGATCCCCTCCCAAAAGAGACTGAGAAACTCAGACTCTGGCATGGGGCTCATCAGACGTTCTAACAGGCAACACAGGGCCTCGTAGTAGTCATCTATGCGCCTGTTGGTGTCTGTTCCGGATTTGCTGCTTCAAGATGTCATCCCCCTCGACTGGAGTGAACTCCGCCAGGCGGCATGCCTCAGCGTTTCCCAGCCAAAGGTAAGAAACATGTCCACAAATCCCCAGAACCAACGAAGAGCTCTCCCGGTAAATAGCATTTGGGCACAGCGGGTGACGGCTCTCATGTTCCTTCCTAAGTTCAACGAACCCGTGTTCTCGACCTTTCTCAGAAAGGCCCCTATGGTCATAGGGTCGTCTTGGCCAGTAAACACTAACTTCCAACTAGCCACTATATCTGCTATCTTGGATGGTGGGATAGCACTTGGTGAACGATTGCGTTCGTTGCTGGACATTCCCAGTGCGGTCTCTTCGTGATGAGCAGGCCTGCCCGTTCGGGGATTGATGTTGGTAATTCCCAAGCATACCAGGGCATTGAGCCATGGTCATGACCTGCCTGCTCGAACAATTGTCGCTCAGGGCTCCAGGCACTTATATTATTCCGCTGGTGCGGTCACGAAGTCGGGACACTTTCCCTGGCCCTGTATTCTGGGGCCATGGGGTTCATGACTCCACTGAGCCTAGGAGATACTGGGTCATCCACTACTGTTAAGAGTGACTCTGCGGTCTCTGCGTTATCCACTCGTGCCGATGATGTAGAAGGCTGGGTAGGTGGTTGTGGAACAGACAGTCATTGTAGTTGTTGTCGATATTTCTTTGACCCTTAAAGTTCGTGGATGCGAAATTTCTTTGTAGTGGGCCCTTGTGCTGGGGAAAAGAACCCGCCCCACGAAACCGCAACGCTAGCCTGCCAGTGCATTTATGCGCCCCCAGATAAGGCCAATCTTGGCGAATCTTACCATGCTCTTTCGCTAAGGCAGCAGACTATCGCTGCAGTTCTGAACGGACATTTATAAATACCCGATTATTTCTATTTTATAATTGAATTTTATATTTTTTCCATACACCAAACTCAAGCAAAGCCATCCCCCCTGGCTGTAAGTTAGCACCCGCAAATGAAAACTGTCTTGTAACCACATGGCGTCAGTACCAAATTCATCAACGTACCATGCTGATGAATTCCTATCATGATGCCACTTGCTGAGTTGTAGAAAATCGGCTTTTATTTCATTCTTGGACTGCTCTAGCTGGCTTTAGGCTTGGGTACTTCAGCTTAGGTTTATCTGCTAAATACGGATCATTGCAGCATTGCTTTGGCCTTGATTAGGACCGTCTTGAAGACCCGACACATTGCTGTCCCTAGGACGTGGTTGAGTTTGTCCACACTAAAGCCAGCATCCTTACAGGGGATATCATGTTTCTCGCCCGTACTTTCTTACATTTTGTGGTTCGCTTTACGATACTTGTGGTACTGTGAGCTCGTATCAAGCTGCCTGTCGCCTTTTGCGGTATGCGCATAGCTAACGCACTTAAAGCAATAAAGAAGTACTGCTCTTTGCCGTACGTTGCATATAACTTGGCCAATTCTTTTTTTGCCCCTGCTGAGCATTTATTTTGCTTCTTTTTGGGGAGGTTAACGATGACCATGCACAGCTCTCTGCTTTTTACTTTGGTGAGCCTTAGTTTAAGCCCATTTAAGCCGATGAGCCCACGTTCCTGATATCTAGTGCTGCCATAAACTCGAACGAGGCTGCGGTAGTACTCTCTCCGAGAGCTTTTTTGACTGCATCACAGAAGGCGTCCCTTTTCATTGCTTCTGGCCCACATCTTACCAGAAAAACGGGTGGGTCACACAGCTTCAATGGCAGTTTGTACATCACTTGGCCTAGTCGCTGCCTTTATCTCTTGCAGAAAATTTGCGTAAGGCCTACTATCAGTAAGTTTCAACAGTGGAACCTGCCTCAGGGGTTAGCTGACCCTAACTTGGCCACCTAGGATATTCTTCCAAATTTTTTTTCCTGCGGAGGCTGCTGAGGTTCTTTCATGGCTTAGAGAAGCTTTTTGCTGCTTTTTTGCTACCTTAAATTGGACTACCCAGAACCCCTTGTTCGACTGCGCTGCTTGGGGGACTTCATCCTTCCTTTTCTTCTCAGTATCTCCTTGAATTGGGCAAGTGTTTGACCGCATCTATATAGAATACTTCAAGATACACGGGAACCTATTTCTGTCTCGATATCTATTGTGCTATATTTGGAGTCTATAAAATTATGTTTAGAAATTACTCGTATAAATCTTGACGTTTTGAGGTTTATCTGCTATATATACAATAGCTGGAGATTTTCTAAGTGAACTGAATGTTTTTATGATGTTTCTAAGATTTCGTAGAAAGCTCATTAGCCATGGATGCCGTCATGGCATTCGTGAATTGAACAATAGTGTATCAGTAGTTTCAGCTATGGTATTTCTGACGACGAGTTCTAGCGCAACATTAAAGAGCATTGTGGCAAATCCATCACCCTGATTTTAAGCCTGATGCCATTTTAAAGCTGTCAGTAATGAAGCATGGGTGACTAAAATTTGCCTTAGTGACGTAACAGTCCGAGTCAGAAATACAAATTCCACGTAGTAAATAGAAAATTATATTTATTTCTTAGGGTATGATCCTTTAAATCAATTCCATCAAATTATAAGTTTCTCAAGATGCCATAATGTTAAAACTATAGATTTTTTTAAATTCAACTTTGGTGTTTACACTATCAAGAGGTTTGAATATGATACCACAAAGCTTTTCTAGCAAATAATTACTTAAATTAACGTCTTTTGTATCTTTACAGTTAGTACAAATGGAAGGATCAACTGCTTACGAAGAAGACGCGGAAATTCAAACAATGAACAGTCTAAGTCTGATCCCAAGCTCAACAGGAAATGTATCGATTGGCGCATACACAGCTTTCTACTACCCACTATATTTCCAACTACCCCCTCAGTTCTATGGGGACCAAACGAAAAGCTATGGAGGATTCCTGCGTTTCTCGGTTCTAACAGGCGGAGCACAAACTCCAATGGACCCAAACATACTTCGAAATTTCCCTCTGGTCCAAATTCATTGTTATAATAAACTAGTATTGGATTATTTCCACGTAAGTAAACCAACAAACGAGTATCCTTCATGAAAAGATGAATGTGACCATAATTTGAATTTGCAGAAGGAACCACGAAATATGTCCCTAAACGAATCGTTCGTGGTACCTTTACATGAATCCTATTGGAAGTTCCATCCGACTCCAGACCAAAGCGTTAGTCGAGGTGTTATGATGGCAGCGCTTCAACACATACGCCATATATTTTTGCGTGGTACCACGTGGGCTGATTTCACCGAGGTCGTGTAGGTAGATTTTGGTAAGCAGATGAATTCGTAAGAGCCTAACAAAGGACTGCTTATACTTTTAGGCTGCACAGCGTCAGCATGGACTCAGCTATCTATTTAGCAGGATCAACTACAAGCTTAGCGTATGGCATTGAACAGTGTAAATGCCCAGATAAGTATGCAGGACTGTCGTGTCAGGATCCTGGAAGAGGTTATTACAGAGTTAGGAATGCATCAAGCACGTATCTTGAAGATATCGTTGGAAGAGCAGTTCCTTGTAGTTGCAACGGAAGGAGCGAGGAGTGCGATAAAGAGACGGGAGTTTGTTTGGTAAAATATTTTAATTTTTAAAATACTCGTATATATTATAGATGGCTAATTTTCAATAATTTCCGTATTTCAGAATTGTCGTCTCAAATCCGGCGGTGACCACTGTGAAAAGTGTGCGGAAGGTTACTATGGCGATCCGAATATTGGAGAATGCAAACCATGTCCTTGTCCAGAAACAAGTCGCAACTATGCAAAAGGATGTGCCGTTTGGAAAAATGAAGTTCGATGCCAATGTAAGCCAGGATATATAGGCCCCCTATGTAACATGTGTGCCAAAGGATATTTTGGATTACCCAACATGCCCGGAGGACATTGTGAGCCTTGCAGTTGCAATTTGGACGGTATCGTATCGGATGAATGCGACGAAGAAAATGGTCAATGTAATTGCCGACCAGGTGTTGTTGGTCGAAAATGTGATCGCTGTGCAACGGAAAGACATTTCCTTGAAGACAGGCGTTGTAAATGTGAGAAGATTGCTTTCCCTATGAATAGAATCCTTTTTTGACTTCTCTTAATTTTTTCAGTATGTGATAACTGCACTTTAACACTAATGGATACCATTCAAAATATTGGAAATCAACTTCGTCGGGGAATCTCACATATCGATTTAACGCATGTTCAAGCCCCTTACAGCAAGGTTAGCGACTTTGATAAATTGGTAGACTCTCTCGATGACCGCTTTGATGATTTCGCAACTGCAAAGGAAACTTTAGAAGATTACGATGGAAACGACATTGAAAAGGTATATGACCACTTTTGTTGCTTTAAATATATCTCTAACTTATCCACATCCTATATAGCTCTTAGCAAAATCCGAAGATCTACGAATCCAATCCCGAAAACAAAATGAAAATGCTCAAAAATCGAAAATTCATGCTGATGATATTTTAAATAACGCAATTGAAGGTCTAGAGCAAGCACACATCATGTCGAAGGATGCACAAGACACAATAGACGCTCTTAACAATTACGGGTCAAATCCTAGTCATATGAACATAGAACGGGCCTTAACCGAAGCCACACCAATCCTGGAAAAATTGAAAGCTCACCAAAATCAAAGAGAGAGCTACAAAGATGCTTGGAAGTGCGCTCGTGATCAATTTGAATACTTTGCCGGTACTTCTGACCGAGTCCAGGATCAATTGGTTGATTTGGAGAAACTGTCACGCAATATGAGTGCGTTTAACCATCGTATCTCGGATATGTTAATGGAAACGGAAAAGACCTTTGATATTCTCCGTGAGGCAGGTGATGTGCGAGAGCACGTAATCAACTTGAAAAATTTAATAGTCGAAGACTATGGCCTCATACGAGATGCTGAAGAAGATCTCCTGGAAAAGTTCAACAACAGCTTTGTAACGGATGCAGAAACTAAAGCGGGAATGATTGATAATGGCTTAACGGATGTAGAATCTAATTTAGACAGTATACTTAATCTGAAAGATCTGGTAAACGGGAAGCTGAACGTAACTGAAGAACAGCTCAGAGATTTGAAAAAGCATTGGGTTCCAAAGGCTAGGAAGCATGCAGCGCGGTTAAACAATAGAGCAGAGGAATACGCCAATAAATTCCAAACAACTAAGGACGGAGCCAAAGTAGCTCTTTTAGCAAGGTAAAATAATATTTAACTTATTATTAATTTCAAGTTGACTTTAGTATGCTTTAAAACTGGTTGTCTCTTTTAACTCTACCTTCATGAATAAGCATGACATTGAACTGACTTAATTACGTCCTCATATTTACAAAGAATAACTTTCCCAATGTCTTTTTCCTTTCTGCAGTACTGCTCATCAAGATATCGCAAATGCAATCCACGCTGCTCGGGAGGCAGCCAAGGAAGCACAACGCAGTGCGAAGCAAGCACAAGAGAAACTTTTCACCGCCGACGGGGTTTCAGTGACACAACGGGGAGAAGAATCGTTACAGGACTCGGAACAATTGCAACGAGAAGCAATTGACAAAATGGAGAAAATTACCGGTAAGTAGTTTTTCATTAGAGCAAATTGTGGTAGTTGCTGAGTAATTTTTGTTCATTTAATGATTTCGATGTCGTGGGATGATAAATTTATGGTAGGTGGACACGCGAGCATGTTGGGAAATTTCCCGAGCTCACTTCAGATTATCTGGAATTATTTATGCTCTGCATGTTGCGAAGGACAAATATTTTAGAGCTTTTTAATAGGTCGTCAAGGAATCAGTGAAGAAGCTATGCAGGTACGATTGCACTGCATACTAGTAATCATAAAACTATTACGTTCAAGGACAATTATTTTGGCTTTGAGCTCAGGAATTATTCTCCCAATGGCCTAGAATATTCCCAGTACATGAACAGTGTTTAAAAGATACATTGTTTTTTACTATTGTTCACTCTGAAGCAAAACTATTACAATTATTCATTAACTTGTTGAGGGATTGAAATAAATATATTTAAGCTATATCTAAAAATAAACATACGTTATCATGCAGAATCTGCTTCTGTTTTAGCCAGGGTATTAATTATATTCGCAGACAATTCACCATCTAGTAGAATAAAATCTTTTAACCGGAACTCTATGTCCAAATTACCTATTTAATTGTTAACTCTGTGACCCACATTATACAGGGTTATCCATTTCGTGGTAGAAAAGTATAACCCTGCCGTTTGACATCTCTCAGAATTAAATGTCATCCAAAGCGTGTTTTTTTTTAGTTGAAAGTTTGCCATTTAGAAATATGGATCGCTTAACAGTCGAAGAATGCGTTAAAACTATTAAATTTTATTATAAAAATGGTGATTCTGCTGTATCAACATTTAGGGCTTTACGAGCCGATTACGGTCGACATAATCGACCTACACAGCAAACAATTTCAAACATAGTGAGAAAATTTGAAGAGACTAGATCGGTTATTGATATTGCAAGGCCTGTGCATCATCGCAACATTCGTTCTGCTGAAAATATCGCTGTCGTTGCTCAATGTGTGGAGGAAGACCCTCGACGTGCTCAACATTTGGGCTTGTCTTACGGCTCATTGGGGTGGATTTTGCATTTGGATTTGCATCCACATCCGTACAAAATCCAACTCACTCAAGAAATAAAGCCTCAAGACCATACAGAACGCAGAATGTATGCGAATTGGGTGATTGAACAACAAGCCGTTGATAACGATTTTTCGAACAAAATGTTCTTTAGTGATGAGGCTCATTTTTCGCTCAGTGGTTACTTAAATAAACAGAATTGCCGCGTATGGGGCTCTCAAAATCCTCAGGTGATCGCAGAAAGGCCTTTGCATCCGGAAAAAGTGACCGTTTGGTGTGCATTATGGTCTGGTGGTGTTATTGGCCCATATTTATTTGAAAACGATCAAGGAAGAGCCATTACAGTCGATTTTGACCGCTATGGACGGATGTTAACCGATTATTTTTGGAGAGAAATTGAAGAATATGATCTAGAGAACATGTGGTTCCAACAGGACGGAGCCACAAGCCACACAACACAGGCTAATCGAGCACTTTTGCAAGAGAAATTTTCAGGACGCGTAGTTTCGAGTTGAGTGATATCAATTGGCCCGTAAGATCCTGCGACCTAACAGCTTTGGATTTCTTTTTACGAGGCTATGCAAAAGATCGTGTTTACGCGAAAAATCCTCAAAATCTTGAGCAATTGAAAACCAATATTCGTGTAGTTATGGCCGAGAGAAAAGTCATTGAAAATTACCTCAAAAGGATTGAGGCCTGTAAGAGGTCCCGTAGAGGACATTTGAATGATGTTGTATTTTACGCATAATGGCAATGGCAATCTTTATGTTGAATAAAAAATTTTGTTTTTTTAGCTTTACTTTCCCAAGCTTAAAATGGATAACCCTATACATTAGGAAATAGTGAAATTACTTCTTTATTTCTGGTTCATATTTCGCTTCATATACTGCACAAATTTGATACTTTTTAAACATAATAACTCCAAATATCAAACTGCACTAAACAAACCTCATAGATACTAATTTATTCTCTTATTTACAGAGCTTCAAAAGGCATTGAAAGCCAATCAAAACAACGTTGACAATATCAAGTCCACCATTTGGCAAGCTGGCCTGAAAAATAACGACATCTCCCTTGCATTAGAAAGACTAAACGACACGGATACAATGGCTACCCTACGAAAGAATCTCGATAGGGCTGCAAAGGCTTCAAAAGAATCCAAAGATGAAACGAAAAAAACTGCCACGATGGAAAAGGATATTGAAGTACTTAAGGAAAAGTTTGCAGGTCTCGAACCTGATTGGGAAACCAAATTAGGAATGGCAGAGGAAAATGTTACCGAAATCCAAAGTAATCTGCTGAAAGCCAAAAACTCATTGATCAAAGTAGAAATCGAAGCGAAAAGAGCTAACTTAGATTTCGAGAAAGCAAATTCAACACTTGCAAAGCAGTTGCAGGATTTAAAAGACAAAATTGCAAAGGCTAAACATGCTGCTGAAGGAGTAAGTATTTCATTGAAAAGTCCTAATTAGATTATTTTTCACACGATTATTTTTAGATCAAAGTATCACTCGATTCGGCTGGTCCTCGTTGTATTCGATCTTACGTGCCACCCTCATATGGTGTTTCAACTTCGAACACGTTGAAAGTCACAATTGCATTAGCCAAGGACATCAACAGCTCACCAGTAATTTTCATCCAAGGCAATGGAAGCGAATTTATCGCACTCGAAATGATTAACAGAAAAATTCGTCTGGCATGGAATCTTGGAGGTCGCACTGAAGCTGTTACTCATCCAGTTCAGCTTGAGGTTCTTGATCCAAAGCTACAAGAAGCTTGGTATCAAGTTGATGTAAACCGAACTTTAAATATTGGTACTTTACTAGTTCGGAGAATGACGAACAGTAGTACGTTACGTGAAGAGTCCCCTGCTGTTAGTTCGGCCTCCAATCATGAGGATACTCGCTTCCTTGTTACTCCATACGACTATATTTGGATTGGTGGAATTCCCGATAATATAAAACCGAAAGAGTTGGAGGCAAATCCTGGTCTGAACGTGGTTTTGCATCAAGTTGAAATTGATGGCCGGCCCATAGGCTTATGGAATTTCGCTGGAAACCAAAGTGGAGACTGTGACGGAGCTATGTCAGGGCCGCTAGAAGCTTCACCGGAATCAAATGCAAGATACTTCAATGGTGAAGGTTATGCTGAACTAAAGCGTTCCAGGAGACCTACTCGTAAGAATAGATTCTCAATGCAGATGGCATTTAAAACATTTGATGAGAATGCTTTGCTCTTCTTGGCTGCAGATAATAAGAATGTAAGTAGCGAGTAGTTCTTACTGAAAGAAAATATTGGTAAATCTGCGATATTTTCTGAATTTTTTCATAGAACCGATCAATATCGATCACATTAAACAACGGCAGGATCGTATTCAGAATAGACTATGGCAAAGAATCAAAGTTGGAAATTGTAACTACGAAAAAATACAACACCGGTGAGGAAACCCGTCTGGAAGCGGCTAGAGAATTCGTACCAAAAGGTATGACTGAGAATGGTAGCTTAAAAGTTAATGGAGAAGATTCGTTGAATGGATCTCCAACCGCTCCGATAACATCCGCTATGTTGCCAGACCTATCAACGGGATCCTATTATCTGGGAGGTGTTCCGCCAGGTATTTTGCGTAAATAAAAAAACTAAATAATTTTTGTAATACTTAATTATATATTAGGTTTCCGGTCAGGAATAACTAAAGCACCAGGAGCAGATAATCCTTTCATGGGATGTATGATCGATGTTCAAATTAATGGTGAATCATATGATCCTTTGGAAGGAGTGTCATATTTCGGCATTGAGCAATCGTGTAAAACAGCAATTAAGAAGTGAGTACCGATGATTTAACACAACTCCTTATTAATATTTGACATTGTTTTATCAGAGCTGGCTTTTACGGAAAAGGATACATTGAACTGCCATCTCAATCGTTATATCGACGAGCTAATGCTGGCTTTGTATTCCGAACCCTACAACCTGACTGCCTTCTCGTTCTCGCCGGATATCCTCCATCAATTGAAGCTAACTACGATGACCTCAAAGGCAACTATTCAATCAGTTTAATCGATGGAAAGGTTCAAGTTTGGCTGCAAACTGGACGCGATCAACTTCAAGCTTCTTCAAAACAAACTCTTAACGATGGAGAATATCACGTACTTAATATTATAAAAACAGATCGCAGAATTGAGCTGATTATTGATGACGAAAAACAATGGACGAAAAAACTCACTGGCAAAGTCACTATGCCCGATGATGAAGGTGGTCTTTACTTTGGTGGAGCGCCCGACTATGAAAGCTTTAAGGCTTTAGCCCCGACATTTGTGCCGTTCGAAGGATGTATTCAAGATGTTGTATTCAATAACAAAACGGTATTATTCAGCGATGCGATTAACTTCAAGAATGTTGAGATTGGAAGGGATGGACCCGAAATGGGTATGCAAGCTGGAAGTAGTGACGTATTGATGAAAACTGAACCGATAGGAAAAAGTTTTACTGCCACACCGGAAGGATGTCAAAGGGTATGTTGAAATATTATTTTTTTAAACAATTTTCTGTACAAAATTGAACTATGACGGTATCAATAGAAATTGAGTTCTGTGCAACTTTAAATAATATGAATTTCTGTAAATTGCTTTAAAAGATCTTAATTTTTATCGATACCCAATCAACCTTAATCTACAAGTCAATATATTCCATTCCACACATAATTTTTATCTTAAATATCACATCCACACTCTCAACCTAATGCAATATCATCATTCCTACAATAATATCATTATCATTCATTGCTAATCTTCACTTTTCAATTTTTATAAATTTGAAAACTTTTCTTTTTGTAGGGTGAATGTTGACATCACAAATTCTACTAACAATTAGTACTCTTATACAATTATAATCGTAATTTCTATTTAATTTAAAGTAAAAATGGTAAATCAAGTGATTGTCCACAACATTTAATCTAGCATTTAGAAAGAGCTTTAAACTTCTTGAAAACTGAAATGTGCCATTTCACCGGACTGTTTCTTGACTATTAGATTCTTTTAATATTAACATTGGCACTAAATTTCTTGAAACATACACACCTTTCCGCTAAAATTAGATTAAATTGAATCATGAATTTGTAAGGCTTTTTGTAAATAACGGACACCTTTTTATATGCTTAATTTTGACAATATGGCTTTCTATAATAAAAATTAGTGTGGAAAATTCTAATATATTGGTTTTAATTAAATCTGAAATTAACTTAGGGTATTTGGTTCAGAATTTGGTGATATTTGAGTAATCCAGGGTGGACTAAAATGATTCATTGCCTTCCCTTCTAACACTAACATTCCCTATTACTATTAAAATTTAGGGTCGAATTATTTCTTATAAAGGTAAAAAAAATTGGAAAACATACGAGTACCTGTCCAATTGGTAACTCATAAGTATAAAACCCTTGCCTTCTACTGCGAAAAATATTTTTAAGGTATTGGACACCCTATGTATCTCAACAACTTTTACATAGAATTAATCAAGCTTCAAAAAAAATAGGTGTATGAGGAATCTTGATTAGGTTATGTATGTATGGTACCGCTGTGCCTATTTTTTAAGCCTGTAGATTGCGTGCAGTCAACAACCTCCATTGGTTTACTCAGTTTGCCACAAATATGGCCTCTTCAACTAACTAGTGGATGCCCTGCAATCGCAAATAATATAATATGCAAGATGGTATCTTCTTCTTCTTCGTAGCACTACGTCCCTCATGGGCCTTCGCTTCCTGCAACAAGCGCCTCCAACTGTCTCGGTCCATTGACTGCGTCCTCCAATTTCGAAATATGATCAACGATGAACTGTCTTCGTCGACCGAGTCAGACCAGGGTTTTGTCGGTTTCATCACTGGTCTCTGCCCTTCAGTTCTTCTTTTGCTACCTAAGTACGAACATTCACCAACATTTTCGGTATTGGTATCCATGGTATCCTCTAGCATTTCTGAATTAAAGTTTAAACCTGTTCGTATGCGCCATGTAGGGCAGTAAGCTAAATGCGCTCCACTTATCGCTCTAAGATTTTACATATTGAGCCCTAAGTATGTCCAGATCTTACGCTTTTTTGTTGAACGTCAAATCAATCTTGCATCTCTACGATCTGCTCTGCTCTACCTCAAATGACCGTAGTATCATTAACTACCTCGTTACCCGGAACATAAACTTAGTACTACCAGAATTGCAATAGATGTTTGCTTTACTTTTTCTTGCATAGATGTAAAGCCAGTGACTAGAAGAATTTTTGAAATGATAGGGCTTGGCTCATTTTGATTACTTTGAAATCTTTATAGCTTAAAAGCAAACCATACTGTAACTACATAATTTTATGTATAGTCGACTGTAAACTCGCTCACACACATCGTTGCTGAACAATTTCAATAAAACTTTTAGGTTGCAGTTGTTTACACTAATTTTATTAAGACTTTTGACACTGTTAATCATTATGCAATGGACAATTTCCTCTTTGGCTGATAGTGTGGCCCCTTGATGCTTTTCCAGACTTAATATTGCAGCCTTTCTTCTTTTCTAATGGCACTACACTCCAAAAACTTTAGGGTTCGCACAAAATGCGTCTAGTGTTCTTGGCGTTGTAATTGCGTCTTCCAATATGGAAACACTCTGCTGTCTACATTTGTAGTTTCCTCCCATATTTTGGGGTTTTCTTGGTGACCGATTGCCGTCAAATGGTATGTTGGATACCCTTGATTCGGGCATTTGCTCAACGTAGCCTGGCTTATTTTAACTTTTTGAGCTAAATCGTGATAGATGCTAGTGGCTTGTTATAAAGACTTTTTCCATGCTTAATGAGGCCAAACATCTTTCGCAGCATTCGTATTTCAAAAGCGTTAATTTTCTTTTCCAGCGCCTTTGTAAGTATGCACGTTTTACAACCACAGAGGAGCATAGGTTTTATGAGAATTTCTCAAACAAAAAGGATGTGGTTTACGCAAGCTCTTGGCAAAAGAAGGCCTAACTCGACGGTCATGACAGGGATGAGTACAAAATGCCAAACAGGGCCACCCACCTACGAGATGGGTTCCAAGTTTACTTCGATTCAGGATACCTGCAACACAACTCTTCTGTACTCAAAAACTACTTTCTACCCCTTTTCAAAACCACTGACACCATGCTCCTGCCGTTAGGTACCTCACCATGTAGGTGGCGACATTAACCTGTTAAGGGGTTCTCCTACCCTGAACCAATCAAATCTCTGTTCGGGTTGTGGTTCAAGAACTGAACAAGTTACCCTCACCTCGGGTACGTAGGAATGGCTTTCCCTAAGAATACTAGATTCGAAGTATTTTTCTCAAGTTTTAGCAAATCCCTGTTTGCATCAACACCGTGTTTCAACTTTTTATTCATAATTTATAACTTAGCGGAGAAAATCAGTTGCGCCTGAAAACTTCAACATTTTTTGCATGTACTAAATGTTATTAATTTTCGTTGACTTTAAGCAAGCATACGACAGTATTGCTTTGCTTTGCGCTGGCATCCCAGCCAAATTAGTCCGTCTTATCAAAATGACAAAGACGTCGACGACCTCCCAAGTCCACATGAATAACCAACTCACCGATGCCTTTGACACAAATGTCGGATTAAAGCAGGGAGATGAGCTGGCCCCATTGCTATTCAATTCAGCTCTGGAGTACGTCCTAAGGAAGCTACCTGTCGATACGCGAGGTACATTACTATACAAGTCGAGCTAAATAGTAGCCTATGCGGATGACATTAACATTTTGTCACGGTCATTAACAACCGCCGAAGAACTCTTCCTGAAACTCGACAGCGAAGCAAAACTAGTTGGGCTACGAATCAATGAAAATAAAACAAAGCTCATGACGCAGTCCAGGAATAATACCTGAAATACACATAATATCACACTTGGCGAATACAGTATCGAATATGTTGGCAAATTTGTGTATATAGGTGCCAAAATAACGAAAACCGGTAATGAAAGAAATGAAATACGCCGAAAAATACAGCTCCCAAATAAATATTTTATTCAGTATTGACGATCTTGAAGACCAGCTGCATACATAATAATACCTGTGTTATGCTATGTGTGTAAAACATGGACCCTAACCCAAGCATCCACAAAAATATTAAACACCTTCGAGCGACGGCTCCTGAGGCGAATAATCGGAGCGAAGCTAGACGGGGACCAATGGCGAATTCGATACAACCATGAGCTGTATGAAATTTTTGACGAGCCAGAGGTCTCAACGATTGTAAGACTGCAGAAGCTGCAATGGGCTGGCCACATGAATCGTATGGACGAACAATGGATGCTCAAAAAGGTATTCGTTGGGAGAACTGAAGGCCAGAAACCAGTAAGGAAACCGAGGAAACGCCTGGTCTGACTCGGTCGACGAAGACAGTTCATCGCTGCTCAAATTTCGAAATTGGAGGACGCGGTCAATGGACCGAGACAGGTGGAGGCGCTTGTTGCAGGAAGCTAAGGCCTAAGAGGGGCTGTAGTGCTAAGAAGTAGAAGAATGTTATTAGTCAACAGAAAACAGTTAAGGGACAAAGACTCAAATCACACCTCCAGGCTCATCGCTACAATGTCTACTAGGCTTGCGCCTTCTAACAGATTCACTGCTCCCTTACAGCCATCTTCCAAACTCCACACCGCTAGGTCCATCATTTATCGTTCCCACTAGGCTTTCGCTTTTTGTTCGGTTTTGCTTCTCCCATCTGACGACCGCCTTGCCTTCAGATATGGCTTCAACTTTACGGTCACTCCATTCTTCCATCTAACAATCCACCATAACGACTTTGTCTCGAAGCCTATCGCACTCTAGCTTCACACATCCGGCCAAACGGTTCAATGGTTTCAACGGTATATACAGTATCAATAAGTCGGGACTACTAAGCACGACCAGTTTCACCCTACTTGCAACCCTCCCCTCCCCCTTTACACTGGCTCGAGAGAATCATTACGGATGTTCCAAGGCACATCTGCTTAGTGGGGTTAGAATTTTGCACACTTTTAATAAACCTTCACAATAGGTAACATTAGAGAGAGAGAGAGAGTACTACAAAATATATTTGGTTTGCTGTTGATATAAGAGTACATGACTGGATTTCATCTCTTCCGCTGCTGCCTTTTGAGACTTGAGAACCTAAAATATGTGCACAAAGTGATTAATATGTTCACATTTGATATCATCAATTATAATATGTTTTTGTCGAGCAGATATATTTCTTTGCTTGATAGGCATAAGTTTAATTTTATGTTTGCTAGCCAGTAATTCAATCTGCTTTGCCAATTGTCCCACTTCAAAGAATACCTCCTTCAACATATCAAAAGCTCCGGCCATTATATCCACATTTTCTGCTGCGCTGCTTTATGTGGCTGATTTTCTTATAAGAGTACAGTTCTTTTTGATGGGCGCGACATTTCTCACATTGCACACAAAAGTCAGATGGAAGAGAGTTGGTACATACATGACCAACTCTCGTTTTTAACCCGGCCCGATAAGAGTTCCCTATCTTATAAATGCGTTGAAATGGGACATAAAAGAAAAGAGCGTCCGAAGGTGGCACACTGTATTCTTTGCAAGGGCGCTGATCCAAGACATGATTTTGGACACGTCTTGGGATCAGGAAAATGCCGGGTTTTCCAGGAAGCCCTAGTGAAGGCAAAATCAGAACATAAATGACCCGCATCCTACAGCTAAACCTACATCGCAGTTCAACCGCACAAAATCTGCTTGAGCAGTTTGCGAGGGACATGAAAGCTGACTTTTTAATGCTGAGCGAGCAGCATCATGGTATCCTGATGAAACTGGTACTGCCACCATCTGGGTTCGAAATAGTGATTTCCAGGCAGAGAGCTGTGGACGCGTGGATGGGTTGTGTGAGTTCGGTGCTCAGGGACCACCTTCTTTAGTGTGTAGCTAACGCTGAACGAATCGATATCATCTTTCCAAGCCAAGCTTAATGCTCCGGAGGACGCTGTCTCGAACGCAGATGGGAACATGCTCATTGGGGCAGACTTCAACGCTAAAGCATTGGAATGGGGCTTGCCCCATTTGAATGCACGGGGAAAACAAATCCTAGAAATGGTGGCCAGGACGACGCTCGTCGTACTACTACTAGCTGTGAAGGAGCCTTACCGGACGCGACATTCGCCTCGGAGTCCTTAGTACGGAGGATACACAATTGGAGAGATCATCAATGGATTCTGCTTGAGATCAGTGATGTTGTCTCCCGACATCCGGGCTCTCGGCTTTCTACAATTAGATGGAACAGCGGAAGGATGGACGTCGAGAGGTTAATGGAGGTACTCACAGCGGGTGCCCCGCTACAGGGAGATTCGGAGGGGACAGAAGAACACGCAGCTCAAGATGTGGTGAACTCAACTTTGAGCATCATTACGACTGCTTGCAAAGCTTCTGTGCCCCGTCGAAAACCCGGCACGGCAAGCCCCCAGTGTACTGGTGTCAACTGAAATCGCTGAAAAGCGAAAAGAGTGTCACAAGCTTCGGCGTGAGGCTTAATGAGCATGGAACGGTGACGAGGCATGCAACCGGGTAGCAGCATAAAAGTCGGTCAGGAAATGCCTTCGCAAATTGATCAAGAACAGCAAGGCTCGCTGCTGACAAGATCTAGTGGACAGTGTGAACAAAGATTCGTGGGGCTTTGGCTACAAGTTAGTTATGCGGAAGCCTGGTGCCCTGCGGAGAGCTTGTATACATAATGCAGAAAAGGTGGACGAGATAGTCCGGGCACTCTTTCCCGCCCATCCGATTCGTGTTGACGCTGTCCATAGTAAAACAGCAGTCGAGTGTCCACTCTTCACACAGCCGGAACTGGAAGAGGCAGTCCTTTCGCTGCAAGCGAGGAAGGCTCCAGGTCCAGATGGTGTTCCAGCTGAGGTGTTGCAGCTTATCTATCATCATTGTCCTGACTTGCTGCTCAGTACATTCAACGGGAAGGAGTTTTCCCGGTACGATGAAAGGTGGCGAGGCTCGTTCTGATCAGCAAGAGGAGGGGAATCCAGAATCGCCGTCTGCATACCGCCCGTTATGCATGCTAGACACGGCTGGGAAAAAGCTAGAAAAACTTATCAAAGGAAGACTTACTGACGCGATACGTGCTGCTGGGGACCTACCTCGTTGGCAGTACGGCTTTAGAGCATGACGTTGTATAGGATTATCCATTTTACGCTTGGGAAAGTAAAGCTAAAGAAAACACATAAAATATTCAGATGGAAACGAAATTTATACGTGAAACAAAACATCATTCAAATGTCTTCCACGAGACCTCTTACAGGCCTCAGTCCTTTTGAGGTAATTTTCAATGACTTTTCGGCACATTCCCGGCAATATCTCGGCCATAACTTCACGAATATTGGTTTTCAATTGCTCAAGATTTTGAGGATTATTCGCGTAAGCACGATCTTTCGCATAGTCTCATAAAAAGAAATCCAAAGATGCTAGGTCGCAGGATCTTGCGGGCCAATTGACATCACTCAATCTCGAAATTACGCGTGCTGGAAAGTGCTCAATTAGCTTGAGTTGTGTGGCTTGTGGCACCATCCTGTTGGAACCACATGTTCTCCAGATCATACTCTTCAATTTCTCTTCAAAAATAATCGGTTAACATCCGTCCATAGCGGTCAGAATTGACAGCAATGGCTCTTCCTTGATCTTTTTCAAAAAAAATACGGGCCAATAACACCACCAGACCATAATGCACACCATACGGTCACTTTTCCGGATGCAAAGGCCTTTCTGCAATCATTTGAGGATTTTGAGAGCCCCATATGCGGCAATTCTGTTTATTTACGTAACCACTGAGCGAAAAATGGGCCTCATCACTAAAGAAAATTTTGTTCGAAAAATCGTTATCAATGGCTTGTTGTTCAATCACCCAATTCGCAAATATTCTGCGTTGTGTATGATCTTGAGGCTTAAGTTCTTGAGTGAGTTGGATTTTGGACGGATGGAGATGCAAATCCAAATGCAAAATCCACCACAATGAGCCGTAAGACAAGCCCAAATGTTGAGCACGTCGAGGAATCGACAAATTCGGGTCTTCCACCACACTTTGAGTAACGACAGCGATATTTTCAGCAGAACGAATGTTGCGATGATGCACACGCCTTGCAATATCAATAACCGATCTAGTCTCTTCATATTTTCTCACTGTGTTCGAAATTGTTTGCTGTGTAGGTCGATTATGTCGACCGTAATCGGCTCATAAAGCTCTAAATATTGATACAGCAGAATCACCATTTTTATAATAAAATTCAATAATTTTAACGCGTTTTAGACTGCTAAACGATTCATATTTCTAAATGGCAAACCTTCATGACATTTAATTCTGACAAATATCAAATAGCAGGGTTATACTTTCCCAACAATGAAATGGATAACCCTGTACTATTGATGCGATTGCAAAGGTGGTTAGCGCGGTCCGGAAGGCATCGTCATCAGGATTGTCATGTTGGTGACACTCAACATCAAGAACGCATTTGACTCCGCTATATGGGTGGATATTCTGGATACGCTGGAAAACCCTTTTCAAATTCCAGAATATCTAAAGCGGCTTTTGAGGGACTACCTAAAAGACCGAAACCTGCTCTAGGATATAAATGTAAATTACATCGGGTGTTGCCCAGGGATCCATCCTTGGTCCGGACCTGTGGAATGTGTCTTGCGACGGGCTACTAAGACTGAAGATGCCAGATGAGTCGCGCTTAATCGGTTTTGTGGTTGATGTTGCGGCTTTGGTTGCTGGACGAACCGTTGGCTAGGTATGCTTATGCGCCGAGTGAGGGATATGATGACTGCTCGCGCGTTGAGTTTAGCACTGGAGAACCGAAGTGGTCATCTTGACAAAAAAGACAACTTGCGAATCGAGTCGAAGCCATCGGTGAAGTACCTGGGGCTACTGATCCACTCGAAGATGAGTTTCTCTGAGTAAATCAGGGCAACGGCTGAGAAGGCTGCTTTGGGAGTATCGACTCTGATTCAACTTATGGCCAACGTAGGGGGACCCAGCCCATCAAGAAGACGCCTCTTGATGAGTGCTGTAGGGTCAGTGCTCTTGAGTGTGCAAATGTCTGCTATCATGATGAATACTTCCCTATCTGCTGTATGGAGCATTACTGCAGCCGTTATACCCTTACTTTTTTGTGTGTTTGGGATGTAAATGCCATTTACGCACAGAGTGTGGCACTCCCATGCTCTCAAGAAAGCGACTGGACTACCCACTAAACAACTCCCTTGTCAACCTGAGAACCCAGCCTGGAACCGTTTGACACATTACTTTGGCCCTGGTCTCGTTTTGTTACGCCGTGAGGCGCCTTCAAGCTGGGGACTCCTTTCCTAACGGGAGGGGAGAGGGGAAGAGGAAGTGCCAAAGCGATCCCCCAGCCCCAACGTCGCGGCTGCTGTGAGTCCCTTTTATATTTTAGGACTAGCCGAGCATAATGCGCCACCTGGTTCCATTTGTCAACCGATTTGAGCATCACCGCAACTATATTATCCGGGTGAGCCCTCCCGTCTCCCTGTAGAGGTCCCTTCGCAGCTTGACCATTTTGTGCACGCAAAAAAATGTGTAGCAGGCATTGTCCTCCTCTCCTGGGCAAAACCGACAATCGTGCCTTACCAATCTTGTGCAGGTAAGACTAAAAATACCCATGCCCGCTCAAAAGCTGGGTCAGATAAAAGTCAGTCTCACCATGCCTTCGATTTAGCCACGGTCTCACATCCGGAACGAGGCGCATAGTCCACCTTCTCTTCGTGCAATTCACCCAAGAATGTTGCCAATCATTGAGCGAACGCTGTCTCTCTCGCATCCTCGTTTCGGCGCTGGTGAAGAGCGCGGCGTTCTCTAGGAAGTTTGGCAACAGGTATCACGCCTGCAATAACTCTCACCGCCGAATCAGAGACTGTCGGATACAAAGATGCAATCCTCAGTGCTCCTTTTCTCTGAGCCTGTGCCAAACGTTGTCGGTATACCTCCTTACTGAGAGCGTCACCCTTCTGATCCATACAGTAGCACTGAGCCTACAGCACTCATCAAGATGCGTCTTCTTGATGGGCTGGGTTCCCCTAAGTTGGCCATAAATCGACTCAGAGCCGATATTCCCGAAGCAGCCTTCTCAGCCGTTGCCTTCCCTGTGCACACCCTGCCCCGATGCTGTTTGTATGTGCAGACGGCTACGAAATGCATGCCACCGCACGGTCAGCATGGCTTTCGGGGCGCTGATTGGTATTTATCCGTGTGGTGATTTGAATTCGACTTGCTGGGGTATTGATTGCGTCCACTGAAATGTTTTTTTATTTGGCTGTGCCTGCAAAACTGGTGTTGACAGTCGATGCCTCTTGGTGATGATGTGTGTCATGATTCTCAATCATCTTCGTGTCGTCTTTGAGGTTCATTATTTGATGAGCTTCTGTAATTAGCTTTCCCAGCGTTATTAGTGGATCGCGTCATTTTTGGATAACAGCCTGGTGCGGATGTCAGCGTCGCCTGATGTCCGTAAACCACTTGTAAATAACAAACACTTAAATTGATCAGCTGTCAAATTATTTAGGTTAAAATCTTCACAATATCTATTAATACGGCTTGCGTATGCAACGAGATTCTCTGAATCCCTTTTTTGTTGCTGCAGACATTCAAAGTGCGTGTTAAAAAATGATTTATTTGGTCCCAATATGTCTTTCAACTTCGCAACTGTTTCCTCAAATGAAAAATCACGGGTCTTCTTGGGCAATATAAAGTTTGCATGCTTGTTATGATTTGAAGTGGGCAATTTCCATAGTAGGAGCCTTCTTTTTGTTCCTTCATCTAAATTTTTCCCGTCCATGTTGAACAAATCTTCGAATCTTTCGTACCATGTGTGAAAGTATTTCCCGTCGTCTGGGTCGTAGTGAAATTCCACAATCTGATTTGCGAGGCTATGTATTTGCTGAACATCGTCATTGTACTTATGTATTAACAACTCGTCTCTCCGGACTTATGTTGCTTGCAAATGATCTTATTAGGACGTCGTGAGATCTGAGCATTTTCTTGATGGAACGCAACATTTGTTTCGTGCATTCGTTCATTTTGTTGGTATAATTTTCAAATTACTTGATTTCTCCGTAATCCTCGTCGCCAAATATGTTGTGGTTGCAAAGTTAAACACAATTGTTGTTTTACTAACTGAACTTATGTATATTATTAATCAATGACTTCATATAATGATTAGTAGCTCATGAAATAATTCTACCTCGTAGGCAGTTAGTTGCAAGAGCGAGAGAAATTGGCTTCCTGTTCCCAGCTGTCAAAGTGTAACCAACATGAAGTTGATAACTTTTATTCAGGGCTGCAACAAAAATCATCATGGCTATCCATATTTCTTAGTTAAATTGGTCCGGAAGAAGGTTGAGCATAATGTATAATGAAAAAATCCTTAAAATTGGTTAAAATCAATTTGCAAAAAAAAAGGAGCGGCAAATGATGCTCGTAAATTTCTTCTTCTGGTCTATAATCCGCTTGAGCTATGCTGTCTTTTGTCAAAAAGTTGATCATGGTATCAATTACTTAATATACACATAACAATTATCCATTTAAGAACTAACCATATTGCCATTAATCAAAATTTCCCATTGCTTTTACTTAACGATAGCCTTCCTTCCAATATTTTCTCCTACTACACGTTTTGGGTCTCCTAATCTAACCATTATTAATTTTCTTTGGAAGCTCTTAATTAACTCCATGTATTTTTTGAGATCTTAAAGTTTTTGAAAAATTAACCCGCTCTAACAACATTTTTTTGAAACAATGATAGAAAAAGACACAATTAAAAAATCCACCCCAAGGTTTTTTTTAACACCATTCCACCTCTTCCTCTGTATATGTTGTCTGTTCAGGTGGGAAGTTATTCATACGAACCGAACGCATTTAAGTTCGGTGACGGTCCATTCAGCCATTCACAACTCAACATAACAGTGCGAAATTTCTGGCAAAAGAATTTCCTTATTAAATTCGATTTTCGCACATTCTATCCAAATGGAGTAGTTTTCGTAGCGCCGGGGACAAAGGAAAAACAAAAGCATTTTGTCGCGCTCCTGCTTAAAGATGGTCAACTGTTATTACGAGTGCGAGGACGAAAGAAGGTGGAACTCCTACTTGCGGCCAAATTGAACGATGGACATTGGCATCAAGTCACGATATCGTGTCAAGAACGGAAGGTGACGATGAGTGTGGAGATTGGCGATACTGGTCAAAGGACATCGACACAAATGAAAATTCCAAAGAAAGTTAGCGCATCGAATAATATGTTCGTAGGTGGTATTCCTGAGAGTGGAGTAGTTTTGCCGATTGAAGTGGAAGCGTTTAAAGGATGTATTAGGAAGATGTCGATTAATAATTCAACGAAAGATTTGGCACGACCAGGAAAACATTTCAATGTTGGACAATGCTTTTCCAAGGTTGAAAAAGGATCTTATTTTCCCGGAGATGCATATGCTACCTATAGTGAGTATTTTCCTTAATTTTTATAGAAAAACGTGAACGTTAAACGTGATTTTGACTGGTAATTTCAGAAAAGAATTTCCACGTTGGGAAGTACCTAGAATTGGAAATTGACTTCAGGACATCTGAATTAAATGGTGTGCTACTAAGCGTATCTGAACCCAATGGATTTCCGGCTTTATCCCTGGAATTACACAATGGAAACGTAAGTACCATCCTTTACTCTATTATCTTCATAATTCAGATCGACCCATAAGCCTGTATTTTCTCCTCCTAATCTGTACCCAATAAGGATGAATACATTTTAATGACCCAACTTTTTCCTCTTGTAATCGATTCCGTTCTCTTTCAGATTGTATTCTCTTGTGACGTTGGAGATGGCAATCCATTCCGTGTTGAGTCCCACTTCCCGTCCAAATACGCTCTTTGTGACAATAAGTGGCATAATATATCCGCCTTATACGATGTTGAACAAATCGCCTTACGCATTGACAAACATCCAACAATAATATCAATGGCACAAAATCGTGTAGCCAACAAGGTCCATACGAAGTCCTCTCTTTACATAGGCGGACTACCAGGTAAATTTAACTTCATTTAGTTCAATATATAATTTTAATTGCCTATTTTCTCAATTCTTATTAGATGTCGCCCCAAGTGGAACACTCCTCAGTAGAGAGAATTTCAAAGGATGTATCCGAAATGTTTCGATACGTGGCGAACGACGCGATTGGATCGACATGGATAATTTACATAATGTATTATTAAGCGAATGTTTGGCGATCAGTTAAACTTAAAGAAGAAACATTTTAAGAGCTTATAAAATCATCATAGTTACACTTTGCTAACAACATAATAAAAAAGTTAATAATTCGTATATAAAACCTTAACAATTAGAAACTTTCGAATTATCTTTAGATCCAAAAACTGGGTAAATTTTGTTTGCCAAATTAAATAGTGATTATTAGCACTGATGAAAAAAAAAATCGTTTGAATACGGAGAGGCTTAGCGAAATAAACCAAAACAGCCATGTCTGCAAATCAAATCTATCGCACTTCATTCTTGAACGGCATCTTTCTCCTTTAAACCATTTCTTACATTAATCCTATTTTCGAAAAATCGAATCGATCGAGAACTATCTTTTCTGAACTCGCGATCTAGTCCAGTAAAACTGAATAGTACACATTACAGAAAAAATGCATGCCTAGCAAGTACTGAGGCATATCCGAATCGGCTTTCGGGAATTAAAGTTTTATTTAATCTCGTCCTATGGAAAACCGATGAATTTAGTTCATTTCATCAATCGAAGAATATAAACTTACTTATATACCATTCATAAAAAAAAGAGCAATAGATAGGAACTTTATGCTGCATCTATCGAAAAACATTTAAATAAATAAATTCCTTGCAACGAT
The DNA here is from genome assembly GCA_963969285.1 of Odontomyia ornata. Classification (NCBI taxonomy): domain Eukaryota; kingdom Metazoa; phylum Arthropoda; class Insecta; order Diptera; family Stratiomyidae; genus Odontomyia; species Odontomyia ornata. The sequence continues at coordinate 309,947,421 of OZ017740.1, forward strand.
ATGCTTATGTATTATATTTGAAACAAAAAAAAAATTAAATATGTATACAATTTAAATTATACTTAAAATTAGATTTAATAGAAATGTGTTCCAAAATGTAAAAGTAGGATGAAAATATAACATCTACTTTTGCTAAAACTAAAACGAATATTTATAAATAGGGATTAAGTTCACTTATTTATGAACTAGTAAATTTAATATGTATTTGAATCATATAATGCGCATGCCATAGAGCTTTTGAACCTTTATACAATTTATTATTAGCGAAATTGTAGAACGCAGTAAGAATTGAAGCTTTTGTAATAAATTGTCGTTATAATTAGTAAAACATGTATGTACGAATAGACAAAGTAAAATTTAAACATATTTCTATGAAATATATAAATATCCATAGGCTAATGTTTAAATGTTAACATAGAAATATGAAAAAATGTATTTATGCCACCTGCAAAACTAATTTATAATAAATGATATCTAAGAGTATACCAGCTGGGAGTTTTTCTACGTTTACGCATTTGATTAGCTGAACATTCATCCATTGAAACCAAACAACGTCAGTAAATCGATCGAGAACTATTGTAAATATTGTTACATGTACAAATAATTCTGCGAGCTACTGTCGCAATTGTTTTCACAACCATTAACAACATCATGATCAACAAGCGAATATTGCAAGAAAATCCACCAAGCATAATCAACATCCAAAAGTGACGCCACTGCGCCATTGCTCGAATATTCCAGGTTGTTCGCCAATGTACGAGAAATTAGTTGAATGACTAGAGACCCTATATAAAGCCGAGCTGAATCAATGGAGGGATTATTACAACCACGATAGTAAAGCTGCAATATAGTGGAGCGCGAAGTAAAGGTGATATTGACTACTACTGAAGTGATATAGACAGTTGAATTAAAAATGTATAAGCAAATTAAAAAGTGACATTGTTAAATTAATGATTGTGCATTTTTAGTTAAAAATAATCTTTTAATTTAATTTAAAGACATTGCGCTTTCACCTTCCCGGAACATTAAATTTATTGGTCGCGAACCATAACACGCGACAGTAGTGTCAAGAAGTGAGAAAGAAAGTTTTTAAAGTGAACAACTTTTAAAAATTTTTAAGATGCACAATAACGAAATGTACCGTGGAAACTGTTGGAAAAAAAAGCCGAAATAATAAAAATACCACGAAGCTTACATTAATGAATTTACCATGGCGGGTGAGCCCTCCGATGCGGAAAAAGGCGTAGAAGGTAGAGAAGCAGAAACACCAAAATCAATGGAACCAGAAAAGGCGCTGATGCAAATGTTAATGCTGATGCAGGAAGAGCAGTGACAACAGTCCTCCAGTTTAACTACGAAGCTAGACCAACAAGCATTCGAAATCAAGGTAGAAATCACGCAGAAGCTGGAGGAGCAATCAACGAAGCTAAATGAACAATCAGCGAAGCTAAATGAACAGTCATCCTGTCTAACTGCGAAGCTAGACTAACAATCAGCGAAGCTAAATGAACAATCAGCGAAGCTAGACCAACAAGCGATCGAAATCAAGGCAGACATCACACAGAAGCTGGAAAAACAGTCAACCGAAATAAAAGCAGAGCTCGGTAGCCTGAACAAACAAATTAAAGGCGTCGAGGAAAAGGTTGACCAGGTCGAGGAAAAGGTCAGCCAGAGAGAATCAACCATGAGATGGAAAACATGAAAAGGAATCGGAAGCAGCGAAGGCAGTAGTAACCACCTCACCAACCCCGCTTATAACCGCAGCGCAAAGCACATCCAGTAATGTGCAAGCACCAATACTCGACGGGCAAGCGGTCTGGAGTATTTACAAAACCAAGTTTGAAGCAGCCGCTAGGATAAATCACTGGAATGAGCAGGAACGAGCAACTGCATTGATTCTTGCTCTAAGAGGCCCAGCTGCCGAGCTTTTGCAGACGATCTCCGTTGAGTTGTACTCAAACCCGATTGTTATATTGAATGCGCTCGACATGCGTTATGGAGACGATCATCTAAAGCAGATTTATCGGTCACAGCTACGGCATCGGATGCAGAAGTTTGGCGAAACCTTACAGCAGCTAGCCCAAGAGATTGAGCGACTGGCACTTTTGGCTTACCCCGCTTACGACCCAGAAAATCGAGATGACGCAGCAACAGAAGCATTCATCAGCGCATTAATTGATCGAGAAATCCAACAAGCCGTGCGTTTAGCTCAAAACCAAACGAATAAGGACGCATTGGCTTACAGTCTGAACTTGAGGCAGCGAGAAATGTGAGTCGTACCACTGCCCGGGTTCGCGAGGTAGTGACAGGCGAGTGCAGGTGTGAGCGTGTGGAAATTAAACGAGAGCCGCAGGTAAATGGTGCGCCTAGATGCTGGAATTATGGTGAGAATGGGCACTTGCAAGGAGATTGCAAGAAGCCAAGTAAATCGAGCTATTGCCCAGGTTGGAGGAGATCCAGACCGAGTCATGAGCCCAGAATGGAAGCCCTTCAAACTGACGGGGTCCACTTCGTGGGGCAAAGGTTGGCTTGGAGGAGCGACGTCCCCAGCACCACCATCACCATGTCAAGACTACATCGGGGAGAAGCAGACCTGTGCCTTCCGGGTGATGTACCAAATTCTTCTGAAAGCATTGTATGGGCCAAGCTTGATGGTGATTCTGGAGACCACCGATCTTATCTGATAGATCCAACGAAGACGCCCACATTGCGCAGTTTAATTGTAGGGTGAAGCTATGTAAGATCTATAAGGAACGGATACGTGCTGGTTAGGGTCCTTAATAGCGCAGACTCAACCACGAGCATCAAAGCGGGAGAAGTCATCGGTAGCTGCCAGTCTGTTTCCACCATCACCTCTTTGGAAGCTACTCACGACTATCATTGGAAAAGAAGGCACGTCACAGACAAAGCCCGGGAATTCACGTCTGCAATATTGAAGCAGACCAAATTGCCAGTGCAGCTATTCAAGCGAGCATCTGATCTGGTCACCAAATACAGTGACATCTTCTCAACGAGCCCGGATGACCAAGGACGAACCAGTATGGTAACTCACGTCATAGATACACAAGGAGCCAAGCCGATCCGACAAGCACCGAAACGTCTCCCTATAGCCAAACAAGGAGAAGTGGGCGCACTGCTCTCGGGCATGTAGAAACAAGGCGTTATCGAACCTTCTGTCTGTTCATGGGCCGCACCAGTAGTTCTAGTAAAGAAAAAGGATGGTAGAACTCGTTTTTGTGTTGACTATAGGCAGCTTAACGACGTCACTAAAAAAGATAGTTACCCGCTTCTACGCATCGACGAGATCATGGACACTTTAGCCGAAGCAATATGGTTTTCTACACTCAATCTCAAGAGTGGCTACTGGCAGGTAGAAATCAGGAAAGAAGGATCGAGCGAAGACCGCATTTTCAGTTGGGACTGGATTGTGGCAATTTATGGTGATGCCATTCGGGCTTTGCAACGCTCCAGCTGCCTTCGAACGCCTGATAGAATTCGTGCTACGTGGCCTAACCTGGAAAACCTGCTTGGTGTACCTAGATGACACCATTGTTATCGGGAGAGCGTTCGAAGAGCATGTGCGGAACTTAGAAGAGGTGTTCTCCCGATCGCGACTGGTGAATCTGAAACTTAGTCCCCACAAGTGAGCTGAAGTAAAATACCTGGGACACGTCGTATCAGCAGAAGAGGTCAAAACAGACCCTGGGAAAATTAAAGCCGTTAAAATCTGGCCAACACCAAACAACAAGCGCCAACTACGAAGTTTTCTAGGTCTGGCAACCTACTATCGAAGATTCGTCAAAGACTTCGCCAAAATAGCTAAATGTCTCCATCAGCTAACCGAGAAAAATCGTCCGTATGTCTGGAATAAACAATGCCAGGCAGCCTTTGAGACCTTGAAGGAGAAGCTGTGTGAATCACCCGTGCTGGCGTATCCGAAGCCCGGAAAATTTTTTTTAGTTGACACCGATGCAAGCAACGGAGCTGTACTCTCCTAGCAAATCAATGCCGAAGAAAGAGTCGTCTCGTATTACAGTCGAGTTCTCTCAAAAAAAGAGGGGAACTACTGCGTGACCAGGAAGGAACTATTGGCTATAATAGAGGCCACCAAGCAGTTCCACAAGTACCTATATGGCCAGAAATTTGTTCTTCGAACGGACCACGCATCGCTGAGATGGCTACTTAACTTCAAAAGCAACGAGAGACAAGTTGCGAGATGGATCGAAAGATTGCAGTCATACGACTACGAAATTGTTCATCGGAAATGCGGAGTTCATGGAAATGCTGACGCCCTATCACGTTTTCCATGTCCAGCTAACTGCAAGCATTGCCGAGGGATTGAAGAAAAGGAGCCGCTCGTTTATCTGCGATTGATAACGGCTGAATTCGATGAAGGTTGGTTACCGGAGGAGATTCGAAATGCCCAGTTAGCCGATGAAGACATCGGACCATTGACCGTATGAAAGGACCTGAGTCGAAAGACGTTTCAATGCATGGCGCAACCCTGAAAAGCTATTGGGCACAATGGAACTTCCTTCAGGTAGAGCGTGACATACTCAAGCGGATGGCAGCTCCTATAGGATGCAAACTATACTAACCAAAAGCCAAATCCACGATGTGGTTAACAAAATGCGTCAAGGATCCTCGAGAGGGCACCATGGCGCTAACAAGACCTTAGCAAAATTGTGGGAAAGGTTTTACTGGCTCCATGCTCGAGAAGACGTAGAGGACAGATGCCGTAGATGCAGAATTTGCGCTTCCGTCAAAGGTCCAAAGCGACGACTGAGAGGACAAATGCAAACCTACAGCGTGGGTGTGCCGTTTGAAAGGATTGCTGTTGACATCGCAGGACCCTTTCCTGAATCCAAATGGGGAAATCGATGCACGCTGGTTGTGGCCGATTAGTTCAGGAAGTGGCCCGAGTGCTACCCCATTCCCGACCAGGAAGCATTCCCAACCAGGAAGCAACTACTGTAGCCGAACAGCTAGTGTTAAATTGGATCAGTAGGTACAGCGTACCTTGTGAACTACATTCAGATCAAGGCCAAAACTTCGAGTCACTAGCTTTTAGAGTAATGTGCGAGCTGCTGGGAATACGGAAAACGACGACAACACCGCTGCACCCCCAATCCGATGGAATGGTCGAACGTTTCAACGGCACTCTCAATAAACACGTGGCCTAGCTGGTTGACGAGAACCAAAGGGACTGGGACCGACACGTCCCACTATTTTTGATGGCCTACAGAGCTGCCGAACATGCATCGACGGGTCAAGCCCCAGCCAAAGTCATTTTTGGAAAGACTATTCGTCTGCCAGCTAATATAAAGTTCGGAACACCTCCCGAGAAACCCCAAACTTTCTTGGAGTACGCAAGTGAGCTAAGGCAACGGTTGAATCAGATACATCGGACAGTGCGAAAACACCTCGAATTGGCTACTGACCGCATGAAGACCAGGTATGATCTAAAGGCAAATTCTACTGGCTTCCAGCAAGATGACTTGGAGTGGCTACATAACCCGCAACGGCGAAAGGGTAGGTCTCCAAAGTTGCAACATAATTGGGAGGGACCAAACCGATTTGCAAAGCGAATCAACGACGTCGTAACCGAATACAGGAACATCGTAAGCCAAGAGCCAAAATGAAAATCGTGCACCTGGACCGTCTTGCCCAATATTACTTCCAGGGAGAATTGACTACAACTGGCGACACATCTTTTCGGGGCGAAAAGAACTGAGGTGGGGGCAGTGTTATATGCACGAATGATTCTGCGAGCTACTGTTGCAATTGTTTTCACAACCATTAAGAACCTCATGATCAACAAAGTGAATTTACTCGAAGCCACGAGAACCCACCAAGCATGATCAACATCTGAAAGTGACGTCACCCCACTCATCAAGCTGCTTGAATATACCAGGTACATCTCGGCAGAACATTCGCCAATGTACGAGAAATGAGTTGAATGGGTAGATACCCTATATAAAGGCGAACTGAATGAATGGGGGGATCATTCATTAGAACCGCAATATAGTAAAAACTGCGATAGCGAATTGAAAAGCGATATTGATCGAGTAATAGTGGAGTGATTTTCGTTGATTGTTAAGTGAAGACAGTTGTTAGGGAAATTTAATTGACAAGTGAAAGTTAGATTTAATTAAAATTGTGAAGTAGTTAAATGAGTGATTGTGCATTTTTAATAAATAAATAAACTCTTTTAATTCAATTTAAACGACATTGCGTTTTCACTTCCCCGGAACATCAAAATTATTGGCCGCGAACCATAACACGCGACAATATCCTATGATTTAATGAAATTCAACAATAGTAGCAAATGTGGAGATGATAGTGATATTATACTTGTAATAAATCAGCCCTATGCCACTGACAACGATCAGAAAGTCGCTAATAATGTTGACGGTTCGGGAGCGATCCTTTAACGACTCGCTGACACTAAACCGCGTTTGACAGTTGTCAAGAAAAGGAACTTGGCAACCATTGAAAATATCTTCGGGATTTTCAATAAGTACTGGTGTGGCCTTATCAAATTTACCTAAATCAATTAGGCGTGTTGAGGCATCGTTTTCGATAGTGAGTTTGAATTCAACTTGTAAGTCGTATCCTTGCTTCAATTTGGGTATAGATCTTAAGGGTGTTTATTTTTGATTCAAGGCACAACATAGATCGGAGGTGAATGCATGCTTCTTTTTGGATTATTCTTTTGATGAGAAGGCTGCTTTTTAACGATATTCGTCAACATTTTCAATGAATCTATTGGCAGAATAATTATGGCGTTTTCATGTGAACAGCATGGTCAAGCGCAACAGGTATAAAGGTGGCCGAGGACTGGTTTTAAGATCAAGTGACCGCCACCGCCCACAAAACATTTTCATCAACGTCTCCATCATCGCCACGAGTGGTGCTTTCTCGGTTGGAGCCAATATTGGACCAAAGGCGGACGCGCAGCAGCCATGGTATGAACATGGGAAAAAAGAAGGTAATTGGAATAATAAAGCCAGACAGAATAAAAAATTCGTTACTCCCGAAAAGGAGTTTTAAAACGGCATTTGTTGTCATATACCTTTTACACTTATTACTTTCTGTATAGACAAATAGTTTCCTATTAAGTTTTACTAGGCAGTTTTTTTTTTGATTCTGTGAAAATATGCAAAAGCGTTAAACAGGGAATATTAGATATTGTTCGTACTTGTTTCTTGATTATGAACAAAAAAAATTAGCAAAATATATTGCAATATCTTCAATCAAGAGTTGGCTTGTTGACATAGAATAAATATAAAATTTACAATCAAATAGAAAAAAATTGAAAAACAAAAAGATTGTAATTAAAACTGAGTAAATTTTTGTAGACATTTAGTAATATTTCTTAAAAGTTTTCCTCTGGCATCTGAATGAATAAAATGCATGGTTTGGATAATCACGTGTTTCCTTTGTAGCTAAACACTTCTCTTCCAGCAGGAATGTCGGCGAACGGTGATTATGCCACTACGAGAGTAGGGCTCTTGTAATCCGCAAAGGCCGGTTTCGCATCGTGTTCGGCACGCGGTACCATAGTTTGTTTGGCGGTTTTTTATTAGAGTAGGTTGTTTCGGAGTTCGCGTTAGAGTAGAATACTTTTCGGTACCGCGTCAGGAAAAAGAAAAAGAAAATTCGGGAACGCGAAATTAGATCCAGTTTTGGTTGTTGTCTGACGGAATGGAAGTTAAATACGGAATAAAGTAGGGATAGGTTTCGTTTCAGTATGGGCGTATTTTAGACGCGTTTTGAAATAGGCACGTGATGGTGGCTGAATTAAAGTAATCGAGCGTAATCCATTTAAAAGACCTGCGATCGAAATCCTCTCCGAACCAGCTGGCCGACAAGCAGCCACCGCGAAATGGATTACGAGTGCACGGACTGGTTGACCGATTGGGTACCATTCGTTCGCACGACTCAGACTTCACGTCTAGAACCGATGAGAGGCCGATTCAGATTTCCACAGAAATCACGACGTTCGAGACGTGTACGAGATGTTTTCAAATAAAATCATTACATAGTCTCAATAAATTTAAACGAACGTGAAGAAGGTGAAATTTCTGATTTTACTGAAATCGAAGACAAACAATTTTTGATCCAGCATAATGACGTGTCTCAGACTACAGATTTAGATTTTCTTGGTGCAAATACGTTTGAAAATCCTGAAATCCAGAAAGCGCTTCCATAAATGAGGTATTTCATTGGCTACGTGGCCTTCAAAGTTCTGATAAAACTTAATCGTGCAGCTTATAAAAAAACCGCAAGGAAAACAGACGAAATTTTGTCGTGTCCGTCTGAAATTTTTATATTTGCAAAAAATTACAACGCAGCTTCATCTGATGTCGGAAATTTATTTGCTGAATTTGATGCGCTGTTTAGTATTTGCAAGCACCACGTAATCTGTTTTGTAGAAATTTTCCAAAACAGGCCCAAATAAGATACATTATGGAAACTCTTGTTGCATAATGTAAGCTTGTTAATCCAGACTGGCTCAATAAAATGGATTCGTGGCATGAATATAAAATTAAATTATTGGAGTTTTGATTTTCGTTTAATTAAAAAAGAATTGTAACTGGGCTGTGATGAAAAACGAAAAAAAGACCAACAAAAACTTCAAAACTATGAGAAAAAAATACATAGGAAAAGCTATCATGAACTAAGACAAAATTAAATTTGGGCATTTTTAAGCAGTGAACATTTTTTAAATATTTTATAGTGAATTTCAAAAGCCTACAGATCTCACTAACTATCTGTCCGTCTGTTACCCCGTCCAGTTTTCCATCCGTCTATCAAAGCAGTCTCAATCTGGCATGATAATAGCTACACACACTAAAATTTATCGATATCCTACTTTTATCCCAATACAGAAGTTTGGTATGACTTTTGTTTGGTGTCAATGTTGCTTTAATAACGTTCTTGATCATTTCTTCCTGATAGTTGCGATTTTATTATCTTAAAAACAATATTCAATTAATTTTGCCTTTTCTGCTTTTATGTTTGCCTATTTACTAATCTCAAATTACCCTCTAACTAGTCATAGTTGTGTTATCATGCTATCCCAGTTATATACTCGTATTTGTTTGCTTTTTAGGGTATTGTAAAATCATTTTACAATACCCTACTAAAATCGCGTCCTGTCTGTCCGTCTGTCCGTCCGTCCATGTGTCACACCACTTTTTCTCGCAAACTGCATATTCTAGAAACATAAAATTTTGTAGGTAGGTGTAAAGTGACGCCCTCTTCAAAGTTTTACTACGCATGTAGGCAATATGGGTATCAAATGAAACGTCTTAATGAGAACTTTTCAAGACAGGTCTTAAACTAGCAAATTTTGCTTTGAAGAGTGCAGGGGAGGGGGAAATGTACGAAAATTTTGTGCCCACCCCGCCTCGCAATACCCTTTGACCCGAAAAATCTGAAAAAATCACAAAGGTGTGACTTGAGAGTACAAGGGCAACAAATACCTCAAAAGTCGAAATTCGATCAACTTTGTTAGTAATAGTACATCTTCTAAATTTTACATTTTTGCCTATAGAATCAAGATGAAACCCTTAAATTTCCCAAAACCCACAATTCAAGTTTTTTACCAGTAATTGCATGCGCCCTGAAAATTTCACGACAATTGAACAATAAATAGCTAAGTTACAGCCGATTGAATATTTAACAATAACAACAAAATTAACTCGTGATACTAGGGAGAAACACGTTTGCAACGGACCTAGACACTACAAATATGTAGGAATTTTGGTAAAAATTTTAGAAATGGCTTGTAATATCGATATATTATCATGACTAATCAACCGGCGGGGTCAAAACACTTGGAACAAAATGGTGGCGAGTTTAAAATTCATGATAACTATAATGATATTTCGAACTCAATTTATGGAATTTGTATATTGGTCCAGCTTTGATATACAGAATATATTGTTTGATTTATTACTTGTTTTACAATACCCTTCTGGCAGGAGCACTCTCCTGCTACTTCAACTTGTTTTTACTGTTCTATTGGGAAGCAATTCTTCTGGTCATGATAGTGATGGTAGTGGTGGGTTGTAGTATAGGAAATGAATGGTGTTTTCTCCGCAAATGTTTTTCGAGTCATTTGCCTAGGCGACCGCTCGATTACTACATACTTATCGAAATTTCACTACTTAATTGATTATATGTGAGTGATGTTAATTGAAGCCAGGTCATTGCTCTAGGACCAAGATTCTGCGATTGCTTCGTACTATTCAGGGGCTCCCATTTCAGTTGTTGCAGTTAATTTGCTGGTTTACGATCAGTCAGTGGTTACTTATATCACGCACTTAAAATCTTAACGATTCAAACATGAGATTTGATTTAATTCTTTAACTAATTCTGAAACTATTCGCCACGATCTCGTTTGTGACAGCATGTACTTCGAAATTAACTCCACATAGTAAATCATTTATTCTTCCACCACGGGTCAATGGAACCTTGCAGTTCGAGACGGCCACAGTTTTTCATCAAATTTCTGTTCTTTAGAGCTTCCAATCAGAATTTAATATTAGGTAGCTGAAAGTTTTTCTAATCCAGCTTCTTCTTTCTTCCTCTGTATTTGTTTAAAGACTACGATTCCCGAATATCCTTCCTTTTTCAAAACACCCATTTGGTTTTTCATAAAAACTCGCAAGATGGGTTTCGAAAGATCCGTTGGAAAACATGTCGGCGACGATTTTCTTGTCAAACTTTCAATTATCAAGTGGATTATGCGGAACAAATAACTCTTCACCATTTTTCAACAATTCTTTGGTTAAGAACTCTATTAATTGTTACACTCTATATTTCAATAAACTTCTCTGCCACAAATTCATTGACTTAAGAATGATATGCAAAAACTGTTACAAATGAATTCTGAAAGAACAAACCCAGCCGCGAAGCGCATTTCTAAGTGAAAAATATCGTCGTTGAAGCCATCAACTGCTTGTGACGCCGATTTTTTCGCTCATTTACTTAACAAAATAAGCGATAATTCAGTGCCTTTTTATGCCATATAATTTGTAATACATCCAAATCAACCAATTTCACTTATCTGTTGACTAAATACGGTTCTAATTCTAAAACTTTATCCAAACAAGCAAAACTCATCACTCTATCTCCGCCGCCAAAGTTTTGGCTGCATCACAAAAAACTACAAGGAGTTTTGCAACCAAACTCCTGTTTGCAACTAAACAAAATTAAGCTGCTAGGGGTGGACACCGAGCTCTACTGTAACATCGCTCCATTCGACGAGACATCTTCCTCATCCACTTGCCTGATTTCTTGCCATGGCGATAACGGTGGACTCGGTTGCAAGTGGAATGTTAGAATTATTTCGCTCATTCGCGTAGCAACGGTGTTGCCATTACCAATTATTTGGTCATATCGTTATTTATTTATTTAGTCAACGATTATCTGAACTGATTTAGAAATTAAATTCCATGTTTATTATGACCGCTTTTAAAACTTACTGGGGCAAGTAAATGCGTGATATTATTGATCTCAACATTAATGTTAGTTAGTTGAAACTTTCTTGTATGCGCGTTGAGTAAGGATCGGAGTAAGTTTTTCAACGATGATGGTAGCGGTGATAATGAGGGTGTTTGTTTCGGGTTAGTACTAATAATATTATAAAGTTGCGATAAAGTTGGTCCCCACTTATTGCGTTTCTATTATTAAGAAATTGGTTCCTTTCGTTCAGGTCCCTCGAGAAGTTTGCCTAGACGGGCTGCTCCACTACAACAAAATCTAAACCCAAACTATATGAAACAAAATCACGACCAAAAATGTGCAAAAATTTGTTGTTGTAGTTGTGATCAAACATTTCAACCGGTGTTAATGAAACAAGACAGTGTGGTAGAGTAAGTGGATAGATGGTTATTAGATCTAATGATTTTGCTATTCGCGTAATTATCTTTGTTCAAGTTTCAAAATGGCTTACATTGGAAGTATTTATGCAATACAAAATTTTTCTTGAGCGATGCTTGACTTTCAAAGTGGCGGTCAATCAAATTAAAATATTATTTGCTTTTTGAAACTAAGGGTACCTGCGAGAAATTCGCTTTCTGACTGTTGGTGCCAACGGGGATTTTTTTTTTTCGTACATCGTGTTAATTAATCAAACACACACAAAATATGAACCTACATTTATATGTATAGTATGTTACACCACGTTTTGTAAAATGTGCAGGCTTTCGTAGGGCTCGTGCATTGTGTAATTCTATATCTTTGAAGTAAATTAAATCCCAAAGATTAACTATTCGTTCCTTTTAATGCCTCAATATTGAATCTAAAATTAACAATCGTGTAAATATCAACGTGCATTCTAAATACTAATTCGTAAAAATATCCTACCCTACCTCTATGTATTGCGACGACTAATACATCAATACGTTACGCATATCCTATTCATATCAGCTAGATCCTTCCTGGCAAAACTACACACGATATATGCGGAAAGTTAATTGAAAGTTTTGCAAACAGGCAAATATCAAGGTCAGACAAGGCCACTGATTTTGCCGCAGCACCAACCATTCGCGAAACCTTTTTGGCGTGTCTTGTGAACTTCGCGTGTCGTACAATCTGACGATGACGGCGGTCATGTGCCTGCAACAGGTGGGACAGCTGATAATGAAATGTGGAGAAAATGAGGGCGGTAAACTTCACACGAGAAATCGCCCGCATTTATCCATACTCGTATGCACGTTTTATTTCAACCTACTTTCAAACTCAACTCAGGGTGAGCACACCCTCACAAGCAACATGTTGAGACGCATCCATTGATTGAATTACACCGCCAATAAATCAATTAGCGGGTGGTATGGCATATGGTGGAGTATCCATATGTGGTTGATAGTGCACACGCTTCCAGTAAAATTATACGAGCATTGAAGAAAGTTTGATGATTTCCGACATTAAACCGTAAAGGAAATTATGTGGAAAATATTTATATAAAGGGCATGGCCATTAAGCAAGTTTATTTAGATCAGGAGTGTGTGGAACTAAGTGAAAGGATAATTTTGTATGTGGGCTAATAAAGGAAATAATGGTATAATTTGTTACAAAACGTGTCTGTTATTTTGAGCTAAAAATAAAATTCATGAGAAAAAGAAACGGAATTCATGTCAGTCTTAAAAAATATGTAGCCCATCAACGAAAATATGTTATTCGTATTTACTATGAAAATTTGTTTTATAAGCTCCCAAAAATTACAAATGTAGTTGGACCGCCTCAATACATACGTCATCTTAGGTAATGCTGAATAATCTAGTCCCTTAACGGGTTTCTGATCCCTATTTGGATATGATTGCACTGCGCTGATGATCTTGGTATTTCAGAATACTCCGTTTTTTGACGCAGTTTCAGCAAAGTGCAATCAGAGCTGTGAGCATTTCCGAGTTAAACAAATCAATATCCGTCCTTATAAAACCGTAGCGAGTCTCAGATAGCGCTCCATGTTTCGTTACCATTAAGATGGCCATGTACAATAAAATATGTTAAGAAAGACTCTTGATTGGCAGGGATCCAGTTCTGTACACTTGTTCCTGTAATGACTGATAGCAACACTTGCATGGAATTCCTTTTTTGCAAAGGTAAACAAGGGATAACTTTTGTATCTGCGCATATAAACTAGGATAGAGGATCAAAGTTTGGACCTAATAATCTCATTGTGTAGTGATCTCTATAATAGATACATTATGAATTCAAACAATTATGTAAATTTAGCAAATATTTGAATATGGCCGACTCTAGTACATTTTTCGTTCTAGTACATTTAACATCTGGCAATACCTTTTTATAAGCAATATAATATTAAGTATAGTTTGTAAGCAATTTAAAAAAAAAGTCTTCCTCATTCTCGATACGCTGGTTGTTTTACTGCGTGGGAATATCCTTTTGCTAAGGGCGTGCAAACGCTCGCATGGGATTATTTATTAAGGTAGATGCAAACTGCAAGGCGTTCCACGCTTGTGTCTGCACTCTACAAATTTTATATTATCTAATTTAAAAGAATTCTCGCTGCAGGAAACAAGTTGGAAGGCGTCCAACGCTTGTGCTTGTTTCCTTAGGTCAAAAGCATTTATACAAGTATTTATTACATGGTGATCCTGCAATTGTTAAAAAATCCCAAATATAAACTTTTCAGAGAAAAGTGAGAAAATTAACAACTAACATATTTATATTATTATTGCTTATATTTGCAAAAGGGAAAAGGATAGAAAGCTAGCTCCGCTGGAATAAAGGTAAAAAGAGGCCGAAAATTCGGTGGTGAAAATTGTAGAAAATTTATAGCTTATCAAGAAGATAGGGGAGAAACCCTTAGTTATTGCAGTGAGGTGTTGTGCATAATTTTTAAGTGTTCTTAAGTCTCGTTCTAGAAATCAGCAACGAGAAACATGCCATCATCAGCCAAAGGCGATTCACATTGGCAACCCGTTCGAAAGAAAACGAAGCGGCAGAAATCTAGCAGCAGCGGATCAGCACCCAGTGAAGAAGACAAGGAAAGTGACACAATGAGCGAGTGTTTGATGTCCTCAAGGAGATCATCATTGATAGAGGAAAGTATGTCAGATTGAATGGTACGGATAAATGTGCCATCAAATGCCCGTGCGCTGAAGCAGCGTATTTCTACACTTGTGTCAGCGTTGGCCCAGCGAGACCAAGAAATTATGGAGTTGCGGTCAAAAATCAATCGCATAGAGGAAATCTTTACAGCTATGCAAGGGAAGGCGAAGCCCATAGAGTCGGAGGAATTTTCAGCTCTGCCACATCCATCAGCGCAGTGAGTGGCATCAGTTGGTAGCAACACACAAAGCGCAACTACATATAGTAAATAGACTTTACCAGCAGTAAAAGAAGTAATGTAACCAGCAACAGCGAAACCAGCAGCAACAATAGCACCACCAAGTACAACAGCAGCGCGGAAAATCCCACCAATCGTTGTCTCCTCCCTCTTCGGAATGAGTCTAACTCGACTCTCAACGAAAGTTGAGGAGCTAAAACGGGCATCCAGCCCTGAACAAAAAAGATTGATGCTCCTACACCTTATTACCGGATACAATGGTGTTTAAGGTCATCCATTTGAACTTAAACTCAATTGTCTTCTAGGCTAAGCGGTATGAGTTGCAGTCCTTCTTGGATGGCCACAACCCACTTGTTATGTTCCTGGTTGAGACAAAACTAAGCAAATGCCACAGACCCACCTTTAAACGCTACACGCTACACCGCTCCGATAGGCAACAACCCCCCTCTCAACAAAGTGACAGAGCTAATCACTTAGGTGGCGGTGGAACTGGGATCCTTATCCGCAACTCTACCGCTTCCTCGCAGCAAACACTGCAAATACCAATCGAAAAAACGATTATTCGTTTTGAAGCAAAAAGCTCTATCATTATATGTGCTGTCCTATACTGTCCAGGACGTGTGCTCATGGAGTCCGACTTAAACAAAATTTTCCAATTCATGCAAACGCAACCAAGCCCCCACAACAATAAAACGATCAAGATCATTGGTTGTGATCTTAACGGCAAGCATCTCAGTCTGCATGACATACAAATTAACCCAAATGGCAACACCCTACCAAATTGGCTCCAAGCCAACAGCTCCCAATATAGAATCACCACACAACTGTGAGCCCTATCAACCTTCCACAGAAACTCTACCCTACTACATACAAATCCAACATAACCCACATATGTTTACGAACATTGAGACTATCTTGGGCATCAGTGACCACGATGGCATTGTACTCAACGTACAAACAAGGGAATCACCCTTCAAACCGCAGCCTCGAATAGTTCCTGACTATTCCAATGCCAATTGGCAACTGATAAACGGCTCCCTCTCAGAATCTCTTCACCCTTTACAACTCCTAGCTGATTAAAAATATAACGAATAAAGCCGTAGAATTCGCAGTCTTGGAATACACTTCCATAGTTGAAAAAACTATGAAAGAATTTATTCCAAAACGCATACTCGGGTACCGAGACACAATTTCACTGCCATCGTTCGTTATTGATGATATCAAAAGGAAAAAATCATTTCGCAGGAAACTGTTCAGACACGCTAACGACACAAGATATTCACACCTATGTGATAAGATTCATGTCCTTACGGAAGGAATACGGTGTAATATTAAAATGTTATACGCTGAGCACATACAAATTAAGTTTAATAATCTCAAACCTGGAGCTGACACCTTCAGAGAACTGAAAGCTACGGTACCAAACCTTGGTAAGCCAACAACTGACATAACCCAACTCCTACCCCAACTCCAATCTCCTCTGGAAAGGACCAACTCACTTGCTGCGCACTTTGCAAAAGCACATACGCTTTTGCACAGCAACAGTCAATCTCTTTATGGGCTAGCAGTTGAAAACTCACTCGAATACCGAAGGTTGTCACCAACATATTCTCCATTCAACCCGAACCTATTTGAAAACACTCTCAAGCGCCCTAGCTTTAGAAGCGAGTGATATTCCTTTCACTAGCCCAGAGAGTGTCCAGCGAATTATAAAATCTCATCTTAACAAGAAATCTATTGGGTTCGATAATATAACACCATTCCTTGCCATGCTTTCAACTATTGCTTGCTTAACGCATATTATTCAATAAGTTGGCAACGGGCTGTTATATCCCCTATCCCAAAAAAGGGTGAAAACCCACTCTTACCTGATAGCTACAGACCACTAACCCTTCTACTCACGACAGCCCAAATTTTTGATGTCATCATTAAAGACTTAATAGATGTATATATAGACTCCCATAATACTATCCCACACTTCCAATTCGCTAACAAAAAAGCACACTCTGTCGAGCATCCACTCGTGATCCTTAAGAATCACATTACGCTACACATGTTCCAAAACATGCCTAGAATCGCCTGTCTGTTAGATATCCGTAAAGCCTTCGACTCCGTATGGCAACATAGGCTAATCCACAATCTCCTAACTTCTTTTAATTTCCACCCCCATCTGTGCAAACTTATCCTAAGCTTCCTCTCAAATAGATCCTAACAAGTAAAAATAACAAGCATCCTTTCTAGCTCATTCGCAAATACCCTCACTCGAACACACAAATGCTATCAGCCGACAATATAATTCTCTTCGTCCCCAGCCGAAATATTCCCCTCCTCAACATCCAAGTTAACAATTACTTACTTATACTTGTGCTCAGTTCCAATAAGGGTGAATCGATTGTCATTTGAAACGCCAGAGGTGAATCAATCCAGTCATTGCTGAATCAAGGTCGCTTTAAACTTAACATAAAAGGTACACCAATTCCTCTCAAAAGCCAAGTCATATACCTCGGTTTAAGGATCTGTTCAAATCGATCCCCATTACCCCGAATTACCAATAATTTGAATAAAGCATTTTACGCTTTTCATTTGCTTGCCCCAATAATGACATCCAACTCCCCCTTCCCACTAGATATCAAGATAATGTGCTACAAAGTCCTAATAAGCCCAATCCATTCCTATGGCTTCGTGTTCTGGTGCGATCTCCCCGGATACCAGATGGAAGAAATACGTATTGCCGAAAGACATATCCTCCGACACTGCACCAAAATCTGGTGCAACCCTGAAACTGGTCATTTGAAGTCAAATCAAATCCCCTATGATACTGCATGTATCAAGAGAATTGACCATTTCCTCATAACCAACCTACTTCGCTTCCTCTCTAAATGCGAAGAGCCTGTTAACCCCATTATCAGCAGAGATGCAAAGATCATACCGCAAATCCTTGACATAATGCGTAAACCGCAACCCGCACCCCTTCACTTCCTACTCCAGCACCAACGAAAGCAGCTCTTCGACCCTCAGGACAAAATTATGGTTTTCAACACATTGCACGCCGGCAGGCGTCAATTTTCTGATGCCCAATATGTCTAAAATTCTATACGTCTTAGCTTCCTCCACAAAATTTTAAAATCCTCCTAACCAGCATCCTTAGTTTTTCTCCCCTTTATTTTCTAGCCAACATTGATTGGTGGGATTGCGCACAAAAACCGACCAAAGCAGTGAATAAATTTAAGCTTAGCATAAGTGACATGTATTCTTTTTCTATAATAGTACATAGGTAAGGCCACCAGCCATTAATGATAATCTGGTATGTAAGTGATTTGTAAATATTACATAGACTCTGAATAAATGTTTCTAAAGTCTTAAAGGTCCCAAAACCCAAACTGGTTACTGCTCTACCAGGAGAGCCAGTGAAAGGAATTTTGAAGCCTTCTTCATGCACCTCGGACGATGATTCCAAGTGAGAAAGTAATGCATAGAATGAGTTTTTAGAGAGTACCCTGGGTCTACTGGTAACTAGAAGGAAAATAGCCAGAAGTACAGACGAACAAATATCAATGTATATAAAATTCGAAGGACACCCTCATATATTACTAACTGAAAAATGTCACGTTGGACGCATCCACCGACAAAACTCAATATAGGGACTCATTTCTTATAGGGACTAATACTTACCTGTGTAGGCTTTTGCAAATTCAGTATTCAAAAACAACAGGGTGCAATCAATAAGCAGGAGTCAAAAATGCACGAGACTGCTCATACTATAACGGAGCTAACCGATAAAATGGCTGAAAAATATTTTATCAAGGTATTGTTTATAAACAGAAGTAAGAGTGACGAAGTGATCTCATCCGACATCTGAAAGTGTGTACAAGTCGCATTAAGGGTGGGCTGCATTGATTTGCTCAGAGCGAACCCATGGCAAATCTTTAGAGTCTTTAGTGCCAGATGGCATGAATGCGAAGTAGGTCTACCAGAATCAACACGCCCTGGATCTCTACAGGTAAGTATGTAGTGATGTGTGTAGATAAAAATGCCCGTAGAGGACTGCACCGACGGTCTGCTGCCTCGGCGAAAGAGGATGGTAGGATCCGCCGAGATTTGGCCTTGTCTAGGGACGCGTGAATGTGCTGACAGACTAGCGTTGCGACGTCGTGGGGCGGGTTCTTTTCCCCAGCACTAGGACCCACTACAAAAAAACATTCACATTCACGGTTTCGAACGATCTAATGCAGATTGTTATTTTCTATCTCTATATTGTATACAAAAACTATTTTTCAATCTCAAACAAAATTTCATTCACTATTAACAATTAATCCAATTAATCGCTTTTACTCGCTTTTACTCTCTTCTTCTTTTTTTTATACTTTCCCATGTAAATTTGCATTAACAGGTTTACTTTATACTAATATGTAGTTCATTGACTTTATTTAATATTATAGAAGGTATGTTTAGTTTTTCATATTGAATGTTGTTGACGTTACATTTGAATTAACTACTTCAGCATATGTAATGAATCAGCCCTACGCCACTGACAATAATCCGCCAGAGGTTATTGACGTCAACGGTTCGGAACGCTGCCTTTAACCAATCGCTGTCACTGAACAGCGTTTGGGCAACTGGCAGGAAAAAGAAGTGCAGTGAGTGTGTCCATCTGTCAAAGTGTCCACAAAAGTGTAAATCGAACAGTCATATTCGGGGTTCTTTCGTGTTCTGTTTGCGTTTATCGATTCAGAGTGGCAGAGTGGATCGTGTGAGGAGATCCAAATTGAATCTCGAACGGTAAATTTTGAAAGTAAAGTTTAGAAACGCCAAAAAGGATTTTCGAATTGTGAAATTTATCACATCTTCATTTTTACGGCTTGTCACCAGTAAATTAAGGGGATATCATTATCCGGAAATTTCATCGGTCTGAAAACTATTCGGCGGGCAGTGCAGTGCAATGGTAAGGAAAGCCCATTTCATTATATTCTAAGTATATTAATGGAGCATTTGCACCATTTTCCACGTAGCGGGAAAGAAGAGTGGCTTAGAGGTTCGATCGGCCCAACGTGAATCAGACTACGGATAAGAGTGTGGACACCAACGCCACAAAGGGAGACAAGATAATGTCCGAACTGAATGTCATGTAAGTGTGTTCTTGGAATTTGCACCTAGCTAAAATGATTGGTTATTTGCATTGCACGATGAAAATTAAATTGCGTACTTTCTTCAAGGTTCAATCAGAGCGGATCAACTAACGGCAGACGAAGATGGAAAATGGGCCGCCCGATTTAGAATTCCTGTGACATAGTTTTGGAGGATGCCGTGCCGAGGAAGGTGACATGGTGATGGATAAAGATATAGAGGTTATTTGGAGGTTAGCAAGTAAGTTTCACAATAAATTATCGGCAGTGCCTCCGTCATTCATTCGACGGAATTAGTCCCGGAGCAAGATATGGTTTATCTACAATCTCGTCATCAAGGTCGTGCGAGATTACGTGTAAGATCTGGTCCACGAGCATTTAAAATAGTCTTATTTACACGTCTTACATAGCTGCCATCTAGTTTGCAAAAAAATCTTAGCAAAGCCTCCAAGCGTAAAGAGATTGAAAAAAAATTCAAGAATTAACTACAATTTCAACAACGTTTTCCAAATTTTTCGAATTATGACCACTTTTAAAAAGTTTTATACATTTTTAAGACCTTACATCCGTTGCAATGTTAACCTTTAACTATGGACGTTCCATTTTTGTTACCCTACTATAGACGTACGGCCTCACAGACCGCTATCTTTACGGGCTGGTTTCTATGAGTGAGTATTGTATCATTTTTTGTTTTTATCCCTTAGAAGTGTTACTAAATGTAAATAAAAGATGTAATTTTAATGAAAAATGTATTTATTTTAAACTGAATCTAACGACATAACAATCGATGGCACTTTTCAGACTTATTAGCTTGAGATCACTTTATAGGTATATTAAAACAGGAAAATGACTTTTTTGTTTTACTTCTTTAACAATAAATATAAAGAACAAAGAACATAAAAAACAACATAATCTTCTCAAAACTAAACATAAAAATTTCGACAAGGGCCCTACTTGGTCATATTTATTGGCAGTCTTTGCATAGCGACTTAGAGCATTGTAGGCATATTGGATGTTTACAGCCTACACAAATGTGGGTCGTCTTTCGTTTTACCTTTGGTGGGCATAGTTTGCGCGTCTTACGTTTGGGAACTATATTTTCTTCACATGGTGGCTCTCAGAATGGCATATCAGGGACCAAAACTCGTTTCAGCATCATAACTAATTCTTTTGGCAAATGAGGGTTTATAACTCGTCTTTGCATATGTAGAACCACCAGAGATCGTGCTAATTTCTTCAGAAATTTACCTCTTTCTAGTCTTTGTCTTGGTGTTGATTGAATAAAGGGTAGGCATTAATTCCACACAAGTCCAGAACTCTGTCGAAAATCACCATAGGCCACTTTCTTGTTTGGCGACTGCTCGAATAAATTGAACATTTTTTGTCCATTTCATCAACCCCCCCTTTGGTGAAATTATAGAATAATATCATCCCCTGTTTCTTTGTATGTTCATCAATGGTATTATCGTGATGCATAGATGATATCAGGAGCACAGCTTTATTCTCCTTTGGCACATGAGGACACATAGTTTTGTCGTTCGTAAAACCGAATAAAATTGAACCAATCCCTCTAGACTTATGTGCCTGAAATAAACTCGGTATCTCTCTTTTATTCTTTTTCAGAGTCCCAACATACGTTAGGCTACGCTTAGACAGTTCAATTACAAGTTCAATAGACGAGAACCAGTTGTCGGCTGTCACGTTACGATTGGTTCTTTGTAACGGCTGTGTCAAGCGTAGCACGCATTGAGTGGGAATAAGAAATTTTTTCTCGTCAGCTGATAGTCCAGCGCCATCGCTACCTTTTCCTGAATATAAATAACCATTATAAAAGTAAAACATCTTCGCATCACACAAAGCACGAATAAGTAGGCTGTATTTACCGGGTTTCTGGGGCATGTACGAAATCATGTGGCTTCTTCCACAAAACTCCACTAGCATCTCGTCAATAGTAACATATTCACTGAGTTGATATAGTTTTTGAGAATTAGCGATAAACTTATCAAATATTCCAGAAATAGCGGCCAGTTTATCGGTCTTTATTCTCTCAGCGCGATGTGCTGGGTTGTCACACCGTAGGCAGTGCAGAAGAACGAAAAATCTGGTTTCTGACATACAGCACCTGAATATTTCACAACCTGTTCCATCAGTAGCAAATATAAAACTGGTAGATTCGTCATTTGATTTCAGGGCGGCAGAGTAGTATAATACTCCTAAGAAGGCATTGAGTTCTATCATGTCCATTTCTTTTAATTCTGACCTCTCTTCTACTTGTTCCATATCGAAAAATTTTAATTGAAACGATGTACGTTCTAGTCCCGTTGAATTCTATTTTTGTATGATTTGAAGTGTACGAGTATGTAGATTCTGTTTTTAGATAAATACATGATCGCCTTGCTTGATTTGAAAAAAAATATTATGTTCTATATTATATGTCGTAAATAATCAAAAAAAAAAAATTCTATTTTATTTTACTGTCTTTACTTTCCTTTATAAATTAAAAATTTCTTTATAAAAACCAAACATTGTAAATAATATTTAAAACCATGCAAATAATTAACTTTAATATAAAAAAAAATTAAAAAGATGAGAAAATTAATCGTTGAAGAGAAAAAATAACAAAAGGATAATTACCCAACATCCTTGCCAGGCATTCGCTTGCGATGTGGGTGGTACTTGAAATGAAAGGGATCTATTACAAAAATTCCCTGGAAATCCAACATTCAGGTAGTAAAAATATTGAATAAAGTGTAGCCTTATGGAATACTCCATATGGAATGAACTGAAGAGACTGTGATACTCCAAACTGATGAAAGTTATAAAGTGATTAACAGGACATGAGTATATAATCATTGAATGTTATATTGAATCTTTCACGCTGCACAGGGTTGTTAAGATTCCGTTCCAGAAATAACAAGTATTCATAGGTATTATGGATGCATTATTTCATCAATAACCGATTCTTTTTATGAAATATAAATATCTTCCTGCTCCGAAATTAGAATATCCAAAACATAATAATTTAATTAGTTTTGAGTTAAACGATAACACTTTTAGAAATGTGTAAGTGACATGTTCTACTTAACCGCAAATCTGGTTAGACTTAACCGGTTACTTGTCAAACCTTCTGCTATGAGCACATGAAGAATCAGAAAGATCATTCTCACAATTCACTTTTCGAGCCTATGCTTAACGCAAAAAAAAAAATTAACTATCGTGATGTTTACTTTGAAGTTATATTGCGCGTGTATACATGGGGCAGAAGATCTTCATCATCTCATCATAACTTCGCCTTCTTCGCGTTATTTCCCATTCAGACATTTCGGCTTTTTTCTCGAAAGCAACAGCCGGTCGCATGAATTCCGCCGCGGCCTTTTCTTTACACACTCGCCGTTCGTAAAAACTTACGATCACCCATTAAAATATATAAATCACCAGTTGCGCTGCTGCGATACCAAACTGGATATCTCTTTGCAGTAATGTGAAATTGCCGAGATTTTCCAAAAATTGAAAATTCGCTCGCTTCTTTCATAGATGTACTAATCATCACACTGAACCACCACGGTGTCCGTGCTGGGGTGCGCAATCTTGAGCAGACTCTCCGATCCGTCCAAATCTCTGTATGATTTTCTCCGCCGCACCTGTAAATCCCAAACAGCTGCTAGCTCAGCTGAATTAGATTGCATTCGCCAATGCAATACATGAATGTGATGAATCAGTGCTCCCATGTCCGAAATTTCAATTTGCAGATTTGTGTGATTAAGTTATTAAAATTAATAATAAATAGAAAATATCATATATCAATGCTAAGAAAAAATTTACGAATATCAATGCAAAGAAAAAATTTACGTTTAATGTAATAAAAGGAAACAATATGAATTTATATTTACAATGAAAGAGTTAAAAAAATTTATCTTTCCAAATTTTATAATTTACAAAAAGTTAAATTTGAGTAACTCAATTTTTCAAATCTGCAGTTGAAATTCCGGAACAGTGTTATGCGGTTTTCGGGCAGTTGGCTTGTGTGACTACTCGATTACTAAAAGTTGTTAGGAATCGTAGTACTAAATTGAAAGTCATGCTGTGACAAGAGATTTTTAGTAAACCAAACAAGGTCTAGACTATAGAATCCATACCACTTCTTTGCAACTGGGAAAAACTCTGAAACTAATACAATCGTCTGATAGGTGATCGAGAATTCACTTTTAATCCTTTTATATTTCGATCTCCGAGGATTTTATAAATTCGTTACCATTCAACTTTGAGTAAATGCCTACCAAGTGACCACAACATTTCCATAACAAGGAATTTGACATCTCCGAAAACTGCTGAAGAAGGGCCATTTTGGTAAGAGAGGAGATAGAGATTGGCCTCTCCAATAAACCTGCGTTCCTTTCAGATGTAACAGTATCAGAGAAAGAAACTAGTACAAACACAATCTTGGAGCTGGATAGTTGCCTTAACCTTCTAGACTATAAAAATAAGGAGGGTGAATGAAATGGCTATGCATCTCCATCTGATTAAAAGTGCAATGGAAGTCATACTCAAACAAGAATCCATGGATCATCAAGATTCTGGACTATCAAATGTACATGAACAGATACTGAGTCAAAACATCAGTTCTATCGGTCTGCATCCTCATAAAAAATCTATAAATGTTCCTGTGATCAAAAGTCTATAAACGTTCTTATCATCTTAGGGTTTTCGCAAAACTGGCTATCATCCTACTTCAGCATGTGTTAAACGAAAGCTAATTTGGTTTGTCTTTTGCTAGATAGCATATGGTAGAGGATTATACTTCTTTAAAAAACCCTATTAGGAAATTAGGGGTAGCTGCCGACGAACGACGTTTTCCATTGATAAAAATATATTGATGGGCTGATGTTGCCTGTAATCAGAGGTGAGGCAGTTCAAATACTTACGCAAAAGTGGCCTGTTATTTGATATCATCTCATCTAGTAGGGATTCCCAACATACCACTGATAAATAAATACTTGTTCTAGGAATTTTTTTTCAAAAAACTTTTTCAAATTTTTAATGAGTTAATTCACTGTAAATAATTTACGTCTAACAAACGTAGCTTAAATCAACTTGGTACGTTTAGTAGTTTCCGAGATCTACTAAATTTTTTAACGAAAACATGCTTTTTTGTTTGAACTTAATAACTTTTGCCATAAACTTTTTGCAAAATGTAATGAGTTGATTCGATAGCCAAAGGCTCATTCTGACCTCTTGCTAAAAAATTTTTGCAAAAGTTCGTAACGTTTCTGAGGTGAACGGCTGTAAAGTTTGCCCAAATTTGCAGTTTCACTGGGGGCTGCCCCTTAACGATCTGCGCGTTTGCTCCTCCGTCTGGTCTTTGCGTAAGCGTCCGCAGCTACAAGACGCTTTTGATTTCCCGTTTACAAAAAGCAGCGGGAATGTGAACTCCACTCGCGCAAGAAATTTCCTCAGACGAACGCGGGACCAACTCTTCCTGACCCCTGCGCAACTACCAATTCCACAAACTGCGGCGCTTGCACACTCAGGTCTGATTAAATTTGTTAATTGAGTTATTGGCAACTTGCACTTGCAGTTGACCTTCTCCGCAACATGCACGTGATTCACCCACACATGAGCCGCTCTCACTCCGTTTGCGTTGCTATAAACTTTCAATCCTTGCAAGCAAGCAAATTACAAAGGAAACCCCAAATTCTACGCGCCAAACATTCAATTTTCCGCGACGATGAATGACGAATTCCATAAAAAGCGTTTTGCGATTCCCAACAAATAATCTCTGCGCACGTATCGCACTCATAACTCGTTGTCTCCCCACGGAGGTTCCTTCGCGACTCCCTTGTTATCCGTCGTCACCTTGCGGGACTCCTCACAACGGCAGCTGACGAGTCTTCTATCCACTCTCAATTGCATTACAGAAGTGCAATTCGTGGATAAACTCCGTTGTTAAGGGGTTGCCGTGTCCAGATTTCAATTGCAATTTTAAATGATTTTTTTTAAATTTACAATTGAAATTTGGATCAGCATGATGGTGGTTTTCGAGCATTTTGCTTAGGCGAGTGCTCGCTTACTACAGAACCCGAGGAAACGCTGGTCTAACTCGGTTGACGAAGACAGTTCATCGCTGCTCGGATCTCGAAAGTTGGAGGCACTTTTTGCAGGAAGCGAAGGCCCGAGGGGGGCTGTAGTGCTACGAAGAAGAAGAAGAGGGTCTCCCCATATAGAGAAGATACCCTAAAAAAATGTATCAGATGTAGTCAAGAGGGTTGCCACATGAAAGGCCTCAATGAGATCTTTTAAAAACAGGCCTTGAAATTACCTTACCAGTTTTGAGTGGGCAAGAGAAGGGGAAAATGCAGAAAATTAATAATTTCAGCAATATTGCAACAAAATGTTGGCTGGCTAAAATGGAGTAACGCTTTCTTTGTAAAGCAAGAACATATTTGCTGTGCATATCATTAAAGTTTTTCTTGAATTAACGCATTCTACAGCCTGCATATCTTCAGTGAAGTACAAAACCCTTGGGACGTATGCAGATTTCTGCCTAACCAATTCTTTCTTTTATTCAACGGTTATTCATGAAAAATAGTTCCAAATCGAGCATATTATAATGAAAAATGAGCATTTTTGTTTGCGAATAGCTATTAATTAATTTGAACTAATAAATACCGGCTTCGACCATTTCGGCGCAACTGTCTGATCGAAAAGCTTTACAATTTTGCGAAAGCTTTCGTTGAAAATTCATTCCACAATAAACACCACATTCTGTTTCCATTCCGTCCCGTACCAACTTGCATGCAAAGAAATATGGCAAAGAAGATCCCAAGACTATAAATAAGAATGCGGAAACTTTTGATAGGAACCGCAGGTTTCGCCTTATCACCATCTGGCTGGTATACAAGACAGGTTGCAAAGTTGATTGCAAAAATTTCTTATCAGACATAATATATGGCATGTTGTCTTAGTCGTTCGATTTTTCGTGATTTTAAAGTTTTCGTCACTTGAGCTTGCAGACAAAGATAATATGTAGATTTCCGGGAAAAAATCGGGTGACTCCTAATCGAAACCTAGGAGATATGAAATCATTCTCCGCTTTGAGTTCAACTGGTTAATTTTGTTTACATTTCACTAAGTGATCGCAGACTATTTTCAACACGTGGAGGAATTTGGTGATTAATTTGCGAAATGTAAACAGAAAAAGTTTGTTTATAACACTATCTCTTTGTTCCAAAGATTATGTGAACTTCTATTATTCACCTGGCTGGAAAAATCAAGGCCGTACTATTATCTCCTCTGCGCTGAGTTTTTTTCTTTCTTTATCGGCAGCAGCAGACGACGATGGTAGTAACGTGTTTATTTCTTTTGATTATGTGTATGTTAAAAAAATAATCATGTTTTATCGCCGTGCGAATTTTTCGTGGAATAAAACAATATTACAAGTATGTACATATATGTATGAACAAATGTAATACTGTGAGTTTTGATGCCTGACCTTAACATTGAAATAGTTCAGTGTGAAGTTGAATTTTTATTTATTTTTGGGAACGGTGTTGCAAATAGATTTGAGCAAATTGTAGATAATATGAATATTGTTTGGATAAGAAAGAATGATTAATTTATTTGAAATTATTCAAACGATTGCTTACGGAATAAAAAGAAATAAAAAATGTAGCAATTACTTTTTGAATTTGCGAGTTTTTTTCTGGGAAGAAAGTGAACTGTTAAATGATGTGATAAGAGAACATACACATACTCAAAAAAGTCTGCGTACACTTGCTGGTCGTAGCAAATATATCAATATAAAAACCTTTGCCATTTGTTTATAACTTAAAATCTTTTCTTTATTATATTCATTAAACTATATGGTACATAAAAATGTAACTGATCACTCGTTCGCTGTTTAGAATAACCAAAATAAAAAAGTTTCTTCCAAAAAGTCATGAAAATCCATCCAAAAAAGTCTGCGTACACCTGAAAAAATTTATTCATTTTATTTGAAAACCACTATATTAGCTTTCAGATTTTGAACCTTAATATCTAGTAGCATAGCCTTTCCTATAAATGACTTCCTTTAGCTTATTTTGCATGGATTGAACAAGTTTTGATGTTTCTTCGGCCGTTATTTTGTTCCACTCGTTCAAAATCACATTTTTTAATGACTTTTTGCTAGTTATGTCATGCTCTCGAATTTTTCTTTCAAGTAAATCCCACAAATGCTCAATTGGGTTTAATTCTGGTGATTGAGGAGGTGTACCTAAGAGTTTTGGGACGTTGTAGCAAAGCCTTTTTATTTCAGCTGTATGTTCGGGGTCATTATCGTGCTGAAAGAAAAATGCGTTCCCCAGCCGCAATTTCTCGGCACTTTGCTTAATATTATTTTTTTAAATATTAAGGTACAGGCCCGTGCGCAGAAACCTTTTATTGGGGGGGGGGGGGGGGGGGGTTTCAACTTTTATGTTGTACTTGTGAAATAACATGCAATCAAAATTGATTTGGCCTAACAGTACATGGTCCATTCGTAGTGATAATGATAATAAATGTAGATTTAGTGAGCAAATTTATAAAAAAATTTATTAATAAAAAATTAAACATATAAGGCAATATCAAAACATTATTTCTTCTAAACATTTTCTACTTTATGTATTGAATCGTTATGTTTTAAACAAATTTAACACAAGCAACTCAATAATCACAAATACAATATTTTGAAAAACACGTTTATTATTTCTTTTTAACATTTAGAAGTACAGCGTAGCACGATCACTGAAGTTGACTCAACAATTTGACTCTTCGTGGTACCGAAAAAAACTCGTCTAAAACTTTTTCAACGTCGATCTCAACATCTCGGTGTATATTTAAAGACGCCAAACCGTTCAACCGCTCTTCAGTCATAGTTGATCTGAGATACATCTTTAAACGACGTAACGTTGAGAAAGAACGTTCATTCGATTGAAATAATTTGATGCATGACTGTTTCTCTAGGATTTTCATTTTGTTGGGAAAAATGCAGGAAAAATTTGATAAAATGTTACGGTGCTTCAAGAATCGATCGTTCAAATGAGTAATAAAGGTATCGAGGTAAGGAATGTAGATAGTAATTCTGTAATAATCTTCCACTGAGTCGGCTGGTATGTTGGAAAGTTGAGTTTGTCGCGACGTAGTCCTTGGCTTTTGCAACTCAAAGTCATTTTCTTCGCCTATTTTTCTCACAATTTTGAAAATTTCCCCAAAATTTTCTTTAGCATTGTCTCTTCTCATGACTAGTTCCTCTTTTGCATTATCCGCCAATTCAATAGCCTCCGCAAGGTCTTGATTTTTTGCTTGCAAAACTCGACTGAGAGACAATGTCAAAGAATGCACTGAACTGAGCACTGCCATGCATACCTGTAAGTAAAATATTGGATCGTGACTTAAAACGATCAGAATAAATTTAAAAGCTGATTGCATAAATATGTATAACAGCGAATAAAAAATTGTTTTGAAAATAAACCTGGAAATTCGAAGTCTTTACAGCCAAAAGTAGTTGAAAGGCTCCAGATGAAGTTGTTGGGTCTTTCCAGGTGGTCGAAATTGTTTCTTGGGCACGAATAACAGCTGGTTGCAATTGCATAAAAGTTTGAACAGATTCATGTTGTTCAACCCAACTAGTTTCACAAAACTGCTACAATTTTCTTATTCTATTTTTTTTTAGATTTTCATCACCATCAATAGCATCTTGCAAAGCATTTTGGCGTTTTGGATAGACAAAAAAAGTGTGAATACTTTTGAGGGTTCCCAGGCAATTTTTAATTACACTCAGATTGCAAGCAGCGCTGACCGCTAGATTGAAGGTGTGCGCAGCACAATGCGAGTAAATCGCAAGTTAATATACATTTCTGATTATTGCTTGTGCCCCGTGAAACTCTCCACCGACAGATTTCGCCCCATCATATCCTTGTCCAAAAAAGAATTCGCAATCGAGACCTGACGATTTCAAGAAATCAAGAAACACAGTCGCTATGCTTACCCCAGTAAAATCCTCGATTGGTAAAAAACACATGAAATCTTCGCGTATGATGAATTTTTCATTTTCTTGGTCCAAATATCTAATGCAAATTGAAGCCTGTTCGATCCCTCCAATGTCTGGCGTATCGTCTCTGAGAAAAAAAAAGCCCCTTGACAGGTTAATTCGCTTGATTTTTTTATTGAATATCAGATTTTGACAAATCGATATTAGCTCATTTTGAATTCGATTGCTTATGTACATAGCATTCTTCGGGGAATTTTCCAAATGCTCTCGCAGGTGCGGATCAGATTTTGATAGTAGGATTTTCTTCTAGAATTCTACCTGTATCTTTCGTACCCCGTAAAGCGATTCCTTGTCGGCCACACAAAATTATCACTTGAATTATTGGTGCCATATATCGCTTACTGTTACTAATAAAGTCAAGTTTCTGTTTTGAAATTTGCATATCTATGGGCAAAGCTTTTTCTTTCTCGATTTCTGCTCTCGAAGACCATTGTAAGAGCGATTTCTTGTGATATTCATGCATACTGTGTTTCTGAAAAGTGTCCAAGGCTTTTTTCCAATTCTGAAACGGCCTGGTAACCAGCTGACCAAGAGTATTATGTTGAACACCTCCGTGCGTAACACCGAACAAAACGCAATACTTGCAGAATGCGCCGTCTTCTTTTGCTGAGTACGCTAGCCATGGGTATTTTGTAAGCCACGTTTTTTGAAATTTCAGATTTCTAGTGCCCGATGTTGGGAAACTATAGTTTTCAGAAGGACTCCAGATTTTGTTTTGCAATTCAGCAATTGAATCAATTCCTTCAGATGGAGATTTTTTAACAAAGAGCCTTATGTCATAAGAATTTTGACGAGACTCGTGTGCAAAATAGGATGTGGATGATTTTACTGGTATTATTTGATCATTTTTCGTGTATCCAGATGACTGAAAAAAAATTTCTACTATCACTAAAAACTCCCTTTGCCTACTACCGCCAAAAATTTCCAAGAGTATAGCAACAAAGAATCATTTTTTTAACAAACCACATACCAATCAGAACTTGATACTTTGGAGTTGATCAAAAATATGCTGAGAGATTTTATATATAAAAAAAATTACACGTATTTCAAGATTTCACTAAAAAATTATTTTTTTAAAGTTAATATCCACAATCAAAATTCATATAACTTGCTCAATTTTTTATAAAATAGGTCTGCATAAACTTTACTATCTCCAGTTGTGCTGATTGGATCAATGTAGATTTTTTTTATTTCACGCATATTTTCAACAATTAGAAATTACAACAACTTATTGTTAATATTTTTTGTACCCTTCTTTCAGCTTAAATAAATTATGAAAAATACGATGTTTTTAATAAGCAACTATACGAAGTGGCAGAAGTCTTTGATTATTTTATTAAAAATTACCCTTGTAAAGAACATTTTCGAACAACTTACATCTTCATTTTCGATGCGTGGTTTCTTTTTCAGATAGTTCCGAATGTCCATGTTCAGGTACAATAATGATATCCACGATGAATGATGGCCTAAATAATAATAAAAAAGTAATATAAAACAATAATGCACTAGATAGAAAATGAAATCCAAGAATTTTTGTTGTTATAGTCTACGAGAAAATGAAATATTTTTTTATACCTCAACAATCAAAAGCACGTCATTTAGTCTATTCGAGCCACTGCAAAAATTCCACTTTGTGAGCAGTGAAGTTCTTGACTCGACAAAACCGGACCTTATGACGCGGAAGGTCACGTGACAAAAGAAACACTATCGTTGCGGGCAAAAGGGAAATGTGTTTATATGTCTTTGAATGCTTTGTCCCGGCTTATCTATTGCAAAGACAACAGCTTTTTTTGTGTTTCAGGAATTTTAATGGATAAAGCTTGATTGATAGAAGATGTAGGCATTTTATGTTATCTGTAGATGGAATTTCATCTCAACGGAGAATTTCAGGCTCGAAAAATTTATAATGGATTTATATCAGTCGCACACGCGACTATGTGGGTGCAAATAAATTTATTGAAAAAATATAAATTTACCTCATCGGCCAGATCCCACGAGGTCCAAAAGGGAGTGCAGCAAAATACAGCAGAGCGTCTATTAGACGCCGTCTAGTCTCGAGCACAGTCAAGCACAGTGTGGCACAGTGGAGGAGATAATGGACTTCGGGGGGTACTCACTTCGATAAGGTTCTATATATAGAATACTGTAGAATACTGACTCCAACTGACTCGATCGACGTGAACCGTGAACCTATGCATCGGCGCGACATACCGATTCATGCTGATGAAGAACTGCGACGAGGGAGGGGGCTGAGGGAAAAGGGGGAATTTCTCTATCTTTTCTTCTTTGGTGCGCGTTCACCAATGCATTTACTATTCTATGCAAGATATCAAAATTTATACGAAAACGTTAAAACCAATAATAGAAGGATTTCATCTGATCAAAATCGTTTGAAAGATCTTCTTGGGGGGGAGTTCTGACCCCCAAAACCCCCTCGGTCCGCACGGGCCTGTTAAAGTACTCGTATTTATCCATTTTAGAGTCTATGAAAACGAGTTGCCCCACTCCACTGGCTGCCATACACCCCCAAACTATCACACCGCCGCCACCATGCTTTACAGTGGGAATCAAATTTTCTTTATTGAATTCTGTCGAGCGTTTTCTCCATACTAATTTGCGTCCTTTTATCCCAAATATACAAAACTTACTTTCGTCCGAAAAAAGAACGCTTTCCCAAAATTCTTTTCGCATATTTACATAATTTTTGGCGAATTCCACTCTCTTTCGGCGATTCCGTTCCGATATGAACGGCTTTTTACGTGCGACTCGACCATGGTAACCGCCTTTTCTTTCTTATATCCTGCGCAATTTGGAACGCGGTTAATCGGGGATTTTGTTTCACAGCATTAATAATACTCCTACGTTCACGTGCTGTTAGTTTGGGAGGACGTCCTGACCGATGCCGTGAAATAATCAAATCGCTTTCTTTGTAGTTAGCAACAACCCTTTGGACCGAGGAATGGGATCTCCTAACTAATTTTGCGATTTCACGAAAACTTTTCCCGTTTTCACGCAATTTCACTATTCCTTTACGCTCACTAACACTGATTTCCTTATTTTTTACTTCCATATTAAAGAATAGTCTTTTATTCACGCAAAACACACAGACGATTTTCCAATGGCATCAACATTGCACATTTCGGGGAATCCCCAAATTTTGTGATGTGTACGCAGACTTTTTTGGGGCTGCTAACAGACTTCCAAGTATTGAAATTACTATATGTTCGATAATTTTGGGATTTTTTAAAACAAACCTGCTTCAATACATATCTTGCAGTCTAGGCTCTTTTATCAAAATGATTAAATCAAGAAAATTTTGTTTGAGGATTGCTGGTTGTCCTAAGTGAAAGAACTACATTGTTCTTTCACCCGAGCATTTTAGCTATCAACATAATAGCATTATTCGCTCGATGGACTTCAGCTGATTCCAGCATATAGGCTGGTTCCATTAAAAATCTCGCAGTTTCGTACGTGGTGACCGATATACTCCTCAGGAGCTGCCACATCAGTCACCTCGGGGCAGCTCGACTGCGGGGTTCCAGATGACCACGAACCCATATACATATATATGTGGCAGCTCCTGAGGAGTATATCGGTCACCTCGTACGAAACTGCGAGATTTTTAATGGAACCAGCCTATATGCTGGAATCAGCTGAAGTCCATCGAGCGAATAATGCTATTATGTTGATAGCTAAAATGCTCGGGTGAAAGAACAATGTAGTTCTTTCACTTAGGACAACCAGCAATCCTCAAACAAAATTTTCTTATAAGTTCGCCACCACTGCGTAAATGTGGAAATTACTGCTCGATAGAGCTTGCAGCACTGCCATGCTGCAACATATATATATATGGGTTCGTGGTCATCTGGAACCCCGCAGTCGAGCTGCCCCGAGGTGACTGATGTGGCAGCTCCTGAGGAGTATATCGGTCACCTCGTACGAAACTGCGAGATTAAATCAAGATCACATTATTGATTCATACGATTCCAACATAATTCAGTTTGTACTAATGAGGTGTACGCAGACTTTTTTGAGTATGTGTATTTATGTATGTATATTGAAGAGTGTTTTCTACATTTAATTGTAATAAATAAAATAAAGGCGAGTGATTGTGTTTCGGCGAAGAATTTATCCTGCAGAGCGAGACAAATGAATAGGGATAATCCTCAAATGCAAGCCACACCAGCTTTTATTGAGGATATAAGGAGATTTGAATATATTCAATGGTGGTAAAATATATCACTACCACGTTTAATTGAGAGAGGGTGAACTAGGTAACCAGTGGAAATAAAATAAACGACTAATTGACTACTGGTGTATTTATTTGTGTGCCATTTGATGATATTTATCAGAGTAACCACAAAAAAAATCCATTAAAATGTCCTAAATTATTTTAATGCTCTGTAGATAACATTAAGAATGTGAGCATCAAAACCGAGCTGAGAATCAAAAGTATCACTAATATCCTTAGACGAACATCATTTAACATATAGGTAAACGCTAATGGATAGAACTTAAGGGTGAACGACATTTTACTGCATTTGGCAACATTAAGACAAAGATAATTGAACGAAAAGTTATTATATAAGGCATTCAAGTCTCCCTGTAAATGCCTAAAAATCCTATATACATAGATCTGACTGAGTAAAATATTTTGAAATCATCTGCATATAATAGGGTCGGAAAGGTGATTGCCGACGGAAGATCATTTATTGTATAAATAAGACGAATAAAAGTGGGCCATAATGGAGCCTTGAGGAACACCAGAGGAAGAAAAATTGAGTGGAATATACAACACAACATATACAAGCAGATAGATATGACTTTATCCATAATAAAAGACGACCAACAATGCCACAGGCACTCAATTTGCAACAAAGATGTTGGTGGTTACCGGTATCAAATGCCTTTGAAAAATCTATAAAGATTACATCAACTTGCAAGTTGTTATCCAATGCTTTAGTAATCAAATCAGTGTAATTGATCAAATTCATAGAGGTAGAACGGCCTTTAATAAAATCGTGCCATTGCTTTGCCAAAACAGGGCTAAGTTGCACTGAAAGCCCGGTTGTATACCAGACGCTCAAATAATTTAGGGAAACAGGAAAGTAACAATGCAGGACGATAATTTGGTAAGAATAGGGATCACAATCCTTGAGAAAGGGAAAATGTAGGCTTTTTCCCAGTAAGCAGGAAAAATGCCCGTATTTAAACTGATGTTGAAATAGAAAGTCAGAAAGATGGATAATGAAAATGCTAAAGATTTTACAAAGATATTTTGTAAGCCATCTAGAACGGGCGAAAGATTGGGATTAAGGTAATTAAAGTGGGTTTCGTTATTCGCAAAATCTGTTTTCAACAAGGAAATGTCAATGAAGTGGAGTTCTGGTATATAAACAGGATAAGAAATGTAGGACAAAAGAGCAGGTGTAAAAGTGGATGAGAAAATTCAGAGAAAAGGTTGGAGATTACTTGGGGGGAGGAGCGCACAATATTATTCCAGTGGACAGGAAGGAAGGAGTGGAAGACAAGAATTTGAAGGACCTAATGTAAAACCAGAAAGGCTTCATGTTGTTCTCCATTAGCAAACCCTCCATGCTGCTGAAACAGTTTTTAATCGCTGCTTTAATTTCTTTCTTAGCTCCAGCTCGTAAAGCACCAAAAGACACAGAGTTGCTGACAATACAATTATATCTGCGCAAACCTCGGAACAAATAAGCTCAGATACTTATAATGTCAAAGGCCAAGAAAATAAGATTCTGTTGGAAAACGTCGTATATGTCCCTGAACTAGCAAACAATTTGCTGTTCGTGGGTTAAATTATTCAAAATATTTACTTCTGTTTGCAAGCTGGTTGGCAGCTGGTACAAGGTTGGTATTTTTATCTAGCGTTCATCGCATTATGCATTTCATCTTTTGCACATTTTCAGACCGAGTTCAAGAAAGCAATGCTTCCCCCGGTCATTCCCGCTTTTTTAATCAAATACAAAAAGTATAGTCTGGGTGCGGCTTTCTCCTTTGATGGTTTATATAGGGCCCAGAGACAGTAGCGGATGACCCCCACCTATGGCGAGCTCAGCCGGGAAAAAAGACCACCAGTTGTAGCAGCCGTAACAAAAGGGTAATATAACGCCGCCCAAAGTTCATGGGGGTTGTAATAAACATAAGCAGTCGAGCAGCCCCGTGGTGATGAGGAGTGGCTGCTCCTGAAGAGATGAGGTGGTCGAAACTGCTTAGTTTGTTGTTTTACTAGTGTAAAGTAAACTACATCCGTCAAGTTTCCATCCTTTACGCAGAGATGAGTGGTTCACTTCAGCCACTTCAACATCTTTATGTTTGACATTCCCCTTGTAATGCAACGACCTTCTTCGGAGAAAGTAACGGTTGCTTTTTGTGTAATGTTTGCGTTTGTCTCAAGCCTCCGTGTCCGCTAACTTTAACGAGGCAAAAACAATATTGAATTACTGTAGAGTAGCTTAATTAACACCTAATAGAACATTTCTAAAGATAATAAAAATTGATCGGAACGTCTCGTAGAGTAGAGTACGCGTGATAAGTATTTTGTAGTGTAGCTTCGTGGCTCAACAAGAACCCGCCTCGTATGATCCCGCAAATGCTAGTCGTCAAGCACGCGTACGCGGTCGTTAAGCGAAGCTAGTTAGCTGAGCTCGGTGTTGTTGTAGCTCGCTGACACTTGTGCCAGACCATCGGCACCCGTGTCCTACACGGACATTTCGAAAATCATTACAGGGTTATAAACACTTCATTTTCGAGGATACTTTTAATTTGGCGATGACTCCGTGCTTGGCAAGAACGAGTTTATTCTAAACATACAAGTGAACGAACCTCCCTAAAAAATCGCAGATAGAATTAATTTGTTGCCTAAGTATATATAACAAGTTGAATGGACAGAACTACGCTCATGTAAGAAGAGGTTTGCACACAACCTACAATATGCAGACACCAATGATGAATAAAGTCAATTGAAGCCTTAACAGTTAATAATTAGCAGAAATAAATGAATCGCAATTAATATTCGACATAAATAAGAGCGAAAATTTAAAGTGGCGAATATTATAAAATATTCAAAAACGATGTACCCTTACAATGCGAATAGTAAGTGTTCAAATTAAGAATTGTGAACAATTTCAATTCCTTCGCTATATGACAAATGAACGCCAGAAAATTAAATAAATTCACAATTTCCTTAAAAATTTTAACCATTAAGGCTAACTCGTAGAAACAAAACAAATACAGCCTAAAATAAGGTACGATAAGAAATCGAATGCATATAAGGACAGAAAAAAATTAAAATAATTCTAGTTATTTTACAGTTATTCAAGAGATCTATACCAGTCTATATAATTAAAAAATTTCAAGAAGTTTAAGGGTACTGTTTTGATTTTATGGGCGAAAACGTAAAATCTACAAATCATACTATTATTAACAAAGTCGAGCAAATTTTAATTTTTGAGGCATTTGTCGCCCTTGTAATCATTAAGACCCACCTCCGTGATTATTTTCAGATTTTTTCGCCTTAAAGGTATCCAATCGCGAGGGGGGAAGACAAAATTTTGGCCCCCTGATGCAGCAAATGACCTTTTTCTTTCAGATTCTTATAGTTCTAATCAGTTGATTCAGTTCAGTTGATACCCAATTCTTTTTGATAATAAAATTTTTTTAATGGTTACTTCGTTATAAGGGGGGACCCCCCTTCAACAAATTTTAAATTTTCGGCAAGACCTAAACTTTTGAGAGACCATCATTCCTGACCTTTCCACAAAGCTTGAGCATTATAGCTTTTATAATTCCTGAGGAAACTTGCTGCGACGCGCGGGTAGACGGACGGACGGACAGACAGGTCGCGAAACTACTAGGTTTTTTTTAAAAAAAGTTTTTACAAAGACCTAAAAATAGTTCGTCTGATACTAATGACAAAATCGAACTACTCCGGCAACCATCAAATTGAAGACACGTGAAAAAAAGTTTGAAATAAAAATCAATGAGTGCAAAAATATGAACATTTAAATTAGCTATACACTAAATCTGAATTAGGTCTTTAATTTGCATTTTTCCATTATTTTTTTCAAATCACTAGAAACAATCTTTATTATTTGCTTTAAATTATTTATTTAATCAAAAAAAACAC
The DNA here is from genome assembly GCA_963969285.1 of Odontomyia ornata. Classification (NCBI taxonomy): domain Eukaryota; kingdom Metazoa; phylum Arthropoda; class Insecta; order Diptera; family Stratiomyidae; genus Odontomyia; species Odontomyia ornata. The sequence goes on from OZ017740.1 coordinate 309,985,589, forward strand.
ACCCACAAGCATTATTCTTTCAATTTCATTATATCTGAACTTTGTCTGACAACTTTTCATTTGAAAATATTAATTTTTTAAAACAAAAAATAAACAAAAACAACAATATAAAGAAATATGTAGCAGAGATAATTGATAAACAAAACAGAAACTTAGCAATAATTTTTTTGTGTACTTCCTATCAAGTTTGAAATGGGGTCTGAATACCAATATATTAGTATGATGCACTTGAAAAATAAATTATTTCTGATTTTTTCTTTGTGGTTAAGATAAATCTGGGAATAGTTTAAATTGCACTTCGGATTGAAGAAATATAAATTTTAAAAATAGGAGAAAAGTAAAATATGTAACATATTGCATGTGAGAACAAAAAAAGAAAAACGTTCTTCAAGCTTACCTAGAGATTGCCTTGTTTACAAATGAAATTATGAAAATTATTATCATAAATTAATATGAAATTATAATATTAAGTGAAATTGTAGTGAAATGAGTGGATAAACATATCCGTATAGGACTACAGCGATGGTTTGCTGCCTCGGCGAGAGTGGACGGCGGTGTTTACCGAGGACTCGTGAATGCGCTGGCAGGCTAGCATTGTGGTATCGTGGAGCGGGTTTTTTTCCCCAGCACAACGGCCAACTACGAAAAAAAAGGGCAGATGTTTTCCATATGAATGAAAAACTCATCCAAACATAGTTCGCATGAACTTTTCACTCAAATGAAAACCATCAACGTGGGAAATTTATGTTATAGCCTTATGTGATTCAATCACATAATACTATACCATAAATGAGCACGCGAGCGGAAGGCCACTCTTCCCTGCGAGAGCACCTGTAACGTCATAATAAGGGGTGAGCTCACCCGATGGCTAGCTCATGAATGGAGGGACCCTTACACGGTATCTCCATTTTGAGATCCTGACCGGATGTGGGACCCGCCACATTGGGTTTTTCATTCAAATGGAAAAAATCAGGCAATGTCTACGATGGATCGTGATCCGGATGGGAGGCTGCGATGGGGCACCACTTCCACCTGGATGCCCCGCTCTTATTTGGGGGCTATAAGCATCGTCGGTGAAGACGAAGTACTCTCAAGTCCCGTCTGTTTTCACCAGGGCCTGTTTTTTGCTTGTTTTGGCAATTTTAGCTCTCAGTAGGTAACCTCGGCTTCGACACCTGTCGATCCGTATTTTATCTGCCAATTCATGAATTTTTTTGAAGTGGGCCCTTGAGCTGGGGAAAAGAACCCGCTCCACGACACCGCAATGTTAGCTTGCCAGCACATTCACGCATCCTCATACAAGTCCGATCTCAGCGAACAACACCAACCTATCTCGTCAAGGCAGCAGACCATCGCTGCAGTCCTACATGGACATTATATATACCCATTTCACTACAAAATGCCGTAATAACATATTACTAGAGTGGTGTTCCTAAAATTTTATTTTATTGATTGAAACTTCTATCTTTGATACATTAATTTAAAACTTTATTTTGGACTGTTTTCTTTGAAATTGATTTAAATAACAAAACTCTTCAAAAAACTGCCCATTTATCAACAACAATCACAGCTTCTGCAATTAATCAACTTTTTTCTTCAATCATTCCAATAATGACTCATATTTCATCAGTCATTTTATCTAACTAATTTATTTCATAATTCCATTTTTGTTTAGTAACGATCATAATTCTGATTTATTTTTATTCGTATGAAAATAATAAGCGATATTTTCAAGAAAAAACACAGAATAATGAACGATAGGAAATTTTGCAATAGGATATTGGACGTATAAATATGAATGTAGAAAATTTCAATGAGTTAGAAACAAAATTTTATTGCTGAACGTCAACTGTCCAATTTATTCAATAATTTATCAGAATTAATTCTTTTGCAATAATTTATTGTTTGGAAAGTACAAATAATATTAAAAAAAATAAATCAAAATCTATTAAAAGACTTTAAAAAAAAATTTCCTCTTCAGTAGATGCCTTTCTTTTTCAAGAGTTAATGAAGACGGAAGATGAGTATGCCGCCGAAGGGGTAGTGTTCTAATGATCCGCAACTAATCGATTCGGTGTTCGGTGCCATCATTTGACTTTGGGTTTTAAGCCAGAGTAGATTGAGTCGGTTTTTGAATTCGAATAGCTTATTTCTAGCACCGCCTTGGTGAATAATCGGGAACGCGTGGTGGTTGATTGATGACGTCTCTTGTTTTCCTCTTTTGGAATGGAAATGATTGAGATAAAGTAAAGTATAATCGCTTTGTCGGAAGTATTTTGACGCGTATTAAATCGGGCATTTGAATTGGCGGCTGAAAATTTTTATTCAGACGTAGTCTGTTCGCAGAAGACCTGCGACAGAAATCCCTTTCCAAGCTAGCTAGCCAGCCAGCAGTCACCTCGGAGTAGACTAAGGGTGGCCGGACTAGTTGACTTGTTGGGTACAGGGTGAAAAAATGAAAGTGGAATTAAACATCAAACAATAAATAAGCCGGACCAACACTAACCCGATTTCCTCAAAATGTATAAAACTTACATCTGTCAAAGTTATATCTACAGAAACAGTGCTTAATGAAAATTGAAATGAATCAAAACAAATTGAGATTTATCGATTCATTAAATGTTAATTTAGAATTTTACAAAGAAGAGTCACTTTCCAGTCGTGTTAATCGTTAGTAATCACCAAGTGTTAAAAAAAATTAAAGCCAAAAATAAAACAAAAATTGCAAAAAGTCTATGTTCCGCTCCTCTTCGATTGCGACTAACAGCTCTGGAAGCTTTGCTGGCGAAGGAACTAGTGCTTTAACCCAACGTTTCGGCTCATCTCATAAGTGCTTTATCCGATTCAAATCCAGGCTTCGGGCAGGCCAGTCTACCATACGAATGGAGACGTCGCTTAGATACTGCTTGAGGCCGTGCATTAACATGTCTCAACTGGATATCCTGCTTAAGGTACCACATAGTCTGCAAGAATTTCAGTGATGTAGCGATGCAACGTCAATAAACGTGCACAGGCCATCGGTTCGATGAAAACTAACGCATATACAGTGTTAGTTTTCATCGATAAAATGCCACTCCAGACCATAACAGATCCTCCCATAACAGCAACAGCTTCCTCGATGCAAAACACTCTAGCACGATTATATACTCTCTAATGTCAATCACTTCCATGTAGACTTACCCTGGTCTCATCAGTGAAGAGTGCATTATCCCACTCTTTAAACGTCTATTCCCTATGCTCTCGAGCGAATTCAAGACGTGTTCGACGGTTGGCTACCCATTGAGTAATTAAATAATACTGGAGTGGACAATCATGTGACCATGTGGTCGCAACAACCTCTGCAACCAATTTTCCTACTGTTATGCTTTTGTTTACAACCTATCAGAGCGCCAAATTGCACAAGCAAAAATGGCTGCTGTTCAATACAAACAATTTTTTGTGCAATACTGAAAATTAGTTTTCTCTTTGAAAAACCTTTGGCATTATGAGGAAAACATTAATATATTAACTACTTATCTGTGAAAGGAAACACCTACAGATCCTTATCGACTATAATTTTTACGCGAAGGCACTATACATGTCATTTTGTAATTATTAATTAATTTCAGTGTCACACGTTGACAATTTGAATCACAAAGCACAAAAGAATGTTTAAATACGAATTCAGATAGCGAACACTTTCCACAGCTTTAATATCGCATAAAATTCGCGACGAAACTTGCAATTCGGCCAATTTGCATCGGTCAATTTGACAGACGGATCCAATCTAGTGAGCTTCTGGAACAAGAAAGTGAGCGGCAAGAGGCAGATGAAGAGGAAATGACAGGCAGATTCCTTTGAAGAGAGCAGAAACCAGTCGCATGCTCTCCCATGCATTTTATATGGGCTTAGCCCAACCAGTTCTTATTCATCTGAGGGGCTACCGGTAATGCTGGGCATGTTATAGCTCTCTTTGGAGTTAGGTTCAGTTCAGAAATTTTTTTTCTGACTGTTTCTGAATTTATGATTTATGAAAATTTGCCTTTTTGTAGGCCTACGATTTTTATTTACATGTGTTAGAATTGACCATACAGATATTTGTCAATCATTTTTTAAGCTTTGTTAAAAAATTTTGCAGAGATCTTTTCAGAACAGGTATTAAAATTACCTAATTAGTGCCGCAGCGCGTGGCAGAGGGTGAAGTGTACGAAAGCAGTTTCGTTTCCTAGACAGCGAGGCTATTTAGCTTGTACATCAGCACCTTACCCAGTAGAGTCTCGAGGAGCTCTGCTTTTTATGGTGATCACACATTTCAGATCCCAATAAAGTAATCCATGTTTCATGTACAACGTCTTTTATTTTTATTTTTTAAACCTCCATTCCCTTCCACTCTCTCCATCACACCTTCTTCGTCGCACAACACTCGTGCGACGTGCACTTCACATTTCGTCGTTTCTTCAGGTGTGCGACCCAGACAATGATTAGACCATCGGTATAAGGGGGCACACAAATTATGTGAAACTATCCTATTAATCTCATCTTGTCAATTTCGTGATCAGCTCTCAGAGATAAAAAAAAAACTTTGTAATACGCCGTGGGACAAAAAACTCTGAGTTATAAAGATAGCTGTTTTTCCAAGCATCACGACGATAGGGTTTAAAGTGAGATTCTCCATAATAATGTCTTTCTGCTATACAATCTCGACGATAGGGTCAAGAAAGGCCCTAAGATGCGATGTAGAAATTTATTGCACTGGGATTCAATCGTTGTTAAGTAAATATTCTTTAAGCCTATTTTTAAAAGCTATAAGTGAGTTTGCATCCTTATTGATTGAGATTGTTGTATATACGCAAGGCATCATTCGTAGCGTCATTCTTTAGACGATCCGTTCTTGCAAAAGGTTTTATGATTGTAGTGATTTTTCTGCGATACTTTCATAAATTGAATATGTGACGACGAAGCAAGCATTTAAAAATAAACTTGGCTTTCTCTGCTTCAACGATTTGAGTAAATGTTAATGCTTTCGCTGATTGGTACACAAATCTGGTTGGTGTACGTATTGGTCAATTTAGCATATTTTTATAAGCCTTGGTAAGCAACCTGGAGATGATATTAAGGTGTTGTTGTGATTGTTTGCGCCAGGACTCCTTTGTCCTGGCCTCTTCCTCTCACTTGTTTTCCTTTGATCTTATGGTGAAGCGTTCCAACTCCGTATGCCACTGACCGCATACATATAGATCCGCAAACAAAAAAGCTGATTCAACCTTTTGTGCACTGATATATACTTCTCGCACTTTTTGAACCCACAAATTAATGGAGCATATATCGGTCTTATGTAGAAGCCGTCAAGCCGGAAATTCTATCATTTATTTCTATATATATATATATATATATATATATATATATATATATATATATATATATATATATATATATATATTGACATTAATTTCAAAAAGGATTTTCCCGAATTAGGATGCACTAATACACAGGAAAACAACGAAGCGCACTGTAAACATTTATTCTCGCTGTCGCGATGATCTGATGACGACTGATGATTTCCTTCCCACACCGAGCAGAAGGCGCCAGCAGTTCCCACGCACGAAAATGCTGACGCTTGAGCGTCCACAAGCATTCCATGCCCGTAAACCGCTGACGCCCGCGTCTGGTACGGGAAAGGAAATTTGGTTTCGCATTGCAATGCATTCATGCGGTCACATCATGCATGCAAATGTGGTGTTTGTGTCTTCCGATCGTTTCGCTGACGCGTATAAGTTAACAAAATGATTCGAACATCACGCGAAATTGCTGACACCCGCGTCTGTGGCGATGCAAAATGTGGCCACATGAGACATGCATGCGTCTATGATTTTAGCAACTAAGTCAAACAATATTAGTCACATAAGGTGACGAAATTAATTACCCACCTTTGCAAATACGATTTGTAAAATAAAATTTTCACTTGTCTAACGCCACTGATTGTGTGGACGGGCATTAACATCCACCCCCCCGTTGAACGGTCTGTTCAACCTCTTCCAGTGTGTGGGGCAAGCTGTGACGTCTAGGCAGTGGCACTGGTCTCGGTCGTTGCGATCGTGGTTGGCAGCTTACATTTTTGGCCTTGCACCATAGGAAGGCGACAATAGCGAGAACTGCGACGAAGCTCAGATATCCTAGTGCATACTGGTGAACATCATGCACATCCAGCTGGTCCCTCCAGGATAGATCCTGCTCCTTGAGTTGATTTCGCAGATCGTTGATCTCCGAAGTGTGCGTCCGGAAAGGTGTGGGCTCAAGATGCTGTTGTACATGTCCCAGGTTGTTACTACTCCGTAATGTAGTTTCGACAGAACGAGTGCATTTAACACCATCTGCTTGATATTGCTTGGAAATTCTTCATATCTTCTCAGTAATCCAATAACAGGAGCTAATTGTCTTCTTAAGTGGTTTATATGCGACAGCCACGTTAATTGTTGGTCGATGATGAGTCCAAGATATTTGAATTCCGCTACTCTCTCCAGTTTACCGCTATGAATTCTTATATCAATGTTAATGTCTTGGTTGTTCTTCTGTTTGAAAATAATGTATTTGGTCTTAGAAGTATTTAGCGCTAGCTTATTATTAGTTAACCACGAATGATATGTACTTAGATCCTCATTTGTGGTATTCTCTATGTAATCTTTTTTGCATCCCGAGTAAAGTAGAACTGTGTCATCAGCATATAGTGCATAGTGTCCCTTTAGTCCACATGTATTTAAATTGTTAGTTTATAACAAGAATAAGGTAGGGCCAAGTATGGAGCGTTGGGGAACGCCTGACTTCATAGGTGCCAAGTCGCTCAATACATTATTGACTACTGTTTTCTACGATCTTCCTTTTAAGTAATTCCTAAAAAGTTATTATTAATCCTAAGCGAGTTGCGGAGCTTCTGAATAAAGAGTATTTCCGAACTATTGTGGTCCACTTGTTTAAGTTCTAGAGACCCACACTACAATTTGACCACTTTTGAAAACTCTGCTCTCAAGTAATTTCCCAATAGCGCCTTTCTCAGCGATCACATCATATGAGTTTTCTATGAGTAGAACATGACGGTTTCTGTATTCTTGGAAAACTGTATTTTAAAATATAAATGAAAATTATTATAAAATGTTTCTTTTTTCTTCCTTTTCTTTAATGAATTCAACCTGAAATTCATTCGTTCGTTAATAAGATTTTCCACAAGCAAATCTAAGAATCTAGAGACAAAGTAATGTATATGGATGATCCTGACAACACACATATGTAAATACATACTTATCATACTTGATCCGAATTAATCTCTACTCAAGCAAACTGTATACCCTTGTTTTAAACTTAATAATTATATACACACATATCTAAGTCAAACGTAATCATTGGTTTGCCGGATAATCTGATTTTGCTTAACACTATAATCGCCAATTTTTGCAAGTAATTCTTACAATGTACGATTCACACGTAACACACAAAGCACGCGTTCGCTGCTTGATTTTCTATTTCGAGAATTTTTTTTCCGGGAAAAAATGAACATTTATCTTACAGATTAAGATATGTACGAATATATACTTACGTACGGATATACGAGTGTTGTACACGCTTATTATTGGGAAATACCCTATTTTCAATAGGTGGATGGATATTCATCTCTGTGTACTGAATTTCATTTTTTGACGGACAAAGACATTTGACTAACTCAATTTGGATGAAATTGAGGCGAGTTCGTTAGTCTTCTGCTGTCTATTAAAAGTGAAAATTATTATTTCACTATAGTAGCAGAGAAAATATGGAACAGAAAGAAGAAAATTATTTATAAATTTATAGGAAAATTATGTGTGATAAATATTAGAAACAGGTATAGAATGTTTTTGTAACAGATGATCGATCGTTTCTTTGAACTGGTCAAAAGATCTGAAAATTATTTTGATGGCTTCAATTTTTTTGTTTTTGAATTTTGTGTTTTATTTTCATGAATAAGACTGTGTCTATAAGCAAAATGGAACGCGTTTCGGGATTTCCTTCTTAGATTTTTTCGAATAGTATTTATTTTCTGTCTGTTCGTCTTCTCTATTTTAATTTTCTTCAATATATGCAATCATATTTTCAATGTTCTAGTTACGTCCATCGGAGACGGGCGCAGGTGCTAAGTTGTTAACTCTGGACTGAAAAACGAGGATTGCCAGCGAGTAGGCGATGCGACAACGCGAACAATTTAGATTTTCGAATTTCACCTATCTTCAATTTCACCTTCGCAGCACTACTCTAACGTACCCATACTACTAGTATTAGTAATCTCCACCCGTACCTATATACAAGTTCAATAAGGACTCCTTACCACAACACTTTTGGCGTTCGTCCTCGAGAATAATATCGCTCTTGTAAAGAAGGAAAAAATTCACACGTTTTCACTCAACCACCGGTTGAGCAATGAACAAAATTTCCTCAACAAAAAAATTAGTACTAGATTTAAATTTAATATTTCACTTGGTGTAACTTTAATATATACCCAAAAAGGGGTTCGGCGGGAGAACTGAAGGGCGGAGACCAAAGGGGAAACTGAGGAAAGGATGGTCTGACTCGGTCTACGAAGACACATCATCGTTGCTTGAATTTCGAAATCGGAGGACGCGGTCAATGAGCCGAGACAGTTGGAGGTGCTTGTCGCAGGAAGCGAAGGGCCGAGGGGGGGCTGTAGCGCTACGAAGAATAAGAAGAAACTTAATATTTCACTTGGTGTAAAATCACTTGAAAATAATAATTCAAAGAACAGGGAAGGATGAAAAGCCAAGAAAAGGTACCCTTTTTAGGATTATACGTGCGCTACCTTATCTATAGGGCCCGGAAAAGCGCTATGTCCACCTTAATTGATTTTTATTTATCAATTAAGGTGGATTTTTACTTATCAATTAAGGTGGATAAATCTCCATAACATCCACCAATTTCCCGATGCTTACACTGTTATTTACATATAGACAAGTGCTTAGCTTGTCCACTGTTGATTAATATCCAAATTTTCAATTCAATCAATTAATTCTTTCACCAGCTTGCTTGCTTCGTTAACTTCTGCTAACAGACAGAGAAATTCACCGTTATTCCTTAATCCTTTTATTTCTTCAGTATTAAAGGGCGACCGTTTCAATTCGGGGTGTATCAACTCAAGCATTCCACTGTGTAGTAATCAAGCAGTCCGGATATGAAAACTGCTCGAAGAACCTTCACAAAAGGACAACAGGAGTGAGTGGATACAGCGAAAAAAAACGAAATTAAACCAGCCAATACTGAACCGAAACTAGAAATTGTTCCTTCGCCGATGCAGTCTAGACCAACGTCTGCAAATCGTCAGAACATCTCTAAAGGAAACAATCGTGATATCGTGAAGTGAAGAAAGAATGTGCCTCAAAAAATGAAAAGAAGAGAATAAATAGAAAATCCGAAGCATGTGAAGTGAAAAGTGCTACGAGATTATATGGTATAAAGTCAAATTATACTTGCTAGCTTTTCTATTTCACACTACCTGCATGGGGTGAAGCCGGAAGGGGGGAGTAGTGTTGAACCTCTATTGCATGAAACGTTTTCATATTCAAGTGTTCGTTTGTCAACGGCAGTGCTCGCACTTTTGGATACAATAATCAGTGTGCGTGATGTTCAATAGGTGATTTATGCTGTTGAGCTCTTCTTACGGATAGAACTCCTCAAGTTTCCATTGGTTCAATGTTGCGATTGCGTGCTTACGCTGCCGTCACTCCTTGATTATTTGACTTTCTCGGCCCCAATCGTTTCATCATAGTAGGGGTTTTTGAGGGATTTTCATGGCAACGTGAAATGGTGCGGTCGAATTTTAAACCCCTCCAAAATGATATAACTGGACAGATTGCAGCAAAACATCCACATCATAAACAGCATTAGGCGTAGTATTCGATGATGAATCCTGCACACGGTACATGCGTTGAGAACTGACTCCCCGACAATGGGGTTGATGAAAGCCTGTATATTTTGGACGAAGAATTTTGTCACATGCGTGTGAAAAAAACAAAGGAGGGGAAAATGTACAAAGGATGCATGAAAACGTAGCACGATCGATGTAGTTTAATCAATACCAGTGAACTAGAACCAAATGAAAGTCACTTTAATTCAATGACATATATTGTAAATAAATGGACGAGCAACTAGAATCTGTGTACTCGTCCATGTGGGAAGCAAGTTTTACACGTAAATATCTTACGCTCTCGAAACTATGTGATTCCCTCTACTTTTCCTTCCCCCATGTTCCCCGAGAGCTTTTTCTTTCCTCTCTTCAGAAGAATCACTTCCCTTACTGACACCCGCGGACACCAACAAAATTTCGTTTCACGTGCACACAATCGCGCATTCGTTATCATTCGTTGAACAGTTTAAGTACAACAGAACAAACGTTCTCTCACAGAAAACTCGTACGTCAAAGCTGATGAAAATTCGTAGAGGCTAGAAAACTCATGTTTCAAAGCTGATGGGAAATTCGTAAGTTTTTGATAAAAAAAAGAGAACTAAAGTGCCGATTTCGTACACACGATCTTCAAAACCAAAAACTTTATAAACGTGAACGTGTTTCGGAGGGAATCAAAGGGCAAAAACAAAAACTTCACATAAGCGAAGGATGCTAATTGCTTCAGCTCTCATGACCGGTTGCGGATCCAGTACTCTCTGTATCTAACATATGCTTTAATTAAATTGCCAAAGGAAAAGCGGAAAAGAAAAAAAATTTGCCACTTGCTCGAATGTTAGTTGGTGAGCCCGGTATTTATGTTCTTCTGAATGTCAATTCACAATAAATGAACTTGAAAATTTACAATTAAATGTTAAATCACAGCACCGCGCAGCAAGAAAATCTCAGGGGAAACCGCGATATCCATTTCGACTCTCAAACTGTCTGGCTATGTTGTTGCAATTTTTCTCATATTTTTGAGCCCTCCTTTATTTGAAACGGAAGCAAAAGAATGAAACATTCATAGAGTAGGTTTTACTGACACTGAGGCGCATTAACACCAATGGATAATATTGTTTACTTTTTGCTAAACCATATGTAACATGGTGATGAATTTTGTGTAAAATTTACACTAAAATTCGATAAAATTGAATTTAATGAATTGTTACATCATCCTGAAGATTACAGTTACTTTGTAGACCGTGTTTCGCGAATTATTTGACGACCAAAAGTTAATGAATGTGTGAAGAGAAGATAAAATAGTAAATTGTCAACTTCATTTTGAATAAAGAAAGTCGAGTTGCTATTATTAAATAAGGGATAGGTTTGAAGGATTGTTGAAGCTTTGCTTCCCCTATTATGTGAATGGTTTCTTATACACTCAAATAAAAAATTGATTTATTCAAAAAAAAAATTAATAATGCTGTTACCGCCGCCCCCCCAACAACGAGTGCTCCTCGGAGGAGTGGATGAGTACAGTTGTTGTTTTTTCTATTGAACCACTTTTGCAATGAAGATATTAGATGCAAACGACTTCACAAATTTTGAAATGAGAATATTAATTACAAACAAATTAACAATCATGCTAAATGAGATAGTAATGAGGCTAGAATTAAAAAGCAACATATAAAAAAGAGAGTAACGCGATTGGATACGGATTAATTAATTCTTTCTTCAAATTTACCATGTATGGGACCCACAACATTGGCAAGTTTGTTTCAAATAAAATAAGCTAGTCATCGGGCGAAGTTCCCTCTTTTATCATTTCAGGGCTCTGGCCAGGGATGATTGGCCTTCCTCTTCCTAAAAATAGCCAAGTCATCGCATGGGCCTTTTGATCCGGTTGGGAAAGGTGCGAGGGGGCACAGCTACCACCCATATGCCCCACTTTTTTCCAACCCATGAGTATTTGCGTCCATGAAGGGTTTGTGTCCGAATTTTCACGCGATTAAGTTAGAAAGATCGTCGCGTCTTTACGTTCAATGTCTTTGGGTCAATTACCTGGGCCTTCGTTATCTGTCGAATGGTTCTAATGTTTCACGTCGTAGAAACCGTAAGCATGAAATTCTTTGTAGTGGGTCCTTGCACTGGCGGAAAGAACCCACCTCACGACACGGAAACGCCACCTGCTAGCACGCGTACACGTCGCCAGGTAAGGCTACATCAGTTTTTCACTCGCTGAGGAAGCAGCCCACCGCCGCAGTCCTAAATGAACCCTTTAATATCCCTTGAAACACTACAACTGGTTTTCATAGGGCGGGTGCGAACAATTCTCATCTACTTGATCCCAGCACCTATTGTTGGGCTTTCCCAAACTTCGCGAAATTCCCCACCACCGCTAAATAGAACAATTCAGCCGGCTGGTGCGAAAAGAAAGTCACTATGACGTATGCGTCATTGTGACTTTTGTGATTTTAGGCGGCAGGTTTCCGCCTCATGCGTTGCATAATAATGCATGGTGGATTTGCACTGGTTTCGTGAAAAGTTGTGTGAGTTCAGTTGAGAAGTTGAATGTTTTCGGAAGCAAAATTGCTGTCGTCTTCATCGCCGTCGTCATGTGATTGTGCTGCGTCAGTGCATGTAAAAAAACTTTTTTGTGGAGTGTAGATTTGAGAGTGGATGGAAGAAGTGGAAAAACAAGCAGTGAAAATTGTACCGAACGTCACTGATGGTGGATCTCTTTTTGGACGATTGCATAAGATTTGAGCGACCAAGTGTGAAAATTTTCATTGTGTCACGGCAATGTGAAAACAAAAGTAATTGATGGGGTCATTATGACTTAAATTGTTTTCCTATTGATTTTTAGCCTTCCGCGCTGATGTGCCGGTAGCGGCTGATGATGTTGTCACTATGGTCTTGTTTGAGAATGGTCGCTCTAAATATAGAGTAGCTTTTGCGACGCGCTTAATAGATGATGCGTTATCAACAATTACATTGTGTTCAAAAGAACGGGTACCAACTGAGCCACTTCCTGCCCTTCGTTGGTTGGTTGCAGCTGATGCTGTTGTGACTGTATTCTCATCTAGAAATTTGCCCCCGGATCATCCTCTAAATATGTGCTAGCTTTTACAAAGCGCTTAATAGATGATGCATTCTCTACATTGTGTTGAGAAGAGCGTGTATTAAATGGGCCGGGATATAGGTAAACGTCCATGAAAAGGCTAGTTTAGTTGTCTCGGTGGCGAAGTATTGGTGTTTTGGTTAATTCTATAATAACTTAACCTAACTCTTTTTACGTTTTCACTCCAAAATCGATAGCAAATATTAACAAAATTTATAACAATAGTTTGACTAAATGCTTACCTCATTGTTCAAACGGGGTGTGTGTTCAATGTGATAATTAAAGAATGCATGCTATATTATTGAAGTGAGCTCCCTTTAAAAAGTAAGCAGCCCAATAATTAGGATTGTACTTGTGGATCAGTTTCCTTTTACTTTTATGTATAAATTGTATACAGATGAACTAATGAATTAAGTTAATTTCACAATAAATTGTTACAATTTTTATGATCAATTGCCTTAAAAGCTTTGCCCACCATCTACCAGACCACTTTGTTCTTACGGATATTATAAGTTATTGCACTTAACCCGTATACGTTTTGCGCAGCATCCATCCGATATCTTAGAGTTGCAGTATTTGAAAGGCTGCTGCCTTGTCATTCCAGTGGTGCTCAGTGTTCTAGCTAGTTGAGGTAGCAGTCCACCAGTGCATGACCTTTATAGTCTTTCAATATCCCAATAAAACACCACAAATGGGGCTCAATGTGGGCCCGACAATTTGTAGTGTTTTATTGGGATGTTGATAGTCCATAATTGACATCCAGCAGGATTGCTGCCTCAGCAAGCAAGAATGCTGAGCTGCATTGGAATGGCAAGGTGGCATTCGATGTCGAATTTCTATAGAGTGCAGGTTTTCGCTGAAAACGCCTTTGATATAGTTTGATCAAGTAATGATCCGAGTCACAATTGCCTCCTGGGTATGAAGGGATGTGAAGTATGCTCGAGGCCCAACGTTGCTGGATCAGAATATGGTCGATCTGATTTTGTGTGTTGCCATCCTGTGGCACCTAGTTCATTTTATGTATGCGTCAATGTGGGAGGAAGGTCGAGCGTATGACTAGATTTTTGCTACATGCAAAGGCAACCAGGTGCTGACTGTTGGCATTTATATCATCGTGGAGGCTATATCCTGCGTTCATTCCCCGATGAGATAGCTCATTGCCTACTTTAGCTTTGAAATCACCCCGAGTTATTTTTGCATCGTTTGTATGTAATGATTCAACTAGTCTGCCCAGCTGATTGTAGAACATTTCCACTTTTGAATATTGTGTGCAATCTCATATCTTGAATATCACTTCCGGTCCAGTTTATTTCCTGGATTGCCAGTATGTTTAATTTATATAGACTGGCCTGTTGTAAAAAGCCTTTAATAGCGCCAGGGTAGTTCAGTAATTTGATATTCTAGAATCTAATGCCTTAGTTCTTTTTTGGGTTACGAGGTAGTTGCCGTGAGTCGAATCCATTCCGAGGCTTTTTGGAGGTTTTGAAACAATTTAGGGATTTCCAGGGACGGATAGTTAGCCCCTCGCCCAACCTCCATTCTCGCTCCACAGCTATTGCTTTCGGTTCCATTATCAAACGTGGAAGACTCGCCTTCACTCTCTCACGTCTCCACAAAGGAGGTGTGAATAGAATTCAGTAGCAGAACAGTAGGTGTATTTCCAGTTATTGGCATTTCTTGGCATTAGATGTCCCGTCATTGGGGAAACAGTGGGCCCAGTGTGCGATCTCGAGACTATTTACTACCATTTGCTCGTGGATTTTAGGGTAAGTGGTCATGGAAGCTGTGGGTTTGGGAGACAAAGGGATTCCCCCTGCTTTCTCAAACGGGCTGGGGATCATACACGGTGGAGTTATTTATCACTAACGTTGCTTTGTTATTCCATTGCAAAAATTGATCATTCTAGTGATTTAAATTGTCTAGATGTCTTAGCTCTTTTAAAAGCAGCGACAGGATAGTGTAAATATATTACTAATTATTTTTTTGCTTTGGTTTTTGGTTTTATAACATTTATAAATTGTATATCACTACCATGTAGCGAATTTTTTAAGCTAATATAGTTATTGAAAACTGATCTCAGCATGTCGATTTCTCCTTTAAATAATGAATTTTTATTATTACCTTTAATTGTAACTTCAAATTGTAAATAAAGCAAAAAACAGTTGCACAATTTGTAGAAAAAGACGAAAATATCACTCGTTACCTTTCCTATTTGTGGCCATAATTGTGGGACATAATTTGATAGGCTCACCTGTTAAAAATATACACTGAAACATTTCCATTTTCGGTATTTTTACAGAATGAATTGTTTTTGCACTTCGTTTTAGTTTCGGCCTCGATTTCCAACGCGTATGGTGCATTCATTCATTTCTTCGTTTTTATAGGTAAATTTCGTGTTAGCCTCTAGTGTTCCTTGATCATCCATATTAATGATTAACAAATTAGAGCACTATATTAGAGAGATATTTTTCAAGTGGACTGGGATTGCCTAAGTAAGAACTACGCGAGTAGGAATATTCATGAGGAACAATAAAATGAAAATTGTAGTGATTTGAAGGAATGTACATGTCCGTAAGAGACTGCTGCGATGGTCTGCTACCTCGGTGAATGAAGATGTTGGTGCTCGCCGAAATTGGCCTTGTCTGAGGACTCGTGAATGCGCTGGCAGGCCAGCATTGTAGTGTCGTGGGGCGGATTCTTTTCCCCAGTACAAGGGTCCATTACAAAAAAATTTCGCATTTCCGAATCAAATGATCAAATAACTCGGTTCGACGGCGTCGAGGCCGGGATAACCTACTGAAGGGATGGAATGCTCAAACAAAACGACAGACTGAACTTGGTGAACGCCCGTGAGACTTGAGAGGATCGCATCCTTACCATTTATTACTTACGAACCCCAAGTAAGAGTGGGGTATTCAGGTGGAAGCAGTGCCCCCTCACACCGATTCTGAATAATAAAATTTGAATTAACTTCTTTTTTGTTTTTATAATAAATTTTTTATTTGTTCAATTTGAAAAATCCCAAGTAACAAAATAAATTCCGGGCATTATACATTCTCAAAATTCATATGTGTAAAAATAGGTACCCCAAATTGATTTTAAAACGAGGAAAATAAATTGCAAAATTACTTAATTCTATCGAGTATTGATGTTGAAATCAAATTAAATAAATATAAGATATTTTTTAATTTTTTAAAATTTATTATAAATATAAAGGGTATTCACCCAGTCCCGTGTTTGGGGCAGGTAAGGCCTGTGACTGTTTTTATCTGTGTATGGGACACAATTCAAAGTAATTCGAAAATTGTACTTTAATTTTTTTAATTTCATCCAACTGTACTACTATTGAATATTTATTATGAGTATCTCCGTCATCATCTAAATTGATATACAGATTCCATCTCATTATTTACAGTGAAATAACACAACGACAAACTACCGCAATCAACATTGAACCAAATGCATCACTTCTAATCAAATCCCCATCGAGAATATACGCTCAAGACGCAAAAGCTTGAGCTACACGGTCAGCATCCCCGTTTGCAAATAGTTTTCGGTACAGGTCAAGAACTTAATAATCTGATTTTTCATGCTGAAGATTCTACAGCACTGTTTTTACTTTGAGAATTTCATTTGGGATCCAGACGGTGATTGAAGTCGCTGAAAAATTCTTGGGAATTCATTGAAAACACAAGTTATCCGAGATCCATGAGTTGCGTGTTCACATCAATAATCCTTTTATTATGAATTGCGCCTTTGATACTTTGCTCAAAAATCTTTCAACAGTCACAAACCGATAGCGAGTTTTCAGAATAATTTGAATTTAATTCAATTAATATTTCAGTATTCATTATTACACATTATTTTTCATACAGCTCGGAATCGAGCGCTTTAATTAGTTTTAATTGTAAATGTTTAATGAAAATGAGCACATAAGCCGTCACAAAACTAATTGCTTTCGATATTTATTCAACCAAATCAGTCACCAAATAAATGTTATCAGCAAGATGTTTTAAGAACGAGCAGTAGACTAAATTGCACACGAGTGCAGTTAACCAAACGCAACGACCTTTCCACTCGATGTTCCAAATGCGAGTCCCGCTTGGAATCAATTCCGCTTCACTCGACGAGCCTCTTCGTGGCGGTAATGGAAGATTCTTGTCGCCACAATTTAGCGATTACTTCGCTAGATTGTGTCGCAAAGGAAGTTACCGTTATCAATTTTGTATTTGTAATAAACATTTTTTTTTATTTTTTCCTTCGAGAAACTTTTTATTGATAATGGTAGCAGTGGTAGTGGCGGGGCTTATTGCGAATTAGTAAGAAAAATGTTAAAAAGTTGCATATCATATTGTTCCGCACTGATTGCGTGGTTATTTCTATAAGATGGTAATTTCTTCGCAAAAGTCCTGCGAGCAGTTTGCCTAGGTGGCCGCTCGATTACTACAAAATGAGCTGTCAAATCATCCAGAACTGGATCTTCTTCTTCACCCTTGAAATGGATAGGAAACCACCACGTGAGGGGATACGTCTTTTGATTTACGAGTAGATCATATAGTGTTCCCTCATTTTTCGTTGGTGTTAGGGGTTTGCACGCCTTCCTTCCTTGAAGATGAACGTAGTCATCGGAATGTAGATTCAAATGGGAGAGTGCGTGGGGGCACCGAATCCAACCGGTTACCCAATTTCCACGTACTAGTTAGTTTCTCCGTTGAAAATGGAAGGATGACTTGTGTTATCAGCGTTAACAGATCCCCTTCGGTTTTTAAAGGCCGAATTATATCTCTAGTTTGTATGCACGAAAACATTTTTGTAGTGGACTTTGCGCTAGCGAAAAGAACCCACCCCATGACACTGCAGAAGCTAGCTGCCAGCGTGCGTATGCCATGTCAGGCTGGGTCATTCCAGCGAAACCCAAAATCTTAGCTCACTGAACGGTCCTTTCCATAAAAATGTTAAACACTACACGTTTGTCGGCGTTCTGACGTACGTCAGTCGATCTGAATTGTTGGGATGCAGTTGTATGACCACTACAGTAGCCTACTAGCTTCCAAGAGTACTCTTGTCACTCTGCATTCCTCTTGGACAAGAAGAGCGGAGGCCAGTAGAGAAACCGAGGAAACGCTGACCTGACTCGGTCGATGAAGACAGTTCATCGCTGTTCGGATTTCGAAATTGGAGGACGTGGTCAACGGGCCAGACAGTTGGAAGTGCTGTTTGCAAGAAGCAAAGGGCTTCACTGCTACAAAGAAGAAGAAGTAGCAACGTTGGACCGGAAGTACTTCTGTCCGTTCAATTCGTAGATTCGTCGAAATTATTGAATCATGGCTTATCCCGAAATGGAAACCAGAACTTTTATCTTTCCACGATTTCTAATGAGGCAAAAATATTTTCCCAAGTATTTGCATATATTTCGAATGGTAAATGTGATCTGAGATTTGATAAGGGTTTGTAAAAGTTAGCGTTTGATATACATATGCGTAGAGTATTACCGACGGTTGTGAAAATTTGGTTGATAGCAAAAAAGGTATGTTAGAGTAACGAATCTTTTTGTAATATGAGAAAAATCAAATAAATTATAAATGTAGTCGATAATACCTGTACTGGTTGCAAGAACATATAATTAAAGCGGTTAGCAGTCCTTGCAAGGCTGCTCTGGTGGCTTTTAATAATATATGCTTCCTTATGGCTTCAATGGATTTTCACGAAAATTTCAGAACCAATTTACACATATAATGAATTTCTTAAAGGATATGTTCAATCGATGCCCAAAAGCTTATCTCTTGTCTAATTTCCCCGAAGAAAATACGGTACAACGCATCAAATTCACATTGTCTATGAGCAATTTTATCGCGAATA
The DNA here is from genome assembly GCA_963969285.1 of Odontomyia ornata. Lineage (NCBI taxonomy): Eukaryota > Metazoa > Arthropoda > Insecta > Diptera > Stratiomyidae > Odontomyia > Odontomyia ornata. The sequence goes on from OZ017740.1 coordinate 310,004,464, forward strand.
TTCATTGATTCATCGTAATATTCTTTTTCATTCTATTTTTTTTTTGTATCACGTTTTGTGATATTTTATCTAGAATTTTACACACTCTTAATCTGATTAATGCCACCACCGTCAAACGCGTCATAAATTACCCCCGTTTCACATGTTTGCACCAGAGGTTGCCCTGACCTAAGACCACACAAACGAACCCCCCTAGTGTAAGAATGTGGCCTATTTGTGAGTCCATTCTCCAAGATTCGAACAGTACGAACGAAAAGCTCTGAGTAGTAGCGAAAACGAATTCGAGAAATCTTTCGTATTTTTGCGAATTCGTGGCGTTTCTTGGAAGTAAAATAGAAAAACCAAACAAAAAATAACTTAAGATACTTTCTCATTCGATAAAAATATTTACTGCATCTACAGAATCTGCTCCCGGCTAACAAGCCTAGAAATTTTCAGTTAGAAGTAAAGAATCAAATTGACTGTTGCGTTGTTCTTCACGCGCTTATTCCGTGGTTGTATCCGGATAACAAAAAGTATCTAATAAATACATTTTTATGTCGGCAAATAATTATCAGTATTGGATGCAATTTGTTGACGTGATTTTGAAAACGCGAGTGATTAGAATTTTATCGAAGCTTTGTGAAAAAGTGTATATATGCTAAAACCGAACAACGATAATTATAATTAATACAATATGTTGGATTTTTCGACAAGTGCACTTGTGTCTATCTTTATAAGGTTGTGATTTTATTTCTCCCTTTACCACAGTGCGATTCCTTTCCTTTGTGGGATAAATTTCGTATTTCGTTTAGTATAATATCATCCTACTAAAATTGATCCTTTTACTTATCTGTTTAGGAATCTCAAACATTTTTGCTTGATCCCGATGCCGGAGATAGCAAGATATAATTCACAGGTAAGCTACTTATCCTAAACATTTCACTTGAACAAATAAACTTATTCCATGTAAGCATTGAACGAATGAAGCTTTCCAAGTAAAGATAGTTATTCACTGCCGAGATAGATAAGATCGCATTTTGATAAGAATAACAGGTGAAAATTGATGTTTTTGCTATTTTATGGCGTTTTACATAAAATGTGCAATAATGCGGTAAATATTGATTAGTCTAGATATATAGATTCATCGTGTGACTCTAGCGAATAATATTTCCTCAACCATCGAAAATAAAATAAAAGAATATTTGGCGCCAAAGTTGAGCACATTCGACAAGTTAATGAGATGAAATTTGGGGTTTTAAATACGAATTAATATACATATGTTATGTTTGCATAAACATGCAAAATTGAAGAAAGTGAAGGTGAAAAACCCGAAAAATTTCATGAGAAAATTAGCAGTGGAACCGATCAAAATTATTTTACATGCATGTTTATTTCCGTGGAAAATTAGCAAATAATTAACACCTTTGACTGTTAAAATATCATTAGATATTTGTAAGCAGTCCGAGTATTTATGATATGAAATTTAATGCTTTGGGAACGTTTAATGGTGCATTTAGTGTTGTGATAGTGACAATAGAAAAAATATGTTTCATTCGATAACGTATTGATTATTGTGTGGTGGTAAGAGAAAATGCAATAATAGACACGTAAATCCTTTGCACTATGTGGCCTTCCAATATACATATATTTTGTTTAATAAGATTTTCAAAATAATAGAATGGAGATAATCACTACCCCATATAGGTACAGGTTTAACAATTGGCGGAATTAAAAAAGTTTGTGTTCTTTTTATGAACCTTGAACGGTTTCAAGCCTCATTGCTTGAAATATATACGGAACTACGTCTAGTGAAAACAGTTCCCAAAAATATCCTATCACATCGAAAATAAAATTTTGAGGAAAATTTCACAAAAATTGTGTCATGCAAGTTTTCAGGTAGTTTCGAGTGTACAAAAATCTACGGGAGGCTGTTACAAGCACGGAAGTCACGGCAAATGTAGATATTCATATTTGGCAGAGAATTACTATCCCAGGATGGCTTATTAAGGCTCAGTCGTATCGTGAGTCGCTCTGGAGTATCGTCTCCCCATGCTGGGTCACTTTACAGATACAAATGAAAACTATCACATAATGGAAAAGCCAGGGAGGGGAGGGTCAGTAAATGACAACGCGAATCCTTACTTAACTAACTATACATTTATTCAAGAATAACAATTAAATATTTGGGAGCTGGGAGTTACACGTGTTGCTTGATTGAAGGCGTGTGTACGACTGACCGCTAAATGCAATACAACTTCAGACAATGAGTGTTTGCGTGAATGTAGTGCGGGTGCTTGCATGTGTGTGAGAAATGTTTGTGCGGGTCTTGGAATACTGTAGCTGACCACTACATTTTTTAATAATCGCTGCTTGATGAGTCGAAAGATGATGGTCGAAAAGACCATCACGCATCTGCGTGACTATGTATCTTCGGGTTCCGATGACGTACTCGAAGCTGGAACTGCTTGGTCCGACGTCGACGGAGTTGGATCATTGTGTGCAGGTGGCTTAGTTGCGTTCGCTGGTTCATCGTCAGGAAGCATGAAAGCTGGTTTAAGTCTGTCAATGCTTACCGGCGTGTCGACGTTGCGAATTTTGACGATGTAGTATCGGTCGGTTCGCCTGACGTCTTCGTATGGACCTTCATATGGTTGCTCGAATGCTAGCTGAGGTGCATCGACTCGGATGAGTACGTGAGAACATGTGGGTAGCTCTTTGAAGACAAAGATCGGTTTGTTTCCGTGTCGAGACATTGGTCGAGCTAGTAAGTCAATGAAACGGCTACGAGTTGTCCTGATGGTGCCAAAAATTCACCAGGGAGTCGTATTGGTTCGCCAAAACTAGGTGAGCTGGCGTCGCTTGTACGGCTTCTTTCCAAGCAGCCCGTATGCTCATCAAGATGATTGGTAACGTATCAACCCATGCGCTGGATGTGTGACACCAAATTGCAGCTTTTAGCTGTCGGTGAATACGCTCGACGAGACCATTGGATGCTGGGTGATATGTCGCTGTATGTATGTACTTCCTGCCTAGTAAACGAGCTAATGTGTTCAATAACACAGCCTGAAATTGCCACCCTTTGTCAGTGGTGACTCTGAGTGGTACTCCGTAGTGAGAGATCCAGCCAGCAAAAAGTGTTCTTGCCACGCTATCTGCGGAGATGTCGTCAAGTGGAAAGCCTTTAGGGAGCCGTGTAAATCTGTTTGTTATTGTCAAACAGTGTCTGTAGCCTCGCAATGATGTAAATGATCCGATGATGTTGACGTGAATATGTTGGAATCGGCCAGAGCGACCTGGAAAGTGCTGTATTGGCGCTGCAACGTGTCGAGTAATTTTGCTACGTTGGCATTCGACGCAGGCTTGAGCCCATGCTCTGCAGTCTCGTTTGATGCTTGGCCAAATGTATCTCTGTGATACCAATTTGACTGTTGCTTTTTGGCCGGGGTGGCTTATTCTGTGAAGAGCATCGAAGACACGTTTTCGTAGTTGCGTTGGGACGGATGGACGTGCTGTGTCGATTGATGTATCGCAGTAGACTGGTAGATTGATGTTGGGAACGTTGACCGGTCGAAGATGAAGTGAGTGATTCTGGTGTTGCAGATACATGCGAAGTTCTTCGTCGTTGGCTTGTGCGCGAGCGAGATCGATGATTTTGATTGCTGCAGAGATTGTTTCGATTCTCGATAGCGCGTCGGCGACGACATTATCATTGCCAGAGACGTGTTGAATGTAAATTGGCTAATAAAATCAACCCGGCAAAATTGCTTGAACACGTGGAGGAGCGGACGATGATCAGTGTAAATTGTGTTTTGTCTACCCTCGAAGATGTATTTGAAGGAAGAGACGGCCATATAAATTGCGCGAAGTTCATGATTGTAAGTACTGTGTCTACTTAGCGACGGTGAGAGCTTTTGGCTGAAGGACGCGAGCCGTCGCCACGTGTCGTTGACTCGCTGTTGAACGGCGGCGCCGATTGCAAAGTCTGAAGCATCGGTGAAGATGGCTTAAGGTGCTTCAGTGTTTGGATGAATGAGCACGACGAGTGACTTGAACTGTTTTTGAAATTTTCGAAGGCAATTTTGCGTTGAGGTGTCCAGAGCACTGGACTAGAACCTTTAACGTCCGATCCTTGGAGACAGTCGTTGAGTGTAGCCTGAAACTTAGCAGCGTTTTTAAAATGTTTACGATAAAAGTTAAACATTCCAAAAAATTTACGTAACTGTTTGATTGTTGATGGCTCAGGAAATCCTGTTATTGCTGCCACTCGCTCGCGGTATGATTCCTGCTGAAGATACTCGGTAACCGAGGAAATTCACCTCTGGCAGGCCAAAATGACATTTAACGCTGTTGAAGACGATGCCGTGTTTTTCTTTCTCGGGAGACGTATGGAAATACAAAGTCAAGTCCTTGCGTAACTTCGTCGATGAAACGTTGAATGGTTTGAGATGCATTACGAAGCTCAAATGTCATGAATGGGAATTCGTAGGGACCGAATGGTGTGATAATTGCGGGTTTGCAAACATCCTCTGAAGCAACAGGGATTTGGTTGAAGGCACGAACGAGGTCGATTGTCGAGTAAGTTTTTGTGCCGTGAAGACTAGCCGTAAAGTCCTCTAACAGACGTATAGGGTATATGTCAAGCAGTGTGCGATCGTTGAGTTGACGGTAATCTTCACAAGGTTGCCAGTCACCAGATTTATTTGGAACCAGATGAAGAGGTGAAGACCATGGACTATTTGACGGTCGTGCAAGTCAAAGCTTGGTCATTTTGTTAAATTCATCTTTGAGAATTTTCAGTTTATTGGGAGCAAGATGACGTGCTCTGCTGGCAATTGGTTGACTGGGCGTTGTTTTGATGCGATGCTCGGTTGAATATTTAGCTGCTCTGCAGATGCCATCGCGTCGTGTAACGCCTGAGATTTTATGACCAATGAATAAGGACATTGATTTTTTGTTGATTTAATGGATGCACGTTGCTGGAGCGAGATACCTTGCCCTGAGTTTTTAACCCAGTGGTTGAGTCGATGAGTTTGGTGATTTTTAGGTCGACGAGAAGGCCGTAAAAACTGAGAAAATCAGCGCCAATGATTGGTACTGACACGTCAGCGATAACGAATCGCCACAAGAGATCTCGACGAAGACCAACGTTGAGTGCGATGTTGATGCAACCGTATGTGTTGATTTGTGAGCCATTTGCAGCGTATAGTGTGTAATCAAGCCTCTCTCTGCGGCCCTGGAGCAAACGACTTGGATATACACAGAGGTCCGAGCCAGTGTCCACTAAATATCGAACATTTGTGGCTCGATCAGTGACAAGAGGATCAGTTTTGCGATGCGCGAGAATTGTTTGTGTTGCTACAGGTAGACGTGACAGCCAGGCTGGGCGAAGAATATTTTGAGGCACGTTGTTGTCGAGTGTGTGAAGATAGCGTAGGAGTTGTAACGGTTCCCTGTCACCTAGCTCTTCTTTCTCGAGCAATTGTTTTAGCTTGGCTTTGCGTGATTGCGATAAATATTCAATGAGAGTGTCGCGAAGTGTTTGGTATGGATTTGTGACGAGCGGACTGTTGATGATTGGCTCTACCTCGATGGCAGCACGCATATCAAGATAGACAGCAGCATACCTGAATCGTGTTAATTCATTTGTAATGTTGAATAGTTCGAATTGTTTTTCAAGCTGTGTGAACTAAACCGACGGGTGGTCGAATGAGAAGGTCAGTGGTCTTATCGCTGGTTTGTTACTCACCGCATCAGCGTCGGTAGACGGTGAATCTCTGTTGTCGTTACACATGATGATAGTGATTCACTAGATACAATTCATAGGTACATAGATGTAGTTATTACGCATACACCAGTACGGTATAACGTCTATAGGTACTCAGCAATGCACTGGTTGTTCACTGTACGTAAATACACTGTGATCGGATTAAGTCGATTGCCTTATTATTTCGATTGCTAATCGCATATAATTTGCAGATAGTGATTTATAGATGAAATGGATGCACTATTGCACTTCTGACGAGTGATTTGCACTCTGTTATGCGTTGTTACGACGAGATGCGTTGGATTACGAAAGATTATGGAAATTATTCGCGGCGTGGCGTCGGTAAATTCTGCAATAATGTCGCAAAATCGTCGTCGTGATCGTTTTTGACGGGGTCACCAGTTGTATGGATTGAGTTGGTCAGTAAATGATGACGCGAATTCTTACTTAACTAGCTATACATTTATTCAAGAATAACTATTAAATATTTGGGAGTTGGGAGTTACACGTGTTGCTTGATTGATGGCGTGTGTACGACTGACCGCTAAATGCAATACAACTTCAGACAATGAGTGTTTGTGTGAACGTAGTGTGGATGCTTGCATGTGTGTGAGAAATGTTTGTGCGGGTCTTAGAATACTGTAACTGATCACTACATTTTTTAATAACATACTGGCCATTTTATTTGGTTAAAAAACCAATTCAATGGAATTTAAGAATCCAATAATTTAGCTGAACAAATTTAACACCCCTTCAAACGATACTTTTGATGTAAATTCACAAATTCATTCAATAAAATGAAAAACACATTCAAATATTTAACTTCTATCATTCTATACCATTTGAAGACTAAATTCACGATCAAAAACAACAAAAGACTGACTGGTCATGAAAAATATTACGGGTTACTTAGTATTGTAGTCCCGTTAAATTAGATTTTTGTGTGTCCTTGTCGAAACCTTGTCAGACAACAACGGACTTGCCACTACAAATGTTTTGGGTATTTATTCGTGAGGCCATACAAAAGTGCTCATCACTCCGCAGTTTGATTATAGAAAAACTGATTGAAGCATTCCCAGCTGTTAAGGTATATCGAGCTGCAGTTTGGATCCTGAGAGAATATGTTGAAAGCAGTAGCCAAATTGTAGACGTGTGTACGCTGCGCGAATTGAAATTTATGGATGGCAATTCATGGGACGACCAAAGACGGCGAAACCCGATGGAGGGGATATGGGACGTAGGTGCGTACCCGATGAATGCGAGCTGGGGGGTCGCTGATGATTAAAACTTGAATTGCTTCGAAGAGAAAAATTAATGGCTTGTCGGTTGAAACCGAGCTGATGAGGAATCTGCGGACAAAGAACGGATCTCTTTTGGTGAACGAGGATCGACAGTGCGACGAAATATCAAGGACGTGTATTCTATTCAGCAGCTCAACGAATTAATAGGAGATAATTTGGTGGAATTTTCATCATCGACGTGGAATATTAACTGAAGTTTGTCGAGTGGCCCGCTGGAGAGATAGCTTTGTGACGTGACTTAATTCGGGGGGCCCTCAAACAGGAAAATTAGACGTAAGGAGAGGTATTGTGAATATATTGTGCATTTGGTACTTAAAAAAAATCACAGACTTGAAATTTGCTTGAAAATTATTCTTGAGTGGATTGTACCCTTGGCCGAGGTGTGTTTCTGTGTACGAAATAAATTTTCGGGGGGTTTTAAGTTCGTCTCACGTCGGGTAACCACATACTGGATAAAGAGTGTGAAGTCGTCACCCCGTCCTTGAATAATTGTACTTCCTACGTAAGTCCTATCGGAAAGTCTACTTCAGGTTAGGATAATAGGTCTTGATTCCAGCAGTATGAGGGGTGTTCCACGGCCGCATTTCTCATTTGACGGCTACTTGGGACCAAGCGAGTGGCGCCTCCAACGACCGGGTCCGAAGTCCCCAGACGAAGGATCCTCAACGTGGAGGGTAAAACGTTGTTGGTTCTGTTAACATTCTCCCCCACTGGGACGCTAGTTCCAGGATATGTTGATTCAATCGGAAGTCATCGTGTCAATTCTTAATAGCTGGTGCTTTTGTCATTCATTTTGTGAAGTATACCTTCATTCAACCAGGTTTTAGATCTGCACTCTATTGTGTCGGAGTTTATTTATTTATTTGTTTTTCAAAAAATCAACTTACAGACTAGTAGCTCAATTACAAGTCAACTAATAGATAAATAAAAATATATAATACGAGTTCAAAATATGGGAGAAATTAAAGAAAAAAGATCACAATACGGTATCAAAATTTAAGACTTATAGGAGTATTTATAAATTTGATTTTTCATTTGAGTTTTGAATATCCTAAGATACTGTGAAAGAGGACCAAGACTGCGCTGGTTGTGGATACGAGGTAAGCGTAGTAAGGGAGAGTGGAAAAAGTTGTTAGCACGTGCACACGGAACATGTCATTAAGACGCTACGCTTCGATTATTCGCCTCAGGGTCAACGCTCAAAGGTGTTTAATATATTTGCGGATGCTTGTTAGGGTCCATGTATCACACCCATAGAAAAACACAGGTCTTATCACAGATTTGTATACTTGGAGCCTTGTTTTCCTGTGTATGCAGCTGGTCTTCAAAATCGTCAAAACTGAATAAAATATTTTATTTGCGAGCTGTATTATTCGGCGTATTTCCCGTTTTCGTTATCTTAGCGTCTAAATTCGACAACATTTTTGATACTGAATCCGGAAGTGTGATATGTGTATATGGGGTATTTTTCTTGACTGCATCATGAGCTTTGTTGTATTTTCATTTATTTATAGCCTTACTAGTTTTGCTTCGCTGTCGAGTTTCAGGAAGAGTTCTTTGGCAGTTGTTAATGACCGTGACAAAATTTTGATGTCGTCCGGTGAGTTGGTTTTTGATGCGGACTTGGGAGGTCGTCGACATTATTGTCATTTTGGTAAGACGGACTTATTTGGCTGGGATGCCAAAACAAAGCATTACAGTACGTTACGATCAATACTGTCGTATGCTTGCTTAAAGTCAACGCAAATTTGGTGTACGTCTATGTTGAACTCCTAGCACTATTCAAGTGCTTGCTTGACCGTGAACAGTTAGCGTTTGTCCATGTAAAATGATTCGATGAGTGTAGTTTATCAAGAGGTCCACTAATCTGCTTCGTTTTGGTAAGATAATCTGACGCTTCTGTCATATGGTAAGTTAGCGTTTGTAATTTGTCCACCAACTATTGATACATCATTGCCGTCTACGAAAGGCTTTAGGCTTTGTAGAGTGCTATTGTCCCTTATGAACTGTCCGTTTTATAGTTTCGAAATTTCCTTAGCAAATTCCTTTCCTTGCTCGTACTTTATCCAGAAGTTGGAGGATTGTTGTAATTCACTTGTCGTCAGATATCCTTTATTGCTGATTCATTTCGAAATAAGTGAAAAGAATTGGAAACAATAAGCTGTTACTCTTATTAAACGAGACAGTGAAAAGTTATTTAGCAGGGAAGTACGGACAAAATGACAGGGTGTTTTGTTTTAATAATATTTTTTAGTTAATGGTATTATAATCAGTCTCAATCGTTTTTACTCATCTTAGGTTCATTGACTATCAGTAGCACAGTCTTTTAATTAAGTAGGAACTATAATAAAATAAAAAAAAAATTTAACTTATCACAAAAACCATTTTTGTCCATATAGTACGGAAAAAATGACATATAAGGTAAGGACATAATGACATACTAATTTTTAAGAACACAGTTCACAAATAAATCGTTTGGTCCTCTTTGGGTCATCAGGACATGACGCATGAGCCCAAAGGGAACAAGTCATACATCGTAACCAACCTTCGTCGGGCTAAGGACGGGAAAAGAGGTCATTGCAATACATGCAAGCGCAGTCACTATCGTCGTCTTTTGTCTCGCATAAGAAATCTTCGCTTCCTGAGCTATCATAAATCAGAGCAGTTGTACGCTGCATCGATGCTCATAATCTTTTCTCTGATGGTAGAGCGTTTTTGGAAGCAGGAATATTTATTTCATCCTCGCCAAACATTTTTCTTTCAACCTGTTTCTTCTTTTTTACCGGTGGATCCGTTGGTTTTTTTTAGCAATAATTTCTTGCATATTTGGAGTAGAAGTTAAAAGCCAATCACCTTTGACAGGTTTCAATTTTCTTTTTCCTGAGCCTCAAATAAACTACCCCTACGATCCTGGCGAATTAGTAGCAACTGGATATGTCAGTAATTGTTTTCATGGACCAGGTCTCACACCGTCATCGCACGCTGCCCCAGCTACCTTAACTGTATTAGACTTCTCTTCACATGTTTCTAAACTTTGGTTCATCACATCAGAAACAACTCCAATATCATTATTGGTGGTGGCTTAACATCGTTACTCAGATCTTCTTGGATTGAAGAGGTGTTGATACATTTAGTTGATGGTAAATGTAAGCTGGGAAGTTTAGGTGTACTGTCTGCAATATCCTCCTGATTCAACGGAATATTTGTGGCCCTTGTCGGTTCAAACATGTAGTCTGGAAAAATATCAGGATTAAAAAAGCCGTTACTTGCATTCTGAACAGTAACGACTTTTCCATACGCTTCATCAAACAAATACCCGATTTGTAAATGGGTAACTACGCACCCTGGATGATTTTTTAGCCACTTAAAAATTTTTTGATTGAAAAAAGTTTTTAGTGGTCTAAAGATACAAATATCCAAGGGCTACATTCTATGGGTGCAATGTGGCGGTAAACACAACATATGAATACCATTTTCTTTGGCATAACTCAAACATTCAATGCTTTTATGACTTGAGTGACTATCACAAATAAGTAGAACCGGATCATCATTGCTAGATTTTGTATGTCCCTGAAAATGTTTCAACCATTTTACAAACACCTCTTTGTTCATTCATCCTGATTCTTGTGCTAGTCCAAGAGTGCCGATGGGAGCCCCATAAACTAGTTCATTTTTCATGTTCTTCGTAAGAAATATCATACATGGCGGAATAAATAAACCGATGGCATTCGTACAACACACTACTGTCACATTCAAACCTTTCTCAGCACTAGTGAGACAGCCGACTTGTTTCCTGCCTTTGGTGGTCAGAATGTTTTGTGCTTTCTGGACGGTAGTGAGCCCGGTTTCATCCATATTGAAGATTTGGTGAGGTCCCAAGCTGTGAGTCTTCAAAAATTCTTCATAAATACGGAAAAATTTAGCAACCTGTGATTTATGAAACGTTTGCGCTCTTGCAGCAAAACTGGTTGTGGGGTGCGCAGAGAAATGTCCTTATTTCTTCTCATGAAACCGTCAAGCCATTCTTGTCCAGCACATTTCTTGTCCTTGCTGAAAGGGTGATTGATACCTTTTTTTCGGCTAGTTCAAAGGTAAGCTCTTGGAGTGATGTACGCGTGAAACCAAAAAGTCGTGTTTCTAAAAACTTTATGTGTTCTACTAACTCCTGCTCAATTTTAATTGAAAATATTCTCTTGAATCTTCCTAATCCTTTAGAGTTCGAATTTAAGGTTTTGTTCATATCGAGTACATGTCTTCTAAGCGTCGCCTGAGGAACACCGAATGTTTTTGCGGCCAATTCCCATGACATTTTTTTTGTTCCATGCTTTAGTAGCCTTATCCATGGATTCTTGGCTCCAAGAGTGCCGATTAGTTTTTCTTTCGTATTTTTGCACGATATCACCTAAACAAAATAATAAATGTTAATTCACATAATCTACGGACAAAATGACATACCATGTCGTTTTGTCCATTGTATATGTATGTCATTTTGTCCAAATGTGAACAAAAATGAATAAAAAATTAAAATTCCATCAAGCACCTGATAATTGCAATAACTGTACTGTACTGGCATAAGTTCATTGATTTTAATAGAAATAATTACAAAAAACTCACCAGAAAATAGGAGAAAACCATCTAAAAAATAAACTTTTGAAGGCGCGAAACACGTTCAAACTGGTTACTGTGACGCGACTGTGACAATGGCGCTCAACATCTGACAGGATTGTGAATATGGCTGCCGTCACGTGATACAGTCGTGGAGACGTTATTAAAACCCGCCAATTTTTTAATAAGGTGACTATGTCATTTTGTCCATATATATCCGTACTTCCCCTAAAGTTTCGAGCTGTGCGTCATCTTCATTGGTGACGTCGACCAATGTAGTATTCCTAGCTTCCATGTTAGTGTGTATTAACGACTTATCGCAAGGCTATTGATTGCAATGTTGGGCTAGCCAGTCAGGACCGCACAACCATAGACGATTTCCGAAAATTATAAAGTCGTCGATACCACGAGAGGCTAAATCAGTGGAGTTTTGCTGGGATGGAACGTGACGCCACTGAGTGTTCCCGACACGATTCCAAATCTCCATGGTTTAATTGGCGACGAATACTGTATTTTTTGTGGTAGGGAGGTGAATGCCATTCATTCATAGAGTGTGGGACTCCCATGCTCGCAAGAAGGCGACTGGACTACCCACTAAACACCTCCCCTGTCAACATGAGAACCCAGCCTTGAACCGTTTGACACATTAGTCGGGCCAGGTCTCGTTTTGTAACGCCATGAGGCGCTTTCAAGCTGGGGGATCCCTTTCCTAGCGGGGGGGGGGGGGGGGGGGAAGAGGAAGTGCCAGAAAAGCGATCCCCCAGCCCCAGCGCCCCGGTTGCTGTGAGTCCATTTTATCTTTTAGGACTGCCCGAGCATAATGTACCACCTGGTAACATTTGTCAACCGATTCGAGCTTCACCGCAACTATATTATCCAGAGTGAGCTCTCCCGTCTCCCTATAGAGTTCCCTTTCGCAGCCTGACCCATTTGGTACACGCAAAAAATGTGTGGCAGGCATTATCCTTCTCTCCAGGGCAAAACCGACAATCGGGGGACTGTGACTTACCAATCTTGTGCAGGTGAGACTGAAAACATCCATGCCCGCTCAAAAGCTGGGTCAGATAGAAGTCAGTCTCACCATGCCTTCGATTTAGCCACGGTCATACATCCGGGACGAGGCGCGCAGTCCACCTTCCCTTCGTGCAATTCACCCAAGACTGCCGCCAATCGTTTTGCGAGCGCTGTCTCTCCTCGCGGACAACCATCTCCCTCGCATCCTCGTTTTGGTGCAGATAAATAGCGAGGCACTCTCTAGCAAGAAGGGTGACAGGTATTACGCCTGCAATAACTCTCACCGCCGAATCAGAGACTGTTGGATACGATGATGCAATTCTCAGTGCTCCTCTTCTCTGTACCTGTGCCAAACGTTTTCGGTATACCTCATTGCTGAGAGCGTCGCCCCATACCTCTGCTCCATACAGTACCACTGACCTTACAGCACTCATCAAGAGGCGTCTTCTTGACGGGCTGGGTCCTCCTACGTTGGCCATAAGTTGAATCAGAGCCGATATTCCCGAAGCAGCCTTCTCAGTCGTTGCCCTGATTTACTCAGAGAAACTCATCGTCGAGTTGATCAGCAGCCCCAGGTAATTCACCGCTGGCTTTAATTCGATTTTTATGTCTCCAATACTGATCATCCTTACTCTAGGGATTCTGTTTTTTGTCAAGATGACCACTTCGGTTTTCTCCAGTGCTAAACTGAGCCCGCGAGCAGTCATCCAGTCCCTGACTCGGCGCATTAGCATATTTAGCCTAAGTTCCGCCTGTTCAACGGTGCGTCCAGCGACCAGAGCCGCAACATCATCCGCATAGCCGACCAAGCGCAACTCATCTGGCATCTCAAGTCACAGTAAACCGTCGTAAGACACAGGTGTTGATGTTTAATAAATGGAGAGCGCTTTTAACATTTGATACCAATTTTGCTAACAGTACTGCTCCACATAATTCTAGTCGTGGCATTGAGACTGTTTGTGACAGAGCAACATTTGATTTTTAATACAATGAGATGTGCATGGATTTTGTGTTTGTTTCGAGAGACAAGAAAAATTGTTGCTGCATAATCCTTCGATGATGCGTCACTAAATCCATGGAGTTCCAACTTTGAGTTCGAGGAGCAATTTATCCATCTATCTGCTAAGGGCTCATCCCAAGACAAACTAGAAAGGTTGCTTTTCTGGTAATCCCTCTCCCATCTCTCCTCACACAAGAGGAGGGATTCCTGCAACTTGGTAGTGCCTAACGGTGAAGCAAAAAGAGGCCCAGCCCAGCCCAGCTGTATAGTGGATAATCCAGATGTCTTCCGCGTCTGCAAACCCCACACTCAGGGGGTAAATAGCCTCAACCTTCGAACCGAACAAATGTAAGAACTGAAAGAATTTTCATTTCACAGGGAGTGCTATGTTCTCCACGGACCGTCTTGATTTCATCATTGAAATCTGTCTCAAACCCGTGCAGAGTATCTAATTTTGGTCGGCATTTCCACATTTCTTCATATACGATGAATACAGTCGGCCTACAGGTAGTCGTGTAAATGGTAGTAAGTGCGACTACTTTCTGGCTTTTGTCACGGGGGACTCTTTCACTACCCATTAATTTTACTCGGTAAAAACTTCTAAATTTGCTGTCGCATCTTTATTAAAAAGGCAAATCACTTTCCTCTTACTGTCATACTCCTTCTAAACAAGCATTCCTATGCCTAGCTGCACACTGTCCACATTGTCTACAAGACAATGAACCTTGCACTTAAACTTCCCTTTTAAGCTAACATGTCTCATCAACGCTAATTATTTCTAACGAAACTGGAACCTGTTAAACTTGCCAAGTATTGTTCACATTGCCACCATATTCAGCTGAGCGCCGTTCATTTTGTAATTGATACTTCCACAGGTGTACAAACGTAAACGTAAACTTTCTGTCTCGTTGAACCAACTAACAAGTGCAATTCATCCATTGCAATCCCATCCGCGAATTGCATTTAACAGTTCAAACTTGAACGCGTTTGGATACTTTTGTGAAAATTAAAAACATACAAAAACACCAAGCACTCGAGAATAATGTACAAAAGTATCCAATGATTGTACAACATAATGGTTACATGCATGTTGCAAAGCTTTTGTACTCGTGCAAGAAGGAAAAAGTCATTTTCACTTTCCATCTGTAACATTTTATTATATACTATTTTTGTTAACGGCAGCGTTAAGTCTTAATGTGACAATTTTTCGTTTGCAAGGATTTTGATTTAAAAAAAACTGTTTGGATGTAACGCAGATGTGGGTTGGAAATAATCACGTAGCGTTAAATGACCTTAATTTCAATGGTATGTGTTAACCCGCGAAAAGTTATTGCTATGAACTATTCTGCTAATCTTTAACTAGTCTAATAAATTGCATTCACTACAGTGATTTTGTCAGTTTCGTGTTTAATGTTTATGGTGGCAAGCGGTTTGTTTAAAGTTATGAGTACTGTGCAGGCATACTCGTATGTTTGCATAGAGTGTTACCATTTATAATTGGCTTGCATAATGTTGGATTTTATGATGCCGAAACTAATTATAGATTGAACCTTGTTTTAAGTGAAGGAAAGGTGGGTATTGTTTGAGCACATTCATATAAATTTGATGGAAAAAACATGTCCATGACGGCTTTATAAAATCATTTTACTACCCTCTTTTAAAATCGGTGCCTGGCTGTCTTTCCATCTGTGCATCACAGGAAGTTTTCTCAGGAACTATAAAAGTTAAACTTATAAAAAAAGTGTGATAAGCTCAGATGTGGTGCTGTTATGTTAGCTTTGTAGTCAAAAAAATTGTCGTAGTGTTTTGAATGGATTAAAAGGATTTGACACTTACTGCGACACGATATTGCATAACTATGATGCATTATCGGTACGGATTAATTATTAGTTATTCTGTTTGATATTCGTCTTTTCCTTCAATTTCTTTTAAATTAATTTTTTTATTAAATTAAAATTAAGAAAATTGTTTTTAAAATTCCTTCAGATACAGATTGTATTTATTATTAAATTTCCTGCAATTCTAATTATAATGCATTAACTTTTGCCTTTGTTTTTTTGAGTCTATGCATGTGTGTATGTACATAAAATTAAGCACATACATATTTGCTGCTTTACGATTCAGCTGTCTTAAGGCTAAGCAAGATGCGTGAAATTCGATGGGCTCCACCACAATAATGAGTGCAAAAAGCCAAGAGATTAAGTGCCAAAGTGCGTCAACTGCAAGGGTGAGCATTCGGCTGACTACGGGGGCTGTCCAAAAAATCCAAAGAACGTTAAGAAAACCTTTGCCCAAATAGCTGCTCAAAACAACACAAATACTCAAATAAACACCCCTCCTACCACCAAACCTGTGAGCAAACCACAACAACAATTTTTCCCCACACTCACAACACCAGACATCGGACAATTCTTTGCATCAATGCAGAATTAGTTTGAACTGAGCATGCAAGACATTATGACGAAGATGTTACAAGGCATGATCTCTGCCCCGCAAACACTCGAACCAATACGCACAAATACTGATGGTCCTGACGAATCACATTTCCTTACCTTCATGGAATGCAAGCCATTCTTGGAAGGCGAAATGTGTATCACCACACCATCAGATCATTGCATCCCAACTAACAAAAACAAAAGGTATCGAAGTACAATCGAGCAACCAAGCTGGGACTGTGCTAAACAGGTTCATCACTTCCACACTGGGGAGCCTAGCGCTGTGTAGCTCCTTCCTGGGATGACAGGTAACGACCCTGGTTGGATCTGGACTACGCGTTAGAAAACGAACTGGAATTGATGCTTTGGGCTGGCGGATATGATGGTTTGGACAAAGTTGCTTTGCATAGTAGCGCCGAGGTGACACTCGTATGTGAACGGCTCCAATTCAACTATCATACAGTGTCCGTCCCGGTAAAGCCTTGGCAGGCCTCGGAGTACGTTCGAAGTTCGAACCATTGGGTTGGTGGTGTAGGTTCGGTTGAGACGGACTCCCGATTAGCGCTGGTCTGACTCTGAGCACCATAAGGGCATGTGCTAAACCTCGCATGGCCTCCCTGCTCAGCAAAGATAACCATGGGACCAAAAAGGCAATTACACACATGAACGGGGATAGCGGTTCTGAGGGGGGACCCGATAAAACTGGCGCAACAAAAAAGATAAAAAAAAATCCAAAAAAGGAATAAAAAATACTAACAACGACGATGCAACCAGTGGTTGCAGCCACGATATTAACAATAAATCAAGAGCGGTACTAACGATGACAACAACGAATAATGCAATGACAGTGAAGACGGACGAAAAACGGAGATAAACAGACAGTCTGGTCCAGACAGTCTGGTCCAGACTGTCCCATGAAAGAAAAGTGGGACACTTTAGGTGTTTGAGGGGTGGACGAAAATATAAAGAAGATCGGGAATTCGATGGGCACTGCTGCGATCGTTATCGAAGCGACCGATGCAAGGGTCGTAATTCCCGATATAATAAGGAACCATCCTGAAGCCAACGAGGAGATTACGGCAGGAAAAGCAACAAATGACCAGACAAATAAAACGCCGTTGTGTGATTGCATCGTCAACGTCGAAAATGTGGCAGAAGTACTGTATTTGGAAACGGAAAGCGATAACCTCTCCCAAGGATGGTCGCAAAGTACAATTGCCGCCCAGCGACATGAAAAAGAAATGCTATTCCGAAAAGTGGGAGATGTTCTGGAAAGAATACAATCTGCATGCGACTCCCCAAAAATCAACAACGCAGTAAAGATTGGGCATTGCCGGAGGAGCTGGTTAAAGGCGGAAGACGAGCAGAAGACTAAGGAAGCGCTAGGGGTGAAATCTAAATGCCACATGTAGATAGCTCCACCAGTAAAAATTAATAAAAGAATAGCGTCTAGCCCAACCGAAGAAGATCGGGATAGAAGAAGGAAGAAAGAGGCACTTGATGGGTGTGGAGCACCAAATCATGGGTTCCGGACAGTGCCTACAAAAAGAGCGAATGAAGCTGCAAATAAACTCCTTCAAAAATTGCCAGAAAATAAAGTTCGCACGGACGGCAAGCAAGAAAAAAGACCTGATGCAAAACAGGAGAGACAGAAGCCCCCAAGAAGATCCCGGCAGCAAGCAATGCTCATAAAACCCCAAGATGGTCGATCCTATGCGAAGGTGCTGTGGAACATCAGGGGGAAACGTAAGGCCCGAAGACACCAACACTACCATTAAAGTAGTACGACCAACGCGGTCGGGCCACATACTCGTCGAACTCGGAGCAGAGGCCGGCAATAAGGAAGCATTATGCGACGCAGTAAAGAAAGTCCTCGGCAATAGCACAACTATAGCCTCGCTCGAGCCGATGGCAACGATCCAAATAAGAGACATTGACTGCGTGACGGGTTTGGCCGAGGTAGAAGAGGCCATCAAAAGCGAGTTCCCTAGCGTTGGAAGGATCAAAGCAAGACTGACACCGCCGAACAATTCCTGAACAAGGGCAAAGTAAGAATAGGGTCTGTTGTCTGTAGGATACGGCGAAGAGCAACGCCTCTTCAATGCTTCAAATGCCTTGGCTATGGTCACACCACACAAGTATGCAAAGGACTCGATAGAATTTCCCTATGTTACAAATGCGGTGCAATGGGGCATTAAAGAAAAGAGTGTATGAAGAATACACACTGTATTCTTTGCAAGGATGCTGACCCACGGACCTGATTTTGGACACGCCTTGGGATCAGGAAAATGCCGGGTGTTC
This sequence comes from Odontomyia ornata, assembly GCA_963969285.1. NCBI lineage: Eukaryota > Metazoa > Arthropoda > Insecta > Diptera > Stratiomyidae > Odontomyia > Odontomyia ornata. The sequence goes on from OZ017740.1 coordinate 310,022,866, forward strand.
CAGGAAGCCCTAGCCAAGGCAAAATCAGAACTGCGATGACCCACATCCTGCAGCTAAACCTACATCTCAGTTCAACTGCCTCAAATGTGCTTGAGCAGTTTACGAGGGACAGGAAAGCCGACTTCTTGCTGTTGAGTGAGCAACACCATGATAAAAGTCCTGCATTATGGTGTCCTCACGAAACTGGTACTGCCGCCATCTGGGTTCAGAACAGTGATATCGAAGCAGAAAGTTGTGGATGGGGGGATGGTTTTGTGCGGCTTCAGTGCTCAGGGACCACCTTCTGTAGTGTGTACCTAACGCCGAACGAATCGATACCATTTTTCCAAGCCAAACTAAATGCTCTGGAGGGCACTGTCTCTAACGCAGAGAGTAAAGTGCTCGTTGGGGGAGACTTCAACGCAAAAGCAATCGAATGGGGCATGCCTCAAACAGATTCGCGGAGAAACGAATCCTGGGAATGGCGGCCAGGACGGCGCTCGTCGTAATAAACACCGGCAATATGCCAACTTTCTGCCGTATTGGCTGTGAAGGAACCATACCGGATGTGACATTCACCTCGGAGTCGTTATTGCGGAGGATACACATTGGAAAGTATTAGGGGACTTTTCAGCCAGTGATTATCAGTGCATTCTGCTTGAGATCAGTGATGTTGTCTCCCAACGTCCGGTTTGTAGGCGTTCTTCAACTGGATGGAACATCAGAAGGATGGACGTCGAGAGGTTTGTCGAGGTGCTCACAGCAGGTGAGCCGATGCATGGAGCTTCAGAGGGGACGGAAGAATTGGCAACTCAAGACGTAGAGGACTCTACTATGAAATCGCTGAAAAGTGAAGGGAGTGCCACAAGCTTCGACGTGAGGCTCAACGGGCGTGGAACCGTGACGAGGCATGCATCCGGATGGCAGCATATAAGTCGGCAAGGAAAGGCCTTCGCAAATTGATCAACAATAGCAAGGCTCGCTACTGTCAAGACCTCGTGGACAATGTGAACAAGCACCTTAGCTACAAGCTACTTATGCGGAAGGTTGGCACCCTGCAGAAGCCGTGCATACATGATGCGGAGAAGATAGATGAGATAGTGCAGGCATTCTTCCCCACCCATCCCGCCCGTTTTGACGCTGTCCATGGTGAAACAGCAGTCGAGTGTCCACTCTTCACACAGCCGGAAATGGAAGAGGCAGTCCTTTCATTGAAAGCGCGGAAGGCTCCAGGTCCAGATGGTGTTCCGGCTGAGGTGTTGCGGTTCGTCTATCTCCATTGTCCTGATTTGCTGCTCAGCACATTCAACGTTTGCCTACGGGACGAGGTTTTCCCGGTACAATGGGAGGTGGCGAGGTTCGTGCTGGTCAACAAGGGGAAAGGAAATCCCGAATCGCCGTCTGCATACCGCCCGTTATGCATGCTACATACGGCTGGGAAAGTACTAGAGAAACTCATCAAGGGAAGACTCACTGACGCCATTCGTGCTGCCGGGGACCAATCTCCTCGGCAGTACGGCTTTAGAGCAAGACGTTCTACCTTTGATGCGATTGCAGAGGTGGTGAGCGCGGTCCAAAAGACAGAGGCATATAGTCGCACCAAGCGACGGGTCGTTCTGTTGGTGACACTCGACGTCAGTAACGCCTTCAACTCCGCGGATGTACTAGATACGCTAGAAAACCCTTTTCAAGCTCCAGAATAACTAGTACAGCTTTTGAGGGACTTCTTAAATGACCGAAATCTGCACTGCGACACGACACAGGGCCAACGAAAGATGGCGGTTACATCGGGTGTTGCCCAGGGATCTATCCTTGATCCATACCTGTGGAATGTGTCTTACGACGAGCTACTGAGACTTGAGATGCCAGATGAGTCGCGGATGATGTTGCGACTCTGGTCATTGGACACAGCGTTGAAGAAGCGCAACTTAGGCTAGGTGGGCTAATGTGCCGAGTGAAAGACTGGATTACTGCTCGTGGGTTCAGTTTAGCACTGGAGAAAACCGAAGTGGTCATCTTGACAAAAAGAGAATCCCTAGAGTAAGGATGATCAGTATTGGAGACATACAAGTCGGATCGAAGCCAGCGGTGAAGTACCTGGGGCTTCCAATCGACTCGATGAGTGCTGCAGGCTTAGTGCTACTGTACGGAGCAGAAGTATGGGGCAACGCTCTTAGTAAGGAGCAATACCGAAAACGCTTGGCTCAGGTAAAGAGAAGAGGAGCGCTGAGGATTGCATCTTCGTATCTGACAGTCTCTGATTTGGCGGTAAAAGTCATTATAGGCGTGATACCTGTCGCCCTCCTTGCTAGAGAGCACCGCTCTATTTATTTGCGTGAAACGAGAATGCGAGGGAGATAGTTGTCCGTGGAGAGTGATAGCGCTCACTCAACGATTGGTAGCAGTCTTGGGTGAATTGCACGAAGGGCTAAATCGAAGGCATGGTGAGACTGACTTCTATCTGACTCAGCTTTTGAGCGCGCATGTTTGTTTCCAGTCTTACCTGCACAAGACTGGAAACTCACGGTCCCCCGATTGTCGGCTTAGCCCAGGAGAGGAAGCCAATGCCTGCCACACATTTTTTGCGTGCATAAGATGGGACAGGCTGCAAAGGGCCCTCTACAGGGAGACGGGAGAGCTCACCCTAGATAATATAGCCACGGTAATGCTCGAATCGGTTGACAAATGGAACCAGGTGGCACATTATGCTCGGGCAGTCTTAAAAGATAAAAGGGACTCACAGCAGCCGGGGGTGTTGGGGCTGGGGGATCACTTGTCTGGCACTTCCTATTCCCCTCTCCTTTCCTGCCAGAAGAGGGATCCCCAGCTTGAAGGCGCCTCACGGTGTAACAAAACGAGACCTGACCTGAAGTAATGTGTCAAACGGTTCCAGGCTGGGTTCTCATGTTAACAGGGGAGGTATTCAGTGGGTGGTCCAGTCGCCTTCTTGCGAGCATGAGAGTCCCACACTCTGTACGTAAATGGGCATTCACCTTCCTAGCACAAAAAAAGCAGCCAACACATCACGGACGAAATCAAAAACTATCTTGGATTTTGGAATTTCCAGCTGATTCCATCAGAATCAGAGTACTTAATGAGCTCTCCCCTGATTATTAACCGGTCCATTTTCTTATAGAGGACGTCTTCATAGACGAACCGCTAAAAGAAATACAAACAAACTGGAAAGCTTTTGATGACACTCTAGAGAATGAAATTTCACCCAATAATCAATAATAGCTAAGAATGTCTACAGTATAATCAAATAAATAACAGAAAAGATTGTAGTAACCACGAAAGTCACTACAGTTGCAGACATTAAGTTGTAGCAGAGTGGTGCCTAGCACGAGATGGCATTCTGAGGCCGACTAGCACTCAGTCGTATTGCGGGTTTTCGGGACACTTTCTACTCGTGCTTATATGTAAAAGTTAACACAAAAGGAAACGGACGGGAGAGGAGGAGCTCATCCTGAGAAATGAAAAATTATTACAAATAAAAGCATTCTTATTACTTTATTTAGCTTAAACGGCAAGTTCCACCAATTCAAATCACAAGCTACGAGGAAAAATTAGCCCAGTAGAACAATCAAATAAATTCAATGAATAAATCAACCCGCTTTTCTACTTAAAATCTAACTAAATTGACCTCAAATAACTTAACCATACAATAAAAAAATTAAATCGTATACAAAAAAAATTAACTACAAGTAAAATCAAATTTAAAGGAACAAAGAATAAAGAATTCTCAGACCGGATCCATGTAGCTGTACGGATAACCGTGCATACATCAGGCTTCTAGTCAACAAGCCCGGATGCAAGCAGACGCACGGATAACCTTACGCCCATCAGCCAGCTAGTTAGCCAGCCCGTACGCACATCAGCCAGCTAGTCAATCAGCCTGGATCCAAGAAGCGTTACTTGCCGTGCTCAAGGCTCTTGCTCGAGCAGTAGTTTTTCTAAGGCATATTGCCCAGGAACGAGCAAGTTAACGCGATTTCAATTCAGCGATCGTGTAGACATCACGATTTGGGCCAAATCGCTACCAGAAATCAAACGACCTGCTCGCACTACCAGCAACCACCACGACCGACATACGTGAGCGGTGATATGTCAGCCACTAACTTATCATCGGCGGCCTGTGAAGACATCTCAACCCCGTCTGTCGCTCGAAAAAGCAACCGCTGCGACGCCCAGAGCGGGTCCGATGCCAATCACTATCGAGGAGTTTCGTTCATACTTAGCCAAGCTGCTTGATACGTCTGTGGCCGAGCCGGAAGAGAAGTGGCAAAGAGGTGGGCGCATTGTGGAATATCTCCGCAAGAGCAGTAACTTGCACTAATCGGCACATCTTGCTGCAACCAAAGTGGAGCGGGAGTCATTCTAGCAGAGGGAATTTCAACTTCTAAGGTATTTTTCCTTGTTGTACTAATTAGAACCTACCACCAAGATTTCGCCACTTTTAAAATGTATGTTTTCGTTAAGGGTTAATATCCTGTTCTTTTAATGCTGAGGTTGTTGATATGCATCTTTCCTGAAATTTTCATGCAAATCATAACAACCCCATAGTATCCAAGTCGATTTTGGAAGCGGCTGTTGTTATTGTAACACTGAAAATTTAAACTATTAGTTATACTTACAAAAATTCATTCACCCTTCCCTACTAAAAAATTTCATTTCAATGCCCATTAAGAAAGTTGCTAAATGGATGAATGGGAGATCAACAGAAAGTGACTCCGGTGGTAGCTTCGTACATTCTCGACCAGGGGGTCCGTTGGGACTCTTGGTTCAAGTTCCCTTGAGCGCAGGAAAAACCTCTTTTTGCGATATCGGCACAAGCAATTATTTCCGTTTGTATGATGATTTGTATAAATAACCAAATGCTATCATGGTTATGCAAATCGCCATATATGCAAAATTGAGATTGTTGCTTTTATCGATATGGAAAAGATGTGTGGGTATCGGAATCGAAGTGTATTGAACTTCGATTAAGTTACCTGAGTACGGCAGCGGTAGTTGGGGAAGGAAAGGATTGCGGGATTGTTTTTTTTTGAATTGATCATTCAGTATTTGGTTTGGAAAATAAGAGGAAGTTCTTTGGCCGTGCCAGAAAAAAAGTTTTGATTGGAATTTGAGGAAAAAAGTTTTGACTTTGTGAAGTAGGATTGAGTGACGGCAAGAAGAAAGTCGAAAAGTGGGATTTCGGAGTGAATTTTGATTGGGAATTTGGTGATAAGATTTTTAATTTGGGATTTCGGGGATAGAGTTTTAGTGGACGGAAGTTCGAAGTGGACGATTATAAACGAAAAATTAATAAGGAGTGAGAAAAACGTGAATAACGAGACGTATATGCTAGTCTAAATTGAAGAGGAATAAATGTACAGTGCTGAAAATAAAAGTGGGGGAAATTGAAAGCTTGGTTCAATAGCCTAACATTTAGACAATGCAGAGCCGGAGTTAAAAAAGTGGGGAATAGGAACAAACGGAAAAACAAAGAAGATTAGTGACAGTTCGTGTATGTTTCCATCTCGAAGTGAAATTAATTATAGCCTACTTAATTTTTTTATTCGGACTAAATTTGTTATCTTTGTTTTTGATGGTCACTGGGGCCTCCCTTTACGGCGCCGCTCTGCCTTAAACTCTAATTCTAGCGTTTTAACTTGCCTAGTCACTTTCTGTTGATCTCCCATTCATCCATTTAGCAACTTTCTTAGTGGGCATTGAAATGAAATTTTTTAAGTAGGGAAGCGTGAACATACATTTTAAGAGTGGCGAAATCTTGGTGGTGGGTTCTAATTAGTACAACAATGAAAAATACCTTAGAAGTTGAAATTCCCTCTGCTTTTCTAATATTAGCAGAATTTTTATAAACTAAACATTATTTCCCAGTTAAATCATATGGTTAGCAATTTGAAAGCTCTCCGAGTACAACAAAAACAATGTACGGTTTTCTACAATTTGGGCTTCATATCGAATCATGCACGACATTTTTAATTGGATCTTCTAATTCCCAGATAAAATAAATAATAATAATATCTTCAAGATTTCATTCAGTCAATGGCAGCAGGTTAAAATGGTGTAACAATGGTTTTCTTTTTAAAGTGAGTATTGTTCTATATTTCGTTGAACTTTTTCTTGAGTTTATCCATTATTGGTGTCTTCATTTTGTAGGTCGAGTACAAAGCCCTTCTGCCATGAGCATAGTTCTGTCTACTCAACTTATTTTATATAATATTTAGCAAAAAAATTCGTAGCAACGGAGTAGCACTGATTTGGCGCCAATTTCTTGATATTTATTTCATCTTATTTAAAGTATTTTGGAGTCTTTTTTCAATTTTTTTCTGAAAGGCTTTTTAACAATACAAATTTATACAAAAGATTGGAAGGTAAATCATTCCCAAAAAAGTTAAGATCAAAAATAAATTGTATATTTTATTCATATTTTAGAAGAATCGATCAAATTCATTCTTGAAAACTACACAAAAGCATCCGCAAGTTATTCTTTACGGAATTCAAAGCATGAATCAAGAATATATGTCAAGGATTTATTTTTATTGCTGTTCCAATTTACTTTCACCTAGTGAAAAATATTCACAGCAAGAGATATATCTTCATAAAGTCATCAACGGGTTATTCCTTTAAATCCTTTTTTTTAACTGACAATCGCAAAAACGACAACCCACCCAACTGTCCTCCAACTAAACAATTAAATGCATTTATTTTGCTTCCATGCACTTTCACTGTCATCCAACTGGTGCAATTTGTCATTACGGTACATCTTTTTTCGGCGAAAATAATTCACTCGTCCGCTTAAAGATGCAATTTACCTTCCGGACAAAATCAGTTCATAGTTGCATTTCACTTCAGCCAACGACAGACAAATCGTGATTCACGCAGACGCCGCGTCGGTTTTTCTTAAAAATAATTATAATTTACGCTGTTTATTTATTTTTATTTATACGCTCTTTGCGGCAAGCTGTCGATATTTCTCGTTGACGATATATGCAAGTACGTAGTGTGTGCTGTACGCAATGCATCGAAGCGGAAATGTGATGTGAAAATGAAAGTGAATTTTTCCGTTTATACAGTACGCATATGTTGCGCCACATGACACAACAGCTAGTTCGCTGTTGAAACATTGTTTGGGCGGTTTTCGACAGCAGTGATACCTTCCGTAGGTACGAGTGGATCAGAATGCAACAATTGATGATGTTTATAGACAGCATGTTACTTCCTTGCACAAGACCAGATATTTAAGATGATGTTGATAATAGTGTTTAATTTTGTATCAATCGAAGATTTTTACATTTGCTGCTGGTGCGCTCGGTTATTTTTGAGTATTCAATTGTATACAAATGTTTATTAAACATTGAATAATCGCCCGATTACCTAATTCGGATGAGTTAATCGAAAATAGAAATTAACTAAAGGCTGTTTGTCTTACTTTTTTGAAAATTGGAGCAGTGTTTCAATTTATCTTGTTGAATATTCGATTTAGTTGTTGCAATGGAAATAATCGCTAAAATTGTAGAGCTTTTCCAAATTCAGTGGAATGTTAAGGAGCTGTTAAGGAATGTTCTACTCCTTATTAGACGAGCTATTATTTATAATTTTAAGGTAAGTAGCATTCTTATTTAGTTCATGATCTCAGAAGCATTTGAAAAATATTTTGGGAATCTTTGAAATTTTTTTGCTGTTACTATATTTACCTATTTATTCAGTGAATTTAGGAAATTTCAAAACTTATCAGTTTGTTTCAGTAACGTTGCCAAAATTTTCTTTTTTCTGATTAATTTGCTATTTTTACTTTCATTTGAAATAAGGAAAAATACCGGTTTCTTTTTAAGGGTTTTATAAAATAATTTTACAAAACGTTAGCAAAATCGCGACCTGTCTATCCGTCCGTGTGTCATAGCACAAACCGTATAAGCTACAAACATAAAATATTTCATACAGGTGTAAAGTGATGCCCTCTTCAGAGTTCAACTCCAAAAAAATTTTATATGGTATTTAAGGGGGGTCTCTCCATATAGGGGAGTGGCCTCTAAGAAAAATTGTATCAAAGGTAGCCAATATGGGTATCAAATGAACGATCTTAATAAGAGCTTTTTTTGCTTCGCGGTGTAGTGAATTTAGAACTTCCTAATGTCCGTAAAGGACTGCAGCGATGTTCTGCTGCCTCGGCAGAAGAAGATGAAAATATCTGCCGAGAATGCCCTCGTCTGGGGACGCGTGAATGCGCTGGCAGGCTAGCATTGCGGTGTCGTGGGGCGGGTTCATTTCCCCAGCACCAGGACCCACTACAAAAGATTTCGTACTCACGAATTTGATGGTCAATTGATCAAGAGGCGACCGAAGTCGCAAAAAATGTAGATAACTACACCGAGGGAGAAAGTACTTGTTCCGAGAACAAGTGGAACCTGAAAAAAAAGGCGGACTTGGGGTAACCTCGTCATTACCCGACGAGGCTCATGGCCCACAAATGAAAGAAGGACAACCGGGTGGTGATGGAGCCCCTTCGCACCCACCCAACCGGAATTAAATCCATATTTTTGTTGCAGTGGCCAGGTATTCCTCTTCTGAGTGGAAAACTCATACAACTTGACTTGTATAAACTTTCCCATCAGAAGGGGAGTACCCCGGTGACCAATTTATGCCATAGAATTATACAATTCGATTGCATAACGCTATGCCATAAAGAGGCGCTCTGCTTGGGCCACTCAACCCGCGATGTCACCTGAAACAAAGAAAAAAGGATTAGATTGTACCCAGCGGCTGGCTCACGGTTTTAGGGGCAGCCTGCCACCGTACCGAGTCCTATACCCGGTCAGAGTTATCGGAAAGGAAAGACCGATTTCATGTGTAATTTATAAATTCATTTGTGTTTTTATTCAAGCAATAATTTCAAGATTGAAGATCGATACACAAAAAAAATCTCAAGCACAAGCAATATCAAGTTTGAATTCGATCGTAATGATTTATAACTAATAATCGCAATAATTTCAAGATTGAGGATCGATACAAAAAAATCTCAAGCACAAGCAATATCAAGTTTGAATTCGATCGTAATGATTTATAACTAACAATAAATCTAATCTTCTTCTGTTACTATGTAAACATCGATGTAAAGAATTAAAGGGGAACAAGGGAACAGAAGTGTGATTGATGTAAGAGATTCTTTCCAATTATTCATAAAGTATGTCACACCCCATCCCTATGAATTTTTGTTTTGAAATTTGAAACGTCTGTCAAAACATTTTAAAACATTCAAAAGGGTACTTACCCATCCTTTCCGACGACGAGCGCTCGTTGACGAGGTGGAGTGCGTAAGTCCTGAACATTTACAGATATATTAATTAAGTACTGGGATTGGGACACTCGCAAAAAAATTATGATAATCCTCTACGTTACAATTATTGGCAGAGTAAGTTAAATCCGAATCGCCAGATACGGTCACTAAACAATTAACAGCATATGTTGCTAACGAAACAGCCTTGACATCAAAATATTCCATGAAGTCAATTTTCGCAAATAACGGTCCACACAACACAATAAAATATGCCACGTCAGCGAGAATTTTTCCCATAGAATCGATGTTCCAAAATCTGTTTCCCAGAAGAAACATGCAAAGTGTGAAGAGTAGATTTTATTTTAAACGAAATGTCGAGAAATCGCGCCGGCGATGATGATGACATCAATGTGATGATATTTAGTCGAGAATGCCGATGTTTACGTGAACGGCTAGGTTTCAATGAGACGGCGTGAAGCTGCGGTTATACACGATGAGCAGGAACAACTCAAAGGCCGCAAATTTTTTTTTATTCGTTTTGGTCTAAATTCACTTTTCTGAAAGCTCGCGTAGTTCTGTTATACGAATCATATGCTACCTTACACTGCGTTCTGAAGGCGATAAATGATCGATCGAATCTGGAGAACTACTATTGTATAACTAACTGATTTTCCTCCAATCCTTCTTCTGTTATATTAGGACACGACCGTTTGAACAACTCTGCCGAAAAATCGCACAGTGAAAATGCATACGATATGCCTGTAACTTCAGTTTCTTTATTTAGCAGCGAAATTACACTGGCCGCTTCCGTTTATTTCAATTGCACTAAAGTAAATTGCGTGGCAACAAATTTCGATATATTTCGAAAAGTCTTTTCGTGGCGAGTTTCAGTGCACATATAAACCAAATAAATTGTTCCACAGGCCTAACATCCTTCGCAGTATGTGCTGCCAGATCCTTTCTCTGCTTCAGCAAAATGATAATGAAGTGTTGTTATTGTCGGTTCAAAGATCTGCCTTTCAATATGACCATCAAGTTCCTTAAAAGTCTTGTATGAAATTTGACCGATATTCCTTTACGGTGATCCCGTTAAACGAACACTTTTGTGTAATCCGACTGCAGAGCACTACTTCCAGGGCGTGGTTTCGTAACGTTTTCACACGCGAAACCGAATCTTGCTCGTGAACTTGAATACATGGACACTGAAATTCCCCTTTGATAACAGTTATCAGGTCTGTTTTGAGAATGCGAACACTGACGAGAATCGAGCGGTTACTTCACTAATCTCTCCTTTCAATGCTCTATGCGATCAGAATTTTTGCCGAACATTGGTCAGCTATTGGTACACCATTTGATATTTGCATGCTTGAAAATTGTAGAAGGCAAGAATGCCGGTAAACCCAAAGACTTTTGTCGAGCTGAAGAGGACGCCAGCCACTAAGAAGTTCAACGATGGCAATATCACGTGCAAACGAATTCCATTGTATTTCGTGAGCCGCAGCACTGTGGAGAATATTTCTTATCTTTTCCCGACTCTTTTAAAATACGTTTCTTTCACGCCGTTGACGATTGCAGTTGCGTATAACTGATAATTATAATAACACTGTGTTTTTTGATAACTTTCTGCACCGATCAATATTTAATCCGAGTAATTTAAGAAACGGCCGCCATGATCATTTATTTGTCAGAAATTGATTGTAGGATTTACTTTAGATCTAACACCAACACACAGTAGTTAAACCAATTGCGCATAGTTTAAAGTTATTAAAAGCAAAAATCGACCTTTCATCGCGTGCTAGCCTAACTGTTTCATCGCGTCTGTCAATCTCGACCTCTCTATTTCTCGCGACGTCCACGCTGGTTCACGATCTCAAGCAGACTCCCCGTCGTGTTTGTAAGTACTATCGATCGTGAGCTCAACCATTTGCAGATGTCGTGGAGTTGGCCACTGAACTTGCTGTACTTCTTGCATTATTCTTGCTTGGTCATTGTCGTTGGGTCGCTTCTTCTCTTCCCATTTATGCTTGTGTTAGAAAATGAATTGGCAATAGTTTCATTTATAATTGTTTATATCTGTCCAATGTATATGTATTTGAAATCATCACATTTTAAGTTGTTATCATATTTGTATGTTTTATTTGTTTGCTGTTTTCTTTCAATTAATCTGTGTTTGATGTCCACATGTATTATCATTTGCGTTTGGATTGCTTTTTTATTTGATGGTTGGTTTTACCATTAATATAAAGTATTTCATATTAAAATTAATAAATGTAGAAATGGTAGTATAATTGTATGTTTGATGTTGGTGTTGGTGCAATTTTAAACTTTGATAATTGATTTTTGTTTTTCGATATCTTATTTTTATACACAAGAGAATTGATTGTTTTATTTGTACCATGTTGAATTTTTTACAAGTATGGATGTATCGATCATATGCGACTGCTTTTAATAACTACTGTTTTCTATTAATGATTTGGCGTTTGTTGAATACTTGGGAGAGGATATTTTCATTAAGGCTCTATGTGTGTATTATTTGTTCATTTCAAGAATTTAAACAAGCAAAGGTTATCCAATGTAATTAATGATGGAAACTGTAATTTTTGCTTCAACTGTGAGACGATGTTACATTTTACGACAAAAGTTAAAGATGAGTGTAGCGTTAATAATGCTTTTATCTTAATTTGATGTTCGTTTGAATTTAATACTGAGGACAACTTTGCATATAGCAAAGTAGATAAAACTAGATCGCACTCACATAACTTGAGGATAACAGAAGTATAACCTTCACTTTGAAATATTTAACGTCTGGTCCAGCGCAATCAAACAGAGTGAAAAGTATACGTCGTATTTACTTGGGGATTAACTGTCATCAATGAAAAATTCGGAGACTAAAGTCTCACTCGAAATTTTTGTATTTGATAATTTGTAAGCCAACAATACAATAACTTGTTCTGGTTGCATTCATCTTGGTTGAGCTTTGTATACCTCTGCAGTTGCGCGATGGTAAAAGCTATACCTCCTATCGCTCTGCTTTGAACATGGTGCAGTAATCTTCTAGCTTGTAAAATGGAATGAGTTGGCTCGATGGAAGATGGAAGAAGAACAAATAAAAATATATGTCAATTCCAGAGATTATTTATTTGGACAGTTTTAATAAAATTTTAGGCCTAGAGTGGTAACGAGACAAGCTCTCGCACGCTGGCTTTTTGAGCCATACCTACTCGATTACTACAGCGGGGCACACAGGGAGGGAAAATACAGGAACAATTTGTGCCCCCCACTCGCGATTGGGCACCTGTGATCTGAAAAAAAAATGGAGGCAGGTGTTTATGAGTATAACAACAACAAATGCCCCAAAATTCACTCAACTTTGTTAATGATGGTATGATCTTCAAATTTCACATTTTCCCCAATAAAGTCGTATGGATGGATGCCTTAAACTCAATGAAACTCGACATTTAATTATCTTATAAAAGATCGTAATACTCTATAAGTTTGATGAAAATCGAATCAAATTCATAGAAGATTTTGGTATTTCATGGACTTTCCATCGAATCACACACTGCAGTTTTGATTTGATTTTCTTAAAATTCCAGATCGATTAAATAAATATTTTTGGAAATACATTATTTGAGTGATTTTTGTAAGTTTGCAACAAAATGGTGACCGTTGAAAATGGAGAAACAATGAACTTTCTTGTAAACGTGCACATCTCTTTGACATGTTTTGTTACGGAATACAAATTAAACCTCGAAACCATTCCTAGAAGCGAAGGATTCCTTGCACTACAACATTTTATTCGGAAGATTACCAAGGAACCACTTCACGTGCTGAAGTACTGGTGGGAAGGATTAAAGTAAGGTAAGGATAAACGATGTAAATCATTAACATTAGGTAATGTTAGGTATTAAGTATTAAGCGAGAAAAAAAAACAACTATAAGGTTCAATTGAAACAACAACACCAACAGCAGCAACCACTCACCAATGTCGATATGGATAAGAAGAAGGATATCGCAGTCACTAATTCCACAGCGAAAACGACAAAACACATTTCAGAATCAAATCAATATCGCGATTCCAGTCACCGTTACAATAGTAACCCAAACCGCATCACCCGCGAAACTAAAGAGCAAAAGACTCTGAACAATTCGACGCGGTAAAGGCGTGACACGACTGATAGTGGCAATGGTAGCGATAATGGCAGCGATGGCCCAGTTGCAAATAATAATCGCGCTCGTTCGGGCCGCACCAATCAATTTAAGGACTATTTACAAGACTCACGAAGTTCCAAGTGATGAATTGTTTTGCATATATTAGTTATGCGATCGGTAGTGAATAAAAGATTGACTCGTAATGAGAATACGTATGCAAATGCAACATACATGAGTGTCAAACAAAACAAAGTCAGCAGTTGTCTTTTTTGTTATGGTCCTTGCAAGAAAAGAGATTTTAATTGAATTTTATCGGATTGAATTGTCGTAACAACATTGAAATCAGCGGTAAAGTGCATGTAAATTATATTGTGTTGATAAAGTCATGAAAAAGTGTTAGTGCTTGACGTCCGGATTCCAAATCAAGATATTTCCATCATTGCAACATTGATTCGGAGTTATAAACAAACTTAAAAACTAAACATTAAGCTGTAAGTGATACTACAACCAATATCCGAACATGATATATTTTTTTCACAATTTAAACTCGGTTGCTGAGAGTGCATCATTCATTGACATGCGAATGCAAAAGAAAAGTGATGAGAAACAATGACGAGATAACGGCCGCAGCACAATCCATCTACGAAAATATCAGTACAATTTCGATAAGAAGTCATCCCTCGACTTGAGACATTGAACGATCGCATTCCATTAATTTTATTACGGAAGAGTTTGTAGCCGCTTATATGCAAGATGGCAGAATGTCGGTGGTGTGATGGTTTCTGGCGATAATATTTATAATGCCCTTAAAACGCAAATGCTTCACTATTCAATTGACACATCGTTGTTTGATATTGTCGTGGCCGCTATATTTCGCTTTCTTATCCTGAATTCGTTTCTACGCCGTAATTTATATGAATCATTAGATAATTATTGCGCTTTGCACATCAGGATCATGTATGTTTCTCATATCAAAGGTCTTTATGTACGAGAGGACAGCCGCACAGCAGCCGGTATTTTTTCTCTCGTGGGGCGAAGCGTGGTTCTTAGATTGTCGAGTAATTCCACAAGAAAGGCATGCACGTTGCTATTTTGCAGCAATCACCAGTCAACCTACTGATCGTTCACCTCTACTTGCGCCACTGCTTCAAACAACTAGTAGTAGTCAAGGTCCTGATGCCGGCTTGAACTTCTATTCTCCTTACGAGTTGGGACACAACAACGACGAAGAAGAGCAACAGGATGAGGAGTATCGAAAAATGGGCATTGAGTGCGTTCGAAAAGCCTATGAGCTGTTGGAGTCTAGCAATTGGAAGGTCGAAAAGGTAAAAGCAAAATATGACACAATATGAAGTACAAGCAGAGATAAACTAGGGAAAACCTATAGACTAACAGGTAGGATAAAATACCCAGCGAAACTACTTCTGGAAGAATTATTCTATAAAATCGAAGACGTACCTAAATGGAACCCGACTTTATTAGAGTCAAGAATAATTCGTAAAATCAATACATACTGCGACAACTCCTTTCAAGCAACAGTGGGTAGTGGCGGCGGGACGGTTAAGCCACGTGATTTTGTCAATTTAAGATGTTGGCGCCTTTACAAGAACGGTGATGTCTCGAGTACAGTGATGGTGAGGATGAAGCAGAAGCACAACATACATATTCATCCAAAGATGAATTTCCTGAGCGTGTTGAAGCTCATGCTGATATGTTTAAGAAATCGCAAATTGAAGCTGGCATTCATGGTAAATTGAATACAGGAAATATTCAAACAGCATATACGTTGCTAAGTAAAAGTCTCATCACTTTAAACTAACTCGCGACGAACGTAACGGAGTCACAAGTATTAACACAACTGACATTTTAATCAAAACAATTGGTAAGGTTTTTATTGATAATACAGTACAGTTCGCGGAAGGAAGATGGCCACCAAGTAAAAAAATTGGGTTTGCGCCCGAGATAAACGCTGCAAGGTTGATCAGCCGTCATGAATGTTGTGGTCTTGAACTTCGGTTCTTCAATTCAAGTAAGAGAGCCGTTGGGCCTAGTCGATAAAAGAGCCAGGGACGATGAAAACGGGCTGTTTTTTTCACGGATTTTTGGCCAACGAAGGACGTCTAGTGAAATAACAGGCAGCGATCAACCTATTCTCAGTAGGAGAAAGTAAACATCGTGCACATTTGGTGAATCATCAAGTAACATCAGCCCATCGGGAGAAGGAAAAGAAAAACTGCTCGAGACAACCGACGAATTAAATTGGATCAGGCATATTGAGTTGAGATGCGAGGACTTCGATCATCGGCGGGGCCCCGAATGTAGTACTTGATAAATACTTTTGAATAATAATTTGCATTAAATTACTGTTGAATAATAATTTGCATTAATTACTTTTGAATTAGATTTGGATTTTTTAGATAAAATTTTGTGTCGTGTAAAGTGTTTTAGCAGTGCTTTTGCGCGTGGAGCGCGCAGTATTGGCGGAAGAGTTAGATTTTGACTGGAGTGCGCAGGGATCCTTCCCGTCTAGGACCTCAATCCGCGTAAGTCCTCTTCAGGTTTTTTTTGTTTTAAGTTCAGTGATTATCCTGGTGTAAGTTAGTGGTGTTAGGAAAACTCTGCAGAAGTGGTGGTACGCGGCTCAACGGGCCGAATAAGGGCCACCAGTGATTATCCTGGTAGAAGGACCATTCTGGGGAGCCTCAGGCTCGACAATAGGATCCTGGGCGCAATTCTAGGGTTGGCAAGTGGCGCTATCTACCCCGTCTCCACGGGCTAGTCGGGACCCTAAGGCCCCTAACCGGAATCGCTTGTTGCGACGTAGCGCCCATTTTTAACGAAACAGTTTCTTGACTTTAATCGTTGCTGATGCCTGCATTTCGTAAATTGAGTAGATCTGTCTACCCAACGTGTTTATCAGTTGATTCCTTTTTCCAGTCAACAAAATAATTGAAAATTCAGAATAACGAAGGTTGCATTTAAAACATTAATATTTGATTTGTTGCGCTGTATGTTTGTTCAACAGTTTCTTTAATAATTGGTGGTGAATCGATTCTTATGATAATAATTACCTAGTAGAAACAAAGTTACTAGTTTTTCCCAAAACAAATGTCCAAAAATGTTGTCTTGATTTCTTTAAAAAAACATCTTGGCGACATCTTAAGTTGTGCTCTTTTGAATAAGTCCATACAGTCAACCTAAAAATTTTTTATTCTGTACCAAAATTGTAGTAAGGGTTGAGTTGATTTGTATAGGTTAGTCTTACGATGAAAGATGATTTCTTGTAAATAAGACGTGCACTGGTTTGTAAGTGTTCAATTTCAGCAACGATTTCTGCTATTAACTTTCTGTGCAGATTTAAGCTAAAATGATTCGCATAAACTGCACTTTGTTTTGACCTTTTAATTATGTGTAGATGGTATGTCATTTTTTGGTAATTTCGATTACAATTTTATGTGTTCTGAGCGTGGCTGGTATAAGTATGGATGCTATTCATTCAGCTTTTTTGAAAATGATTTTATGCTTAATGCTTGCCAGTAATTGAAGACCAATTTAGGCATTTATTACTAACTCTATCTGTATCTCTATAATTTGATTTGTGGGTACGTGCATGTAACCCACTGCGTAAATAATCACTAGGAAAATATAACACTAGGAAAAAAACTACAGAATAAACATGTGTATACACTTTATACATGCACTAAATATTTGTGCAATACTCAACACTTCAACATTTGATTAAATCATTCAAAAATACTGTTCGAACCATCCCGCCTCTACGACGAGTCAGTACTAAATGTAATACGAAACGTTCCGTCTGCGAGACGGGTAGAGTTTACGAAAACAATATGTCAGTCATGAACAATGGCCGAAAACAAACTGAAAACCGGTTAGAGTTTGCAGAGAGGGGGCGGCGGAAAGGTACTGCGGAGCACAGCCTCTAGAAATGAGTAGTGCTGCCAACATTCAATAACGAAACTTTCGCATCCATCTCAGAGACGGGTGTTTTGGTTAAAGTGTTAAGGGGGGTTTGCTCATAGAATAGGTGACCCTTAAAAATAAATAAAGACAGCCAATATTACCCATATAAAATGTCTCGATAAGAACTTTTCAAAACACGTCGTAACTAACACTTTTTACTTGAAGGTTTGCAGGTGGAGAGAGAATGTATTTGATACGTGCTTTTCGAAAATTCTGAAGGAAACACGGCAATAGATCTTTATGAGTACAAGGCCAGCAAATACCTCGTCGTGAACTGATTTTAGAGGCAAAACCTCATTACATGTATTTTTCTCCACAATGTGTTTTGCATGCAGGTCTATTGAAGCTAAAGACATGCACCTTAGTGTATGTCTGCTGGTGTATCTTCAACAGTTTATGTCTCTGAATTCCTTTGTTCAAAGCGTGCCATTAGCCCAAAATTCCATAAAAGAAAAATGGGCTTTGGGGCTGCCATATGAATCGAAATGCACATCTTAGGCTGTAGGACCCCGATACTGCCAAGCAGTTCCTTTCTGGAGAAGAAAGCAACCATTGTCTTTTTTATCGTTCCTAAATACTACGGTCCCAGAAAGTTTGCGAAGCTCGTTAATGCCAGTTTTTCGCCGACTATCTTTGGCAGATCAAAGTCGGGAACTCATTTGTCTTAACAAACAGGGCCAATTCCATCTTTTTGAGTTGTAGTTAGCCACTTGTTGACTCAAGTGTAACCAGTAAGCACGGAGGTTGATGCAGTACACTTACCAGATGCTAGTTGGCCAACCGGTCTACTCTTGTCAATGCCATGAATTTCAGCATGTCGTTTATAGTAAAGTACTGCAAAGGAATACTTTATGTCTATGTGGTGTTTCCATACTTCACCATCTTATCGTTCTCGTCAGCTTAGCTAACGCTTGCAACAGCCCTGTAAGAGGTCGCGAGTTGTTTATGACGCGATATTGTTTAGCTTTCGAGATTTTGTTTTTTTGCACGCCAAAATTATACTTACGTTCTGGTAATTGCACAGATTTGTTTCAAATCATTTTTTGGTTCTGTGGTTTGAGAGTGTTATCGATGAATTCCACCACTATTTTAGTTACCAAATAACTCGGTACCTGGATGAGGAGGGTTTCTATAAATTTCATTATTGATTTGATGATCGGGTGTGATACCCGTTGAGTCACATTATCGGAGGTACTATCTACCTGGGATTGATGACTACATCAACGGCATTATATCGGCTTATGTGGTGATTAAATAGCACAATCGACATCAAAAATGTTTGCGGCTTTTTGGCGCCGCTGCTGGTCTCATTGATGTTGCACTGATATTAAAGTTGCCTGGATACGTTTACGCCCTCTTCTCGGTTGATATGACCGTGAAGTAGTAACTATTTTCTGTATGTTGCTCAAATATTGAATGTAGATTAAAGGGTTGAGAAATTCCGGGAAGCATTTTTTGGGCAGAGTTATAATTTTTATTCAACATAGTTGTCGTCAAGGGTGATACATTTAGTAAAGCGATTTCCAGCGTTTTGATGCCCTTCCTGTAGTTTGAAATGTCCAAACCCTCGAAATATCCTTGATAACGATGACTTCCTCATTCGGATCTGAATCTGATCCCTGGAGCCACTGCTTGAGATTTGGGAACATATAATATTCGCTCGGAGGCCGGTCTGGAAAATACGGTGGGTGAGCAACGAATTCAAATCATAGTTGGTCCAATTTGGCCATCGCTTTCAAGTACCTGTGTGACAGTGCGTTATTGTGACGATCTAGAACTTTTGCCTTTGCAATATGTAGCCGTTTTATTCTTTACTTCGTTGTTCAGTTGATCTCATAACCTTGTTACGTTGGCACAATTAATGGCCCCTCTATTTTCAAACATTTAAATACCCCGACGCTAAACTTCGCTTATCCGATGCAAAAACCAACATCATCTCAACGCGGAGACGCAATCCAGCGCGCGTTGATGATATAACGCGGCTAATGTAATCAGGCGGCTGAGGTTGAAATAACTTGGAGACGCGTTGATGAAATGACGCGGCTAATGTAATCAGGCGGCTGAGGTGGAAATAACTTGGAGACGCGTTGATGAAATGACGCGGCGGAGTCAGTCGAGTTAGAGGGCCGATCGGACAGAGTCGTGGTGAACGGACGTATAATTTTATGGCGTAGCCCCTTTGTAGAAAGAAAAAGCCCTGTGAATCTCAAATCAGAAAGTTAGTAGAAAGATAGCCTCTTTTCGTGTGTGCAACAAAGGATTTTGTGGAATTTATAGTTAGTACTTCCAAGGATTGTGAGTTTGTGTAAATCATAGTCAAACTGTGTATTAATTGTTCGAGACATAGTTGTTCAAAATGGCGTTCGTTGCTTGAATATTCCTTTATATTTAAATAATTGAGTACTAGGGCGTGATAATTAACGAATATTTGACTGTGCGGTAGATACGTGAAATTTGGTAGTGCACAAAAGACATTTCCCAGGGAGGAGAATGGATTCAACAAGTGAAAGTGTTCTAAATTTATTTCTTGTGGTTGAATTTTCAAACGCCATTCTTGGGATAGCATTTTGAACTTGCTTGAGCAAGACGCTGGATCTGTATTCGTAAGTGTCGTTTGTCTGGGCGTCAATGGCGTCTTGTTGTTGGAGTGAATTTCGGAGTATCCGCAAGTGCACAAGCATTGACATGTCTGTTCGCTGTTGACAGTATTCGAGGAAAGCCATCGAAGTCCTCCGACATAGACTAATCGCATATGAGGAAATTCGGTAATGTATGTTACCACGGAAAATTTGCTGCGCTTCCTTTATCGGCAATATGTACTGCCGTAATCAATATTTTGCT
Organism: Odontomyia ornata; assembly: GCA_963969285.1. Taxonomy (NCBI): domain Eukaryota; kingdom Metazoa; phylum Arthropoda; class Insecta; order Diptera; family Stratiomyidae; genus Odontomyia; species Odontomyia ornata. The sequence continues at coordinate 310,043,102 of OZ017740.1, forward strand.
TATTTACTTTTTCTGAAAAGGAGTCAGGAAGTCGTGTCTCTTGGTACAGTTCACGGACAAGCGATTTCAACCCGTCCATGATTTAACGATCGGAATTTGGTGCCCGCATGATAATAATAGATGGAAAACAAATAAAGTTGCGAATTTGTGATACAGCAGGCCGGGAGGCATTCAGGTCAATTAACCATTCCTAATATCGGGGTGCAGCAGGAGCTCTGCTTGTGTATGATATAACCCATAGAGAAACATTTAACCACTTGACAACATGGCTTGCAGATGCTAGGTAACATTTCAAATTTGAATATGGTCATAATACTCGAAATCTGAAACAAAAGTGAAAACACAATCTGGCATAGAGACTTTTTATAGATAAGACAAAAATCGTTTTTAAGATGAAACCCAATATTGTATAAAAATGATTCTAAATTATTTAATGGGTTGATTAAATCATTTATTCTAGTTAATGGTATACTTAATTGAATTCACTGTAATTCGGATTCCAGTTTTAAGCTACATTTTAAAATTAAGTTTAATGCGCTTGACAAAGCATACATTTTTCGATAAAGAGGCTGATGAGTGAATCTGTCGATAAGCAAATAATAGGTGGAATCTGTTTAAAAATATAGTGCCGTTTTAGTTTGTATGTAATTATCTCAATTTGAAAATACTTTAAGACTCACTTGAATATTGTTAGAGCACTGATAAAACATTCCGAAAATAAATGTTCATTTTTACAATCAAAACCGCCTAGAAAAATTTAAATAATGAAATAAGTTCAATGTGCTGGATTAAGCCCAGTTTTCATTTTGTTTGATTCAGTTCAATTTAATTTCAGGAAGTTACCAGAATCCATGATGCACTGGTGAATATTTTAGTGTGTGTGTGTGTGTGCGCGTGTTCGACGTTATGGAGTTCTTTAAAAAACAAAAAAATTCTTTCTGTCTCTCAACCCACTCCCATACGCGGTGAGCTAGCCGTGGAACCAAAAAGATCTCCTCTTCAGTCACCATCATGTGACTTTATGTGGTTCCATAGGGAAACCGTTTTTGTTTAGTCAGCAACCTTTGCTGAATACCCTTTTTTTTGCTGCGAGAGCGACTCCTCAGTTGCTATTACTACATCCATCCTGCTTTTCTTGATAATGCATAGTATATATTTTTTTATTTTTCCTGAGGAACACAATCACATAACAACCTTAGCTGTACCTGTTGTACCCTTATAGAGGTAACCGATGCAGATTATTCCATGCGCATCCCAGAAAAATGGAGGCCATCATCTTCCCGGCCACACTGCAGACTGCGTATTGGACTCAGGTATATAGTAATGGACCCAAATTTGATTCATCGTCACAAAACGTTGAAAAAAGTCTGCTCAATCACGCTGCAAAACCGCTGAACAGGCCGTTAAATCATCAACGCGCTGCTACTTTTGGTTGACGTTCAGCAAACGGGGCACCCATCAAGCCGATAACTTTTTCATCTCTAAGATATCGTGTTTAATGTAACTCACCCATTCTTTTGACGTGCACACGGCTTCAATTAACTCGTATAACTTCATTTCACGACCGTTCAAAACAATTCGATGCACTAGCTTTACGATTTCCGCCTTTGTAGCTTCTTTTTGCTTTCCAGAGTGGAAGGTGCTTCTAACCACCCATTTGAAATTCACTAAGCCACCAGTAAAGTATTGTTCTCGAAAGAGCAGATATGAGATAACATATTTGCAACCATTGTGATGATTACCCAGAAGTTTTTTTTCCATAAAAAATCTTTGTTTGATCAAGATGCGATATTCCTGTTTTTGCATTTGTTACGAAGGCGGAAGTAGCTTCACTCTTACGACTGTAGCTTACAAATGAATAAAAGAAATGTAATGAAACTTTATTCATAAACTAGTAATGGATGAACCTCTTGAAATGAGTCGTGTAAATTTTCCAGTATCGCCTCCTATTGAAAAATCACGGCACTTATTAGCCATGTAGAATTAAAACCGGAGGTATGTTCTGGCCACTAGCGTATTTTAATATGGTGTTATCTTGGGGTGTATATATTTTCTTCATAAACTAACTACCTCTTAACGTTCTTGCTATTATGGCAACTGGACGATTTTCTCATCCCATATATGCAGCTTACAGCAATTTATATTGCATTGGAACGGTGTTTGTTGTGCAGCACTACAGCTCCTTCCACGCCATCGCTTAGAGATCGGGCAGGTAATATAGTCAATACCATGCTTTGGGCATATGTCCATCCACCCAGCTGTGGTACACTCTGATTTTAAACCAGTACGTATTATAACTGAACGGGCTAAACAGGCGAAACAAATCTCTTTGTCACTAATGGCATTTGAACCAGGGATCTTTGGTTTACGCAGCGAGTTTTCTAACCACTACATTCCGCGGACTTTTATTGAAACAGTTTTATCTTTGCAATTTTTAATTATTGGATTTCACCAAGTACAAATGTCTGAGCACATATTGGCCTTAGGAGTATTTGATCTTTTTCAAATTCAGGCTTTTGTGGAATATGTATGTTCACGGATGTCAGTTGAACACATAAATATTCTTTTCAAAGCTTTATTTTCTATAATTTAATCGGGTTCTCTGCTCGAATTGGTCGATTCTAGTCCCTCTTGTACGAGTATATGCAAAAAATCACATTCCAATCATTTTTTCTGTATCACAACATCAACCGACATTGTGGTCGTAATTTTATTTCAATTTGCAGGTTCTGGTGATCCTATGGCCGGCAGGGTTGTGTCTTTCCCAAAGCATTCTAGTGGAATCATTTTTGTTATAGTCACTCATTTTGTTTATTTTCGCAGGCCAATCCTTTTCTTTTCTCGAATACATCCTCTAGACTCTATAGATGACTCAAAGTAGTCAAAATGCGTCGGCTCACACAAAAAGCAAAACCTGGCAGCTTTTCAAAAAAAAAATTTATTATATTTTTTTTCTTGAAAAGGCGTTGGACCTTGCTTTTTTGAGTGAGCAGATGTATTTCGACTCCTTTGAATCATTTTCAGTGTCTACTTTTAACCATTGTTTATGACATCACCAATATATACTTCGCAGCAGTCGACGTAATGTGGTGGTTAGAGTGCTCACTGTGTAAGCTGCCGGTCGCTGGTTCGAATCCCGTTCGTTTCGTAACAACGCAATTTGTTTCGAGTGATTCTTCGGATGGACTATAAGCTCGTTCAGTTGTGATACGTATTGGTTTGAAATCAGAGCGTTTCACTGCTGGGTGGAAAGCGTGTTACTGACCATATCACCTTCTCGAGCGCCAAAAAATTCTATCAACATAATGAGATACTCTAACTATCTGTAAGCGTAGGCCCGAAAGGGACTGAAGTGTTGAAGCAAAGCATGTAAGCATATATTTCGCAGCGTTCATGGCGAGCTCAATGTTAGTCCTTGCTCCGGCAGCATGTGTTTTTTCTGGAGAAGCCATTTCACATTTGCTTCCAATGTGTATCGAAAGCGTTAGTGCCGATTTATTGATGAGTGTCGATTATAAGAAAAATAAAAAAAATGGTGAAACAAACGTCCATACATGGCTAAGATCCAAGACTTGCAGGTCAGGTTGCACAAAGCGCTCATTTGCACGATAGGGTGCGAATAAGTTTCGATGATTTCTGGAAAACGTATTATTGGCTGAAAATAAATTTGCCTGAGAGTGCTCGAGTGATATCCTGGTGGGATTACAGGTACTAAATCACTGCACTGAATATCGTATGTAGGCCAAATAATGACTTCGGTCAAACAGAAAGAGTGAGAGTGCTCGAGTGATATCCTGGTGGGATTACAGGTACTAAATCACTGCACTGAATATCGTATGTAGGCCAAATAATGACTTCGGTCAAACAGAAAGCTTATGGAATAATGCCTGACCTATGGTTGATGTCGACAATTAGCTTATTATTTTTGCAGATCTGGCTAGATACTCGCCCGATGATAGCAACAAGTTCTTATGGATGGTTCAAATTGGTGGAAGTACGGATCATGGTGCTCACATTCATGAAAAGGATTATGGTCGGTCGAGCTAGTTTCTCGGTACGGATCATTTTTAAATGCAACTCCGTAGTAAATGGACAAAAATGTATGGATTAGTTGACGTTGTATTCGTTGATTTGTGCACTGATTAGGTTTTGATCTTGACGGGGTATCCTCAAGTGGTCCACCAACTGAATTGTTCAACTTGACAAATTACTATTGTGGAATTTTCTATATGCTTTTGGCAATCTCTATTTATTCTTAAAATGTAACTTTTACTTAAAAATACTTTCCAAGATAAATTAAGGTTTCAACTTACAGTTACATTAAATTTAATCTACCGTGGCTCAATTGGTTGAACTGTTTTATATTATTTGCATTTCACGCATATTACCTTTCGCGTTGTGTTTCAAGTTGTTATAGTGGGATGTCTCTGCGCTGATCAAATGATATCGTAATAGGGCTTTTACAGAATTTTTGAAAAAAATGTATTTACAAAGGATAATCAGCTTTCCCCTTATTAAAAATTTTGATTGCTTTGGATTAAAGGCAGCGAAACAAATGATAGTCTGATGGTGCTAAGTCAGGGCCATAGGGTGGATATGGCATCAATTCCTAATTGTGCTTCATTAATTTTTGATCATTGAGGTGATGGGTCTGGCGTTATCATGATAAAACATCACGGCTTTGCAATTGGCCAGTTCGGGGCGTTTTTCCTTGATTCCTTCATTCAATTTCATTCAAATTAATAGTTTGGTTTCTAGAAAGCAGGTCAAAGTAGACTTTACCTTTGTAATCCTACCACATGGGAAGCATAATCTTCTTTTGGTGAATATTGGCTTTGGATATCGATTGTGGGGGCTTATCTAGCTAGGTCCATGATCATTTTTGGACTACGTTACCGCAAGCAATCCATTTTTCATCACCCGTTATGACTCTGTTTAGAAATGGGTCGTATTGGTTACGATCCAGCAAAGAGTCGCATACATATGTCAATGCGTTTTGTGAGGTGAATTTTCTTTAATTCATGAGGAACCCAAACATCTAGTTTGTTTACGACACCACGCTATTATAACTGCAAGTAAAGAGTTGAATTTGATATGTCGAGCTTCTCTGCTGTCTTTTGAGTTGTCTTATGCCGGTTAATTTCGATTAACATCTTTATTTTCTCGCCATGAGCAGTGGCTACACGACCAGTATGTGGTGCACCTTACACATTAAAATTTCCATAACGAAAGCAAACAAACCAATGCTGATACTGGCGTTTAGTAAGGCAGTCTACCTCATAAACTTCACACAGTTTCTTTCGAGCTTGCATCGCATTTTTGCCCTTTTGGAAGAAAAAAAAAATGCCGATAATGTTGCTTACTAATGACGCTCAGTTTTTGACCAAAGAAAGTCTAAAGTCTAATCTTTAAAATAGTATATAATAATATAAGCTCCGCAATCGCTACTACATGAAATATGCAGATCGCGTCATCTATGAGGAAAAAACTAACACCATAATTATTTCTTCTGATGAATCATTCAAATTCTAAGGATTTTATGAAAACTCTTTACTTTTACTAATTTTTAATCAGAACCTGATTGTTTTAATTTCACTGGAACGATGACTGATCAGATATAAGTATCTTTATATGTTTCATTTTCATCACGCTCCCAGTTCTAGCCAAGCATTTCTACTAATCGATTTTCTTTAATATCATGTCTAGAATTTGCATAATTCTTATTAAATACTTCATTTATTTCGATGCATTCATTATGATTTACATTATAAACTTACTATGTGTAGGAGTAAGCTTGACATACTGCCAAATCTTCATGTCTTCTTACGCCTGTTTATATTTTTCGGCATGAAGACACTATCACTAATTAAAGAACAATAACATATTTGCTATCAGCTTATCATTAGAGGCCATCACACGAAAAACAAAGAATTAGTATGATAAGGAATTGTTTAAGCTGACATTAATATTATTGTGTAGCGCAAAACATATCGGGCTGTTATATAGGTTAGTATTTCAACATTACGGGAAAATTAAGCATTTTGAAATTTCCCGAATTAACTTTCCTCAGGTACTTATATTGACATATTTTGATTACTTTTGATAAAATTGGCGGATGTCAACGATTTCTTAATCATGTGTTATTTACTTAATGATAGGTGTAAAGCGATACTCATTATTATTTTAATTACTCAATGCGTGTCAATGACTTTTGGATTAAGCTATTTGGTGCTAAGCGTTCTAACTTTGAAATGATTATCTTTAACCTTTGAAATATAATTCCATTAAGCTTTCATGGTTACTTAATAAGCGCTAAAATGCATACAGGTAACTTTGAGTCATTTGATTAGTCATATTATTTTTTAGAAGTGAATAGAACACATACTAGTATGCATTTGTTAGGTAAAAGGAACAAACCCCTTTTCTGATCCTATCTTTTAAAAGAATGTTACCGGTTTAAACCATGATAAACTCTATAAATATTGTTATTGTTGCACTATAGTCCCCCTAATCATGATCGTATGTGTCGGCACTCCACAAGGTGATATGGTCAGTATCACGCTTTGGCTGTGTGTCCATCCACTCAGCTGTGATATGTTCTGATTTTCAAACCAGCACTTATCATAACTGAACGGGCTTATAATCCGTCCGAAGATTCACTCGAACTAAATCTCATTGCCACCAACGGGAACCGAACCAGGGACCTTCGGCTTACAGGGTAAGTGCTCTAACCACTACACCACGCGGACTACTATTATATAAATAGACGAATGTATATATACAGTAGTGTCCGCATATAACGAACCTGAAGGAACCGCCTGATTTCGTTCGTTATAGCTGAGGTTCGCTGTATACGGGACCCGAAAAAAACTGTAATACATATATGCTTTAGAACTACAGTTCCTTTCAAGCCTTCGCTTAGAGATACAAGTAGAGTATCTCCGAATTTCGATCGAATGTATCTTGATTCGAGAAGGTGATATGGTTAGTGACACAGTTTGCATGCTGATCCGTCCACCCAACTATGATCTTAAAGTCCATCCGAAGAATCACTCGAAACAAATCTCCCCAACGGTATTCGAACTAGGGGCCTTTGGCTTACTCAGTGGGCGCGCTAACCATAAGACTACACGAACTATATACATAATTTTTATTTTATTAACAAAATAACTTAAATAGTTCGGTTTGACCGCCGACACTCAAAGTGATCGAATTCTGGTTTAATACTATTTGAAATTATATTAATCCATTATCTCCGTATATTTACTATAATTTTCCTGACGTCTATCGATTAAACGCATGTATACTTGTGTCAGAGCTTCCAAGCATTTTTTTGTGCTGCGTGCTTTGATCAAGTCGCGCATTGATGACGTATGAGCTTGAATTGATTAAAGTTCTTCAAACAAGAAATTATCTTATCTGTGCAGTACAATTGATAATAAATACTCGTAATAAAATTTGACCTAGATTGTCTCTACTAAACAAATGATTACTTCAAAGAAATTAGAAGCTTTTGATTTGACCCCGTTGTTCATATTGTTTGTTAATAATGCGGGGACAAACAATTAAATCATTTCCTAGGTACTCGTATACATTCAAATGTAATCAAATATGGTGTGATTTTGTTAGATTATCTTATCAATAAAACGTGTTTAGATGTAAACGATTTATTGTAACATAGGAGCTGCAAATTCATGCTCAGTTTAGTGTAATCGTCCATATACAGACTGAATTAAGACCACATCTACCGCATAATTGTTAACTATAATACAAGACAATCATCGTCTATGACGCGATAGCACAAGCCACCCTTTGGTATACAGGATTAATCGCCTGCAATCCTCGCGGTTCTGCGAACTCATTCGCGAGTCGATCACTCTCAGCAAGGATCGGCTGTTAGCTTCCAACGTGTGTTCCCATCGAGTCCTCGGTCTACCTTCTGCTCTACTAAGGGATGCATCAGACTACGACTATATAGTCGCACGTCTGTCGCAAGTTACACATGGTTAAATGGAAGCCCGCACACTGCGATTTTCGACAATTTTATCCAGGTCGGCAGTCGCAGGAATTTGCGATTTATCCTAAAACCAGTTTAGTAGGTAGTTTTTGTGATACTCGCGCAGGCGCACATCATTTGGACATTTGACGCTGACGTCCACGGAAGTTTCTTGCATAGCGCACAAACGAGCTAGCGCATGTGTTCCTGGCAAAGACATACCTTCAAATGAGCATATTAGTTCTGCGCATGCCTGAAGTTCCTTTGCAAATCTTGTCGCAGTGTGTTCGTATTTGCGTCTAAAAATCGCTGGTTACGACAGGAAAATCGTAATGTGGCCGAACCGTTAATGTTCTTTTGGGTTAGCCAGTTCTCTTTAATTCTTTCTACATTGCCGCCCTTCGCAATTTGCGTTTGACACAAGTAAATACAGGTGGTTCGTTAAACAGTTCATACAAAATATCATTGTAACATAGTCTCCACTCTGTTCCTTGTATTACCGGGCTGTCGATTTCCCGAAATACTTTCTGTTCAAATATGTAAATTGCGTTTTCGGATTCGCTCGTCAGGGTCCATGTTTCACTTTCATATAACAGCACAGGTTTGACTAGTAATTTGTAAGTACGAAGCTAATTTACTTGTGCACAACCCTGGACCTCAATCTCGTTCTTTTCAGCGCCTCTTCTTTTCAGTTGGCATCAGTATATACTTAAGTTAATGGTTTTGGCCTTTTCAATAAGAAGATCGACATACATTTTTTTGAACACAATGAAAAACACAACACTGTGTTATTTTAACCTTCACTTTTATTGAAATATATAACAATCTCAATTTCCGTTACAGCTGTTTTGTGACATAGCGCCATCCTCAGCAGGATTGAAACTACCGATCTTTTTTGTTTCATTAATGCATTGAAAAGAATTGCATCACTCTTCGCTGATTCACAATTAGTTCCGTGTGTTAATATAAACAAAAGTGGGGAATTGGTAGAGAAGAAAGAACAGGTTATTAGCGAAATCGAGCCGCTATGTGTGCGATTTCTCGGATAGATTTTGCGATAGAAGACACCATTCTCACGGTATTGAAAAGGAAAACGATTGGCCGTGTATGGGAAACTTTTTGCTCGTTTGGAATGAAAGAATTGCAATTCTGATAAATGAAATATTGTGCGAAAACTTTTCACTCAAAAGGATACCAGTGAAGTTCAGTGTAGTTTAACTGTAGTTTTGGGCAAGAATCAAAAGTATAATAACAGTGTTAAAAGCTAACACATGCTACTTCCTTTTTCCAAAAGTGTCCTCAATCCCATGTCCGGCTGCTTTTTGAAGAGAGGAAAATCGTCCATTCATTGGTCGAAACGGCTTAGTTTGCATTTAAAAATTCTCATAACAAATGCACGCCGTGCTCTATTTTGCTCGATGGTGCTTGCTACTTCGCTGAAACCAAAGACTCGCTTGGTTGATTTAGTGGTGAAGTCATCATTTGTTCCGTCTTTTTTGCATATTGTTCAGTGAGACCAATCAAAAACTTTACATTCTCCAGCCGATTGCAATTAGGACCCAGGAATCAAAAGTTTGGATCGTGGGGAAGTTAATTAATGTGGTGGATATATCTTGGTGAGGAATTGAGTGTCAGAGAGATATTTTTACAAACAAAACATCTACATTGTTACTTATGTGACTTGCCGCGAGTGCGGTGTGTAATTATAAATGACTTTTCCAAAGCAGTATGCCGTGGTTATGTCGACTACGAAGGTGCAGATCAAATTGAGTTCGTGCTGGACGTGGCACGTCAAAAGAAACGCCTACACCAGGCAGCTAAAAGAAGTCACCAAAAACGGCGAAGTACAACAGTCTGGTCACAGAAGTGCAACAATTAGCGGGGTGTGGTTCAACAATCAAGAGGTTGACTCGTACGGATACCGGATGTTGAAAGGCCGACAACAACTTTCATTCTCACTATTTTACCTGTCGAGGAGCTGAGATGTTTTTTTTGCTTGATCAATTTAAATAAGACCTTAATCAACAACATCTTGTTGAGAGTGTTTTCTTCCCGGAGTGACCCTAAAGTTTTTGTCCTATTCAATAGTATTTTTTGCGATTTTTCTTTTACTGTCATAACTGTTTTAACCCCTTTTGGTTTCTTTTTTACATATCATTACTTATAACATTAGTTCTTTTTTGGAGATCAATACTTATAACTTTAGTTCTTTTTTTGTAGATCATTATTTATGACTTTAGTTCCTTTTTTTGCACAAACTACACGTAACTTCTGTATTCTCCGATATGTTTTCTATATATAACAATGGAAACAAGCATATGAATAGATAATGAAAGAAAACTCGGTCTTTTTATTTCGCTTGACCTTTGACTGGGTATGCGACCCGCCACGTTGGCTGGCCCCTCCTCACATGAGCTAGCATTTGGGCGTGCTCTGCTCTTTTCTTTGAATGGCCTTCCGCAAATGTTTCTTATTTATGGTGAAGATTTATATGATTTATTTTCCATTTAAGGTAAAAGTTATACGACTTGCTTTTGTATGAATTTATCATTTAAATGAAAAATAAATGGCCACGACTACAATGGATCACTCAAACTAAGATACTGGTAACGTGGTTGGTTCTTTGGAAACCAAATATAAATGGATAAAATATAGACTGACCTGTCGATCACAGATAACAGACTCACCACTGAAATTTTTACACAAGATAAGTTGGCGAAAGGATCGAAGATTGCATTCGAGGCTGTTTTTGCACCTCAATCTGGAAACGAGAATGGTAAATTGAAGTTAGGCGTTGGAAATGAATTCGTCCAGGTCGACGTCGACGTTGGCGGAGACTTGGCTTTGCCCCTGGCCCACTTATCAATGCATCAGCTGTGTGGAGCTGCAAGGCTTTTTGGCTGGTTACCAGACTGCATTTTATGCCAAAAAATCAAAACTTACCACATATAACTCCGCCATTGGTTTCTTAGGCAATGAATTTGTTGTCCTCACCAGTGTTAACAATGTCCGAGAATTGGCTGGATCCACCCACTAAAAATGCGGTGTCCAATTATCGTTCTCCTCAAGCTCGAATGCTACGAAATTAAGACTACTCTCTCCCGCAAATAAAATAGCATACTTAATATCTATAAATGCAATAACAATCGATTTTCTATACATAATTCAAAGCTTGTTAATGTATTGCTGCTGTTACTTACATACGTGGCACACAATATTCAGTAAAACCGCAAACATAATGTACGAGGTGCGGTAATATTCCCATTGAAATGCAACAAATTACTCGTTATTCTTTATTTATGACACTATGAAAATCTGCGATTTCAATAAGTTTGAGCGAAACAAATACTGACAACTGCCAGCAAACGTCAGTTGGAAGCGGAAAACATAAGAAGATATTACAGACTCCGTAACGTCAGGCCGGCTGCTATAAATTATACCGAACCCATGAAATAACCGACAATGGAACGGGAAAAAAGCAGCGAGCTGTTGGAACGAGGAGATAGAAACTTCGACGAAAAACGGAACGGGTCCTTTTGGAACAGGCTGGTGGAAGAGCGATTGGCAGGAGTTTGGCGGCGAACGTACGTGTGGATTTGCGGAGTGAGGATAACAAGAGGTGTTCGATACGGAAGCTCAAGTGAGCTACAACGGAAATTTACAAGACGCCAGCAAGGATAAGTTGGCGGTGAACAGGAAAAGACAGCGCAGCCTTCAAAGAGGGTATCCAAGGAGGACATTGTAGATGGTGGACTTCGTCTACGAGATCTCAGCAAGAATCGGAAACTGGATTAGTAAACACCCAAGAAGCCCCTTACGAGCAAATCAGCAGGAGTCGTGGATTTGTACTGACTGTGAGTAGATTTGCGTTTAAATGGAATTTTTAACCTAATTTGATAAAATTACGAGATTGTGCTTTGAATTTGATAAAATTACGAGATTGTGTTTTGAACGTTGGAAGAATTGAATTTTTTTTTAACTTATTTATTACAAATTTTGTACAGGTTGGTTAGCATGGAATAAAGTTAAAGTAGTGATCGGAAGAGTGAATCAGCTATATAAGGTGATTAATAGTGATTATTAGGTCGTGCTTAGTGGTAGAATCGAGGAAAAGTAAGACAAAAAGTGTAGGATTTTCACCCGGATGTAAAAAAAGTGGTGTTCGTAGGAATAACTTCCTTCTAAAATTGTATCGGCAAGCCGAGTTCTCGCTTGGTGGCTTATCGGGGCTCACTGAGCAAGTTAGTGGCGCTCCCACGCCCATGTCCAAACTAGTTTACCCGGGTTCGCAAGCCCACCGGAGCACCCCTCCTTTTTGTACTGGGGGAAAGAACCCACACCACGACACCGCAACGCTAGCCTCAGACAAGGTTGATTTCGGCGAGAACCAAAATCTTTCCAAATCCAGATTCAATATTAAAACGGATACAGCAGAATCACCACACTTTGCCTGTACTAGCCAATTTTCGTGTGGATCATGCAGCTCTTTAAGATATTTATAGTAAGCGGGACACAACTTTCTACTTTATGGGGATGCGTATTCATGCGCCCATAAACTATTTTGGGGCTGATTCGGAGGTAACTGATCAGATCCATTTGAATGCTGTTCTCAATGGAAACATACTACTCCAAACAAAAACTCTTTACCACCATGATCCTCAAATGCTCGACGAATGTTGTAAGTAGCATATCAATAAAAAAGTACTCACAATTGTGACCTTCGCCATTGGTTTTTTCTTGTCCCAATATGCATAGCAAAGATATATATTTAAGATACAACTATGTCAAAAAAAAAAAACACGTCGGTCAAGTAACAGTAATTTACCACTGTATTTCAAGATTGTATACCAACATTTGATCACTATAGGAGTGGAATAGTGCAGATGGGCCAAAGATATTTCAAACAATTACACCAAGCTAAAATGCTTCTTGACACTCATAAAGCCCTGACTAATATGAAAATAATTAGCTACAAAGCATTTTCGTTCTGAATCTAACGATTTCAACAGTTATTTTTACCGATTTATTTGCTCAACCATAAACTGAAATCTAAACGCATATTGGCACTAAATTTGACTTTTTCGCATGTGTTTCAACCACTGAAACACATCCACACATCTGGCAAGGTTGCAAGGATTATCATAATGAAAACTCCCTTTTGAGCTTTCTTTGTTCACTGCAATCGATTTCTAGTTAATACGCTTCGAGAAAATTTCCACGAAGGAAAAAAAAACAAACAACTTAAAATGTCACTCCTTGTCTCCATGACGAATCCACTTAGTTTATTTATTTCTTTTATTCCGCGTGCGGCCAATTATCACGGCGGGTCATTAAATCATCAATGATTCTTTTGCTTTTTAAATTGTTCACACATTGTATTTCCAAAACTTTTTTTCGTTTTCAATATTTCACCGGCGGACAATACGGCACTTCTTTACCCGCCCGGCCAATTTTTCTCAGCCGTCTCACGCTCCTAGCCGTCTCAAGCTCCCAAACATTTCAAGCTGACCACCCCCCCCCCCCCTCACACGGTCGACGACCCGTCGTGGTTCAGTCGCAGAAGTCAACTCCCTCCACTGCCGACATTAAGTGGCGGTTAAGTGGCGGAGTTCTACTCACCACACTGCCGACGTCAAGTGGTGGTTAAGTGGAAGACATTTTCCATCCAAAACTTGCCAGCTAATCGCAATTTTTTACGGATGACAGAACTTGGGCAGGTATCGCTCTACAGGAACGCCGATTCTGTCGACTGTGGCATAATACCTGTATACCCCGCCAAATACGCATACGCGTTGCGGATGTATTTCACCGAGGCATTGCTGCTTTATCGAGTAGTTCGCGGGCGTGAACTGCTCGATTAATAAAAATATTAAGTGATTTAATGGTGAAACAATTCGATGAACACATTTATATATTTATGGCATCTTAAAAAAACTCATCTCAATAAATACATACATGTAATTATTTTCTGATCAATTTAATTTTCAGGAGAAAACTGAATTGTTTTTAGAACAATAAAATGAAGGATTAAACGATACAAATCTGTCTTCTCATTGGTTTCTCAAACGGGTATGGGACCCGCCACGTTCGCTGGCCCCTCCACTCATGAGCTAGCTATTGGGTAAGCTCTACCTTTTTTGTTGTTTCAGGAGCTCTAGGCGGGATGCTTGGCCCTCCTCACCCGACACGGGCCAAGGCATCACTTTTAATTGACGGGGGTGCCGCTATCATCTGGGTGCGCCACTCTTATTTGTGGGACATGAATTTTCAAGGCAATGATGAAATCGGCTAAAGTCTTGTGCGTGGTTAACTGGGTATTGTCGTCGCGTTTCTCTTATACAATCCTTTAGAGTATGTTACCTTGGCCATTGTCGCCTATCCATGGTCAATCGACTCAACATTTTGTTGACTATGTTCGTCATAGTTCGTAAGTGCAAGAAATATTTTTGTAGTGGGCCCTTGTGCTGTGAGAAAAAGGACCCGCCCTACGACACTGAAAAGCTACCTTGCCAGCGCAATTACGCGTCCCCAGAAAAAGCCATTTCTAGTTGAGCAAGAATCTTGCGCTCGCTGAGGCAGCAGTCCATCGCTTCACCCCTTTACGGACACAACATCCACCGTAAAATACTACAGTTCTCTCTGAATATTGACTAAATTTTGGAATTCACTTATTAGTGCAAATTTTTGGTTTTTCTTATGTTATTTTACCGCCTCTGAACTTTAGTTCTGAAAATTTATTTTTAAATAAGGCGAATTCTTAAACTAAGTTTTCCCAACAGCACTTTGATCAAACTCAAAGTAAAAAGCGTTTATTTCAACAACAATCATAAATTTTCAAAGAATATTAGGTACATTCCTAACAATTAAAATACTAAAACTTAATGGCCCAAATGGCTCTCCAAATTTAAACGTTATCCATCAAAAAACAATATTAAATTCGAATTAATTAAAATTATTCCGTATTTTATGATTCAATTGGAAAGAGTAGAAACAAGTTGGGAAGCCAAACCAGCGCTCATGTCAGAAGGGTTTTGTACCCAATTTCTCAGAAATGCAGTCACCAGCCTCGAATAAAGTCAAGAAACATGTCAAAGAAATGTGCACGTTTTAAAGAAAATCCATTGTCTTTCTATTTTCAACGGGCGCCATTTTGTTACAAACTAACAAAAATCACTCAAATCATGAATTCCCAAAAATATTTATGTTAACAATCTTATTTGAAAATTTTAAGAGGATCAAACCAAAACTGCAGTGTTTGATTCGATGGGAAGTCCATAAAATACCAAAATTGTGTGATATTGTTGTTGTAATTGGAGAAATTTCAAATGGCAAATGTATATCATTCGATTTTTATCATGCTTACAATCTTTAAGGATTTTTTAAAGGACTACTTAAATATCTAAGGGTACCTATACGATTTTATTGGGAAAAATGTGAAATTCGAAGATCATATATTACTATTATATTTTTTGTTGTGGTACTCATAAACACCTACCTCCATAATTTTTTCAGATTTTTCGGATCACGGGTGTCCAATCGCGAGGGGGGCGGGACACAAATTTTTCGTGTATTTCCCGTCCCTATGCGCCCCTCGAAGAAAAGTGTCAAATTAAGGCCCCGTTTTGAAAAGCTCTCATCAATACCTTTCACTTGATACCCATATCGGCTACCTCTGATGAATTTTTTTTTGGGGCCACTCTCCTATATGGGGAGTCCCCCTTAAATACCTTATAAAATTTTTTTGTAGTCGAACTTTGAAGAGAGCTCCACTTTAAATGTTTCTAGCTTAGATAAATTGCGAGAAAAAGTGCTGTGACAGACGGATAGCCAGGACGCGGTTTTAATAGCGTTTTGTAAAATTATTTTACGAAACCCAAAAAAAGGTCGAACGCCGATCGACTGGTGTCGAGGCCGAGGTAACATACAAAGAGTTGAACTAGTTTTTAGCCAGTAAGAAACTGGGCCGAGAGAAAATAGACGGACTTAGTAACAGACTTCGTCGTAACCGACGATATTTATGGCCCACAAATAAGAGTGGGGCATCCAGATGGAAGCAGTGCCCCTCGTATTCTCCCAACCGGATCAAGATCCAAACGTAGACGTAACCATATATTTCCCATTTGAGTGAAAAACTCATACAAACATAATTTGCATGAATTTTTCTATCAAATGAGGAATATAAACGTGGCGAATTTATGGTATGGCATTATGCGATGGAATCACATAGCACTATACCATAAAAACGCACAAGAGCGGAAGACCACTCTACCTGGCATGAGCCCCTATAACACAATAAAAGGGGAGATCGCGCTCGATGGCTAGCGCATTATAGTGGAGGGGCCAGCTATCGTAGCGGGTCCCATACCCGGTCAGGTAGGCTGAAAGGAAATACCGAAATTACAAATTTAAATCTGCCTATTCATGTTTTGTCTTATTTTTCTTTTTTTTTCTTTTACCGAACTTTAATATCAGCTTTCCACCGTTAAAAATTTAAAAACAATAATAATTACAATAAACCACCTTATTCATATGACTATAAGTCTCAAGAGATTCATTTTAATCCATTTATAAACAATATCATGAGGCTATCATTAAAAAAAAGGAAAAAAGAATACAAATCAAGAGTAAAACTACTTTTAATATTATTTTTCAACATAAAGCCAAAACTTAATCAAATCGATGCTAACTTAAATCATATATTCAGGCATTTATAGCAATCGAGCTTGCTTGGAAATCAAAGTAAAAATAAATTATCAGAAAATTATCATGCAAAAGCGTTATTATAACATTCAAAAAAAAATTTCAAATTGTTTTAAGCATAAAATTTATGCATATGTTACGATATGAAAAGAAAAAACCAAAAGGGTATTTATCCGGGCACCCACTGCTGACGGGAATGGTTTACAGTGTTGTTATCAATATGATTATAAACTAAACACTTGAATATTATTTATTATTTAACTCCAGGCCGTGTTTTAGTATTATTCGATTTACTTAATTCTTTTAACATGTTTATTCGTATTTTCTTTTGCATATGCTAGACATCTAACCTCATCTGTAGTTATGAAGCTTGAAAATCGAAGAGTTTTCAACCAAATTTAGAACATAAATCACATTTTTGGATCTATTAATCTAAATAACTTGGCATGAGAAAATACAGAACGCAACTGTGTTGCAGCGCCATTCTTTTGAAATTTCCTGAACTTTAATTTAACACTCAACATTTGGTAAAACGATGTGTCATCCAATTT
Source organism: Odontomyia ornata (assembly GCA_963969285.1). Taxonomy (NCBI): domain Eukaryota; kingdom Metazoa; phylum Arthropoda; class Insecta; order Diptera; family Stratiomyidae; genus Odontomyia; species Odontomyia ornata. Next base: position 310,060,349 of record OZ017740.1, read on the forward strand.
CACAACTTTGTCACGAAGAATTTAATAATAATTTCATAGGGGTCAAAATTATCGGATTAAACAACCCGAACGAAACGTCAAAGGGTGAATATACTGATCCAACATTACAATTGGTGCTATGTTACGGCAATTTGACATAGGGCTGCTATGTGTAAAGATGATTGCAGTCCATCCAACCTTGCATTCACATCGGCTCCGTGTTGGAGCAATAATGCCACACTCTGCATTACTCCACTTGCAAGCCGAATGCAATGGAATCAATCTGAGCACTTGGATTCGCTTCGAATTTAGGCAGAAGCTCAGCTTTTTTTACAAAGTTGTTATAGCAGGCCCTGTGCCCTGTCTTCATCCATGGAATTTACACTTTACAACTTTTATTTTCCCTTCGTTAGCGGCCCATAGAATTTCATGGTCCAAAGATTCCACTTTCTTCTGGTAATTTTCACACAGGTCATGAATTGAACAAATTGAATTGAATTCAGAAGGCAAGGGGGTACTTTTTCACAGATCACCAATTTGATGTCCTTGACATCCACACGGTTGAATCAATAAAACCCGAAACACTCTCGTATTCACAGAATATTAAATGTTGTCTCGTCTTTTAAATTTCGCCCATCCTAGACAAATCCATCGATACGATAATATCTGCGAATTCGCATGTGTAAATTTCGATCAGATGCCGAGTTTGAAACAAAAACCAAAACTTTCCGCGAGTCGCCCCTTTGACAATTTTACAAGAAACAACCGCGAAATGACTAATGAACTTCTTAGGCATGCGGTTTTCACCAATCGCGAATGTACATCTAGTCGCTGTTTGTCGATTTCAAGCAGACTTCTGCTGTGTTGCTCGTTGTCACCTTGTGCAAGCACTTGCAATGGATTTAAATTTTTTTTAGAATACGAAAAAAAATTTATGGAAAATTTAAGTAATGTTATTTCAGTGGGTTCAGGTTTTTCAGTTGAGAAAAAGTCGAGCCCAAGTTGACAAACTGTTCAATTTATTGGACTGGGTTTCAAAAGGTACAATCACAAAAAAAAGCTACAGCTTGAAAAGCACGTCCGTCTTCTCAGGAGGTTTCTTGTCCAACTCGTGCATGTGTACCCTTGTTCTGGCTGCCTCAACAATCATTCTCATTTCTCTCTCAATCCTTTCGTTCTGCTGTGGCGTGTCTACATTCGTGAAGGTGTGGAAAATTCCCAACTTGTCCATCATCTGTTTGGTTTTCAGGGTTTTGTAAAATAATTTTACAAAACCCTTCTAAAATCGCGTCCTGTCTGTCCGTCTGTCCGTCTGTCTGTCCGTCCGTCCGTCCGTCTGTCCGTCCGTCCGTGTGTCACAGCAGTTTTTCTCGGAAACTACTTAAGCTAGAAGCACCAAATTTTGTATGTAGGTGTAAAGTGGTGATCTCTTTAAAGTTCAACTACTAAAAAATTTTATAAGGTTTTTAAGGAGGGTCTCCCCATGTAGGGGAGTGACCCCCCGAAAAAAAAATTTCATTGAAGGTAGCCGATATGGGTATCAAATGAAAAGTCTTGATGAGAACTTTCCAAAACACGTCTTAGTTTGGCAAAGTTTGCTTCGAGGGGCGCACAGGGAGGGGAAATACACGAAAAATTTGTGCACCCCCCCCCCCCCCCTCGCGATTGGACACCTTCCATCCGAAAAATCTGAAAAAAATCAAGAATGTAGGCCTTGATGAGTACAACAACAACAAATACGTGAGAAGTCGCAATTCACTCAACTTTGTTAGTAATAGTATGATTTATCGATTTTATGTTTTCTTGAATAAAATCTTAACGGTACACAAATGTCTATTTATAAGATTGATTGACCCTGCAAGTTTCATAAAGATTGCATCATATTTAGCGAAGTTATAGCGGTTTGAATTTTCCTGTATTACTATGGAACAATATGCGCTGCATGTATTACTATGGCAACATATGGCTATGGAACAACATGCGCTTTTTACCGACTCAGACACTACAGTTTTGCTAGGATTTGCATGAAAATTTCAGGAATGATAGGTGTCATGAATAACTTTGAGAATCAGTTCAGCTAGTGGTATCAGTAATCGTAAAACAAAATGGTGGCTGTTTTAAATGCGAAGATAGAGTGATTTTGAGTTATTTTTTCCCAACTTCAACGTTCAAGGTGCATGCTTTGAACACTTGATTCAATTTAATGAATGACTGAAGCTGAGTACCTACAATGAATACTCATAAGTGAAACAAGTCAAGGAGGCGGGAGGGAGCTTCTAACAAAAGGGCTTTGTAATAACTCTAGGATTCGAAAAAATTGGCTATTAATCGATGATAACAGTACAGGAGAGTGGCCCCTGAAAAAAAATTCATCAAACGTAGCCGATATGAGTATGAAATGAAAGTTTTCATGGGAGCTTTTCAAAACAGTTCTTAAACTGTCAGTTTTTGCTTCAGTGGGGCACAGGGGGGAAATACATGAAAAATGTGTTTCCTCCCTCGCGAATGGACATCTGAAATAATTATCAAGGGAGATATTTATGAGTATAACAATAACAAAAACCTCAGAAGTCAAAATTCGTTCAACTTTGTTAATAATAGTATGATCTTCGAATTTCATAGTTTGTCCAATAAAATCGTCTTTGACATGTTTCTTGATTTTATTCGATCTGGTGACTGCATTTTGTAAATTGAATACAAAACCCTTCTGACATGAGCGTAGGTCTGTTTACCCAACTTGTTTCTTTTTGGTAAGCCGTTGGATCTTGCTTTATGCTATCCAAGAAAAAAGAAGTGACTTGCGGATATCAAACAAACAAAGCAATTGACGTAAAAAACTGCCAGCCAGGCAAAAATGTTGCGAGACTTAAAAAATTGCAATTATTCATTGAAACTGGCAGGGGTTAGAGTCAAAAAATTGACTGTTTTGTATGTCCCTTGGGCGTTTGCTATTGCTGAAGAATCGGAACTAAAGAAGCTTTATTTGCTTATGTGACATGTTTCTTGATTTTATTCAATCAGGTGACTGCATCTTGAAAATTGAATACAAAACCCTTCTGACATGAGCGTAGGTCTGTTCACCCAACTTGTTGTATTCTTCAGTTCGGTGCCGTTGTCAGACCTTAGGTAACATTCGATCTTCACTGGTGCTTCACTTTTCGCCTTCATAAAGTAACAGGTTCAGTAGTGAGTGAAATCGTCCTTGAACAGGAGCCAGTACTTCGCTCCTCGCAATGATGGGATGTTCATCTCGCCGGTATCGACGTGCACGAGATCTAACAGTTGCTGAGCTGTCTTGGGGTTGTTTGGGTGTGAGGGGCTATGTAGCTTGCCATACGAGCACCCTGTGCATACATAGTCATTCCAGTCATCAATGTATTTTATTCCTTTCCTTTCCAGTATGTCCCTCTCATACTTAACATTTTGATGGGTGAGTCGCTCGTGCCAGACTTTGATCGACAGGGCCATCAAATTTGTCTCTTCTTCTCTCCTGAGCATAATTTTGTAGAGATTTCCTTTGCGCTTTGCTATTGCCACAATTTCCGCGCCATCCAGACTGTAAAACGTTGACTCGTTTCCGTTTGCTTTCTGTACATGTCGCTTGTCTAGCATCTGACTCACTGAGAAAAGATTTAAGTTGAGGTTTGGCATGTAAATAATATCTTCTAGTACCACTGGATACCACTTTTGACCATCAAATGCTTCCATCTCGATGTTCGCGACTGCAACGCCATCTAGCCTGGTTGAGTCTCCAATCACAATCGGGATGGGCTCGTCCAACCCAACAAGCTGAACAAACCACTTTCGATGAGACATCATGTGTTGGCTGGCTCCACAGTCTTGATACTGTCCTTCGAAATATCTTTGTCCACCGTCGAGAGTGCCGTGGTCAAAAATGCCTTCCTATTTGGTTTCCCGTTTGTTGACTTATTCATTTCTTCTCAAGATTCGCAGTCTTTTGCGAAGTGCCCCTTCTTCTTACAGATATTACATGAATACTTCTTCTTGCAGTAGGCAATGTATTCATCACACGGTTTACCTCTGCACTCCTTCAGCACGTGACCTTCCTTCTCACATTTGTAGCATGCGAACAACGACTTTTGCTGCTAGCTATTTGACGACTGTCCTTGTTTCCTGCGCCTGGCCATGAGAGCGTTGTTGGTGCTGCCCTCTGCATTTGTCGTCGTTTCTTTGAGGCGCTCGCCCTCGAGTCTCAAACGTTCCATGAGAGTTTCCACGTTCTTTGCTGCTCCGGTCACGTTATCCCAAGATGTCCTGCAATGTACCAATTTTGGCGGTAGCACACTCATGATCCTCGTCATGATCCAATTTTCCCTCACAGGATTATTTTCAGTTGACACTTCATCCGCCAGATCCAAAATCTCCATACAGCTCTCAACAGCTGACCTGCTTTCATCATACTCATAGGTAAGGAAATTGATTCGGGACGTTTCTAAAGTTACATCAGTCCTTGTACCATATAAACTAACTAATTTGTCTATAATATCTTTGGCAGTTTTACAATTTGCAATTTTGTTCGCGATCTTGCTGTTTGCATTTAAACCCATCAATATTTGAGCCTCAACATCTTTGTTTCACCAAGCAGTAACTGTATCAGATGACGCAGCACCTGCTGGTCTGGGCTTTGCACCACTTATCATATCGTACAGATGTTTGTTCTTAGGTGCTAGGTTTAATTTGAATCGCCATGAAATTAAATTGACATTTCCTTGACAATCTTCTGTAGTGAATTAATGAGTTTCATTAATGTCCGTGAAGGACTGCAGCGATGTTCTGCTGCCTCGGCAGAGGTAGGTGTTGGTTCCTGCCGAGAATGCCCTCGTCCGGAGACGCGTGAATGCGCTGGCAGGCTAGCATTGCGGTGTCGTGGGGCGGGTTCTTTTCCCCGGCACGAGGACTCACTACAAAACATTTCGCATTCACGAATTGCTTGCAGAACTCAGAAGACGACCGAAGTCGCAAAATTGTAAATAACCTCCACGAAGGAATTATGACTTGTTACGAGAACAAGTGCAACCTGACAAGAAAGGCGAACTTGGGGTGACCTCGTCTTTACCCAAATAAATTCAGGGCCCACAAATGAAAGAGGGGCAACCGGGTGGTGGTGGAGCCCCTTCATACCCTCCCAACCGGAATAAATCCAATGTTAACTTGTTGAAGTGGCCAGGTATTCCTCTTCTGAGTGGAAAACTCATACAACTCGAATTATATGAACTTTCCCATCAGAAAGGGAGTACCCCGGTGACCAATTTATGTCATAGAATTATACAATTGAATTGCATAACTCTATGCCATAAAAAGGCACTTTGCTTGGGCCACTCAACCCATGAAGTCACCTGAAACAGAAGGATTATATGGGATTATTAGTGCCCGATGGCTGGCTCATTTGTAACGTGGAGAGCCTACCATCGTACCGGGTCCTATACCCGGTCAGAGTGATCGGAAAGGAAAGACCGATTTAGTTTGAAAATTAGCACTCCATTGTATTTAAGTAACTTATTTTAAAATAGATACACATTAAATTATTCCTTAAATCAATGTTAAGTTTTAAACCATTCATTTACTTCTGATTTCTTTGAATTGAAAGCATATTATTTATTAATATTTTCAGCTCAGACTTCTTTAATTTTTAAATCTAAGTGTTATTTTAATCCTTTTCCCTTAAAATTTGAATTTTAATCTGGTTAAATTTCAATTTAATCTACCCATATCATATCCTTCTCAATTGACATCGATTTACATATTGAAATAAATCCTGGAATTTCATTATAAATATTTTTTTCTTTTTATCATATGTAAACGGAATTTTGTATAGGAATGTTTAAACGTGATATTAATTCTGCTTGCGTAGAAATGAAATATGGTATTTCAGTTTTATTTTCTAAATAATATCAATTGAAATTTGCTGAATTACTAGGTTCTAACATGTAGTATTAAGTAGTTTCATTATAATGAATGTCGAATTTTCAAAGGAAAATGTTTTATTTACTATTTTGTAATGAAAAATCGCTGAGAAATGGTTATATGGAGTGCTATTTGTTTTAACCAGGTGAGAAAAAAATCTATGCTTCTTCTTCCTTACGAACGATTCATTACTTAAGCATTTTTCAAATTAAATTTATTCACAATTAAGAGAATGTATTTAGCTTGTAGAAATTAGCAAAATATTTAAAAAAAATATCTGGTTTTGAATTTGTATTTAAATCTTTGACAATTACCATTCACTACATCGATGACAGTGTCCCCTTTAAAATTTAGCAATAGTGCAGCGCAAAATGGGGGATGTCCACATTAACTTTGACAAAATTAATTTTAATCTATTGAGACTCTATTAAAGAATTTTTTCTTTTTTTTTTATTTCCTTGGATTTAATGCTCTGTTGATAATTTCAACAAACATAACCAGTCTGAGTTCAGTATCAAAAAAAAAAAATACAACCAAAATCCAATGTTTCAGAATGATGCGCGATTTGATTTGGATTTAATTATGCTAATGCGTTGAATCGCGTTGAATTTTAAGCTGAATACATACAAACGCTAGTTTGCATACACATGATGAAAGTGTTAATAGCTTATAGGTTGTGAAGTGTTTTTTTTTTTTTTTTTTTGACAATTATATTAAGCATGTCAATTACTGTAGATTCAAAACTGAGACAGAATCAAAAACAAATATGCAGAGATGGTTGAATCAAAAAAAACAGACTTGCTTTGATGGCTTCGTAGTTGGGAAAGAATAAAGATCAATCAACAAAACTATTCAATAGATTCAAAATCAAAAGGAATCTGTGTAACATAAAACACTCAAGAAAAGTCTGATGACTTTAAATGTAATTGAGTAAACTTCTATTGTTTCTCTGTATACCAATGCAATAGTGTTTTAAGGTATTGTTCGTGACGTGTTGCGATATTCAAAAATCTGAATATGCCGAATTAAAGCAATTTTCCCATTTGCATTTATAAGAGAATTATTTTTTTTTTTTTTTAAATATAAATATTAATATATATAATTTTATAAATAATTAAAAGATATTTCGTTCGCAATAAATAGGTAAATAATAAAAATTTAAATTAAAATGGTACTTGCAATACCTTTCCCTCGACGACAAGCGCTCGTTGACTATTTGGAGGTACTTGTGTATAAAATCCTATAAAAATTCGGCTATCAAAGTGTAAATACATGCAAACTTCTTTGAATATCACAACCGTATTGTCTTCGAACGTGGTAATGCTCGCTGTTACTTATTCTACTGCTTCCTATTTCATCGATAAATTGCTTTGACGTTTAGGCGAGGAGAAATTCATAAATAGTTTAGTTTCTCTAGACCCATGCACGAATGGTTTAAAATTACTTTCACACTTCACCGTGTTCCGTATAAGACAAAGCACAATTTATGTTTGCTAGCATTAAAAATATACTTTAAAAAAAAAATATTCGAAATGATTCCACTCAAGTGAAATATTCCAAACTGACAGATACACTACAGTATCCGAAAATCTGTAATTCGGCACCTTCTCATCTTTCATAACCCTTCACGACTTGACAATCGGTCGGGTCTCGTCCAATCCAGCTCGCCGCTCTTCACAAATTGAATAGAAGTTGTGGTTCCTTCAATATCGCATAGAATTGCTTTCGCTGCAATTGTTTGCGGCATATCAATAGAAGTGTGTACTTCTCTAATCTTAACTAGCACTGTATAAAAACAATACTCAGGTTAATGAATTTTGAAAATTATGTTCAACTTACATCCGCCACGAATAATTTTCATCGGCTCTGTGATGTAGGAGTCCAGCTAGATGATAAGGTTTGTCCAGCAGAGGGTTCATTCTCACTCACAACACCCAATGCATCCACACTCCATCATAACCTATTCCAAGGCGAACGACCTTTCCTATGACGCGAATAATTCCTATTAATATTAGAATTTTTAGATCGGCCGTATGTGGCCCCCACTGAATACCTGTTTTCCGCTGCATTAATTTTTGCCATTATCGACTGTTATTTTTCCATGTACTCTGCGCAGTAAAAGTACAAATCCTATAAAACAAACGAATGCTTCGCGAGACGGAAAAAGAAATGATATCACTGACGCACGAGCGGGTCAAATACACTAATCGCTGTAAGCTTTTGGTTTACCGAGGTGAAAATTTTCCGGCCGCCAGTTTGAACGCTTTAAACAAAATCTTTTCCGACAGCCATTACTAGCTCCACCCGTAGAGCAATCGATTGCACGTCTTTTTTTTTATCGATTTGCCATTTATGCGATTAATTTACTGCAAAACTGAAAGAACTTTCAATTGGTACGAAGAATGAAGATAACAATTTTTCAGTCACAATTTCTTAAAAATCGACAGTGCGGCTGATGCAAGCGGATTTTGTTCCCGCTTATTTGCGACACTCGGAATAACCTCGCTCGTACGATGTTATGGGGATTGTTAATAAGCGATGCGCGATCCCCATTAAAAAGAAAAGATTATTACTTTACTGAAACACAAATATAACTTTATTGGGAAAACTAAAGAGAATTACAAGTATAGGAATGAATGTAGTTTGGACTACATGTTGGCGTGCGCGATGTTGACTCGTCGGAGGTTGCGAACGAAGTGCGCGTCTCGTTGACATGAGTTGTGAAATTCACTAATTCACTAACTGCTTGATGCGCTCCTTGCGGTGAGCATGTGGACGCCACAATGTGGAAATAGAAGTGCCATCTATGGGTGAACCCACGGTGGTGATAATGCACACTCGTTTCGGTTGTTTTTAAAATTCCAAATCGTCTTTTTGTAGATTCGATTAAGTTTTCAATTGAAAGCAATTTATGTTTATAATTATTAGGCGTAATTAAGGGGGAAATAAATCGAAAGAATAAGACAGGCACGCGTTAATTACCGACAAACAAACAATTTTCAATTACTATTATGGTTGGAATGGGTGGAATTTGACAAATTTTGTGGGGTTTAAATGATACAATGATTTTATCGGTCATATAATTTAAGGGGTTAACCGTTTCGTTCTAAGCACTTGCATACCGCGCTACACCGCAATTAGTTAAATTATATTCAAAAGATATTGAAATAAAATCACTACACATTAGAAATATTAAACAGTTTTAGAATTTTGTTTCCCGGGTGTTAAGTACAAAAGAAATTTTTTCACTTATTTTTCATGCGAAAAAAAAAAAGAGCGAGTGTTGCGATGGGGAAGGTGACTGAATCGACTGAATCCTTGTTAAATTGCGTTCGTGCTGTGTGCCTGTGTCAGCGCTGCTTTTAGAACCATAGCTCCTAGATTACTACACTTCACTTAACATTTCCAATTCGGACTTTGCAGTATTCATTTTGCTTTTAATTTAACAATTCGGCTGACTTCTGACAATTTTTAAATAGCAAAATGAATTTATAATCTTCTGTGGCCATTTTCTGACTTAAAGCGAGTTGCGTGTTCATTTATCAACGTTGACTTGCTGTGCGATGGCTGCTCCGATGTCGCTGAATTGTAGGTTATGTTGTCCTTGCCGGTTCTGACGTCTTGAACTGCTTTCTCGACTTGCCTGACAATTTCCTTTCCTGACTTTTGAAGAAACCCTTTTACAGCTACCCTGGGCTCATAACCTGTTGTTATTTCATTGGGTTCGGGTTTTTCAGTTGAGAAAAAGTCGAGTCCAAGTTGACTAAATGTTCAATTTATTGAACTGGTTTTCAAAAGGTGGAATCACAAAAAATGCACCAGCTTGAAAATTACGTCCGTCTTCTCTGGAGGCACCCTGAAAAGTAAAAAAAAGGCTTTTCGCTCGAACAAATGATGGTTGACATTATGATGACTTTGTTACGAGCAAAATTCTGTGGTAGTTTGATTTCTATTTTCATGAGTACTTTTCCGACATTTTTGATGGCAATTCAATTTTCGAGTTTCTTACAAGAGCCGTGCAGAAAACATATTACGAACTTTGACTCTATAAAATGCAAGGTAAGGAAAGGGCCAAGGTTGGGTTGGGTTAGGTCGGGGCAGTGTCAGTTGATCAAATCTCAACAAGTAATAATAGGAAAAGGTAAAACTCATAAAAAATATAACTATAACGAAAAGTCTAAGTTTAATATAGAAAAATAGAATTCTCTAATGTTACTATTTAATAAAGGTAAAGAGAAATAAAAAAAAAATGGTTCAAGATTTATAATTATAAATTGGAATTAAAAAAATGTTTTTTTTTCGAATCTGCAAGTAACATTTCGGATAGGTGTTATGAAAGTTTTTGAGCAGTTTGCTTAGGCGACTGCTCGATTATTACAAAACTTGCGATAAATGGTGTTTCATATCCTTCCATATTGTTTCGATGTTTAATCTTGGGAACTACTTTGTCAATCGTTTTTAACGCCAGCTTCTCTAACTTCGACAAATAGAGATCTACATATTCATCGTTAGTTCAATTCCTGTTATTAGGACCAATAAAGAAACCGTTGTCATCACCAGAAGGTGGACATTGCTTCTGGTAATCCCGATTTGACTTCTTTTGAAACTTTCTCCAATCCTTTTTTTGAAATTCAACCGATGATTTTCATGATAATTGATTGCCATTACAATTGCGTTATGGTCGCGCAAATAGCACCGTACGAACTACTTCTACCACGTTATATTTTGTTTTCCTTTCATTTAGTAAACTTGTCATGAAAATAATACTTTGGTTACGTTTCATTTCTCAAAAATGGCCTTCTTTATTTTTTTCCTTTTCCTGTTCGCGTCTGTTTCTTAATGTAGGTGTCACAGCACGGACAGTGTTCCTCGGCAAGAACCTGTGAGAGGACTGACTGTTAGCCAGGCTCATCATGTATCCAGGGTAAGAAAACTCTCTGCCAAATTCAAAATTTCTGTGAATGTGCTGAATAGAAGATCGTAACAAGTCTCTAGCTATTATGTTTCTGGGACGGATGACATATGGAATGGCATGATTATTATTTCCATAGTAATAAACATTCCATTTCTTATCACAAACGCTAATCCTAAAATGATTTCATCGTTGCTTTCAGCCTCGATTCGTTACTTTCGATTGCATAATTTTTCAATAAATACAACAAATATTGCGCAAAAGCTAATTTCTAGCAAAATAATAAATTAGTCTACACTACTGACCTGTTGTGGGTGGAATGGTTGCTATCATTCACAAAACTTTGATTTCTTATCATTAAGATAATGAATCCCGACGTCACTACAGAAGCTTAGAAAGAACGCCCAATTAACGGTCGTCTCGCACATGGACGTTATTCGCGTATTCAATTGTTCAGTTCGCGTTGCTTGCGTGCCTAACATATGTAATTAAGTTTGTTGTCGAATTCCATCTAAGGAACCGCGTGTGAAATCAAGTGTGTCAAGAGACCATTGTCTTGAAAGCTTAAGAAAGAATCTGTTCTCATTCGCCATATGTGAGCATGTAAATCAGTGTAGAAGAAAACGTGCGTACATCTAGAGCAAGTGCTAAGACCTACTTATTTCAACCCCCAGTTTGCGCCCTCATGTCGCTCATATCGATTCATGTGAAACCTCAGCAATGCCCTCCAGCACAAGCTCAAATACCGGTTACATGTGAGCTTATTGTGGTTATCTGTTGAAACACCTATGCGACACTCGCGACTCACCTGCTTCCACTTCAAATGCTAATTGCTGGCGGTTATATTTTCAAAAATTTCTCACATTCACAAATCAGCTGTTTGCGCGCACAGAAGCTATCTGAAAGTTCGCGCTTTAACGGTTTCCGTGATAAGTGGATTCCTGCATATGGTACTTCCTGGTAATCGGCGACGATTCATGTTTTCTTCACATGAAATTCGGTTTTAGTCATTTGTTTACGTTGGTGTCCCAAAATAATTGGTTGGGTTATCAGAAATTTCTACCATTATCGCATTTTATCGACCCACTTGATAGACACATGTGGAAACGGTGCATCCAGTGATCGCGAGTGCAGTTTTACTCCCAAATTTACTTCAGGGGGTGAAAGTTATCTGTCGGGTTTAATTGAAGTTGAAAAGTTTAACGCATGTTGTGTGTTTTTCGAGGTCAGTGCTAATATTGTTCGTACAAGCACCAATCGCGCTCGTCATTCACACCAACGACAGTATGTAAACAATCATAATCGTCATAAGAAAGCTCAAGGCTCCTTGAAACGTCTTGGAGTTCGCTTAACTTACATCTGGGTGTTGTGCACATTTCGAGTATTTCCCAAGCGCAATCCGCGAAGAGTTGGTCCGCGGCCGTTGAGGCAAATCAGACGGCAGTAAGTCAGATCAGACCAGACCCGCGAAATCTGTTTTCTGAATCACCCAAATCATTTCGATGGTTATCGCTTAGCGTAAATGTTGCTAAGCAAGTTGCAGTGGCGTGAAGCAAAGTTAAGTGCGTGTGTTTATTAGATACATTGCTGGCTAAGTGTTTCGTTTTTTCGCGCATTCAAATTGATAGTGAAAGTGATTAGTCAGTTATATGCAATCCGAAATTGATTTGCAGTGAAAATTGCTGGTGATTGCTGTTTAATTATAATTTTTGCATCGTTCAGCTGCGATTCGAGATTATATGAAACGTTTTTCCCACACACATCCAGATTGTACCTAGCCACGGACTTCCTCATTGAACGGAACAAAAATGATTGAAGTTAGAGTAAGTGAAAGATAGCTATTAAAGTTTTGTTGGTTTAAAATTATTAACGGCATTTTCGCTACATTTGTCGTGGTTATTCAATAGAACTTTGATCTCGAATTCTTCGAATATATTTTCTTCTAATGAAAAACTACCGAAATTCATATCTTCTTTTTATCAATTTCTTTAATTAAAGCGAAACGCACTAAATGGCCTTTAATTTCTTCAAATTGATAACTTTATCTACACTCCTTTGTTCAATTGTTTATCTCTTTCGCCGCTAATTATTCTTTAAAATGTTTTTTTATTGAACTGGTTGAATGCACCGATCTCGATTGATTTCTTGACGAGGTCAGTAAACGCTGCGCAATAACTCTTTATCCGTGAAATGCTAAGCGTGGTAGCCTACAACCATTAGCGTCGAGGCTAGATTAAGAGTGCATGAACCTTGTCGTGATAGTGCAAGTATGAGCAGCAAAATTGATAAATGTAGGATGGACCCGCACTATCTCTGCGGGATATAGGTTTCGTTTAAATAGATTGAAAGTGAACATGTTTGCGAATGGGGAGATGTGATTTCACTAATTGAGAATAATTGGACCATAATTTATTGCGTTGATAGTCAAATAGTATGGAACTAGTTTTTAATGGACTGTAATATATTCTGTAATTTAATTTCGCTGTTAATGGCTTTGTGTATTAAAAGTGCTTGTAAAATGTGGTCTTAAGGTCCTATTGTAATCGTAATCTATCTGTTCAACCATTTGCTACCTTCGCCGTGGCTTTCCAAGGCAGAGAAAAATTACACCACCACCACCGAAAAGGAGTGTTTGGCGGTCTTGTGAGGAGTGCAGAAATTTCGGCCCTACTTGGAGGGATCGTGATTTATAGTAATCACGGATCGCCAGTCTATAGTGTGGCTTAATAATTTGCGGGATCCGACTGGTCGTCTGGCACGTTGGGCATGGGACTTCAACAGTTTCATTACGATGTCATTCATGGGAAGGGTAAGGAGCACTTGGTTCCTCACGCATTTTTGGCTCAATGAATACGTCAGTACATAGAATTGCCGTGTTTGGGCTGGTAAACAACCTGAAGAGCTTCAACAGCTACAGAAATGCACAGGTTGGTACGGGTTATGGGCGAGTGGAATCATCGGTCCATATTTCTTTAAAAATGAACCCGGTCAGAGCATAACCATCAATGGCGACCACTATCGCACCATGATAGGGGATCTTTTGCTACCTGAAATTGAAGCACGTGGTATCGATGAGCTTTGGTTTCAACAAAACGGCGCTACTTTGCATACAGCGAGAGAAACAATGGGCTGAATGAGAAATCATTTTGGTGTGAACCTGATTTCATGTTTTGGACCAGTAAATTGACCGCCTAGATCATGTGATATGAACGCAACAACGGCTAAATGGACGACCTTTTGTAAACATGATGACAACATGACCGATCAGCCGAGGACCAAAGCAGCTCGCAAAGAATTACCGTTGAACGTGATGGAGGCGGAAGAAGTGCCTGCAAAAACTTCGAACTTTGCAGAAGATGCCAACTTGATGCATAGTAAAGTTAATGAATTTATTTTAAGCAAAAGTAAATATAGTTTTAAGATTTAAAGCCTCAGTTTTCAATCTCAATCCACCGACACAGAGTGTTAATCCTTTCAGTGTACTCTACAATAAGAACCAAAATTCAACCAATAACACCAGCGCCGATAACACTCGAACGAGAAATCGATGGTAACCGCCAATTTTTTTAGAGAACGTTTAAGCGACTGTGTTAAAGGATATACTAGACCAAAACACTCCAGTAGACGGGGTTCGACTAGGTTATATAATAACCAGAATATTCAACTCCAAACTCAAAGTCACAAATGACAGGCTCGAAGCTTATGATTCCATCACGAACCTCATGAGAACCACCTCAGCAATAAGATACTCGTTCATGCCTAAAGAAAGAAAAAAGTGCATGCTCATCTTGAGTGGCGTACGTTCAGACTTCAGGGCAGATGCGATCCGCGAGGACATTGTAGTGAACATAGGTATCAATGATGTCCGTAAAGAACTGCAGCGATGGTCTGCTGCCTCGGCGAAAGAAGATGTGAATATCCGCCGAGAATGCCCTTGTCTGGGGACGCGTGAATGCGCTGGCAGGCTAGCAAAATATGTCGTGGCCACCGAACGACATTAAAAAAATAAAGTTCCTAAAAATTACACTGGAACTTTAACTGTTTCAAGGAAAACACGGATTTTATATTTTTAAAGCAAGTTATTTATTTTCATGGACTTATGCGGATAATTATTATAAAAGTTCTTGTCTAATTCGAGTTAAACGCGCAACTGGGCGAGAAGTTCATACATTTGGAATCTCATGACTTCGTTAGTGCTGACACAGCGTCTGGCTTTTTCGCGTTTTCGAGAAACGTTTGCAATGTTTCCCAGACGGTGTCAATTTTACGCGGTTCTTGAATTTCTGCATCTTGCGAAAAAGATGCAGGCGCGTGGGAATGTTTTTTATTAGTTGATTCTGCTGACGCATACATAACTAGCCTTGCGGTGTTGTGGGGCGGGCTCATTCCCCCAGCACAAGGACCCACTACAAAAGAATTTCGCAGTCACGAATTCTTGGGTCTCAAAGCAGGTCGACCGACGTCGAAAAACGTAGGTAACTACAAAGGGGAGAATTGCTTGTTCAAAGAACAAGTCGGAACAAGCCAAAACAGGCGGACTTAGGGGAACCTCGTCGTTACCCGACGATTCTCATGGCCCACAAATAAGATTGGGACAACCCGATGGTGGTGGTGCCCCATCGCACCCGCCCAACCGGATCAAGATCCAAAAATGTTGCGGTGGCCATTTATTTTCCTTCTGAGTGGAAAACTCATACAAGATAACTTGCATGAGCCTTCCCATCAGCAAAGAAATATACCGGTGACCAATTTATGTCATTGGGTTATGCAGTCAGATCTCGAGGCCACTCAACCCGCGAGAGTCCCTGAAACTAAAAGAAAGTTGGAGCGCGCCCGATGGCTAGCTCATTGTTGTGGAAAAAGCCATCCACCGTACCGAGTCCTGTACCCGGTCAGAAAGAGCTCAAATGAAAAGACCGACGTTGTTTATTTAGAAATTCATGGTTTTTGTTATATTATCCATCTAAAAACTTTCATAAATTTGCAAAAAAAAAAAAATGCTCGCTTTCAAGAACGGACTAAAATAGGTATGAATATAAAGTTGAGTTTTCAAAACTAGACTAATCGGTATGCTCATTTAAATATCTGGTGTCGAAAACTAACTAAGTGCAGATATTTAAGGCTGCAGAAAAAATTCTATAATAAGTTATAGCTCTATAGTTAGAAATTCATGTAAGTTCAAGAACAAGAATTATTAACTACAGACGTTATAGCTAGATGCACAATGTAATAATTATACAAATGGAAACATGCAAATTAATCGCTCTGAAGTTTTCAGGCAGATTCATACAAATTAATTGTGCGATAACAAGGTTCTATACGCAATTGATTACATTAAGGTGCCATAAGTTTCATCTGAACTCTATCCTAAATTATATATACAGTAAACCAGGGATATCAAATATGGGGAGGAAAAATTGTTGCAACACTTTTTTTTCCCTACTGTCCTGCAATTATTAATTGGGGTTGTACAACACGGCTTTAAATGTCTTGCCTAGCCCTGACTACTATAAAATCTTTTCTTTTGAAAATAATATCATTTATCAATGCCTAACTAAGACACCTGATGAAAGCGTATGAAATGCCTGCCTATTTTGACTTGAGATATGACCTGCGTATGAAGGTAAGCGAAAACAATGCGCTCGTTAAAATAGAAAAGCCTAGCGAGCAAATAACAATAAATTCCATTTAAAAGCTTATTCTAGATTAGAGTTAACTCTGGTAAAAAAATTTACATTTAAAAATGAATAGTTATGATGATAATGATTTAAATGTGCGATTTCGGGATCTCATCAATTGTTCCTAAAATCACCGAGTTTTTTTGTAGCCAATGCTAAACTATCTGGATACGCTTCCGCATTTAGCGAACACATGTGATTCACCTCTTTAAAGTTTACATTGAAAAAAAACAAGCTTATGGTTCAAAGAATATATTACCGTCGAACGGTCAGAGCAACCAAAAACATTGGTTGTAGAAAACGATTTAAATGTTTTCAGTATAGTTGGTTGCGATCCAATGATTACTTTCTTCTTATCGGAAAGTGACTCATCCGATTTATTCAAATTGAAATAAAACATGAAGTAGTAATTGATTTCTTCAAAATTTGTCATCAATATTGAACCAGGAATAATTCCCCCTCCTAATTTCTCCGTATATAGGGTTCCTAAGTCCGGTAAAGTAATCACAACTGCGTCTGTCCATAAACCAACGACAACTAAATCCGACTTTGATTTTGTCTTATCTAGCGGTGTAATGTCTAGACAAGCCACTTCATATTCTAAAAATTTGTGGTTTA
This sequence comes from Odontomyia ornata, assembly GCA_963969285.1. Classification (NCBI taxonomy): domain Eukaryota; kingdom Metazoa; phylum Arthropoda; class Insecta; order Diptera; family Stratiomyidae; genus Odontomyia; species Odontomyia ornata. Next base: position 310,077,461 of record OZ017740.1, read on the forward strand.
TTTTCTTTTCCCACTAATTGCCCATCTTGAATCACGCTGTAAAATAAACCACACGCAGATGCACATACTAATTGTGTAGGATTGCAACCAACAACACCTATTCTATTATCGCCAAGTGGTTTCTATTCGCTCACTAATTGTCGCGTACTGCATTTCACAAGCTGAGCAGCGAGAGGCGTGACTTGGATAATTTGATCGTATTCCCGGTTTCCACAATAAAATGTTTGTTGATCGTTTAGAAAACCTTGGATTTCATCTTCACGCTGAGACTCGATTATAAGTCAATCGAGGAGTTATTTTCTCATAATTTCGGCAAATTTTGATCATTAAAGCAATATCTAAGCATTTCATAAATATAATCATGCCTCGTGTTTGTGTCACATTGCGCATGGCTATATTTGTTCGCGTAATATCTATACAAACTTACCAACAAAACTGGCGAAAGACACTTTTCAGAAAAATGCTTTGATCGCGATGCAACACCCTTTGAGCCTCCTATTTATCAATTTTTTTGTCTCGCACTTAATCAAGGAACGTATCAAATCACAATACAAATTTCAGTTCTTATGATAAATTTCAGTTTTTATGAAAAATTTTTACTCTTCCCCATTACGATTTCATTTTGGCCGTAATAAATGATATAAGTCGTATCGTTGCACATAAGACGATAATTGTTATAATATTGTTTTTAACACTTTCACGTACGCCACGTTTCTCTTCACTGCATCTATTTGAGATGGCATGTCTATTCGAATCATTATAACGTTTTTAAAGTTTTTTTAAAAGCGAAATGGAAGTCCTAACCCTATAGAATCACTTCTGCATTCTCCTTTGCACACACTCGTACGTTATGTGTAAACCGTAATTTTCATGTCATGAACAATGTGCATGCCCCCGTATAAGCAAAAAAATTGAGTCCACTTACTGCGTCCTTCATGCTTCAATCGCATATCATATTCATCTTCGAATTTAATCGCTCCTTCAATTCCTACCTTAGGCGCTTCATCGGGATGCTTCTCGGTATACGTACAAATTAAGTCACATGCTAAACCGTTGTCCGTCTCAACATTGTGTACAGGTTCCGTTCAATAACTTCCATTTCACCACAGTGTATCGATCCTAGGGCTTCAATTTCACTTGCCTGATCCTCCCTGTAATCTGGTTACTGATTTTCTTCGCCGATGTTACTCGCTGGATTGGTGACTGCCGCACGTGTGCGCACACGGAACCTGTCGCCTTCCTCTTCCAAATGACAATTTCCCACATGCCAGCAACCCAATTGTGCTAGTTGCTATAAATTGCAATTTTTATAGGAGATAGGAGGGTTTTCGAGCAGTTTGATATTGTGACTGGTTGAAAACAAAATTAACCGCAGTAAAAGAAAAATGAGAAACATTTCAAATAGTGATAAAAATTTAATTTCAGGACTAATATAATTAAAGAGTAACATTTTAATTTTATATAAAGGAAAATTGAGATAAATTACGTTTAATAATAACAAGGAAAAATGAAAGGGAAATGTTCAAATTTGACATAAAGGAAAATTGATGTAAAATTACGTTTAATGATAGTAAGACAAAAGAAAATTTTAAAAATTATAACTATGAATGGAAGAAATGAAATCTTTCTATTTTCTCTTTTGTCGAACTCTGCAATTAATTTCGGTTAAGGGTTGAAGAGGTTTTCGAGCAGTCTGATTGTGTGATTGCTTGATTACTACAACATCAAAAGCGAATTACCTGAGTTGGGCGTTGAGTCGGTAAATCCATTTACCATAGCTTAGTCGACAGCGAACAAGACCGAACTCGACCTTTTTAGAATTACAGTAGCCACCGAAAATGATAAGAACGCAATAATAAAATTGCACTGCATTTTACATCAACGGGCTATCTAGGAACGCCCGAAAAGGAGTGACCTAGTACAATGCTACAGCTGCCAGAGATTTGGTCACGTTTCCACCAACAATTATGGATTCAATCTCCGCTGTGTAGCATGTAGAGAGGAGCACATCTCAAAAGACTGCCCTCGAAAGTCCATGGAGAAATCGAAAACGGCTCCATTCTTTACAATGTGTAAAATGCATGGACACCCCGCCAACTTCTCTGGGACGGAAATATCTTTTAAAAAGAGCAATGGAGGCAAAAGCAAAACGAGCAGACCCACTTGTAAACTCAACACTTTCCAGCCATCAACGTAGCGCCCCCATTCCCATGATCTTGCAGTATCACTTTCCTCCACTTACACCTTCCACTTCTTACTCGGATATATCTAGGAAAAAAAAACACGGAACCCTGCATTGATTACACTGACACTTAATCCCGTCGAGCGTCTAAATCAAATTGCAAACGAATGGTTTGGGATATCTCCCAGTATTCAATCTTTCCTTCCATCCTTTGACGCCACACCCAACCGAAAGAAGCCAATGGCTCTCCTGAACTTCTACCTTAACTTTTATGTTGGCCAATAGGCTCATTATTCTATCCCGAAATATAAACTCCCTAGTTTTGCATGACAAGAGGCTCTTCATTTCGGACTTAGTCAAATCATTCCAACCTGACATGCTCCTCTTGAAAGAAACAGTTCTTAAGCCACATTACAAAGTCCGTGTAGATAATTATTGTTATTGTTTTACAGACAATAATATGATTTTAATTAGCCAACGTTTTAACACAATGTTTATTGACAGATTGACAGAAGTGAACAGAGTGTCAAATGACAGTTGTAGCATTAGGTTAAAGGAACATAATTTTGAATTCAAAATATCAACGTTTAACATCAATACTTCCTCTAAAACACGATATTTCAATTTTTCAATAACAAACTAAATTCAAATTCAAAATCAGATCAGATCATTCCAAGGGCAGAACGTAGATCAGCAAATCTCAAACGTGGCAGCGGCTTCGTCAGGATATCAGCGAGTTGTTGATCATTTGAAACATGTCGAATATTCAACATTCCATCCTGCGATTCCTTTCGAATGAAATGGTACCTCACTTCAATGTGTTTGGTCCTCTTGTGGAACTCGTGATTCTTCGCCAACTTGATTGCGCTTCGAATGTCCACAAAAAGAATTGGAATATTGTCTAAGGGAGAGACTTCTGCGAACAGTCGATACAACCACACAGATTCCCTGGCAGCTTCACTAGCAGCGACATACTCAGCCTCAGTTGTGGATAGAGACACACATTCATAAGGTCTGCTAGCGTCCGATTGACCAGCATAGTCTGCATCACTGAAGGCCATCAAGACACTTCCTTTGGAACCCGCCTCGTACCTGATACCAACTGACGTAGACCCTTTGACGTATCTCAGGATTCTCTTTACCAGCAAGAACTGCGACGCATAATTGACTGCAAACGCGATGTCAGGACGAGTGCATCAAGCATCCTACAACTTCACGGTAAGGAGCAGATGTTCTCAAACCAGTTTTCTCTTCCAACTGCACATACTTGTCAATGGGTGTTAAAACAGCATTGGCTTCTGCCATGTTGAACTTCTGAGGAAGATTTTCCGGGTACACCTTCTGACTCAAACGGATTGAACTATCTTCTTCACGTTCAATGAGCATATTCAGGAAACAGCCAAGCGGTTCACGTGTGATCTTGAACTCCATCTCCAGCTTCCTCAGGAACTCTTGAATCACACTCTTCTGTGTTGCAGAAACCAGGCCATCATCAACATAAAGGACAATGATCAGTTTATCTTCACCAGACATACAAAAGGAAAGACAATGATCAGCTTCACTCTGGACGAGACCAAACTTGATAAGAATCTCCTTGAACCGGTTGTTCTAGCACCTCGGAGATCGCTTCAGTCCGTAGAGACTTCTAATCAGCTTGCTTACACGACCAGAACCATCTTCAAAACCTTCAGGTCGATCCATGTATATTTCTTCATTTAAAACACCGTTTAGAAACGCCGTCTTCACATCAAATTGGGCCAACTCCAGACTTTCCTTGGCAGCAACACTTAGAATCGCCCTGAAAGTATCAAATTGAGCTACGGGACTGAAAGTTTCATGATAATCAATACCTGCTTGTTGACTATAAACCTTCGCAACAAGCCTTTGTAGCGAGAAGCCTCCCCTTCTGCATCTCGTTTGATACGATAGACCCAGCGATTAGCAATTGTCTTCCTTCCTGGAGGTAACACCGTTAAAACTCAGGTTGAATTTTCCTTCAGTGAAGACATTTCTTCTTTCATCGCAGCCTTCCAGTGTTCACGATTACCCGACTTAATGGCTTCTTTATAGTCTCGAGGTTCTTCTAACTCTGCAAGAAACATTTCACTCAATTTTACAGCTTTCTAAAGTTTACTTCTATCTCGAAGACGTCGTTGAGTGGTAACACAGGATCCGGGACCTCAGGCACGTGCGGAGCTTCAAGTGAGTTCAGGACTCTAGGAAAATCGCGGGGCTCGACAGGATCTTCAATTTCTTCAACAAGAAGCAAAGCTACAACTTTAGAGGAATGCTCTGGACCAAAAACTACCTCACGACTTCGGATCACCTGTTTTGTATTCTTCTTCCACACACAAAAACCATCTATGTCTTCCGAGTACCCGACGAAAACTGCTTCGCCACCTTTAGCATCCCACTTCCGACGTTCTTTAGGCACCATCACCCAGCATGTGGTTCCAAAAATATGAAACCTGTTCAAATGAACACTCTTCTCAACGAACAACTCGTACGAAGTTTTGCCCTCTACAGAGCTTGGACCAGCTCGGTTGAGAATGTAAGCCGCAGCAGTTGACAGCTTCAGCCCACAGAAACTTTGGCAGATCCTTGCTAACAAGCATGGTTAGTGCTAGCTCACCAATTGTCCGGTTTGATCGTTCAGTACAACCTTTCTAACAATGTTTTTTGTTCTTTCTCGGCTGTTTTCACCTCTCTTTGAAGGTACTAATTAAAAGAAAATCTTCCGTTTTATTAGGTGAATATTAAATTTTTTTAATGAATTGCATACGCGCGTTTCGAAAGGAACGTCCTTACTTCTTCAGTGCTTTTCTACAAGTGTTTTTTATAAGCAATCTACAGTCCTTTTTTTATACATCTAAGTTTTATCCCTACAGGTAACATATTTTACGTGCTAAATGGTCTATTAAGGGGTTTAACAATTAAAGGTAACTACCTTAGCTATAAATCTTCCAAATTTAAACAAGTGATCCTTTAAGAGGATTAAGCGGATAAAGAATTACAGGTAATTAGCAAGTTAACAAAATGATCCTTTAGGAGGGTTAAGAGAAATAAAGTTAATTAGCATAATTAGGAACTTAACAATTTTAAAGTGGCTTATTGATAAATTAAAGAAAATAAAGATGACTGGCAGTTACCTACGTTTACATTCATTCTTTTTTCCTGTGGTTCGTTGTAAATATACCAGCTTTCGTACAACCTTTCTGCTGAGACGTATAAGGATTCGATATTACCATCTTCGTACCTTCGGAATCCATGAGTTCTCGCATCTTCATGTTGTCAAATTCCTTTCCTCCGTCGCACTGGAACACCTTTACCGGTCGACCTCGTTGAGTCTTCACCAGCTGCAACATTTCTTTGGTCTTGTCGAACACCTCAGATTTTTCCTTCAAGAAGTAAACCATACGAAATCTTGAATAGTCACACGTGAAGCGGACAAAGTACCTGGCACCAGCAATAGACTCCTGTCCAAGTGAAACACCGGCATCAGTATGGATCACTTCTCCTGGCACAGATGAACGCTGTTGACGTGACTTGAACGGTTCTCGATGTTGTTTACCTTCTACACAAGATCCACAGAATTCGTCGTCCTGTTGTACTTCAATTCGTGATTCTTGAGTATCTTCACAACATGTCTTTTATTCTGATGACCTGAAGAGAGTCCTTGACCGCCAGATTAGCCTCGCTCACACAGTAAGTGTCCGGTTCTTTGACTTTGAGCATCATCTTGAACAGCTGACCAGATCGCACACCTTGAGCCTTGACAACACCATCAAGTAGGAATTCACAGCTATCCTTGGATGAGCTGAAAGCCATACCTTTGTCCAGTGCACGCGTAACCGAGAATAAATTTCTCCTAGCTTCTGGTACATGCAGCACGTTTCCCATGTGACAAGAAGTCCAACGGCCATTCACAAGCGCCTCAAAGTCAATATTTCCTCTTCAAAAAGCACTCATCACAGAATTGTTTCCGATACCTCTGCTGGAATAGAGAAAGCCTCAAAGAATGAATACCACTCTTTTTTGAAGGTCATGTGGTCCGTCGCACCAGAATCGATGATCCAAGCGTCGTTCTTGCCTTCCACACTGAACACTTCGCTAACGAACGCTAACGAACCCTTACTTTCAGACGTCCCATCACTCTTCTTCTTCCTGTTTGGACAATCTCTTTTGAAATGACCAGCTCCGTGACAACCGTAGCACTTGAAAGCCGACTTCTTCCCCTTCCGGTTGGACTTGACATCATCTTTGGCCTGCTTACCAGCTGCACCTTGTTGACTTCCACTTGCCCCTCGTTGACTTCCACTTGCACCTTTGGACTGGATTTTCAACTTGGTTGCCATCAGATTGTTCTCCTTTTCTTGTCGAAGTTTCCGTCTGTAATGTGGTTATCGAGGGTCTGCTGATCATCCGACCTGGCTCACCAAGCTTGCCTGAAACTTTCAAAACTGTCAGGCTACGTTTCCAGCAACTTGACCATCAAAGCTGACTCGTCGAGCTTAACTTTCAACTGCTGCATGCGTAGAGTCAAACCTTCAAATTTAGCAATATGACTTATCATATCATCCACTAGATTCATGTCAAAACTGAAAAACTCAGTCTGACCTGAATAAACGGCTTGCCTTGTTTGTTGTTCATATATACCATCCAATTTGTCCCACACCTGATGAGCAGTCTTGCAAGCGACGATCAAAGTCATGACACTTGAATCAATTGTCTTGATGATGATTTGACAAGCGGTGCGATCTGCCTTATCCCAAATTTTCATTGCCGCACTCAATCAATCGCAGCCGGTTCTTGAAATATGATGCCCATCTTTCCTTAATCTTGCTTTCATGAGCGATCATGTCGTCGCTGTTATCACGACAGAGCGTGGTTTTGGGCTGGTAACCACGTTTCAGGCTTTTCACTACTTTGTATGCTTGTCTTGTGTTATTGCTCGCTAAACTTACATCTTTACTTCTCAATAGGTCGTCATAGTATTTTCTTTTCTGAATCCTAATTATCTTATTCGCTACTCTTCAGAGATTTTCATGGTGTTCTCTCTTCGTCCTGATTTTCCTGCCTACGTATTCTTTGTGCGCCTGATTCTTTTTATGTAACGCATTCTGGCACCCATAATCGAACCAATAATTTCTCTTGCGCCGGGCTTGATGTCCGATCTTCTGTTCTGCCACGGTCTTAATAACCGCTTTCACTTCCATCCATAGCTCGTTGCTCGTCTTTATCGATGCGTCTGATAAGATGGGAGCCAGCTGGTTGTCGAGGGATTCCGTGAAATGTTTGGGCACTGACGCCATTGGGGGCCTTTCGATGCCAAATTTATGTCGGGGGTCGTCTTCGCTGAATATGCCTTTGACATACGACATCGATAGGTTAGTTTGATCAAGTAATGATCTTAGTTGTAATTGGCTTCCGGTATGTACGGACGTCAAGTATGCTCCAGGCCCAACGTCGTTGAATCATAACATGATCGATCTGGTTTTGTGTGTTGCCATCTCGTGATGCCCAGGCCATTTTATGAATGCGTCGATGTGGGAAGCAAGTCGAACGTATGACAAGATTTCTGCTACATGCAAAGTCAATCAGGCGCTGGCCGTTGTCATTTGTTTCATCGTGGAAGATATATCCTCCAGTCGTTCCCCCGATGAGATAGCTCCTTGCCAACGTTAGCGTTGAAATTACCCAGAATTATTTATGTGGAATTTGTAGGCAATGGGTCGGCCAGTCTTTTCAGGTGGTTGTAGAACGTTTCCTTCGTTTCTTCGTCCTTTTCTTCGGTCGGGGCGTGAACACTAATCAGCCAGATTTTGAAGCATTTCGCTTTTATATGGATAGCACACAACCATTTGTTTTTTTCCTTAAAATCAATAACGTGCGATTTGAACTCCCTATTCACAATGAAGGCCACTCTGAATTCTGAAGAGACAGTTACTCAGAGTTTTATTCGTCGTATTATATTGATTTTTTTTATCACTGAGTGCTGATCACGGTTTTGGACTAGATGTTCATGAAAAGGATAAGTTCACATTATTTTGTGTGCCCCCTTATACCGATGTATTAAACATTGTCTGGGTGGTACAGAAGACGAAGCGACGCAACGTGAATGCAGATCGCACAAGCGTTGTGCGACGAAGAAAGAGTGATGGAGACTCTCTCCAATGGAGGTATTTAAAAAAAATATATCTTGATTGAGAGAAGCACATGCAATGAATGCGAAACTGAAGCAATCTGTTTCTGTCATCAGAAAAAATTGTTTAGAATACTAGGATAGTTACAAGGCCATTCTGGTATATGAAAAACTTCATAAAAGCCTTTTTGTGCTTTGATGGCAACACCGGGTATAACTCCTCATTTGATCCCATTATAAAACTGAAGTATATTCACGAATATTTCTTGACATTACGAATGATTCTCAAGCTGAAGAACAAAAAAAACTAGGAGTAAAAGAGCCTGTTCACGTCCTAGAAATGACTTAAGTGGTACTGCATATGTTGAGTTGAGAAGGGTTGATAAGTAACATTGCACTTTCATAACGAAGGAGACTGCTACTCATGTCCTGTAGGGGAGTATTGTGATGTCGAGAAAACGGCTTATATAATTTGCCTTTATTTGGGAAGAATTTTCATGTTTCTAGATCCTGGAGACAGGATACTGTCATCCCGCAAGATTAGTTATGCCAAAACTTTAAGGTTAAGGAAACCCAGTGTTAGTGGTCCTTTTTTAAGAAGTATTGCATACCTACTTTCATGAACTACGGTAGAGCCCCATACTTCACTACACTCCAGAGAGCATTATCATTGTGCAGAATTAAATGTGCATGTACCAAAAGAAAGTTAAGTTGCCGGGTAACGAGTTGCGAGGGATACAAGGACACCTTTCATCTCTGTTAATGAGATTGCAAAATATTCGAAAAAAGATTAAGGAATAATGATGTAATCAAATTTCACGGGATCTGTACTGTACAGACGTTGACATGCATGTATGCTAGAATGAGTCCAAAGCTCAGTGATGTATTCGCGTATCATTTTCCAGTTGGTAGAATAGATCACATATAAAACTTAATCTCATGTGATAGTTTAGCTTCACATTCATATGTGAGGAGAGCAAGGATCTCGGAAAAGACTTGTTGCGTGCCATTTCACACATGCGATACAATAGAGTTTTTTTGGTCTGCTAGAGGCCGTACATGTAGGGAGGCATATGTTGGGAATGGTCAATGGCTTCCGTTCATATATTATTTTCTTCATACTTCCTCCCATATTTTGGCTGACTATGTTATCAGGAAATATGATATTTCCATCCTCCAACTCCATACGTCTCACTTATATCCAGCATTGACCTGGAGGAAATTTAACTTTGCTTCCGCACCATTCATCCAAACAATTCAGCTCATTTCCGACATTCCTTCCATACTTTTCCTTTCATTCATCCCTAATACTCCACTCAATCATAGCTTACGATTTGTATACACCTAATTGTGCGTAGGTTCCATTTCTCCTTTTCCTTTTCTTATTTTCCTTTTCACTACCCCGCCAGTATTTCACCTTCCCAAAGCTGTTGTATGGGCGCCTTTGTTTCGGAAGGAAAATATTTTCTTTGACATTAATTGAGTTTTCTCGTGAAAAGCTGGAATTTCGTTGTTGTTTTGTTTGAACTGACTGAGGTAATTGGAAGCTACTAGACCTTTCAGTAATGGATTCTGAATCGGCAGGAATCTTGTCAAGGTGCCATCGAGAAGACGTGGAAAACCTATTAGACAATCTGAAGTGGGAGTATCGATTTCCCGTCGAAAAATAGCGGGTGAAGAGAAGCCCAAGGACGTGTTTATCTTTATCTGGCAAGAAAATCATTTCACATACCTTCTTGTTATGGATGATTAAGTGGATTGAGTGATTGATGGAATCATAGAAAAACGATGAAATTGGATCTTTTTGTTGAGATCTGATCCATTTCCTTTTCATCTCATTCCATTGAACTTTGACTTACATACATACCCGCACTGGTGCATGGACGAGTGGATGACAAATGAAGTGGATAACCACTCACCGCGTAACTAATCCATAAATTAGCCAAGCGTGGACCGCCTGAACGCAAATAACAAAAACCACTTGAAACCCACCTCCTAACATCTCAATTTTCACAAATTAATCAACGCTGGTAAATTTGCAAGTAAACATCTTAATAACAAAGAGACCCCGATAGAAACTTTACTCCGTACTTTCTGTAAGACACTTCATATGTTACCTGCATGTCCAACGCTCATGCTAGTATGTAAAATCTGTTGACGGAAACTAATTAGAAGAGAACGTACTACGTACTCGTATATAAAATCTTTTGTGGTCAAAATAAAATTACGTAAGGAAATTCGAGAAAGTTTTGTGGGTGAACGAAATCATGACAGCGAATTCATTGTAATAATCGCATGATCTTCAAGTGCCAAACGTTAGTTATTATTGCGAAAACATCTCAATATTCGCGTACACTTTTGTGCTTACTAAGATGCTGCACATATGAATATGTAAAGAAAAAAATTGTTTATTAGAAATCGGACTGTTAATAATGTGATTATTATTTGTGAGAAAGTAGCTGCAAATGAGTCATAAAGGTGTTTCGCGTCAAATATGTTAATGCTCTGCTATTGAAAGTATTTGTTGAGTCTTTGTGATCCGATTTCCGGCATTTTTTTTTTTGATTTTTTAGCCGCTTAACGTGTTTGTTACTGTCCACGTTATTTGTTAATTTGAAATTTAAGTGGATAGTAATGATTTGAAATTACCTTGAATGTAGCGTTTTTCGAAATAGTGAACATTGACTTCGGTCTTACCTTGGGATGAAGCATGTTATCAAGTGAAATTAAGAAGTCTCATTCGTTTGTATATTACAACACCGTTTCCTTTTGCAAAAAGTTCCGACAACCGCTTGAAAACTTTTAAGAAACTTTAGGTTTAGACTGATATCGACAAATAACATTACTATGGTGATCTTCGTAGAAATCATCCATTGCACATATGTATACTCAGTGACAAAAAACAGGTCGCAGTCACATTTATTTTGTTCCTTTCTTCCAAAGGATGACCAGGCGGAAAATTTGATAACATTATTTTTATGTTTAGATTCTTTTGAGCCTTGTCTTATTCCAATTTATTGAAAATTTCTTTCAAGCATACTTCGTCTGCATATTCTTCACCATTATAAGAATAAGAGGGCCAGTTTTGACCTGACAATGAAAGGTAAATTGTTTTTTGTTCTTAAAAAGCCGTCGGGCCTTGCTTCTGCGCAATCAAAGAAGCAAGGCCCGATGGTTTTTCAAGAACGAAGAGTTGTGAAATTATTTATTAAAAAAAAATAAACCTTCAAAATACTTGCTAGGGTTTTTAACTATTTTCCAAAATCGTATTGAATTTGCTACCTGTCTTTTCGTCTGTGTGTTAGAGCAGAAGCTAAAATCACTAAAATTGGAATCGTAAGGCACCGGGTTTTCCAATAAGAGGTGTTTTTTTTATATTCAAAGAAAAATGCCATTTTTAATACAAACGATCGGATGTTTATTTCATTGCAAAGAGGAAGGTATGCCATTAATAGTGGAGGGCAACATCAGGCAAATTACCACCACGACCACGCTTACGAGACCATATCCTTTCCATGAAATTTTCCATAACCATATCGCAAAGTGGCTGCCTTATGTCCTCGATAGCGTTACGAATTCCATCTTTGAGGTCTTAAATCGACGCTGAGCTGTTGGCGTAGACCTTCTCTTTCACGTGGCCCCAAAGGAAGAAGCCGCAAGGTGTTCAATCACAAGATCTCGATGGCCGATTGTGATCACCTCTTCGAGAGATAACGCGGTCCGGAAACTTTTCTCGTAAAAGATCAATGGTTTCGTTGCTTGTGTGGCACGTAGCGCCGTCTTGTTGAAAGTCAACGTTGTCCAGATCAATACCATCCAATTCCGGCCATAAAAAATCATTAATCATCTCTCTCTAGCGCAATCCATTCACCGTGACTGTTGCTCCAGCCTCATTTTCGAAAAAGTAAGGTCCAATGACTCCGACGGACCATAAACCGCACCAAACAGTCACACGTTGAGGATAGAGAGGCTTTTCAACAATAACTCTTGGGTTTTCCGAGCCCCAGATGCGACAATTTTGCTTGTTGACGAAGCCACCCAGGTGGAAATGGGCTTCATCACTCAAGATGATTTTTCGATGGAATTCCGGATTATTTTCATGCATTTCAAGGACCCGATCAGCAAAGACACGACGTTGTTGATGATCGACCGGCTTGAGTTCTTGTGTTAACTGAACTTTATAAGCCTTAAGGCCCAAATCTTTATGCAAGATACGGTATAATGATGTTTATGGAATGCCTAATTCCAAAGAACAACGAGGAATGGACAAACTTGAGTTTTCTTCAGCACTTTCGGCTACAGCAGCAACATTCTCGGCTGTTCTTGAGTGACGTGCACCAGTTTTATTCTTCACATCACTAAGTTGTCCCAACAACTCAAATTTTTCCACCGATTTCTGTATTGGGGTCCGACAAGGTGCTTCACGACGACCCAAAAATGTTCGAGTTTTACGAACCGTCTCTGCCAAATTTTGACTATTTTTATAGTGAATTTTAATAATTTCAGTGCATTGTTGAAGCGTGTATCCTTCCATTTTTATTAATGACGTAGTTTCTACTGGTCAAATATTAAAAAATGACAGCTTCAAATGTGGCATCTACCGAAATAGCGGGCTATTCAAAATAACACCTCTTGTTGGAAAACCCTTTATAAATAAAAGTCCATTCAATAAGTCTGTAGGATGACACATAGATGGCGTTATGTGTTATTATTTACCTTCAAACGATACGTGTATGAATTTGACAGCAATCGGACTATTGAATTGTGAGCTATAGCATTTTGTGCGAAGCAGCTTTCGTTATTGAAAAAAATGGTAAAAAGCGAATTTCGAGTTTTGATAAAGCATTGCTTTTTGATGAAAAAAAATACAGTGGAAACCAAACAATGGCTCGATAAGCATTATCCGGACTCTGCTTCATCGAGACAAATGGTAGAGACGTGCATGGCTGAATTTAAACGCGGTCGTACCAGCACAAATGATGCAGGGAGCGGTGGGCGCCCAAATGAGGCTGTTATTCCAGAAAACAAAAAAAAACCACAAATTGGTTATGAACGATCGCAAATTAAAGGTGCACGAGCTAGCTGACATTGTAAAGATATCAAATGGTAGTATTTTCACCATTTTACATGAAAATTTGCGTATACGAAAGCTCTGTGCAAAGTGAGTGCCGCTTGAGCTCACAGTCGACCAAAAACAACAACGCATTGATGCTTCAGAGGAGTGTTTGGCGCTATTAAACCGCAATAAAATCGAATTCTATCGTCGATATGTGACAACGGATGAAACATGGCTTCACTATTACTCACCAAAATCCAAAAGACAGTCAGCTGAGTGGACAGCTGTCGACGAATCGAATCCAAAGCGACGCAACAGTCGGCCAGTAAGGTGATGGCGTCTGTGTTTTGGGATGCGAACGGAATAATATTCATCGACTTTCTCCAAAAAGGATCCATTTTCAACATCGACAACTACTGCGCATTTTTGGATCGATTGAAGGCTGAAATCGCAAAGAAACGGCCGCATTTGCAAAAGAAAAAAGTGTTGTTACACCAAGACAATGCACTGTGTCACAAATCGGTGAAAACGATGGCAAAATTGAATGAATTGGGCTTTGAATTGCTTACCCATCTACACTATTCTCCAGATTTAGCCCCAGCGACTTTTTCCTATTTTCAGATCTCAAGAGAATGCTTGCTGGAACGAAATTTAAGTCCAATGATGAAGTAATCGCTGAAACTGAGGCCTATATTGATGAGAAAAAGAAATTGTACTATTAGAGCGGTATCGAAAAGTTGGAAAATCGCTATACTCGCTGTATCGCTCTCGAAGGCAACTACGTTGAATAATAGAATCGAGTTTTGTCAAAATTTTGTTTTCTTACTTATCCTTCGGACTTATTGAATGATCTGTTGTATATAAATAATCACTAAATACAAATATGCATTTATAAATATATATTAATAATAATCACTTAGTATAAATATAGTAACATAAATATTACCAAAATCCATAGTTATCAATTTGTGAGAGATCCTTGGTATAAAGCATGTACTACTTACATCTGAGTAAAAACGAATGATAATCAAATAAATGAGGGCTTTACAAGTAGTTTACCTAACCGTCAATAGCCTACTCTATCTTCTGCGGAAATATCCTTAAAAGTTGGTTGAAATTAAATGGGTTTCAAGAGTCCCTTCCCATGCTGAAGCATTCTCGTAAGCTATGATGGGATGAATTTATTAGACCGTAAACATTTGACATTAACATTTAGTGGTCGAAGTACATGTCACAATAACTTTCGTGAAATGTCTGGTTCATCCTCTTCCGACAGGAATTCGATACACCAACCGTTCTTTTAACTGCTGTCATTAAACCTCAGGCTTTCATCTTCATTTCATGTTAATTGAATTTTTACTTGCGGGGAAAACTTCCACATGGGCCATATAGCCCAGAAGAGAACTAATTTCTGTCAAAAACACACTGGAAATTACTGAAATGATCAATTGAACGCTGATCATACACTTTACACCGATTTACAATCGCTTTTCAGTTTCATGTTTTTCTGCATAAAATCTAAGGTTTGACGTGTACATTTAAGTGTGGAGACGATAAGCAGACGACATACCGGTTTGGCAAATTTTCAACTCTTCTATTCTTATGTTTCACTCGTTTCGCCCGGCCAGTTTTTGATCAACTCGCATAACATGCAAATTCATCCGAAACCGTTCGGATGAAACTTGTTCTACCTTTTTTAGTTTTCATGATAAAGCTTTTAAAGTGATCCACACTGTAC
Source organism: Odontomyia ornata (assembly GCA_963969285.1). Classification (NCBI taxonomy): domain Eukaryota; kingdom Metazoa; phylum Arthropoda; class Insecta; order Diptera; family Stratiomyidae; genus Odontomyia; species Odontomyia ornata. Next base: position 310,092,579 of record OZ017740.1, read on the forward strand.
ACCGTGCAGCTGTGATCATTGACCGAGCCTTGCAACTCGCAATAACAACTCTCGCCGGGCTGGTCGTCATTCGAGTAACCGGAGTTCAGGTGACAAATGGCCAGCCATGCCACAATAACTGTAGCTAGAATGTTGGCGACACCCTTGGCAGTGACATTTTCACGGCGACGTCTCACTTCCCATACGGAACACGCATTTCTGTTTGCTTATTCGTGGGTCATGGGAATAGAATCAGACCCTAAGTAAACTCCAGCCGCCTTTAGGTAATGTCCCTGGGACTTGTTTTAATTAATCGTGAAGGAAATGGCTCCGCCAACATCTACCATCCACCATCCATGTCATATACCATCCAACATCGTCTTCTAGCATCCATCTTTATCTGCTTTGTACTATTTGTAATCGTACAATATCACCTGATGATATCTACCAGCGTTTGCTGCCTACCATTAGTCGCCATCTCTTACCCGCCATGAATCACTTTCACGAGCAATCATCCGCCATCATAAACCTTCATCAGCACTCCTCCGATATCATTTTTCTCCGTCCGCTCTTATCAGCTATCATCCAGCATCGTGCATCATCAACAATAATGTGCCATCATCTGCACTCATCATCCACCGTCTGCAAACATCCGCCATAATTCAACTTCATCAGCTATTATCTATCTGTATCAGCAAAAAACCGCGATTATCACCCATTATTCACTAGTACCCGCAATTATTAGCAATCATCTGGCACCATTCACCCTCGTTTGCCATCATCCGCCATCACCCACCCATCATCCGCCATCCCCCGCCCATCATCAGCCATTATTCACCAAGATCCGCCATCGTCAGCAATTATTTGCCGGAACGTTTTTTATGTTTTTTTTTTCATTCACTCCTTTCGTCAGAACGTCCCATAAGGAGCATCGTTTCAATAAAAAAGAAAATGTCTACTTGTAGTAACTATAGCAAGTGTGGGATATTTTGGTCCTTTTGATCCTTTAATATCAAAATGTTGCAAAATCCTTTCTTAGCACGCCTGTACATTGTAAGTAGAATATACTTTGAAAATTTCAATTTAGTGCCTAATATAATTTCGGCTCTGCATCAATCAGTCAGTCAGTTACGACATTGCCTTTTACGTACATATATAGATGTTGAATCTTTGGAGCAATTAAATGAATTTTTAATTACGATCCAATAAAATTGACTGTAGGAGTTTCGTTTCCGAAACACAAACAACAAATTATAGATTTGGTGCTTATAATTTTACCAAATTTTATGGTTTTAGGACCTGCTCTGAAAAGATCTCAACAAAATGTTTCATGACGCTGCAAATGATAACCTTTGATTGAAATATTTTTTAATAAATAAAGAGGCATCCATATATAAATATAAAACAAAATTTTCACCCCTAAAATTTAAGGTCTTCACCATTCCAATTTCTTTTACAAAGTTTGACGATTATAGCTTCTATAGTTCTTACGAAAAACAGTTATAATAAGACATAATTGTACGGAAAGAAATAAATAAGTAAACTTTATTGAGACTTTTTACGCCGGTTTATTGGTAGTTACAGAATTATTTTGATCGTCGTGGTATTATTCAAGGAGTTTAAAGAGACATAGGTAGTAGGAATGTTTTGTAGTGGTAGGTTCGTAAAGTGCGCGATTACATCGGAGAGGATGCCCCGCCACTTCTTTAGGCGTTTTTTAATCGTTGCTACCATATAGAGGCGAATCGGTTCTATCCCGGTATCTGTGTAAAGCATGGAGCTCCTGGAGTATTGTACTTCTTATTAGGCCGTCTGTATTTGGACAGGCATTTCCTAAGGACCTTCTTCTCGAAGATTTGAATTTCTTCCGCAGTATTAGGCGAGGTTGTTAGCCATGCTGGAAATGCGTAGGAAATGATCGGCCTAATAAGAGTTTTATACATTAAGACCTTAACTTTTGGGCAGACTAATTTCAAGGAAAAGAGGGACGAGATAATTGTGGACGCTGCTTTCGCTTTATTGAGGATTTTTCTCGCGCGTCTATTCACCTTAAGTCGAAAGATTAAATGGACTCTAAGGTTTGCAATATTTTCCTTCAGAGGAATCATTTCACCAGCAATATGTGCTTGTACATTCCTACTTCGAGACACAGCAAGGCGGTGCCCCATCCCGCTGGCATTTCTGAAGCAGATCAGTTCTGATTCGCTGGAATTCATTCCGAGCCCCCAATCCTTTAGATATTGAATGATATTGTGAACAGAGCGCTGTAGCTTTATTTGGGCCATCGCTCGGAGGAAGACATTGTCTGCATAAATTGCTACATCGATAGTCGAGCAGTTCGAGTATCCCGCACTCGAACTCGTGAAGAAAAAAGTTGAACAGGGCGGGATCGAGGATAGAGCCTTGTGGGATAGGATTTGAAATGACATTCCCTAGTTTAATTTGGAATGTGGCATGCTGGTCTTAACACTCTATAATGGCAGATATTAGTGCCAATCTATAAGAGTCTATTTCTGCGTTCGAAAGAATGATATTTTCCGGTGGGAGATCCTTTGAGGTCCTTTCTAAAGTTTGGCAAGTTTATGGAATTAAACGGTCTGTAGTGAGGTGGGCAAGTAGGAACTGGTATGTGTGATCTAAGGTTTATGTTGAGATGGAGGCCAGGATGGTCCGATAACGAGCTAAATGTGGAGCAAGTGAAAGGAATTGTGGGATCGTTGAGCTGAGTGGATACTATGAAGCTATTTAAAAATGAATTCCCTCTGAGAAATGTGGGTCCCCAGCATTTGCTATGGATGCTGAGAGGAGGACGTCCCGTTGGTATTCCTTGCGGAGTCCCCCAGTGTTCGTATCTGGTATTAAGGTCACCTCCGAGTATAAATATGAAGCTGTTGCGAGGGTTTGGTTAAGCGTAAATGGAATCAGGGCCAATACGAATTTTGGCTGAGTTTCCATTGGGTCGTTTGGTGTTGAGAGTTGCAAGCGTACATGAGGAATTATTTTATTCAAAAGGGATTTGATGGATATCTAAATCATCCCGAAACAGTATTGCAGTACCTCTGCCACTGTCATTACGAAGCACATGGTAGTTCTCCACCCAGACTTTGTGTTGTGGGTTAAGAACTGTCTTGTTTAGAAGGAGGTTGTTGGGTTGGAAGGACTTGACCAAATCAGAAATGTAGAGCCTTTTATCATGTAAAATTAGGGAGTTGATATTTAGGGAAAGAATGGTAAGTTTATGTGTAACCATAAAGATTGAATTGGGAATTGATGAGAGCCATTGGCTTCTCCAGGTCGGAGTGGTGTCAAAGAATGGGAGGAAAGCCCTGGCCTCGGATAGGAGCTCACTGTGAGAGGCTCCCAGCTACTCCACGGTTATCTGTTGTAGGCGCTCAACGGGGTTAAGAGTCGGTGAAATCAAAGTGGGGTGCGAAGTTACGTTTCTTAGGACTTCTGAATATGAGGTTCAGTTGATAAGAGGAGCAAAGTGGTGTGGAGTTGTAGAAGTTGGTGAACTATTTTGATAGCTGGGGAGCGGTGAGTATAAGGTCTGAGGTGCCAACCGTTTGGCTTTAGCTTAGATTGCTCTGTCCAAAAATCTTTTTCGTTCCGGGCAGCCGGACAAATGGGCTGAATGTCCATATGTATTACAAATAGTGTAGAATGGAGCGGTTTCCGGCTTTCCCATATTTTTTCTTGGGGCAACTTTCTGATGTATACTCCTCCCCACATGCTACACATTGCATGCTGAATTCACAATTGGTGGTTACGTGCCCGAATCTTTGACAACGATAATATTGAACAAGATCGCTCTTTTTGGGGCGTGCCCTTACGGCTCGTTAGTTTAGAATGTAGCGCAGTTTTATTACTTCGTTATTTACTTCCGATGCTACTGTTAGTTTAAGTAAGTCCAAGTAGATCTTATTTTCTCTCGACCACGCAGAGGCAAGTGGGCTGGCAGACTCGAGGCCTAAAGTTCGTATTTGGCTGGTTATTTCCTCTCGAACTGCCTTAGCTCCAAAGTCTGAACTAACTCCTCTTATGATTACAACACACTTTTCCTTTCTTTAGGGGGTGAACGAGTACCCCACTGCTTCAGTATTTTTAGGGAGATTCATTATGCAATTGTAAGTCTCCAGCCTGTCCACCGTGATTTCCAGTCGGAAGCTCGACAACCTTGTAATTCTGTACTCTAGACGAGTACCATCGGTAGGGGTGTACCTATCCACAATGCCTTTTCGCACTGTTGCCTTCACATTCTCCCCGAAAATTGGCGGGATCCACACCTTTTTCGTTTGATTATTTTATTTTATTTTGCTTATCGTTCGCTTGTGTGCTGAAAGGATTACTGCTAGGTGTGGGTGAGATTGGTAAAGGAGCCGGACGTTTACTTTTCACGACTAATTTACCCTTCGCTAATATAAATGCATTTACCTTACAGTTAATTAGGTTAACGTCTTAGCTAAAGCTTGAATTCTTTGCTGTCATATCGTCCGCATCCATCATGTCTGAAGGGATCTCCTTGCGGGCGCCATTGGTCTTTGGTTGCTCTGCGATCGTGTTTGCTTGCTGACATTAACTAGTCCGTTTGCCGCCTCTGAAATTCTGTCCACGGTGGTTTTTTCGTTTTCTAATAAATTTTTTTATAATGTCGATATTGGCGAATTTGCATGCGTGTTGACAGTAATGAATGGATTTGAATTTTTGTAAAAACCTTTAAAAAGAGCTTCAATCTAGCCTGCCTGATCGATGTTACTTCTATTCATCTTATTTTGGTATAGTATTTCTTGCCAATTTCTTAATCTGTTGGTTGAACTAATTGTTTCGTTTAGTCCATTTTCACTTTAACTACATCGACTTCAAGAGAGCCCAAGTAAATTTAATTAAAATCCATTTCAAGGTGATAATATTACGAAAATTAAACTACAAACATACAATTTTTTCTTCAACTAAGTACACTTAAAAACCGTTTTCAGCTGCATGATACTACATGAAACTTTTCTCTTCCAACCATTAACCCATTCTCACCCCCCAAGTTACACTTGGAAAACTTTTCTTAAACTTTGTCTTTTCCTAAATGTGCTGCTACGCTTTTATTTGCGCTGCCAATTACTAAGTCTTATTTGTATAAGGCTATCTTTATATCTCGAGTCATGCTTTAAAACACGCGTTGCGAATAAGCCGCTAAAGAACAACAAATACTCAATGTATTACCTTCAACTTGAATCACTCACTACGAGTACCTATTAAAGTGGCTTCAGACCTTTTATTGAACGCCTTCGACATTTGCTAAAAATAATCCGCCTCACATCATAGCGCAGACTAAATATAGCAAGCGTGTCTAAATAGCCAAGGGTATATTTTAATTACGTAAACCTTTCACCCTCTAAGCACATTTATGTCGTGATTAGAAGCTTTTTTCATAATACCAATGCATCCCTGCCCACACAGAAATCTAATTAGAAAAAACAACTAAGCACTCACCAAGGTCAAAGTCAATTAATCGTGTTTTGTAAAATTGCAAAAAAGGCTCAACAGGGAGAAGGAAAAACAGCAATTATTAGTAAATAGCAACAGAAAAGTATTGCTGTTTTTTCAAATACTCCTCCTTGCTTTTGGCACATCCCCAAGAACATTGAAAAAAGGCTTCAACCCACCGCCCAACGTTCCCATAGCTGGGCATCCTTAGCCAACCGAGGCGAGAAGAAAATCGCCGACGTGTTGGCAATAAGAAATCCCCTCTTGCCTACAACCTTCCCTAAAGAATCGCAATCCTCTCTATTTTCACTTCATTGATGCTATTTTCGGTTACAGATACAAGTATCTGCACTCCAGGCTGGCGATATCATTCATCGGCCTCTAGGTTTTGCAGAGATTTTCGTCCTTCGTCCGCCTTTTCTTTGTACAGTAATTGAATACGACTTGTACAGTAAGGACTACATGCTGGACAACGGAAATGATAATCTTTGAATCGAAGGCGCTGCTGCCAATGCTACGCCAAGAGTCGGACAAAACAAAGCACATATGTATGTTAGATAAGATGGAATCTATCCAATTTGAAGATAGTGTTGAGCCCATTTTCTTGGAAGGCATTCCATTTGATTTCCTTTAACCCGTGTAGGCGTTGATGAAAGGAAAAAGTTTAGTTGAAGGTCAAGATACAGCGAGAAATCAATTTATTACATTTAACGGCGAGGATAAGAGCACGAAAAGGAAAAAGTTTTATTTAATAACGGAGAAAGTTATTTAATTAAAATTCCCTGGAAATTTCATCTGGACAAGCTTCATTAAATTTCATTAAAGAAGGTTCAACTCAATTTCGAACTCTAAAACTTCCCTTTTTGTTCAACTTCTTTCTCAGTTGTTTCCGGCAAGAGATAGTTAAAGTATCAGTTATTATTAGAAGGGTTAAATTTAGTGAAAATGTCGTCATTGTGGATTTATATTGGATCCCAACCCACATCGATCGATACCCTCTCTATGAAGGTCCTGTTGACGGGATAAGGATATGTAGCTACGTCTACCCATCCGGAAGGTAAATTTATCGTTTACCTTAGTCGTTCTCGACACCTCCCGATCCCAACAAAAAATGTCTTGCCGAAGATTAGGGATTCGGTTAAGGGAAACAAGATACGCACTTAACTGGCAGATTCAATTTCTTTCCTCTCGCATCTTCCGCCATTTGTTACAGATACCATGGGAGTCGCCCTTTATAAATTATTCATTTCTCCACCTAACTAAAGACAAGACAATACTTTCGACATTCATCCAATTAATTTAATCTGTTAATCAAGTTGAAACTTAAGTTGTCTCGAGTTCCACGTAAAAGATAATACTTTAGCGATTGCGTGCTCAGGTTAATGCGAGCATTAGTCTTTAATACATTTTCCTCAGAGATCTGTTCTCGATGAGCACATTTCCACTTAAGATGGTCTTCACGCTCCAGCTGGATTGTTTCTAGAACTGCTTTCCCTACCAATCCTTGCAATGTACTCACAGTATTAGCCACGCTGAATGCGTGATAATTTTTTCAGGTCCATAATTAATTGGGACACATACCCATTACGCACGCTGCCGTCCAACATATTAGGCACACATTTTATTTATTCTTTTATTTCATTTTGCAATATTAATTACTTCAAATGCGTGCAAGTGTCTAAATCGTATCAGCACTAATTGGACTATGCGAGTATGTAAGAAGGAAAATGCTGGTCATCTTTGAAAAGTAAAATGTTCACATGCACGCACGCAATTATCAGTATGGGCTGAAGAAATACTTGAAGATTTTTCTAGTGCAAGATGAAAGAGTGAGTTTTGCCTACTTGAACGCATCGATACACATTGTGAGTACGCAGGAATTTATTTCACACAATGTAACTTTAAGTATTTTTGCAAATCCACTTTGGTCTTTTGCCGTCGTAATTTTCCATATAAATGAGATTTTACGGATGAGAAAGCACCACAAGCTTGCAGGGAATTTATAAATTGAAGCAAATGAGTTTTTGCTTACGTTAGATATTTTTTCATGTTGTTTTGAACGTAATTGCATTAATATTAGCTGGTGCGAAAAACACTCATCAAATGCGATTGCTTGTGAGGTTTTTGACAGTGAAATGTTCTTGCTTACGTGGATGTATTGCCATCTGAAAACTTGATTCGTTTAGCGATTCTTCTTCTTAAGTTATCGATAAAAGATACGATTTACAAAAATTTGTCAGAAAGTTTATTCATCTCAATATAGAGTGGCAATTTTTAAGGCCAGGTCAAATGCTCAGCATTTCTTAGTACCTGAAATATAGCTGCTCATGCTTTCTTTTGCTTTAGCACTACAGCCCCTTTCGGGCCTTTGCTTAGAGATAGTTAAAGTATCTGATTATCTAGATCGAAAGTATTGGCACTCGGGAAGGATATATGGTCAGTACTACGCTTTGGCCATGTGTCCATCCACTCAGCTACGATACGTTTTGATTTTAAACCTTAATTGAACGGTCTTATAGTCCGTCCAAAGAATCACTTGAAGCAAATCTCGTTGCCACCAACGGATTTCGAACCAGGGACCTTTGGCTTCCGCAGCGAGCGCTCTAACCACTACAACACGCGGACTACTAATTTCATGTTTTCATCAAAATTTAAATTTTTTGTCTTGAATCGGGGTAGATGGTCGAGAGGCTGCTCTTTGGAAAGACTTTCATCAATTCGTTCTGTTCTCCTATATCAACATGTATTGTAGCGGCTATGGTATGCAACGCCATCGCAAACATTTGCAAGCCAGCAAAGGTCCTGAGCTCTTTGGTGCCATTCCTCTCTCTTGCGATCAGCCTCCATCGGTGGTGGGGTCTGAAACTTCATCCTCTACAACAGAGAGCCTGAGTAAGCCATTATCAGCATCAACATCGTCATCAAGCAACGAAAATATTTCGTCAAGAGGTGCGAATCTGCCAATCTCGTCAGGGTATCTATCGCAGAGTATGCCTTCATCGTCATAAAGTAACGCAACGCTAATGATTAGCGGTGGTGCAGACGCTTTGCCTACTTCTCAGCCTTCTTCGTCTATCACTACCAGAAGTATGGCGCAGAGACCTTCATCTCATCGGGGAGCCATTCCAAAAAATTTCGAAGTGCGGCATGTTCCTGAGGAATTGCCACCCCTCCAAGTTGTAGCACCACTGAAACAAATCTCCTTATTAAAGCATGCGTATAGCACATCTACCGAAGACATTTTGGATTATGTAAATAAGAAATTTGGCTCAACTCTGAAAATAATTAGCTGCCAGAAGTTGACGAAGGACCACTTGATCAACAGAGTTATAGCTTCTTTCAAACTGACTGTTCCAGCATCGTGTGACTCCATATTGAACCCTGATTGCTGACCGCGTGGAGTGCTTGTTAAATCTTTCATAACTTCAAGGAAAAAAAAATTTCGTTCTCCACCGAGCTCCCCTACCAAAGCCGTAACATCCGTTCTTCCTAATAACTTTCAGAATAGCACTCTTAATAATAATATTTATTGTCAAAATGTTCGGGGTTTAAGATCTAAGCTGAAGGATCTAGCTTTATCCTTTTCTCTCTGAGGATGATATAATCTGTATTTCTGAATTCTGGTTGACTGTTAATATATTTGACTCTGAAATTTTTCCTCATCACACAATTGATAGGTCAATCTCCAACAAGTTAGACGGAGGAGGTGTCCTAGTCGCCTACAAGAATACCTTTACTGTCTTCTCTCTAACAAATTTACTTTTCACTGCTCCTGTAGAATGTGTTTGGGTAAAAATAGTCATTTCGTCTTCCCTTTCTCTTCTTGTCTTTTGCACTTATATCTTGTAAGTCTCCTTTTTCGGTCTACAATACTTTCTTCACCGAAATATCTAGTATTTTCTTATCACGCTTTTCAAATAGTCACCTTGTTCTATGTGGAGATTTTAACCTTCCTAAACTCTCATAGAATGACAATCAAGTTGATTCTGACTCATCTCAAATTTGGTCTTTAATTTCTTCTTTTATGTCCATGTGTTCCCTGGCTCAATATAATAATTTTCTTAATGTTAATAATCATATTCTTGACTTATTCTTTGTAGTATGGAGCAATCGTTGTTATGCTCACCTCCAGTTCTTTTTCCTTATATCTCGCCTGATCCCCATCATCCCCCCTTACGCTTTGAAATTTCCTATACTGCTTCTGTCCGTTATCGTCGCAAAGAGGGTCAGTGCTATAACTTTTATAAAACTAATTATGAGCAACTTTCCGAAACAATTCGCTCTGTTGATTGGTCCTTCTTCTTTCGCAGTCTTGACTCGGACACTTGTTGAAACAATTTCTATGATTTCTTAAACGCTGCTATTTCTCACACGACTCCACTTATCGGTAAAAGAAACTCTTCTGACTGTCCCTGGTTAACTGTCGATGTGAGGCGAGCCTTGCAAGCTAAAGATCGAGCTCGTCAACGTTTTTCACGTGACAGATCTCCTGAGTCACGTACAGCTTTTTGTCATCTGAGGTCGGTAGCTAAGAAAAAGATGCAGGTCTTTAAAACTTCTTATTTTCATAGTACTGAAGGCTCGTTACACTCAAATCATTCAAAACCATTTTTGAAATACATACACTCTCTCAAATCCTCTTCCAGTTTCCCATTCTCGCTTCATTTGAACGGCTGCTTAGCAACGTCACCTCTCGAGATCAGTGAACTTTTTAGAACTCAGTTTTCTTCTACTTTTAATGCTACTTCCAGTAATAGTCCTTCATTCCCAATCGTACACACACCACCTTCATTCCCCTCTACTTGCTATCCAGAAGATAATATGAAGCTTATTTTAGAACTTGATGACTCTGTTAGTTCAGGTCCCGATGGTATTCCTAATCATTTTGTGAAATCATTAGCTACTTCTATTTGTGTAGAATTCATGACCTTTACTTCAAAAGCCATGGAAGACCGTTTACAAGTCGAAATCATGCATTTGGATTTCTCTAAAGCCTTCAACTCAGTAAATCACAATATTTTGTTTAGCAAACGTAAATTTCTTAACGTTCCTGATTATTTGCTCGACTGCTTATCCTCTTATCCAATCGTGTTAGTCGGGTATCTTTTCAAGGCTGTCTTTCTACTCCCTTCCATTCGTCTTCTGGTGCTCCTCAAGGATCCATTCTGGGCCCACTATTGTTCACTCTGTTTATAAATGACTTACCATCCGTTGTCATCAACTCCTCCTGCCTTCTTTATGCAGATGACGTCATGGTTTTCAAATTAGTGTCGTCTAAAGATGACTGTACCTTGCTTCAAGAAGATTGGAATGCCATTTTATTTTGGAGTTCTTATAACCAACTTACGCTAAATGTTTCTAAGTGCATCCATCTTTCATTTTCTAATAATCCTTCCCCTATTAGCTTTCAATTTATGCTAAATAATTCGTACCTATGTGCGGTGACACACTTCATGGACTTGGGTGTCACTTTCGATTCAAAAATTAAAGTTCGATGTGCATATTTCTGAAATTACTTCTAAAGCCTCTCGCATTTCTGGCTTGACCTTAACAAATTCCCAAATTTTTTTTTCCGATCCTTTGTCATGTGTTAAATCATATTCTAGTTTGGTTCGTCCCATCCTTGAGTACTGTTCGCCAGTTTGGTCGCCTCATTTGAAGTGTTTGAAGTTCACGCTAGAAGCTGTACAAAAAAGATTTACCAGGATCGTCTTCTTGAAATTCCAGATTCCCTCAATTTTTTTATGAATCACGCTTAGCTATCCTCAATATTCCTTCGCTGGAAAGGCGTCGACTCTACCTTGATGAATGTTTCCTTGTCAGGCTTTGCCGTGGTTTGCTCGATACTCGCCTTGTCAACCAGGTTCCAGTGAGGCGCGCTATGGGTCTACAAGATCGTCGAATATCTTTGATGTTCCATTTGCACGTAGTTTGGTTTATTTTCACTCACCCATGCTCAGATTGGGCCCTTCCCCCTTTCGTATTTAGTTTATAAAAGATTTGTTAACTGTCTTCTTCTCAGTTCTCAGTAATTTTTCGTATTTATTTTCTCCTAGTTTTTGCATTATTTATTACTTATATCTTGCTTTTTGCATGCTGTGCTATTATTATATTATTATTATTTAATTCATTTTGTTGTACTATGATTTTGTTCATTTTGTTATTGGATTTTTTTTTCTGTTAAATAGAAATAAATAAATAAATCATGAGACTTGACAGCGCGGGAAGAATTTCTACCTTTTCCGGGCCACCTGCATAAATTTCTATATCACAGAGAGAAAAAAAAGAGAGTTCATACTCCATGTCCGTCTCTAATATAGCTATACGGAGAAAACCGTAAAGAAGAATAATGAAAAATGTTCAGCAATATTTTAACATAAATTAAGTTAAGCCCCAAAATAAATAAGTTCCAAGTTTTTTAATGTTTGAGCAAATGACGAATTCAATTCAAATTTTCTAATTTAGTGTCTTTTTTTTTGCTATCGCCATAGCACTATAGCCCCTTTTGGGCCTTCGGTTAGATACAGTTTGAGTATCTCATTATCTTGATCGTATCTATTGGCACTCGAGAAAGTGATATGGTTAGCAAGTATCACGCTTTGGTGTATCATGAATGAACGAGTTTATACTCCGTCCGAAGAATCAGTGGAAGCAAATCTCATTGTCACCAATAGAGTTTTAACCAGGGACCATTGGCGGGACAAGCACTCTAACCATTATACGACGCAGACTACAATTTAGAGTTAATGAAGCTTATAACGCAATGTACCTGTAACTTTCAAATGATTACCGAGTTCGTGGCATGTGATGATCGCAGGGGGTTCTGAAAACAAAAGAAAATAGTTACCCCAAAACTTCAGTACAAACTGCTAAAGATAAAGTAAAAACTGCCTATCGTTTGACATAATTTTCTCCTTCCTCAGTGGCAATATTCTGAAACGATGTCTTCTTTACATTAGCTTTTATAGCAAAAGTTATATTCAGGTCTACATAAGGTAATTTAAGGACTTTTTTAGGAATGGTTATTTCAAGGGTAATTAAGGTGACTAGCGTAAAGGATTTTACAGACAACTAGCTTATTACAATTAAAAGATTATCTTATGACTATTACACTTACTTCATTAAGTGACTGCATCCGTTGCCAATTTCCGTGTTCATCCTCTTTTTCTTCCGGGACTCTCAATATCCATAAACTTTCGCATGCATCTAGTTTCCTCCAGTCTCCTACTTCCTGCGCTATTTCCAGATTCTCCCACTTAATTTTATGTTTTTCTTCTATCATATGCCTCGCTACTGCAGTTCTTGCTGTTTCCGTTGAACCTCGTTTTGTAATTTGTTCCGCTGCTTTGATATGTTCTTGCTACCTAATTTTCGCTAACCGTTTTGTTTGCCCGATATAAGGCATATCGCAATCCGGACAAGTGATCTTAAAAATACCTCCTTTTCCTTCCTTGTTCCTCGTTTGCTGATCCTAACGCTACTTCTAAGCTATCTCTTCTGCTGGTATAGACTGGACTGTTTCCTCTCTTTCCTTTTATCTGTCCCAGCCTTTTCGAGATTGCTTTATGCGTAAGGAGAATCTTTGTTGGCTATTCTTTCTGTTTGAACATTCTCATCAGCATGTTTTTTCGTTGCTCCGGTATCTTTTTCCGTATCCGTTGTTCGATTGTTTTCCTGCTGTATCCTTTTTAATCGCTGTATCAATGATTATTCTTTCTCCAATTGTGATTGCTCGTTCATCATTGGTACCGTAACCATCCGGTGAATCATCGTATTATACGTCGCCATTTTATGCGTGTAGTCTGACTCGATTGGTATTGTCCTTTGCGTGGTCGTTTCCTTCCTACGTATGTCGAATTCAAGTTCTCCTGAGCCTTCAATTATTTTGATGTCCACGAAGGATAGTTGTCCGTTCTTCTCCTTCTCCATTGTAAAGCCTATTCGTGGATGTATATTGTTCAGTTCCACCAAAAGTTTTTCCGCCTCCTCTTTTTTGATTACCGTAATGATGTCGTCACGTACCTGATCCAAATGGTTGGCAATATCTCCTTGTTTTCAAGCTTCGCCTTCAGCCAGTCCATGAAGATGTCGCTCAAGATAAGGGAGAGAAGGTTACCTATTTACAGTTTCCTTTCAAATAGAGCCTCTCAAATAAAATTAGGGAATCTTATTTCCAATCCTATTCTTATCCGCTCTGGGGTCCCTCAAGGCTCAATTCTTGGTCCTGCCCTATTCAATTTTTTCCTTTATTATTGGAAGTTTTGGGGTGAAAAAAATTTTCAAGAAATTTCAACGGGATTTAAGAAGGAGTGACCTCAAAAAAATTTGTTCATCAGATTCAAGAAAGTGTAAAATGCATAAATCATACTATTACTAACAAAGTGGAGTGAATTTCGACTTCTGACGTAATTGTCGTTGTAGTGCTCAGAAAGGTCTACTCCCATGGTTTTTTTCAGATTTTTCGGATGAAAGATTTCCAATCGCGAGGGGAGTACGCCTAAATTTCGTGCATTTTCCCTTCTCCTTCCTCCCTTCATACTGATAAAGTAATGTTAAGACCTGTTTGAAAAGATTTCATTGAGAATTTTCATATAACACCCCACTTTTCTTTTGGTCACTCCCCTAAAATAACCATCAAACAAAAAAGAGGTTTTTTTGTGAAAATACCTATGAGCAAATATGTCTAAAGCACACGAAGCATATCTATCAACAATGTTTTCAAAATCTAGATAGAAACGATCAAGAATCTGGGAAAAGCTGCTAGAAATTCTAACATTTATATTGAGTTAAATTTTTTGTAATTGAAATATTATGATGTTTAACTCAAACTAAGAGTTGTTTATGGTATGTGTTTTCAGCATCTAGTAATATATTTAAAAATAATATAGCTAAAATCCTAAAAGTAGGCTGGGAACTGTCAGACCCCAATGTGGCGTGCGGCGTTTTAAAAAAAGACTTGGCAGGTGCCGGGTTAAAAATTGGGACAGGCCGTGACAGGACCTTTACAAGCAGACGGGAGAGTTGACTCCAGAGAGTATAGTTGCGGTGATGTTTGGATCGATTGACAAATGGAACCATGTGGCACATTACATTTGGACAGTCCTAAAAGATAAAAGGGACTCACAGCAACTGGGGACGTCGAGCCTAGGGATTACTTGTCTGGCGATTCCTCCCACCCCTCCCGCTGGATGAGGTATCCTCTAGCTTGAAGGCACCTCATGGCGTAGCAAAACACGACCTAGCCTGAAGTAACGTGTTAAACAGTTCTAGGCTAGGTTCTCAGGTTCACAGGGGAGGTCTTTAGTGGGTAGTCCAGTCGCTCACGACCATGGGAGCTTCACACTCAGTGCGTAAATAACACTCACACCCCAGCCACAAAAAATTATGCACATTAAAATTTAAAGCATTTTTCCCAAATTTTTTTTCTTTGAAAATCTTTGTTAATGCCTACTCGACCAGCAGTGCGATTTTAATTTAGGTTAAAAATCGTATTTAAGCCCGAGTTTAATTTAGGTTAAACTTCAATTTCCGTTAATTCAATTAATTAATGTGGCTTTGACTTAATTTCAATTTAGTCAATTTGAAAATGTTAGTACTTAATTCAATTCAAAAAATCTTTTAAATTTCGATGCACAATTAACTTTGTCACCTTATGTGACTCTAAAACTTTGAAAACCACTGTATGCTAAGTTAAAATTTCTTAGCTGACGCGCACGAGTCAGCAAAATATTGCAAGCATTTTATCAGCATACATCGTAAGTTAGATTCGGATCATTTTGCTGACGCGCCGGAGTCGGCAAAGTGTATTGGGATCTTTTCTTGTGAATGTATCAGATATCATGGAATGTGGATCTCCACATTCTTTCCCGTATCAGACGCGAGTGTCGGCGGGTTTCAGGCAAGAGACGCTTATAGACGCTAAAGAGCCAGCGTTTTCTTGCATGGAAACTGCTAACGCTTGGTCGTTTGATGCTGGAGGGTTCAGTCAGAAGTTAGCGTTTGAGAGGAACAGTTTTAGATCAGAATTTAGCCGAAGTGTTGATAGAGTATTGTGCTTGCAAAAAAAACCTTGTACCACAGAATAGACCGGACCTTGTTTCTCAAAGGAATCCTAACGACTTATCTTGTGAAGCAAAAGAAGAGAGGCCAGGATAAAAGAGTCCTGACGCAAACATTATCGACGCCCCGGCGAGATACGAGCTCAAGATCTCGTTATATTTGGAATACGAGTGGTTAATATTTTAGATTGGAACACATGTTGTTCAAGTGTTGTGTTGATGTCGTGCCTGGTGAAAGTGCTTTTCGGGCATAAAATGCTCGTATCGGAGCGCGTGTTCCAGGAGTTAAGGACGTTGTCCAGGGCCTTAGAAAGTGTAATATCGAATTACAAGAAGGATTCAAGACATCGGTTATTATGAAGAGAGGCTTCGGCGTTTAGAAATCGCCTGGGAGGAATTCGAGCACAAGGACACCGAAGTTCGATGCTTACCCGAGATTACATCGAGACACGAATATTTTACAAGCGAAGTTTACGAAACGACCAGGATCAATGACGTTACCTTCCAGAAACGTTTCCTCAAGAAAATGAGCGCCCTTAAGGGGACAACATTGCCAATGTCGCAGCGACCCTCATCTTCACACGGTAGTGACGACAGGCCTTCAGCCGCGCTTGCCTTGGCGCAGGAAAATGCCGTTTTTACAGGCAAGTTACGACGTTATCAAGCCTCGGCGAATTCGTTGATAAGGACGATGGCTCGCCTAGAACCACCAGAGAACACAAGAACTTGTTGTAAGGCTAAAGCGGAGGCAGTGTGGCTGGGCTGGCAACAGTTGGATGAACTTCATCAGCAATTCTATGAATCCTGTGAGGACCCTGAAGTGCAGGGCTTCAATTCGGAGGAACACATCCAGTTGGAGGAGGATGCGCAGGATTGCATTGTTCGCTTGCAAATGTAAGTCGACACCATTACTGAAATGCCGCCTTCGCCTGTTTCGCCCGCTGCGACTCCAGGCTTGTTCCTACCAAAAATTGGCTTGCCCACCTTCAACAGAGATGAAAGGCACTGGCGATGATTCCGAAATTTATGCAAATGGTGCATAACCAGCCGATGTCCGCGTGCCAGAAGCTTTGGTTTCTGAAGGTTTACCCCACAGGAGAGGCTGGGTTCTTAATCGGAAACTTTGCGTTGTCGGACAAACATTACCTAGCTGCCTGGAAGACACTTAATGAGAGATTTGATAATCAACGACTCTTGGTGTCGGCCCTCATCGACAAATTGATGTAGCAGCCATCTCAGGCCAGTGAAAAACCATCAGTGATAGCCATAAAGTCGCTTCATGACACCACACAGGAGTGTATCAGAGGCCTGGAAAACCTGCAAATATCCACAAGAGATTAGGACCCATTGCTACTACACGATTTGACAACGCATGTCAGCAATCTTTGGCTAACCCCCACGAGCTGCCACCTTTGAAGGGTATGCTGGATTTCCTACAAGAGCGATTCTATGCACTCGAAGTGCTCGGCGGTACAACTAAGGACCCATACCGCAACCACAAGCAGATTACCAGGGCTACCGTGGCCGCCATGACTGCTTTGCAATATCCAAGGTGCTGGCTGGATCACCCGCTGTACTACTGCCCGGAGTTTCTTCAGGACAACGCTGCGAAGAGGTTGAGCTTTGTACGTTCAAGGGGCTGTGTATGAACTGCTTGCCAGAAGGTAATCAGGCTTCCGTCTGCGCGGAAAGAAGCGGCGAGGAGTGCGCCACGAAACATAATACCCTGTTGCATATGAGGGGAGCCAGAAATTCTAAACAGACCAGGACGAAAACGCCTGGCTCCACAGTCAGGAGGCCAGATGTTCAACCGTCACGTGTGCCGCCTGCCCTCACTCTGACGACTCTCATGCAACCTGGATCCAAAAAAAAAAATGTTCTGCTGTGCACAGCCGTCGTTAAAGTGGTTGCCAGTAATGGAAGAGTGACCGACTGCCGGGCAGTGTTGGACCCTGAACGACATCCTACATACCGGACCCACGATTCATGATGATCTGTTTGCGATTTCGACCCATTTGCGTCTGCCAGGCTTCATTTTCACGGCTGACATTGCCAAGATGTATCGGCAAATAGTGCTTCAGTACAACAATTGAAAATTTCAACTGGTGATTTGGAGAACAAGTCCAGCCCTGCCTTTGCGATATTATCAACCCAAGACCGTCACGTACGGCACAATGTGTGCCCCGTACGTGACAACCAAATGCCTTCATGTTCAGGCACAGCTCGAACAAGATCGAGCACCCTTGGGCAGCAGCGCACTACAGCATGAATGTTACATAGACGACGTCATAACAGGGGCAGACAGCTTGACGGAGGCAATTCAAACACAGAAGGAATCGCGTCAGATTCTTACCAGTGCAGGGCTGCATTTGCACAACTGGTGTGCCAATCATCCGCATCGTTTGCAGCAAACCAACGTCGTAGACCAAGAGAACCAGTTGGATTCCAGCAGTCTTTCGGAAGACTACATCAAGACTTTGGGGTTGATTTGGCGCCCGAAAACAGACGACTTCCAGATCGGCATTAACTTGGACCTTGCTGAGGTCAAATTCACGAAACGGACGATCGCATCAGACATCGCCTGAATGCTCGACCCATTGGGCATCCTAGCCCCGGTTATCGTCACCGCCAAATTGTTCCTGCAGGCGTTATGGCGATTGGGGTTAGACTGGGACGCGGCCTAGCCACTCGACATACATACACAGTGGGCCCATTTTCGCGCTGAACTACCATCATTGCGAAGGGTTCGTTTTCCTCGACACTTTTTCGCCTGCGAGAAACCAGTCCAGCTGCAGCTATATACTTTCTGCGACGCCTCGGAGAAGGCATATGGTGCTGTGATCTATATCCGCTCAACATTCCCAAGCGGTCAAGTCAACGTTCGGCTGCTCTGTGCCAAGTCGAGGATGGCCTCCATCAAGGTGTTGACAGCGCCGCGTTTGGGGTTGTGTGCTGCCAAGCTGGGAGCAAAATTAACGAATCGAGTCAAGAGGGCACTCAGTTTGCCGGATGTTTTTCACGTCCTCTGGTCCAATTCAGAGGTCGCATTGTCGTGGGTCAACTCAACCGCTTCATCCTTCAGCACTTTCGTGGCCAACCGTATTTCGACCTTTCAATCGTTATCGAGGCCAACTCAGTGGGGATATGTAGTGTCCCACGACAACCCTGCGGACATCCTGTCCCGTGGCCTGGCGCCAGCCGAGCTAAAAGGCTGCAAGCTCTGGTCACGGTGGCCATCCTTCTTGACCGGACCGGAGGCGGACTGGCGGCCTCCGTACAAGGGTACCGAAGCCTGTGAAGTCGAGTGGAAGCGAATCAGGGTTGCGATCATAACAACAGCTAGTGCAAGCAACAATTTTGTGTACGTGCTGCCATTCGCGAATCCACTTACAAGATTACTGATGACGGATATTCATCGCAAAAATTGCCATCTCCAAGCTGTTAGCTACCACGAGACAACGCTTCTTGCCTATCAAGGGGAAGCAGTTAGCACGGGCGATTGTTCGACAATGCGTGCGATGTATCTAGGCAAGGCCACAACTGTTCAATCAGATTATGGGGAATCTACCAGGTGCTCGCGTGCAAGCGGCTCGCCCGTTCATCCGCTCGGGCGTCGACTTCTGCGGACCAGTGCTGATGCACTACCGAGGTAGAGGTGTGCGGGCTCAGAAGGGATAAATCGCTATATTCTGCCGCTTCGTTACCAAGGCCGACCGTCTGGAATAGGTGAGCGATCTCAACACAGACGCCTTCAACGGTGCTCTGAAGCGTTTCATCGGGAGCCATGCAAGGACATCTATTGCGACAATGCGACCAATTTCGTAGGTGCGCAAAATTAGCTACATGAGCTGTCTTCCTCACTTCACTCAGCCGAGGGTCAACACAAGGTGACCGACTCTTGCAACACTCGGGGAATACAATTTCATTTCATCCTGCCTCGCGCCCCTCACTTTGGTGCATTGTGGAAGGCGGCCGTCAAATCAGCCAAGAACCTGCTCGTCGAGGCGCTTCATCAGCCACGCTCAAGTACGAGGAACCGCACACCCTGGTGGTCCAGGGGGAGACCATCCTCAACTCCAGGCATCTAACTGCAAGTCCGACGACTCCAACGATCTGGCAGCGTTGACTCAAGGACATTTCCTCATCGCTGACCCCCTCACAGCCATGGCGGATGCTCGGGCGGAGCGTGTCACTGGCGGATTTCATGCCCAATGGAAGCGGATAAATCATTTGAAGGACGAGTTTTGGCGAAGATGGTCCCAGGAAGATTTGGACCAACTGCAACATCGCGTTAAGTGGCAACAAGGTCAACCAAATGCTACCCGGGGAACCATCGTTATCATCAAGGACGATAATCTACTAACTATGGAATGGCCCCTGAGGCGAATCAAAGAAATACATCAAGGGGCTGATGGCTTCGTCAGAGTTGCAGCCGCGAGGACAGCCAACGGAATAGTAAGAAAGCCTATCCATCGTCTAGCGCCGCTACCAGTGATGGAGAACACTACACCAGAAGCAGCTGGTCCCGAGGCGAATTCCCCAATCCGATCTGAGTTGTAGCATCAGGCAGATACACCCAGCAGTTATCACAAATGGTTTCGCTCCAGGAGCAGTAGGACGTCTCTCCTTTCGCTCCTGTTGGTCTGCCTACTGATCCCTCTAACGGTGGCCAATCCCATCAGAGTGTCATTAAATGGACCATATCAAGGACTGCATTTTCAATCATTGGGAAATGCCTTCCTGTCGACAAGCGAGTGGAAACTCTTGGTCTACTATGACCTAGAGGCCTACTGGACGGAGCTGGCCACGCTGTAGAACGGAACGATATGATCCTCGGCACACCGACTGCTTACATCTGCATGAGCAGTTCCGGCATTTAACCGACCAGTTTTCCAGCGCAAACCAGGTGCTGAGGATTAGGTCAAGGCGAGGAGCAATAAACGCAGTGGGCAGACTAGGCATGTCGTTGTTCGGGGTTCTGGACGAGGAGTACGCTAACCAAATGGCTCAGATCATTAAGATGATGCAAGGAGATCAGAACAAGCTGCACTCCCTACTCAAAAATCAAACATCAATCATCGACTCGACATTAAACCTCCTCGGCAAAATGGAACAGATGGCTCAAAAACGTTTCGCCTCCATAGAGTACGAACTGGCAAAACTCGCAGGCACCACAGCTCGAGTCTCAAACTTAATTTCAATGCTATCTTTACAGATGGCCTTCACGACTCTCAATCTGCAACGTATTGAATCCAGCATCTTGGACGTGATCACGGACACACAGCATGGGAACTTCAACCTTCTGCTGTTGTCTCAACAGCAGCTTAATGCAGCAACTCAATTACTCAATTAATCAAATTTAATATACATAAACATATTCTTTAAAAAAACTAAGGTCGCAAAGATTTTCAAAGAAAGAAATTTGGGAAAAATGCTCTAAATTTTAATGTGCATAATTTTTTGTGGTTGGGGGGTGAGTGCTATTTACAAACTGAGTGTGAGCCTCCCATGCTCCCGAGCGACTGGACTACCCACTAAACACCTTCCTGTCAACCTGAGAACCTAGCCTGGAGCCGTTTGACACGTTACTTCAGGCCAGGTATAAAAGCGAAAACCAACTTCAAAAAGCTCTAAAAAGGATGGAATTGAAGCCAAATCACTTCCCCGTTTTGAAAAAATGAGTTTCATCCAGTTATGAACCAATCGTATCTAAATAGGAGAAAATAATTTGGCGCCGATTGAAAGTCTTTTTCTTCAAGGGCACGAGAAAGATGCTTCGAAATGGATATTGTGCCTATACAAGACTAAAAAATTATTCTTTCCTTGAAAACAAAATGTCTAGCGTGAGATGTTACAAAGGTTCGCAATGTCGAAAGAAAGGTCCCCAAACACTACACAATTATTTTTCAATAATAAAAGGATATTATAAGTAAATTTATGTTCTAAGATCCTTCGACGAAATGAATCAAATCAATTGGTACTTACATATGTAGGAACGATCACTAAGTGTTGACCATTTGGTTGCCAGCAAAATTTCTATCATTTGGAATTAATGTAAATGTTTCATCATGGAGCTATGTTAGTAGAAGTTCGGCCATAAATAAGCAAAGAAAATAAAAGTTAAAAGGGATGGCTTTACTTGCGCTTATTTTTTTGTCAAGCAGTCAGTCCAATATTTTCTTAATTATTTTGCATGCACACTCGGATTTACGGTTACAAATCATTTTTACTGACACCTATTGATTATTCCATACAATAACCACAAGTTCAAGAATCTTTATGATTAAGGACAAAGCTTTTAATCCAATTAAAAAGGCAATGACCGTCGAAGAAAACATTTCTGCAGCTATTAGCGCAAACCATTCTGATTTTCATATCTTGATTTCCCACATTGTATATCTAAATAAACAAATTCACCATATGATATTGCAAAATGTGTCTCAGTTAACGGAAAACACATACGAGTATGTTTGCATTCGCTCTAGAAGCTACTCAACCAGTAAATCAACTACTATACTTTGTCAGCTCAATACAAACTGGAAACGTTTCACTTCCAGTTTCACATTTTGCAATAAACAAGATAAATCTCAACAAATATCCGCTGATAAGAGAAACATTACAATGCACATATAAATGCATAAATGTGTAACTATGCATATGTATAACAAATGCATGCTTAAATACATTTACATAAGAATTTGCAATCCAGATTTCGCTGAATAGCGATAAATAACAGGTAAAACGCGAATAAATAAAAATAATCCAATGAAAAGCGCAGTCTAGCTGTAATAAAATATGTATCGAGTCAATGATTAAATTTCCTTGTGATTTCATGTCTTGCAACTGGAATATGTAAATCCCATTAGCGAATTCCGCGTCACAACAATCGCTCACCTCCGCGACATACAGACGACATTTGTATCAGAATTTCTTTCCTGAACAAATTGATACTATCCTGTTTTGCAGAAAAAGAACAAGTTCTTATCCAGCAAACGTCCTTGTGATGATTTGCCATTAGTTCTTGTTCTCATCTTATTTCCTATTTAATATAAAAACATGTGTATCCAATTCCTTGAAAGACGGCACAAGTATCTTTTCAGTCTCGGTATCTCCTAAGAAAGATACCAAATACCTGAACCTTATCTATTGTGCTCTGGAGAGTTCAACGAAATCAGTTCTCTTAGCAGGTATATGTGAAAAAATAGAGAAATAAAAACCAATTACATATTTATGTTCGTAGACATGTTCCACGTGGGTTGACTCATGTCTTGCGAAATAAGAAAAGGCTCTTAACCAAAGAAAATCTTTAAGATTCTACAGAAATTTGAACAACAATAAGCATGAGAAATACAGGTACAATTTGAACCGTCAGTCAATCTCGTCGTCTGGTTACCAGGCGATTATTTTATCATAACTTTCTTAGAAGCTCTTTCTTGACTGATTTTTTCAATGACTTTGAGTAGATGCTAATTACGATGCGAACGTCTTATGACTGGTAGATACACATGTGATAATACGCGTATTTGCCATTGGAAATTTGAATTGTTTCATTGATGATGATTCAACTTGGTGAAAAAAGGTATTACTAAAATTTTTAGTTTTGTCATTTTTTGTGAAATGAAAATTGATATGCATTTTGGATTTTTTGCTTCTGATTCATATGAATATGTGCAAATTCATTCATAAGGTGATAATTGTCCTATAAAATACGGATAAATAATTATATACAAATGGTCGTGTGAATATCTGGCTAAATGTAGGTCAAGTCAACAAATATATTCCCATTCTGATTCTTAATTTAATTTAAGCATGTGATAATTTTTGAATTTATTTCAATAAGAAATTATAATTATTCAAAACTTATTTTATTTCCAGGTAAGTCTGGATGTATTGCCAGTTCGTAGTCAAGCACAAATTGTAAGTAGTATTTTTTTTCATTTAATATTGAATTTATTTCGAATTTTAATTTGCTTGCGTGGAGTTAATTTTCTTGTGTCCCAAGATGTAATAAAGAATATTTTAGGAAATATGAATATATGAGTATTATCATGTATATCAGTTGGTGTTTAAATTATAATGCTAGAACTTTATAAAGTGTTTTTTTTTGCTAGATAGAACTTACTTAAGAATTAGCTGTCAAACAAGTTGTTACAAAGGGTGTTTTTTAAAGGTATAGAATTTTGAAATGAAATAAAATACGGATAAATTGTTTGGATTGCCATGAAATTGGTGTTATTGGAAAGCTAATTCTCTGCCTTTTTTTGAATATGATTTTGGCATGTGAACGCCACGACTGGTGCGGAGGAAGTCCGAACGAAGGGTCCAATTTTTGACTACTCTAACCAATGATTAGGGCCGTGTCTCGCCAATAACGTGGCGAATGTTGTCCTCCATTCCATCCTATTCATGATGAAATGGCAAACCAAACTAACCATAAAACGCATGAAAGCTATCACACAATGAGTAGCATTAAAAAGTGTTGCCGACTTAAAGTTCTACGCCTCGAAAAAAAAACACCCCTAAAAATTCCACCATTCGAATATGGTGTCAAATGACACTAACGAAAAAACCTATTTGTGATAAAATGGCAAACCATACTGACCATAAAACCCATGACAGATTGTAGTACTCGTAAAGTAGGTATGAAAATGTCCGTCCAGGACTGTAGCGATGGTCTGCTGCTTCAACGTAAGAGGATGTTAAGATCCGCTGAGATTGGCCTTGTCTGGGGACGCGAGAATGCGCTGGCAGGCTAGCTTTGCGGTGTCGTGGGGCGGGTTCTTTCCCCCCAGCACAAGAGCTCACTGCTAAAAGAATTTCGCATCCACGAATTCCGGGGTCAAAGAAATGTCGACCGAAGTCAAAAAGAGGTAACCGACTAAGGGTTGGAAATTGCTGACGCAAAGGACAATCTGGACCTGGGGACTTAAGAGGGCTTCGTCGTTACCGATCAAGATCCAAACGTAGACGTGGACATATATTTCCCATTTGAGTGGAAAACTCATACAAACATAATTTGCATGAACTTTCCAATCAAATGGAAAATACAGACGTGGTCAATTTATGTTATAGATTATTTGATGGAATCATATAGCTCTATACCATAAAAGGGCACGCGAGCGGAAGGCCACTCTACCCGGCAAGAGCCCTTGTTAAACAACAAACAATGGAGGAGCGCGCCCGATGGCTAGCCCATATTAGTGGAGGAGCCTGCCATCAATGCGGGTCCTATACCCAGTCCAGTAAAACAAAATGGAAATACCGAAATGTATAATGTTTAACAATTCATTCTATTATTCATTAATGATTTCATATTATTATAATTCTAGTGGATTTAACAGTATGATTTGATCTGTTGCTATGCATTTATAACTGCCTTACTTGTTGACATATATGGATATAAAATTAAGTTTCAACTTTAATGTTGAAAACGAAAATAATGACCGAAGAAACCATGCATTTGGAAAAATAGTAAGATAAGATGAAAAATTCGAAATTTAGAATCTATTGTAAATAGTGCTGTTATAGCTGATATAGTTGGGATTAAATTTTCGTTTAATATAAAATATCACTTAAAGAAAAAGTCATATGAATATCGGAGCAGTTGTTTTATAACTAATACTCCTTTATCGATTTATTAGAAAAGGCTTAACCAGAGCTGCAAGTGTATAATTTTTAGTAAATTTCTGCCAATATCGATCGATATACCAAAAGAATGTATAAGAAAATCAAATAGCCGTAAACTATTTCCTTAAAATATTTCGTTAATTTTAATAATTTTGATAATAATAAAATAATATCATTGCAATGATTACTTCGAACAAAAATATATGTGAATAATTAAAAAAAGATTTAAAATTAAATAGCGATAGATATATCTATCTTTAAAGAATTTCACTTTTCTCTATAAAAATACTCTTGTCACAATAGTAAAATACACGTTTCTCCTCTTGCTTTGCAATCAAAATATTTTTCTCGCATTTTATTATGATACCTAGCACTGAACCAGTCGTATTTAGCATTCAGAACAATTTTTTTGTGACTCTCACGCACGCAAAAGGCAAATTAATATCGTTTTCCAGCATAATAAAAAATTTGAATTTTTTTTAACCAGTTAGTTCTTCATCAGAATAAAATGAGGAATCATTTGGGGTTAAGATTGTGCATGGATATTCGTTGTGGTTTTTATACCCATCTCACCAAAAGGATGTTTTGAAAACTGCATTGAATAAATGCTTTGAAACTAGCGCAAACGTCTTCAAAATTCAATATTTACAACTTTGACCAATAAGTTGTAGTACGTTCGCCTACTCAAATTCGCGTTAAAATCAGTTTTTACTGTTCCGTGTGATATTTTTGATGCATCTTATAGTATATAGAATTTAAAAGAGGTTTAACGAATATTTTATTTTTAATGCACCATACCATGTAAAAAAAGAGGTTTTAGCGATCTCAATTTGACAGTAAATATGCTAAAAGTTTAACTTATCGCCTTAATTTAAAAAAAATTTACCGTAATTTCTGTACATGCTCATTTTCCTTGGATTAAAAATTGTATGCTCAAGTTTGGACCGCTCTCTTGAAATAGAAGGGGTAAAGTTGTATATGTTGATGTCCCTATTAATGTCGACAACTGAGGCGATTTTGAGTACAAAGAATGCGATTGACTAAGTGACAAACTATTCAATGATGAAACTGGTTGTGGGGAGGCTGTAAAAACTCCTTCGTTACGACGTTGCCAGCATTATTTACAGCACCCTGCCGAAATTGCTGTTGATGACCCTTTGAGATGGATGTAGAATTTGGCACTGTGTCGATTTTATAAAATCCAGTTACTAAAGGGTGAGAAAGATCGTCTACGCAACTGTTGATGTTTTGTCGATTATTCACGTTTAATTTTTCAATTTGTTTCCGAAGTTGGCCTGCTTTGTTGCGAGATATTTGTATTTCTTGTTTCACAAGATTTAATTGAAGTTGTTCTATTCCTTACAAAAAAAAATGTAAGGAGGAAGAGTATGATTTGGGTAATTTCTATCGGGTTGCTCCAGTTTTTGGACATTACACTAATGTTATCTAATCTTCTATTGAATAGTTCACATCATAATGGATGGTTCATAATTACTCAAAACCTAGATACAATCAGACATCTGTTAGCATATTATTTCTCAAAAACATTAAAACTCGTATTTCTTTTCAGTGGTGATACAGACAGTAAGAAATAATGCAAATCCTTGACAAAAGGGACATGTTAATTTTAAAAGATATTGAATACATGCATGCAGCACTTATCTCGTGGCGGAACTTAAAATCTGCGGAAATTTCCACCACGACTGTTCTAACAGAAAGGTGTGTTTCTTTGTTTAGATACCTCCCAATTATCTCCAATGGTGTTTCAGACTTTGTTGTGGGATTGGCGCTGATGATATATTCGACAGTGGGAATCACGTGGGCGAGTGTTCGCCAGTAGCAGAGATAGCTGTCGCATTGGTAAAACCTGGGCCTGTCGATAATGCTGCCGCACTCGCTGGTGTTTATGTTGACGTTTCTGGGTCCCGACTAACTTCAACGGGACTGTCCTTTGATGTCGTACCCCGTATTGCGGCTGCTGCAGAACTCTTTCTATCGGCAGCAAACGATTCTTATCGATTTCATTTGGGTGTTAACAAGCCACCGCTATGCCGATCAGTGCACCCCGTCACTTTTTCTTCGTCGGGAAATGCGCCTCAAACTTCGACAAATCGATTCGAGACCAATCGATACAACTCTCCACCTCTGCGAACAAACAATCACGTATACAGTAATTTTTCTCTCGACTAAGATGAAGGATTTTCTTCGCACTAACTCACCTGACTTCGATCTTATCTTTACTCCTTGGAAGGCCACAACGTCCAACCCTATTACCGACTATTCGATTATTTTTCATCCACTCGCAATTGAACCACCCCGTATACGACAAATTGACTTACGACGTCAATCTATCCGCTCAATTACATTCCATTCGCCAATCTAATACATCGTCGAGGTGTACTAGATCAGCAGTCTCATACTTTAAATTTTATGTAGCAGATTTGAAATTGTCTTAAAAACTAAATTTGACCGAAGTAAAGAAAAATGAAGAGGATTTGAAATAGCAATAAAAGTTAAATCTCATAACGAATATAATTAGAGGGAAGCATTTGATTTAAAATTACATTTAATAATAACAGCAAGAAGGAAAACTATTTCACAAATTACGATTACGAATGGAAACGCCATATAATTTTCAATAGGAGATAGGAAGGTTGTCGAGCAGTTTGCTTGTGTGTCTGCTCGATTAATACAAAATTTCACAACATACAAAGCATTAAAAAGTGTAGCCAACTTAAAATTCTATGCCTCCAAAAAACACCCTTTACTATACTACCCCCATTTCGCGACATTCATAATCAGCATACTGTTCGGGAAGTTATTCGATACCGCCTTTAACCAAGCTGATCCCAACTGGCAGTCCTGGATACCGGTGACTCTGTTGGAGGGGGCCTCTCGTCTACCCGCAAATTATCCCTTGAGTTCGAACATTTGTTGCAAAATAACCTTGTAAATCTTATTAAATTAAAATCACAAAGGACGAAATCCAATGATATATTGATCCATCTCATTCTTGGATAAAAGAAGCGTTACTACCTAACCCGCTCACACTTAAGCAGAATTAGCATGGAATCCAATTTCGTTAGAAGCAAATTTTGTTCCTCATTTGTGAAGTAATCCTACGCTTGTTGGAAGTTTAACTTCCTTTACAGAGGTACTAACGAAAATTGAGCGAGAGCAGTGAGCCTAAAAAAGGCTACAATGTGCCAAACGTATCGGAAAAAGTTCTCCCGCCGCAATACATTTTTTATTCTACTTTTCGCCGACGTGGTCCCAGCTCCTCCAACGCTGCTTTTGCTCTCCAAAATGATGTTTTTGCTCGTCAAAGCTGCTTTCGCTCCTGCAACACTATGTTAGCTCTTGTTCCCTAAACGCTCCAAGCATGATCCACCGTGTTCACTCGTCCCAAAGTCGCAACGCCTTCACACAACAAAAGATTACACCAAAACACCAGTGATGCACTCTGGGAGTGTCCGCTGGGAAGTTTAGCTTCATTTTGCAAAAGACTATGTAAAGGTTAAAAAGTAGTATATAGATAAAAGCAGGAAAAATTCAGGAATTAACGTAACAAATTCAAAAATGACGAAATACTCAGTATAATAATTTTTTGTCATAATTACGATATCTAATTATTTTTGGCTCTTTCCATTCAACATATTGTCCAAATGAGCGGATTCTTTCAGGACATAATCTTTTAGCCCCTTCTTTAGTAAAAAATCTGTTTTCTATGAGCTGCCATTGATGTGGTTCTAATATTTCTCCATTCTCTTTTGGCCCCGTCTGAGCCAATTGCACTCACTGGGGAGAGCATGAACGTCCTCGAATTTGACGCATCGATAATGCATGGCGCAATTGGCAGCCGAATGTCCAAATCGTTGACACCGATAGCACTGATTCATTTCTCTTTTCTGGAGGCGCCCCCAGTGAATCAGTGCTACCGGTGTCAGACAGAGCCAAAAGAGAAATTATACTGTGCTAACTGTGGTGTTTTTGGTCACCCGGCATCATTTCGAGGATGCTCCCGATATCAAGAAGCGAGAGTAAAATTTGTACCAAGCTTCGTCAAGCCCGGAGTGTCATTTGCACTCGCCGCTAGAGGACCAGCAGAAAATGCGGTAAATAATGTAAATAATGTAAGTGGCAATAATGAACTACTTCTCAAAATTTACCAACAACTTCATTATTTATCGGAGAGAATCGATAAATACAATACGAAAATTAATCTTGTCTTTCAGCGTTTAGGGCTTTCAAATGCCTCAAAATAATATGTCATCCAGCCACATTCCCATGGATAAGATTCGTCTCCTCTCGATGAACGTCGATTCCATTGTTACTATACATCGACACGATTATCTCGTTGAATTCATTGCTAAGCAAAAGCCTGACATCATACTTCTCAACGAAACCCACCTCAGTTCATGGCACTCCATGACATTCAAGGATTTTGAATTCGTAAGAAACGATAGGGTAATAGGTGATGGAGGAGGTGGAACCGGGATATTGGTTCGAAGACCCTATCGTTTCCAAAATATTGAAAAAATCGAGTTCAAAATCTTTGAATCTCTTGAAGTGTCCGTTATCAAAATCTCACTGCCAAATGGGGATAACCTCTTCGTTATCTCTGCCTATGCAACTGGTGGAACTGTTCTCAAGCTCAAGGAGGAGCTCAATCCCTTGTTTGAAATACTCAAATTGAACAGGCTGCATATTTATTATATTCTTGCTGGTGACCTGAACGCCAAGCATACGTCATGGCTGAACGCCACCAATAATCCAAGAGGTGTATTCCTGAAATCGTGGATAACAGAGAACCAAATTGAATACAGGTGCAATCTATATGGGTGGGAGTTCCCAACATACCCTAGGACAAATTCACATTTGGACCTTTGCACTGCTGATGCAAAACTTCAATTCAGTAGTCCTCAACGGAAACTGCAGGTGCTTCCTTATGATAGCGACCATAACGCAATCGTAATGGAAATCAATCATCAAAGGGATGGTTTCTTCCTCATTCCAGTTCAAATGAAAATGATCGGTTGAATTCAAAAAAAAAAAAACAGACTGGGGAAAGTTTACCAAGAAGTTTAATGGGGAGTACCAGAAGCAATATCTTCCTTCCTTGCTCAATGGTTCCTAATGACAGGAATCTAACTAACGATGAAATAGATCTCTATTTGTCGAAGCTACTCCTCGTAGAGAAGCTGACATTGGCAACGATGGAGAAAGTAGTTCCCAAGATTAAACATCGAAACAATATGGAAGGATATGAAACACGCGTCAAAATATTTATCGACGATTTTTGGACTACAACCATCCCTTGTTGGCTTTGTTGAAATTACACCTGAAGAATGTCCGGAATTCAATCCGTTCGTACTTCAGGAGTGAGGTCAGATGCCGTTTTCGCGAAATTGAATAGCATATTTCGCAAAAAGTCTCGAGTGAAGGTATCGAATCTTGAAGTCACTAGTGATGAGATAAATCGATAGGGCTGGTATCGAAATTGATAGTACGACTCCGGATAGAAATGCAAACAGGATTATTTGTGAGGAATTGCATGATCTTGCCCTGATTGGAACACATTTTGAATTCGTGCATCTACCAAATCATAAGAGAGGGAATGAAATATTTTCAGAGGTTATTGAAGCAAAAGTTTCCGACTTCAAATCAAGCCTGAACGGCCAATCAATTCTTCATTTCAATGAAACATTAACATCTGACCATATACCGCGCTTGAATTTTATTGATTATGTGTCAGCTATGAAAACTTGTGTTTCATATATTGCAGGATAAACAACAAGAAATCATGTGGTACTGATGGTATTCCAAATGTAGTTCTCCGACATTTGCCTGAGGTTGCTATTAGGAACTATTGCATATTGTTCAACAATATGTTGAGCAATTTATATTTCCCAAATGAATAGGAAAAGGCTAAGGTATTTTCGATCATGTAGAAAGGAAAAGAATCTTCATGCCCTAAAAGCTACCACCCAATCAGCTTGCTGCCTAACATCAGTAAGATGTTTGAAATGATACTCAACAGAGCATTAAACGCCAACATTGAGAAATTTGAGTTGATGCCGAATTGCCAATTTGGTTTTCGTGCCAGGCATTCGACCACACGTGCAATAACGAAAGTAACCTCAGACATCTGTTGGAAAGTAAACTAAATGATAGAGAATGTGTTGGAGTATATCTCATTGATATGGAGAAAGCCTTTGATACGATGGGCTAGTTTTTAAACTCCTTCAGGACAATTTCCCCAGACACCTTGTCGCCATGATGTGCAATATGTTATACGGGAAATAGTTTGTCGTAACTGATGGAAATCTGACAACAATGCGTGAATTCAAGGTCTTGAATGGTCTACAGTAGGGAACAGCTATTGCGCCTCTGCTCTTCTCAATCTTCATTCGCAAGCTATTGAACGGCTTTGATTTTAACTTCCTGCCAACATGATCATTGGTAGCGATTGCTGGTGATCTGATCATCTATACGACAGACCGAAAAGCTACAATCGTTCAGAGCAATCTCCAAAACAATTTTGTTTCGGACAACGCTGCAGGGGGTCAGTCAAGACCTGAAATGTAATTGGAAGGATTTCCACATCATGGCAGGCGAGGATCGTTCAGAACGGGTCCCACATAAATCCTGTGTTGGATACCTCGGTGTTTATCTCGATCAGTATCTGTACTGTACTGAACATGTCAAGATCATGCTCAATAAGGCACAAAAAGTAGTCATGGCCCTACGAAGACTCTTGCATTCCAGACATATTGATCAGCAGGTCAAAATTATCTGTTACAAGACCTTGGTTAGACCAGTTTTGACATATGGAGGTCAGATCTGGTACAACCAGAGTGCTAATACTATGGAAAAATTAAGAGTTTTCGAAAGGAAATGTCTTCGTGCATGTGCTGGTTTGTACAGAAAGCCTGAGATGGATTGGAAGCATTATATATCGAATAGAAGAATTTATCAAACTGCTCAAGTAACAAGAGTCGATATCTTCATATAGAAACTTCTTCGAAATCATATCGCAAGATCTTTAACTGTGAGTGAAAAGCCTTGGATTTCACAGCCGTTCCACCCTACAGACGGGTATATAGCGACTTGCCTCGCTACTGGCTTCATTCCTCCAGAAGCATTCGTGCCACCATAAGTAGATAAAATATCCTCCGAACTTGAGTTCACGAGACCAACAATTCCAATGGAGATACTCATTTGCTAGATTCGTTGATGCTGATCGAGCTGAGACGGGGTAATCTAGGTGTTAGTGGCTGGATGACAATGTCTAAATTATTCGCATTTGTTACTAGTTTTGGTGTTTTTCGTTATTTAGTTTTTGAGTTTCAGCTCATTATTGCTACATTTAGTATTGTTGTATATTTGCGTTAAAAATTAAGTATAGGTTAGGTATATGTTATGTTTTTTATAAAAGTTTTAGAGATAATGCGTGAGGAAGCAATTCGAACTTCAACTCATTGATTTTGGCCATCGCAATGACGCACGTGTGGACTGGTGCGTTGTCGTGATGAAACAACACTTTCTTTTTTGTCAGATGGGGCCGTTTGTTCTTGATTACATCACTCAAACGCTGCAATAAGGCTGCATAATATGTGCCGTTGATTGTTTTTCCCCTTTCAAGATAATCAATAAATGTTATTCCACGCGCGTCAAAGAAAACGGATGTCATGACCTTGCCAGCTGACTGAACTGCCTTTGCTTTCTTTGGAGCCGGTTCTCGCTTTTGAGTCCACTGCTTTGACTGCTCCTTGGTCTCAATTGTAAAATTAAAGTCCCATGTTTCGTCCATGATTATGAGTCGACGCAAAAACGCGGTTTTTTTGCTGCGAAACATTGTGAAACACTCGATGGAAACATCCTCACGTTGCTGTTTGTGCTCCATTGTGAGCAAACGCGGTACCCATCTTGCGCACAGCTTTCTCGTGTCCACATTTTCGGTTAAAATGCAATGCACAGCAAATTTTGAAGTGTTTGCTATCTCGCGCACTTTTAGTCGACGGTAATCCAATACCACGGACGCGATTCGTGCTGTTTGGCACCTATATCTTCGGCAGGATGGTTTTAGGGCAGGACGCTCCACTATTGATGTGCTTGCGAGGTGGTGAGTGCTTGCCAAAACATAGAGGCATATATCCGCACCAAGCGACAGATTGTCCTGTTGGCGAAACTCGACGTAAGGAATGCATTCAACTCCGCTAGATGCGTGCATATTCTGGATATGCTTGAAAACCCTTTTAATGTTCCGGAATATCTACTGCGGCTTTTGAGGGACTACCTGAAGGGTGGAAGCCTGCTTCACGACACGAAACAGGGCCAATAAAGGATGGAAGTTACATCGGGTGTTGCCCAGGGATCTGTCCATGGTCCAGACCTGTGGAACATGTCTAAGGACGGGCTATTGGAACCGGAGATGACGAATAAGTCGCGCTTGATCAGCTATATGGATGATGTTGCGGCTTTGGTCGCTGGACACACCGTTGAACAAGCGCAACTGCGGCTAGGCATGCTAATGTGCTGAGTTGGAGACTGGATGACTGCTCGCAGGCTCAGTTTAGCATGGGAGAAAACTGAAGCGGTCATCTTGACAATAAGGAGAATTCATAGAGCAAAGATGATCAGTACTGGAAACATAGTAATCGAATAGAAGCCAGCGGTGAAGTACCTGGCGCTACTGATCAACTTGAAGATGAGTTTCTCTGAGCAAATCAGGGCAACGGCTGAGAAAGTTGCTTGGGGAGTATTGGCTCTGAGCCGACTTATGGCCAACATAGGGGGGCTCAGCCCATCAAGAAAATGCATTTTGAAGTGTGCTGTAGGGTCAGTGCTACTGTCCGGACCAGAAATATGGGGTGACGCTCTCAGTAAGGAGGTATATCGAAAACGCCTGGCGCAGGTACAGAGAAGAGGATTGAGGACTGAGGATTGCACCTTCGTATCCAACAGTCTCTGATTCGGTGGTGAGAGTTATTGCAGGCGTGATACCTGTTCCCCTCCACAAGAAGAGATAGCGCTCATTTAATGATTGGCAGCACTCTTACGTGAATTGCACGAAGGGAAGGTGGACTGCGCGCCTCATCATGGATGTGAAACGGTGGCTAGATTGCAGGCATAGTGAGACTGATTTCTATCTGACCCACAAGATTGGTAAGTCACGGTCCCCCGATTGTCGGTTTTGCCCAGGAGAGGGGGACAATACCTGCCACACAGTTTTCGCGTGCATAAAATGGGACGGTCTGCGATGGGACCACTACAGGGAGGCGGGAGAGCTCACCCCGGGTAGTATAGTCGAATCAGTTGATAAGTGGAACTATGTGTCGCATAATGTTCGGGCAGTTCTGAAAGATAAAAGGAACTCATAACAGCAGGGGGGGGGGGGGGTCACTTGTCTGGCAACTCCTCTTTTCCTCTCCCCTCCCGCTAGAGGAGGGACCTCCGAGCTTGAAGGCACCTCACGACGTAACAAAATGAGACCTGGCCCGAGGTAATATGCCAAACGGATGACAGAAGAGGTGAGTAGGTAGCATAGTATACTCACATAGTATCCACACTCAATGTACCCTCCGGAAAAATCTGAACACAAGCCGAATAGCGGCCATAAATCTTCGGTAGCAAGCAGGTAGGCAAATGCTGACGCGATGGTTGGCGCGAATATAAACATGTGCTTCGATGAGAGATTTTAGGATTACCAGATCTCAAAAAATCAATAAATTTGCAGAAACACAAATTCGCTTCATGCAATCTTTTAGTTTTTTACTAGGATTTGGCAGCACTCCTGTGTTCTGAAATGCGTAAAAGAACACGCGCGTCGAAAATTTTATTTGCTTTTTGTTTTGTTTTTTGCATACAATACGCCTCAGCTCAGCTTACGTGCCCCGGCTCAGCTGACCGGCCCCTGGGAAAATTCAGAAAGTGAGGAAGATAGGGTAAATGGAAGATGTGGCCCCACAACCACAAAAAAAATAATGATTGCTTCTTGCGCACGATAGTGATTCTAAAAAAATACACAGCATCCAATCTATTCAGATATTATAACATCAACTTTCTCAATCCCCTCTGGCACTTCCACGTCCTCGACTTTTCCTGCTGTGCGTAATCCACTATGTTCGAGCAATCTCGTCTTTGAAAACAATCTTCAAATTGGTAGAGTTGTTACTGACGTCAGTCTTTCTCAAATAGTGCAGGTGCACTAGAACGACAATATTTCCCCACACTCATCTACGGGACGTTCGCGATGGAAACGAGGTGCCGTAGAATCAAATAGATGCTGATAATTAGTTTGGCGCATACCTGGTCTAAATCGAAACAAAATGACAAAACACGATAACCAAAGTTGTTAGAAAAGCTGAAGAAAAAAATCCTCGTGCTATTTAAAGACATTCAAGCATTTGGTGACGATGACACTTCCCTTTTCCCAACCTAATGGTAAGTTTCTGCCGGTTTCGCTTGCCATCCCGACCGAAGTAATACAGTTTTCCCGTACTAATCTCTCGTTGGCGCTAATCTGACTCCGTACTGTCGCAAATAAATACACAAATATACTTCAGGCGTACACGAAAAATTGCCGTGGAGATGCGCTTTTTGTCTTGCAGGCGTACTCTTGCGTATAACCACAATCCAGAGGAAGGAAAATATCACTTTTCGCGTTTTCAGCGGCCAAATCGCGACCAATAAAGACAAGGAGAACACTGCCAAAATCAATTTTTTCACTTTTCCCCGGAATCAGTACACAGAATCGGCACCTGTATTATTCATACACCTTTGGGATTCCACAATACAAATCTTTTTCGGTTGTGTACACGAGCAACTCCACTGGTGTTGGTGGCGATCGCGCGAAATGCAATATTTCCTTTAGTCTTTTAGTTACTCCCTTCCTTTTCTTGACATCTGGCAAGGCAACGAATTCCTTGCTAAACCAATCGACAGAATTATAACACAAAGGAACGAGTTCGCTAGATGCGAAGCTTTCTACGCGCAATTGAATGAGATAACTGCGAAGCGATCACGTTGTGACGATTTGATGTTGGCTCTAGGTTTAATTTCTGGCTGATAGTGCTCTTGCAGTTAGCCCTGCAAATATCGAGTTCATAATTAATACTCTTGACACAAGCATTGGTTCTAGACCAGAAGGAATTCCAAATGTGTTTGTCAAAGATCTGTCCTCTTCATTAAGTGCTCCTTTGAGCTTAATTTTTAACGCCAGCTTGTCCTCCGGAGTTTTTCCTCGCTTCTGGAAGACAGCCAACATCTTCCCAATTCATAAATCTGGTCCTCTTTCGAGTGTCTCCAACTACCGTCCAATGTCACTTCTATTTTGTTTCCCGAAGATCCTAGAATGTTTCGTTCATAATCAAATTTATGAACTTATAGTCCCCTCGATATCTCCTGCTCAAGATGGCTTTCTTCCAGGTCGGTCGACGACTACAAATCTATTTGAGTTTACTCACATTGTTGGTGAAGCCCTTGATAAGCACTCTCAGGTTGACGTCGTTGATACTGATACTAGGCGTTTGATAAAGTAAATCATAACGTACTGTGTAAAAAGCTAAAACAACATAGTATTTCTGGTTGTTTGCTCTCTTGGCTTAGATCATACGTAAACATTCGTGGCTTAGATCATACGTAAACATTCGTTCATGTAGAGTAAATCTCTGTAGAGTGTTACTCACTCCTATCCACAGACTGGAGTTCCTCAAGGATCCATCCTGGGGCCGCTTTTATTCCTAATATGCATTAACGACTTGCCCTCTTTAATAGATGCTCCATGTCTTCTCTGTGCTGATGATCTTAAAGTTTTCAAAGTGATTGGATGTATTGATGATTGCATTTCCCTCCAAAATGACCTGAGCATCCTATGCAATTGGAGTGAATCAAATTTTCTTTCCCTTAATGTGCAAAAATGTCATACAATGACTTTCTCTTTAAAACCGAACCCAATATCATATAGCCTGCACAATGAGCCGCTCTCTATAGTGACCAAGTTCAAAGACTTAGGGGCGATCTTAGTCCCGCGACTCAAGTTCGAAGAGCACATCCTCGACATCATGTCACGTGCTTCTCGGGTGTCCGGATTTGTTCTTCGTCACTCTTGCATCTTTGGAAATATCCTGTCTCCAGTACATTTTTATAAAAGAAGTGTTCGGCCTATCCTCGAGTATTGATCCCAAATTTGGACACCACATTATAACTACTTAGACTCACTGCTGGAATCTGTACAATGGAAGTACACCCCAATGGTTGTACAACTTAATAACCGGAATTCGACGCTAGATTTCCGTACTAACAAATATCGTGAAAGCTCGAACTTAATATATATTTCATTTTGAAGGTGCATTTGACAGCTATCAAAATCAGTCAACAAAACAATTTCATCTTGTGTGCATCATTATTACTTTTCACGATGAATAACTGCGAAAATTGGAGAAAAAGGCAGGTTCTGTTCGGTCACTTTTTTGCAAAGAAAACTGCTGCGGAAAGTCATCTTAGCAGAAGTTTACAGCGACGATGCTTTAGCGAAAACACAGTGTTTTGAATGGTTTCAACGCTTCAAAAGTGCCGATTGTGACATCAAAGACAAAGAACGCCCAGGACAGCCAAAAAAGTTTGAAGACGCAGAATTGGAGACGGTACTCGATGAGGATTCGTGTCAAACGCAAGACAAACTTGCCAAATTGTTGGGAGTGACTCAGCAAGCCACATTGAAACGTTTGAAAGCCGCCGGATACATTCAGAAGCAAGGTGATTGGGTCTCCTATGAGTTGAAGCTGAGAGACGTTGAACGGCGCTTCTGTATGTCTGAAATGCTTCTTGAGCGCCAAAAAAAGAAATCATTTTTGCATCGGACCATGACTGGGGATGAAAAATGGATCCATTATGACAATCCCAAGCGCAAAAAGTCATACGTGAAGCCCGGCCAACCAGCCAAATCAACGGCGAAGCCAAATATCCATGGCGCCAAGGCTATGCTGTGTATTTGGTGGGATCAGAAGGGGCCGTTATATTATGAGTTGTTGAAATCGGGCCACAAAATCACAGGTGACCTGTACCAAACACAATTAATACGTTAGAAGCGTGCCATCATCAAAAAACGCCCGGAATATGCAACCAGACACGAGGGCATAATTTTTCATCATGACAACACTCGGCCGCATGTTGCAAGACCCGTGAAAAACTATTTGCAAAATAGTGGAGCCGCCTTATAGTCCGGACTTTGCTCCGTCTGACTTTTATTTATTTTGCTCGATACAAAACGCCCTCACCGGAATACGCTTCACTTCAGAGCAAGGCATCCGAAATTGGATAGATTTGTTTTTGGGATGGAATTTATAAAGTGCTTAAAAGACGGAGAAGCGTTGTAGCTTCCGATGGA
Organism: Odontomyia ornata; assembly: GCA_963969285.1. Lineage (NCBI taxonomy): Eukaryota > Metazoa > Arthropoda > Insecta > Diptera > Stratiomyidae > Odontomyia > Odontomyia ornata. Next base: position 310,131,111 of record OZ017740.1, read on the forward strand.
CAAAACTTTGAATAAAATATATTGTAAGATTTTCCCACAATAAAGCATCAAATTTCACTAAAAAATTCCGTTTATTAAGTTGTACACCCAATATTTTTCTTTAAATTCAAAGTCCCGTACCAATCTTATGAAGAAGGACTTCCTTTTCTGCACCTCCCATCGTTATCATCTCATAGACAGTTTCTTGATGAGTGTCTCCTATATAAGCTTCAACATCATCAGTTGCATACAAATATAAGAGAGTTACTGACAATGCGGACATCTAATTATCCCTCTAGGAATGAAGGATCTTACCAAATTCCATTTGCAAGAACAATTCACCACTGCTACGTCTGCTAGGAAACCAATTTGCTATGGAGTTTGGCCCGTATTGTCCATCTTTAGTAATTTATAAGCATCGACTTATTTTTTTAAATACCTCCATTCCCTACCACTCTCTCCATCACTCTTTCATTGTCGCACAACGCTCGTGCGATCTGCACTTCACACGCCGTCAATTCCTACGTGTGCCTCCAGGCAACACCAAATGCTGTGAAGTACTCCTTTCCTGCTAGTCTAGTCCAATTCGTGAACAGTTCTCAGAGATAAAAAAAAAGTAATACGACGCAGTAAAAAAAACTCTGAGTTTATAAAAACTAGCTGTCTGTAAGTATCTCGACGTTAGGGTCTAAAATGCCCTAAGATACTGCATTTTCAATCCTCTGGACATATCATTAATTTGAATTTATTAGATGTTACTCAAGTCTTTTCTTAAAAACAAATAATGAGTTTGTGTTTTTCACTGTTTCTGGAAGATTGTTGTATATACGCAGAGCATCATTCGTTGCATCGTTCTTTGGTCGATCAGTTCTAGCGTAAGGTATTACAAAATTGTTGGAATTTCTTGAATTATATGGATTTATTTGTGATACTTTTATAAAGGGGCTTCGTTCCGATTCACTGGAAATTAGACATTTGAAGATAAACTTCACTTTCTCCATAGTAATGATTTGACTGAAGGTGAGTGCATTGGTCCGTTGATACACTAGTCTTGTTGGAGTGAGAATCGGAAGGTTTAGAATATTTTTATAGGCTTTAGTTAGTATCCTGGATATAATATTAAGGTTTTGCTTTGACGATTGACTCCAAATGACCACCGCATAATGTAGCTTTGTTAGTACAAATGCATTTAATACAAGTTTATTTATATGCATTGGAAAACCTGCTATCATAGGTTTTAGTTGTCTTCTCAAATTATTTATGTGTGGCAACCATGTCAAACGATGATCTATGGTAAGACCGAGATATTTAATTTCAAACACTCTTTGCAAGTTTTCGCCGTTAATTTTTAGGTCAACTTCTATGTCTTCCTTATTCTCCTGTTTAAAAATCATTTTTTTTGTCACTGTAGTATGAACGATATTTATTTAGATCCTCGTTGACGATATTCCCCATGGCGACTTTATCATGTCCTGAATAAAGAAGTACAGTATCATCGGCATATAATGTTTGGTGAGCTTTCAGTTTACATATATTCTAATTTTTAGTGTATAGCAAAAACAAGGTTGGACCAAGTATGGATCCTTGAGGGATCCCCGATTTCATTGGTGCTAGATTGCTCAGGACATTATTAACTGATATTCTTTGGAATCTTCCTTCTAAATAACTTTTTAAAAGCTGTTTCGGGTTTCTTTGTATGCCACACGATTCAAGTTTTTGAAGTCACAGGTAACCGTATCAAAAGCTTTCTTCTGGTCCACAAAAATTGCAATAACATAATCTCCTTTATCAGGGCTTTCATTGATGTAACGTGAGACAGAAAGTAACGCATTGAAATTGCTCTTGTTCTTTTGAAAGCCAAACTGCTTTGGATTTATGACGGGATTGTCCATTTAGAAAGATTTTAAACGATTATTTATAAGTTTTTCGAATATTTTACTAAAGGCTGTCAAAAAAGCAACAGGGCGGTAATTATTCGGGTCCAGATGATTTCGTCCTTTGAATATTGGAATTATTTCTGCCAGTTTCTCTTTGCCCGGATATGTTCTATGTCTAATATGCTCGTTTATAAAATTTGCCAGTGGTTCAGCTATCTCCTCTTTGGCTAGAATAATTCAATAATGTCAATACCTGGTGCTGCATTTTTTTTTCAATTTTTGGATTGTATCTAATACTTCTCTTTTAGTTGTTTGATGAATGTGAAAGATGGACCTAGGTGGGCTATTTATGATATTAAAATAGCTAGTTGACTTGTTACCAAGCTCTCTGGTAATTTTTTCACCAAATGTTGAAAAAAAGTGATTTCTCGAGTTTGCTGTTCCACATGGGCGTGCTGCATTGTTAGGGTGCATGCCAAAAAATTCAGCATTTGATGTCATGATCCAGAAGACCCAGATTTAAGAATTTAATTTTAAATAACTAGCCTAGTATATTAGGTATATTATGTTGCACTTTTGATTTATATTGGTTGAGCCATTCTTGTGATAGGACATTAGTTTTTAAGTTGGCCGAAATAAATAAATAAATGAACACTTCCTAGCAAAACAACGTTGAAAATAATCGCGCTCACTGTAGGCACGAGCGCTTTTGGGTCTTGTCTTCTTGCTACAACTTTAAAACGCGAAATCCCCCGGCGCGGTTCTCCACTCGTAGCAGAAAAGTTGAAAGTCTCTTGGGCGTCGTGACGTGTCCGCTGTGACGATTTATAACAGACTCCTCTGTTATCCGTTGTCGCCTTGCAAGACTCCTCACTACGGCAGTTGACGAGCCTTCCATCCAATTCCAATTGCATGTCGGAAGTTTAATTCGTGGATACGCTCCGTTGTGAAGGGGGTTGCCGTGTTCAGATTTCAATTGCAAATTTAAATCATTATAATTTTTTTAAATTTATAATTGAAATTTGGATCAACACTATGGTGATTTTCGAGCAGTTTGCTTAAGCGACTGCTCAATTACTACAATATCGCTAAATTTAATTATGTGAGAGATCAAATCAGGCAATCCAAGTCCATCTTTTCTATGCATAAAAATGTATTTAAAACTTTCTCCAGTTGCTTGTTCTGTCTCACGTTTAAATCCACCACAAATCTCCTATTATCCGTTTCGTAAAGGTTCCTCGAGCAGTTTATCTATACGGACTGCTCGATTACTCCACTTCTTTTCTTTGGGGTTCGGTTTAAAAATTGAAGGTACTAGAATTTTCATTTGATTTCACGCAGACGCACCGCGAAATAGGGAATACTTAGTTACACATGTCTTAAAGTTAACAGTTTTCATATAAGAGCACTTTCTTAAGCAAACAAACAAGGTCCGACGGCTTTTAAAGAAAAAAAAAGTTTCTCAAGACATTGAACGTTATGCTTAAAATTTGCTAAAATAACTTCAATGATGATTGCTAATATTTTCCATTGTTTGATTGCATCTAATACCTCCAAAAATGTATGGCTAAAGTAAATATATGTTCAAAATCAAAGAAGGAGACAAAAAATACAATAAAAATCAATTTTCTCAAAATTAGCATTACAAAAATAAAATCCTACGAGCGCTATAACAAACGATAAATGTCTGATTAAACATCAACAAAGAAAAAACTCACAAAAAACGTTTTTGCTATATGAAAACCAATTTAGATCAATTTTCTCACATTTCTTATCTTACTCAGCCGAGCTCGCTCAACATATGCTCTAACCATATGGGTATGTTGCAATACACCATATTCAATTCCGTAACCCCCCGTATAAGAGAAAAAAAATCATGAATGGCCTCCACAGTCATCTTGACTCCATCCAAAATCCGCGCACATACTCGCGTTCTCATAATTCTCTTGTCGCTATCTTATTCCACGTCAATCTCAAGGTTGTTTTAAAGCTCACACTTGGCCACATTTCCTTCCATCTTCTATTCACCGTCAATTTATTACATATTGACGATGGTGCTATACCCCGAGAGCTTAAACAGTCTATCATAAAAATTAACCATCCATCCATCTATCTATGGGTATGGGTATAGCAAAGTATCTTCTGGTGAGCAACATCTTTGTTGTCACATCCCCAACCTGCAGTACGTCGTCGAAAGATGTGAATATGGTGGAGTCGTTTGGAATGGAACGGAATGAAATTGTGGTGGATCCTGTCTTGGCAATGTACTCAGGAAAAAACGTTGAGAAGGCCAAGGCCCTTTGCCCAAAGGGATGTGTGCACAATGGTCGATGGGATGCTGCGACGAGAACGACGATGGGAAGAAGATGCTGCAGATTCGGATGCAGAGGGATCCAGTTGTAACTGTGGTGGAATGGAAGGAGGCATTGCGTTTGTTTTGACGGGCGCTCGGTTTAGCTCCATTGAATCGGATGGCACGCACTTTTCTGCTGCAAATACCTTCCCCATTTACTCTCCAAACATGCAGATCTGCATGCACAATATCCCACTCCTCGCGATATACGTTAAATTTTCTCTTTCAAACTTACTGGTCACTGTATGTATCTTTTCTACTTCCGCAGATACTCTCGTTAACTCTCCATGGCGCTAGTGTCGATATGAAGACTAGTTTTCCCGCCTGCAGACTTACTTTCTACCACCGCATTTGTAAACCCCTCATTGCGCATTCACAGAAATCTCACCCCTTTCTGGCTGGTTAATTTCCCTAACTTTCCCTTGCAACATAGCAATACTCGAGTGCCGGAACATTTTCCATTTTTCTCTAGGTAATGCGCGGACTCTATGATTTTCCAATGTTAGTGGGTTAGTGTGTGCAGACGCCGAACTTCGGCGCTGTATTGGTTTGTTTTGTCTTGGCGGTTCGCACGTAAACGTATATCTGAGTATTTTGTGCGGATTGCGATTAAAGTGTGGGAAAGTATCTTTTGCGATGCGTTACAGTACGCCAACGGAATGACGTGGACGGAACAATGACGTCACAACAGAATTCCCACATGCCAAGCCGCGGACGTAAGTGGAAAAGAGCAAAACGGATGAATCTTGTTGGTGAAGTCGTTGCTGGTTTTTTATCGGTGAAAGACCCAGTGGTGACTGTGCTGTGGATAGAGTTTTCCTATGAGTTTGTTTCGTTACCAGCCAGTCCCGGATTGTATCTATAGTTGGACGGTAGCGAGAAGGTTGTCTTAATGGCGAGACGAGCGCTGTAGCTTAATAAAAGTTTTTGTTATTAAATTTCTGGCATGATTGCAGCCTAATTGTTGGTTTCTGTGAATAAAGTTCGAGTTGAAATCGTTCCAGAATATCGGCATAGTGGTCAACATTCAATTGGAAGAAAGTCGAACAAGGATATTCTAGTTCTTCTTGACAATTCACACAGAAATCCTGCAGCTTCCAACGCAGTTGAATTTTCATGACAGAAACAGTGAGTGTAACTGATACCTGTGCAACTCATCCTATTTCCTCGACGCTTGCATCACGATTTTTCCGGGATATCATTTATTAAAAGTCGCTCCTTATGTGAAATTTTGATATTTGCACTTGTGCAATAGAGCATCATTAGCGAATTCAATAAGAACAAACGATAAGGATAACGTGCAAGGAAGACTGAGAAGGAACGACAAGGATAGCGTATAAATATCCACAAGATATTACAAGTATCCCACATAGGAGGACTTATCGGAAAGTAGCATACAGAGTGCATTGCAGCCTCCATTTTCTCGGTAGCTGAGACGAAGCAAACAGTGAAGAGGAGAAGAAGAAAGAAAAATTCAAAGAATATATATGAATCGAAAAGAGGTGACAGGATATAAAGGATAAAACAAAGCAAGAAGCATCTTCGACGCACATCTGTTCCAGATTTCTTTCAATTTTCATCTCGCCAACTTATCTTTGTGTCTTTGTTTTTATCCAGCGTTTCTCGTGTTGTTTGATTTCTCTGTTTCATCGTCATCTTCTCATCGGTGTGATTGTTTATTAGTTTGTTTTGACAAAAAGAAAGTAAAATAAATTGTGCGCGAAAGTAGATGAATAGTGAAACAAAGAAGCATGAAATAGAGGATAAACGAATAAAGTAGAAACAAAAAGGATATGAGTGCTTAGTTTATCGTTAATATTGTGCATCTAAAGAAAAGTGCATTCTTCGCAAAATTAATCATAAAAAAAAAATTGTGCTATGTTCTATTACTACCACTTGTGATCTACATACATACGTTCGCTCAATGTCACATACGATCCATCTTTACGATTTCGACCGAGCTAACCATTTAGTACCAAAGTTCAATGTAACTGATTAATTTAAATCTTCTCAGCTAAAAATACCACAAGAAAGCAGCAACAATCATTCACGAAGGAATAAGGAGAAGAATAAGAAAAACCGCAGCAACATCTGGATTTGAAGTATCATACAAAGATAACCACCAATATATGATAGATATATTGAACGGTGTTCGACGACGAATGAAAAAAATAAATAATAAATAAAAAGAAGAACAAGAAAACGTTCTTATAGTAGAGAAGATATCTACTATAATATTTGCCTATCTACGAGTCTAAATTGACCAGTTTGAACCGCTGGCTGGTAAGGTAACATCTCACAAACCATCCAACGAACCACCAATAACAAATAAACGATTGACTCGCAAGATATTCAAGAGTTGCGCGCTCCTATAAAGGAGGAAAAAGAAGTACCACCTTGTTGGAAGTTGCAAGACCTGTTTTTTACCTTGGCACGGATATCTTTACACCTGGGTGATGCTGTTTGGCGTAAGTTCTTCCACATACTCGTATATCTATAGTATTTTTATTTATTTTATTTCTATTTCGAATTTTTGTTTTATTTTTTCTATTTATTCTCTTTAATGGTTCGACTAACTAGAAGAGTGGTACGAGTATAGGAAACTTTAAGTGGATATTGAAGTTATCTAGGTGGTGATGTTGATACTATGCTAGATGGGTGGAATTAACCATATATTCCCAGTAGAATGGATGACTTCAAATTTAAGTTATTGCAGTTAAACTAAATATTCAAATAATTTAGATCCTTAGTTAATAAATTGAAAATCATCGAAAGTCAGTTTGAACTCAGAACTTTAGTAAATTCACAAATTATGAACAGATTACAAAAAAAGTTGTATTATTTGTGGGAAAGGATATAGATTATATATAAATTCAAAAATTTTTGCTCGTCTACGTTATGCAAATCTTTTAACCCGTGCTCCCTTTTCTATCCAATTTTTGTTTGAAAGACAACTATACTTGCTCTTGAAACTTACTTGCTGCTCTTTTACAAAGTCATAAACGTTGCTAAAGGGTTTTCCAATAGGATGTGTTATTCTGAATAGCCTGCTATTACGGTAGATTTCACTTTTGAAGCTGTAATTTTCTGACATTTGACAAGTAGAAACTACGCCATTAACAAAAATGGAACGATACACGCTTCAACAACGCATTGAAATTATTAATATTCACTACAAAAATGGTGAAAATTTGGCAGAGACGGTTCGTTAAACTCGAACATTTTTGGGTCGTCGTGAAGCACCTTGTCGGACCGCAATACAGAAATTGGTGGAAAAACTCGAGCAATTGGGACAACTTAGTGATGTGAAGAATAAAACCCGTGCACATCGCTCAAGAACAGCCGAAAGATTGAAGGAAGGTTTGTCCATTCCTCGTCATTCTTTGGAATTAGGCATTCCACAAACGTCATTACACAGTATTTTGCATAAAGATTTGGGTCTTAAGGCTTATAAAGTTCAGTTAACACAAGAACTCAAGCCGGTCGATCATCAACGATGTCGTGTCTTTGCTGATTGGGTCCTTGAAATGCATGAAAATGATCTAGAATTCCATCGAAAAATCATCTTGAGTGATGAGGCCCATTTCCACCTCGGTGGCTTCGTCAACAAGCAAAATTGTCGCATCTGGGGCTCGGAAAACCCGAGTTATTTGTTGAAAAGCCTCTCTATCCTGAACGTGTGACTGTTTGGTGCGGTTTGTGGTCCGGCGGAGTCATTGGACCCTACTTTTTCGAAAATGATGCTGGAGCAACAGTTACGGTGAATGGATGATTAATGATTTTTTATGGCCAGAATTGGATGGTATTGATCTGGACAACGTTTACTTTCAACAAGACGGCGCTTCGTGCCACACCAGCAACGAAACCATTGGTCTATTACGGGGAAAGTTTCCGGACCGTGTTATCTCTCGAAGAGGTGATCACAATTGGCCACCGAGATCTTGTGATTGAACACCTTGCGGCTTCTTCCTTTGGGGCCATGTGAAGGAAAAGGTCTACGCCAACAGCCCAGCGTCGATTCAAGACCTCAAAGATGGAATTCATGAGGCAATTGAGGACGTATGGCAGCCACTTTGCGTTTTGGTTATGGAAAATTTCATGAAATTGATATGGTGCTGTAAGCGTGGTCGTGGTGGTCATTTGCTTAATGTTTTTTTCCACTTTTAACGGTATACCTTCATCTTTATAATGAAATAAACATACGATCATTCATATTAAAAAAATGGCATTTTTCTTTTAATATCAAAATAACACCTCTTATTGGAAAACCCTATATATGAAAAAAAACTTTCAAGTACCAGCGTATTGATTTCTGAGGCCTGGAACCGTACGAAATGATTTGATCAGCTCTATCAATGCCCGACATATTATTATAATCAGCTACAGTAGTTACAGTATGACCGCTTTTTGTGGTATGACGCTTTGTGTTTTGTAGATATTGTTAATACATCACACCCGTCTTTCCACTTCTGAACCATAATATTTAGTTTTCTTGCAAAAATATATTCACCCTTCTCTAATTTTTCATCCATTACTATTTTGGGATTACCTTTCCGATTTCTCTGAAGTGTGCCGACAACGTGCGTTTTATCTCTGTAAGGACAGGTGGCTAACTGCACACTTTTGTAGAAATTGTCTATATGTCTCCTAAATATATCTCCAACAACTTTGAAACAACGCAAGAGGAGCGGCCATCTTCATTGGCTACTGTATTTTTTCCACTGTAAATCAAAATATTTAACACAAATCCATCTGGTGTACACAATTCGTATATCTTGATTCCATATTTTGCTCTTCATTTCTTGAGTGATGTAGTAGTCCGCCATTTCTTATCTGAAAAGGAAAAAAAAATAAAAAAAAAATTCGCGAAGTTATAGTCACATTTATGCATGTCCTCAAATGCCGTACGTACCTTGTATAAAGAGGAGGGTATGCCGTTAATAGTGGAAAATAGCATCAAGCAAATGACCACCACGACCACAGGACCATATCCTTTTCATGAAATTTTCCATAACCAAATCGAAAAGTGGCTGCCCTATGTCCTCGATAGCCTCACAAATTCCATCTTTGAGGTCTTGAATCGACGCTGGGCTGTTGGCGTAGACCTTCTCTTTCCCGTGGCCCCAAAGGAAGAAGTCGCAAGGCGTTAAATCACAAGATCTCGGTGGCCAATTGTGATCACCTCTTCGAGAGATAACACGATCCGGAAACTTTTCCCCTAAAAGATCAATGGTTTCGTTGCTTGTGTGGCACGTAGCACCGTCTTGGTGAAAGTAAACGTTGTCCAGACCAATACCATTCAATTCCGGCCATAAAAAATCATCAATCATCTCTCTCTAGCGCAATCCATTCACCGTAACTGTTGCTCCAGCATCATTTTGGAAAAAGTAAGGTCCAATGACTCCGCCGGACCACAAACCGCACCAAACAGTCACACATTCAGGATTGAGAGGCTTTTCAACAATAAATCTTGGGTTTTTCGACCCCCAGATGCGACAATTTTGCTTGTTGACGAAGCCAACGAGGTGGAAATAGACCTCATCACTCAAGATAATTTTTCGATGAAATTCCGAATCATTTTCATGCATTTCAAGGACCCAATCAGCAAAGACGTTGTTGATGATCGACCGGCTTGAGTTCGTGTGTTAACTGAACTTTATAAGCCTTAAGACCCAAATCTTTATGCAAAATACGGTGTAATGACGTTTGTGAAATGCCTAATTCCAAAGAACGACGAGGAATGGATAATCCTGGGTTTTCTTCAACACTTTCGGCTACAGCAGCAACATTCTCGACGTCTTGAGTGATGTGCACGGGTTTTAATCTTTACATCACTAAGTTGTCCCAACAGCTCGAATTTTTCCACCAATTTCTGTATTGCGGTCCGACAAGGTGCTTCACGACGACCCAAAAATGTTCGAGATTTACGAACCGTCTCTGCCAAATTTTCACCATATTTATGGTAAATTTTAATACTTTCAATGCGTTGTTGAAGCGTGTATCGTTCCATTTTTATTAATGGCGTAGTTTCTACTTGTCAAATATCAAAAAATGACAGCTTCAAAAGTGACATCTACCGAAATAGCGGGCTATTCGAAATAACACCTCTTATCATAGCTTTATTGGCGGGAAACCGGCGGTATACCGTTCGCGAAGTAGCTAATAGATTAAAAACTCCCCGAAATATCGTCCATTATCATCTGGTTGGGTAACATTAACCGTTCAGATGTGTGGCTTCCTTACAAACGTACTGATCACAGTAACCTCGAGCGTGGTCCAACATGGGACCTTCCTCTCCAGTGGCATGCTACTCACCCTTGTTTGAATAGACTTGGCACTGGGGGTGGAAGCTCGAAACTATATGAGAGTATCGTACGGAAACACTCTTGGACCAAAAATATTGAGCCTTTAACTGTCGCTAAATCTGGTCTTTACAAAAAAAAAAATTGTTGCTATGCATATGGTGCGATTGGACGGGAGTCGTTTATTATGAGCCATTTGAGTTAGGTGAAACGGTTAACTTGACGACCTACTGGAGCTAACTTGATAATCTGAAGGATGCATAAGCCAGAAATCATCACAATAACGCCAGGACATGGGGTCTGTACGTGTCAGAAATAAATTATTATCATTTGACTGGGATGTTTTACCTCATCCTCCATACTCTTTTAATAATGTACCTTCTGATTATTATTTATTTCTTTCCTTGAAAAATTCTCTTCGAGGTAAAAGGTTTAATAAAATAAAAATGAAATAAAAATATACCTTGATCAATATTTTGCCGACAAAACTCAGAAATTTTGAAAAGGAGGCAATATGAGGCTTCCGGAAAGCTGGAGAAATGTTCCAGCTAAGAACGGTTCATATATTATTCAAAAAACATTTATGTAACACAAATTCTCACTAGTATTTTTTTGTTTGTTTTTTTTGCATTACTAAAACGAGAGAAACTTATGGGATGCGATACATGATTTTACTCGCTGAGGAAATTTGCGTATTTACGCGGGACTTACAAGCTGATATGGCATTCCTCACTAGTCCGCCCAAGTTCTTGACGCTCTTTGCTTGCGTTGATGGTGACCGAGGATTCGCAAAATGGCGCCAAATGGTTTACTTTCCCATACAACAACGAGTGTTCCAAGCTGAAACTAAAGACTTGGCTTAAAAATATTCAGTAACAGCTGCGACGAAATTTACTTGAAAAATATCTTCAATAAAAACCTGATCACCACTGTTGTGTACCACGTTCTTATTTTCTTTGGTTCGACACACTATTTTGCTGCCTAATCCAAAGTGATTAGGAAATTATTAGCTTAGGACATGATGCATTTAACACACTAGTAGTCTGACGACGACAGAGATTTGTCATTCAGACAACTTTCGGTTTGGGCCGCCATATGTCAACTTTCGGTTTGGGCCGCCATATTGCCGAATGCCAGGTCCCTCTCCGAGATCAAGTCGCAAGTTATTACAACTCATTTGAAAAATGAGCGAAAACATTTTTAGCAAACCATGGTTATTTTTTTTGATAAAAGAAAATAATTACAATAAGTACAAAATATTTTCTAGTCCAAAAAATGGAAAAAAAATCAAAGAAGACCCTTTTAAAATTATCGCGCAAAAAAACTAAATGTGATTACAATAAAATGAAAAACAAATTATTTTGGTAACCCAAAAAGGAAAAAAAGTAAAAAAAATATTTGTTTACCCTTTTTGGGCCATCTCTAAGTGTTCTGTGAAGAAAAATAGGGATAGGATCATTGAAAGTTAATTTTACAGGTAGTTCAAACTTTAATGTCAAAAATATTAAAAGATGAAAAACACAGAACGGCCACTTTTGTCAACAAGGCTAAGCGAGATCGTTTCGCAGCATTGGGACTCTGCTCTTATAAAAAAATATTGTTTAATGTTTTGTGGCAATGGTCCTGATTTGAATTTATCACTTAAATGCATGATTTTTTTATTTTGGTTTGGAAAAAATATTTCTAAGAGAATTTCAACCAAGCATTACGGAAAAAATAATAAAAAAAATCGAGTTATTGCAATAACGTTTTTATTAGTGAATAAATCTATGTTGCCATTTGGCGACACTATGTGTGTCGCGTGCGTCAAAAATGAAATTTTTTAGTACTCAAAATAAATAGATCATTGGTATGAGTATACAGGTATATGCTCTAAATTATGACTATTTTAAGTTATTTGGAATGGAATGGCCCGAAACGATTCCTATCTTTTGTGTGACATAGAACAACTTTGCATTTAGTGCATTTTGTCGAAAATCCGTTACAACCTGGAGGTTTACATTTACTTTTTGACGTACATTTTAACTCATTATAGTCTATACCATCTGTCCTTATATCTTTTGCTAGAACGGGCTGGATAGGTCCACGACTTTTTTTGCTTGCATCTTTCCTTCAAGATAACTATTTGAGGGCCTCCCCCTTTTATTTTCCACAGATTTTTTGTAGTTACATAACGTTTCTGCCAGTTCCGCTCTGTAATCAGCCAGTATTATATTCCGGTTCTTATTTTGTACAGAACCCACGAATTTATAACTGCCATATCAATCGTGTGGTATGTACCACTTACGGCTTTTGCTCCAAATTTTATACTTGCCCAAAAAACTATCCATGAGATCAACGCCACCCATGTGTGCGTTATAATCTTTGATAATTTTTGGACAGGGTATAGTGATTTGGGGTTTTTGTTTTTTGTCAAATCTGTTGATGGTACTTGCAGGTTCAGAACCAACGTAGGTCGAAGCCTATATTGGCTTTGACCTACGTTGGTTCTGGTTATTGTCTTTCTAGCATGTTACTGAAATGTCAACACCCTCGTACTCAGCCACTTGTTCTTCGTGTGACCCACGAGGAATACTATCTTTCATAAAATCTTTTACAGCAGGTAGCTTGCAATTTTTTCCAAGCCGATTTCGTTGAATTGTTCTCAATGTGTATATTCCCTGAACTTTAAGATAATATAATAAAGGAATAGATGTGTAGAAATTGTCAAAACAATGGATATGATTCTTCATTCGTGGTACTGAACGACATAAACGAATAACTGTGTTTCCTATAGCATCAATGTCATGTTCACCAGGCAGATTTTTAGAGTCTTGCTTTCTGTAGGAAATTTCAAAGCTATAAGTGTATACTGAGAGTGAACATACAACAAATAACTGGAATCTCCATTTATGGGGTTTATTTGGGAGGAATTGTTTCATAAAATGTGCTATTTTTATAGAACATATTTGCTCATCCAACGATAGTCTACGCTCAAAGGGTGCAGCGTTTATGAAGCATTCATTTAGATGTTTTATCAAAGGTTTTATCTTATGAAGACGATCGTGATGTGGATGACCGACAGGCTGATGTTGGTCATTGTCACTGAATTGAATCACAGATCGTAATTTTTCGAATCTGTTTACAGTCATTGTCTACATTATATGTTGAAAACCGTACTGAGACCAGTATGAACAGACACTAGGGTAATGGACAACTGACATGAATATGATAATGCCAAAAAACTGGCAAATTTCAGTGATATTGACTGGAGGACAGTTAGGAATTTATTTTTGCGTGATATACAAATTTGTTGCATCAACGATTTTAGTAAGAATACTCTCATTTATATAAATAAATAATTTCAATGGGGTTTCCAATCGGGCTGTTTCTGCTGGTAGCTCCGACTGACCTAGAAATGTTACACGATCATCATTCCATTCTTAGCTCTTTTTTCGAGACTAGTGCCCTGCTTCTTGATTTCCACGCTGCGGCACCCAAAGTACTTGAAATTGGTTGAATATATAAAGGACCTTGTGCTGTTTCCATAGACTGTGCCTTATTGGATGTTCGCTCATCTTCAACTCCTAAGGGGTTAATCTTCATCAATCAAGTTATCTTCATCAGAGCCCTCATCTAAATCTTGCTGCAAATCAGAAGGGGGTGGGGGCAAGACGGGTCCTTAACGTTTGAAGAGTAATAAAACGGATATTTTTATGTAATTTAAATCTTTATTAATTTTAAATTACTCCTACATAGCTCATCTTTGGAAATATGGAACTTAAGGAACTTTTCACATATAGAAAAATTAGAAAGTGGCCAATTATATCAAACATGTCCAATACCCCAACTTACCCCTTACGATGGATAAGACGGGGTACCTTATGGGGCAACGTGGGGTATGGGGGACATACTATTTTTGCGTGCGAAATTCGCAAATAAATACTGCCTCGTCATCCTCGTCATCTATGCCAGCACAGCTACAGTGTGCCCAATTCCCGCAGGGAGAACAAGTGGCCCATCCTTCATTTGAATCTAAGTATTTTCCATGACAGTAAAAACAAGGGATATTATTTTCATCATTTTCACTTTCTGATGGAGAATTGAATTTTTTGTTGGTTTCCTTTCTGTTGTTTTTCTTAGGCAATTTGGTTTTCTTATTCTTTTTTGCTCTTTTGCGTGGCTTTTTTTCTTCTTGTTATTTTCTGACAGTTTCGTTTTTTCAGTGTTTCTTCCAATTCATTTTTAAATGGGGAAGACGTTATGATAGCCGATTTTCCTCATTTTGCGAGTTGCAGGATAAGGCATCACTTGCTGAGGGCTAACAACAGAAAACGCTCATTTCTCTGCGAAGCCAAGCTGTGATTTGTTGGTCGTAGTATGTGCTCAAGGGCCTCATGTATGCCACATCCAGAACTTGAAGTCGATGAGTTGTATGAGGACAGCTTGTTTATTAAACCCAGCAGCACGTGCAGCTGAAGTGCTTTGTGGTTTTTGTATCGACAATCCTGGATGCCTGCTTAAAAACCGCTGCACCCAATCTTTTCCAGCTTCTTTTCTTTCAGAGTTGAAGAAATTTTGCTTCCCATTTATTACTGCCAGAGTGTACGCCGAAGCCCTCAAATCTTTTGCTGTGAGCCCGTAAAGGGGACTCTCCATATCCATTATATTGTCGCGTGTTATTGGTTCGCGGCCTATAATTTTAACGTTCCGGGAAAGTGAAAACGCAATGTCTTTTAATTTAAGTTAAAAGAGTTTATTCAATTAAATAAAATGCACAATAATCAGTTAACACTTTCACTAATTTTAATTGTCACTATTAAAATTATCTGACACTTGTCCATAAATTTATTATCGCAATTGTCTTCTAAATTACTTCACTATTACGAAACACACTTTCCTACTACTCGAAGAATATCGCTTCCCACACACAATCGCAGTTCTTCTCGCGGTCGAATGAATGATCCCCCCATTCATTCAGCTCGCCTTTATATAGGGTCTCTACGTATTCACCCATTTCTCGCACATTGGCGAATGTTCTACCGAGAGGTACCTGGTAGGTTCGAGCAAATGGAGTGACGTCACTTGCAGATGTTGATTATGCTTGTTGAATTTACTCGTGGGTTCGAGTAAATTCATTTATTGACGTTCTTAATGATGATGAAAACAATTGCGACTGTACCTCGCAGAATTATTTGTACATGTAATTATTTGTACATGTAACACTGCCCCCATCTCAGTTCTTTTCGCCCCGAAAAGATGTGTCGCTATTTGTAGTCAATTCTCCCTGGGTGTAATATGGGGCAAGACGGTCCAGATGCACGATTTTCATTTTAGCTCTCGGCTTACGATGTTCCTGTATTCGGTATACGACGTCGTTGATTCGCTTTGTAACTCGGTATGGTCCCTCCCAATTATGTTGCAACTTTGGAGACCTACCCTTTCGCCGTTGCGGGTTATAAAGCCACACCAAGTCATCTTGCTGGAAGCCAGTAGAATTAGCCTTTAGATCATACCTGGTCTTCATGCGGTCAGTAGCCGATTCGAGGTGTTTTCGCACTGTCCGATGTATCTGGTTCAACCGTTGTCTTAGATCACTTGCGTACTCCGAGACCGTTTGGGGTTTCTCAGGGGTTGTTCCGAACTTTATATCGGCTGGCAAACGAATAGTCTTTCCAAAAATGACTTTGGCTGGGGCTTGGCCCGTTGATGCATGTTCAGCGGCTCTATACGCCATTAAAAATAGTGGGATATGTCGGTCCCAGTCCCTTTGGTTCTCGTCAACCATTTTGGCCAAGTGTTTATTGAGCGTGCCGTTGAAACGTTCGACCATTCCATCGGATTGGGGATGCAGCGGTGTTGTCCTCGTTTTCCGTATTCCCAGCTGCTCGCACATTTCGCTAAAAACTAGTGACTCAAAGTTTCGGCCTTGATCCGAATGTAGTTCACAAGGCACGCCGTACCTGCTGACCCAATTTAACACTAGCTGTTCGGCTACAGTAGTTGCTTCCTGGTTGGGAATGGGGTAGACCTCGGGCCACTTGCTGAAATAATCAGCTGCAACCAGCGTGTATCGATTTCTCCATTCAGATTCAGGAAAGGGTCCAGCGATGTCAACAGCAATCCTTTCGAATGGCACGCCTACGTTATAGGTTTGCATTTGTCCTCTCAGTCGTCGCTTTGGGCCTTTGACGGAAGCGCAAATTGTGCATCTGCGGCACCAGTCCTCTACGTCTTCTCGAGCGTGGAGCCAGTCGAATCTTTCCCGCAATTTCGCTAAGGTTTTGTTAACACCAAGATGGCCTCCCGAGGATCCTTCATGCATTTCCTTAACCACATCGTGGATTCGGCTTTTGGGTAGTATAGTTTGCATCCTATAGGAGCTGCCATCCGCCGTTTCCCATTTCCGCTTGAGTACGCCACCCTCCACCTGTAGGGAGTTCCATTGTGCCCAATAGCTTTTCAGGGTTGCGCCATGCATCGAAACGTCCTTCCACTCCGGTCGCCCAGTCGTCTCCTTCCATACGAGCAACGGTCCGATGTCTTCATCGGCTAGCTGGGCATTTCGAATCTCCTCCGATGACCAACCTTCATCGAATTCGGCCGTTATCAGTCGCAGATCAACGGGCGGTTCCTTTTCCTCAATCCGTCGGCAATGCTTGCAGTTAGCTGGACATGGGCGACGCGATAGGGCGTCAGCATTTCCATGAACTCCGCCCTTTCGATGAACAATTTCGTAGTCGTATGACTACAATCTTTCGATCCATCTCGCAACTTGTCCCTCGGGGTTTTTGAAGTTAAGTAGCCATCTCAATGATGCATGGTCCGTTCGAAGAACAAATTTTGCGGCCATATAGGTACTTGTGGAACTGCTTGGTGGCCTCTATTATAGCCAAAAGCTCCTTCCTGGTCACACAGTAGTTCCTCTCACTTTTTGAAAGAACTCGACTGTAATACGAGAGGACTCTTTCTTCGCCATTGATCTGCTGGGAGAGTACAGCTCCAATACCGCCGTTGCTTGCATCGGTGTCAACCACAAACATTTTTCCGGGTTTCGGATACGCCAGTACGGGTGATTCACATAGCTTTTCCTTCAGGGTCTCAAAGGCTGTCTGGCATTGTTCATTCCAGACATACGGACGATTTTTCTCGGTTAGCTGATGAAGACACTTAGCTATTTTGGCAAAGTCTTTGACGAATCTTCGATAGTAGGTTGCCAGGCCCAGGAAACTTCGTAGTTGGCGCTTGTTGTTTGGTGTTGGCCAGCTTTTCACGGCTTCAATTTTCTCAGGGTCTGTTTTGACCCCTTCTGCTGATACGACATGTCCCAGGTATTTTACTTCAGCTGCGAAAAGGGTACACTTGTTGGGACTAAGTTTCAAATTTGCCAGTCGCAGTCGGGAGAAAACCTCTTCTAAGTTCCGCACATGCTCTTCGAACGTTCTCCCGATGACGATGATGTCATCTAGGTACACCAAGCAGGTTTTCCAGGTTAGACCACGTAGCACGTATTCCATCAAGCGTTCGAAAGTGGCTGGGGCATTGCAAAGCCCAAACGGCATCACCACAAATTGCCACAATCCGGTCCCAACTGAAAATGCGGTCTTCTCTCGGTCCTTCTTGTCAATTTCTACCTGCCAGTAGCCACTCTTGAGATCGAGTGTAGAAAACCATTTTGCGTCGGCTAAAGTGTCCATGATGTCATCGATGCGTGGGAGCGGGTAACTATCTTTCTTAGTGACGTCGTTAAGCTGCCTATAGTCGACACAAAAGCGAGTGCTACCATCCTTTTTCTTTACTAGAACTACAGGCGCGGCCCATGGACTTACAGAAGGTTCAATAATGCCTTGTTTTTCCATGTCCGAGATCAGCGCGCTCACTTCTCCTTGTTTGGCTATAGGGAGACGTCTTGGTGCTTGTCGAATCGGCTTGGCTCCCTGTGTGTCTATGACGTGAGTTACCAAACTCGTTCGGCCTTGGTCATCCGGGCTTGTTGAGAAGATGTCACTGTACTTGGTGACCAGATCAGAGGCTCGTTTGAATAGCTGCACTGGCAATTTGACTTGCTTCAATATTGCAGACGTGGATTCCCTGGCTTTTTCTGTGTCTTGCCTCCTTTTCCAATGATGGTTGTGAGTAGCTTCCAAAGAGGTGATGGTGGAAACAGGCTGGCAGCTGCCGATGACTTCTCCCGCTTTGATGCTCGTGGTTGAATCTGCGGTGTTAAGGACTCTAACCGGCACATATCCGTTCCTAAAAGATCTTACAAGGCTTCGTCCTACAATCAAACTGCGCAATGCGGACGTCTTCGTTGGCTCTATCAGGTAAGATCGGTGGTCTCCAGAATCACCATCAAGCTTGGCCCATACAATGCTTTCGGAAGAATTCGGTACATCAGTGTCAGTACATACCACTACATTCATCTTGGGGATTTGGACGCTGGGATCCTCCATCAGTACTTCGACATTCTGCCATTTCAAGACACGTTTGCCCAAGTCCAACGTGATTCCATGTGGTCGCAGAAAATCCATTCCGAGAATGCAGTCATCCATAATGTTCGCGACCAGAAAATTATGTCGGAACACAAGGTCTCCCAACTGTATCTGGAGGTTGACGTCCCCATGAACAGGTGCAGTTTCTCCCGTAGCTGTCCGTAGTGAGAAAATTCTGCCCTTGTGAAGTTGTTGCTGTCTAACTAGGTCTGGTCAGATAATCGATCGGGTTGCACCAGTGTCGATTGTTATGGTGCAGTGTTCTCCGTCAATTTGACCCGGAAGGCATAAGTCCGCTTCTCCACGATGTAGTCTTGACACGGTGATGGTGGTGCTGGGGACGTCGATCCTCCTAGCCAACCTCTGCCCCACGAAGTTGGCTCTTACATGTTTCCCGACCCCTCTGTTTGAAGGGCTTCCATTCTGGGCTCCTGACTCGGTCTGGATCTCCTCCTAGCTGCACACCCTGGACAATAGCTCGGTTTTCTTCGCTTCTTGCAGTCTCTTTGTAGGTGCCCCTTCTCTCCGCAATTCCAGCATCTAGGCGCACCATTTACATGCGGGTCTCGCTCAATTTCCACGCGCTCACACCTGCACTCGTCTGTCACTACCTCACGAACCCGGGCAGTGGTACGAGTCACATTTTTCGCTGCCTCAAAGTTCAGACTATAAGCCAGTGCGTCCTTAACCGTTTGCTTTTGAGCTAACCGCACGGCTTGTTGCAATTCCGGGTCCTTTAGTGCGCTGATGAATGCTTCTGTCGCTGCATCATCTCGATGTTCTGGGTCGTAGGCTGGATAAGCCAAAAGTGCCAGTCGCTCAATGTCTTGGGCTAGCTGCTGTAGGGTTTCACCAGACTTCTGCATTCGATGCCTTAGCTGTGACCGATGAATCTGCTTCAGATGATCGTCTCCATAACGCATGTCGAGCGCATTCATTATAGCATTCAGGTTTGAGTGCAATTCAGCGGGGATCGTCTGCAAAAGCTCGGCAGCTGGGCCTCTTAGAGCAAGAATCAATGCAGTTGCTCGTTCCTGCTCATTCCAGTGATTTATGCGACCGGCTGCTTCGAACTGGGTTTTGTAAATAGTCCAGACCGTTTGCCCATCGAATATTGGTGCTTGCACATTTCTAGATGAGCTTTGCGCTGCGGTTATAATTGGGGCTGGTGAGGCGGTTATTACTGCCTTCGCTGCTTCCAAGTCCTTTTTCACTTTTTCCATCTCATGGTTTACCTGGCTGATCTCAAGGTTGATTCTCTCCTCGACCTGGTATACCTTCTCCTCGACGCATTTAATTTGGCTGTTGAGACTACTGAGCTCCGCTTTTATTTCGGTTGACTGTTTTTCCAGCTTCTGAGCGATGTCTGCCTTGATTTCGATCGCTTGTTGATCCAGCTTCACTGATTGTTCATTAAGCTTCGCTGATTGTTCATTAAGCTTCGCTGATTGTTCATTTAACTTCGCTGATTGCTCATCTAGCTTCGTGGTTAAATTGGACGACTGTTCATTGAGCTTCGCAGTTAAATTGGATGACTGTTGTCGCTGCTCCTGCTGCATCAGCATTAACATTTGCATCAGCGCGTTTTCTGGTTCCTTTGGTTTTTTTGTTTCTGCTTCACCACCTTCTGCGCCTTCTTCTACATCTGCGGGCTCACCCGAATCCAGATACGCGCCTTCCGATTCAATTGCGTCACGCAAGCGTGCAATCAGTGTGGCCTTTGTACCTTGCGTAGCCAGGTTTCGCTGTTCCAATTCTTCCTTAAGCTCCGACATGGTCAATTCATTAATTTTTAAGTTTAAGCTTCGTGGCATTTTTTAATGTTTCTTTAAATTTTCCTATTGTGCACTATGAACATGTTCAAATATTCACTTTCAGAATTTTTCTATCCCACTTCTGACACCACTGTCGCGTGTTATTGGTTCGCGGCCTATAATTTTAACGTTCCGGGAAAGTGAAAACGCAATGTCTTTTAATTTAAGTTAAAAGAGTTTATTCAATTAAATAAAATGCACAATAATCAGTTAACACTTTCACTAATTTTAATTGTCACTATTAAAATTATCTGACACTTGTCCATAAATTTATTATCGCAATTGTCTTCTGAATTACTTTACTATTACGAAACACACTTTCCTACTACTCGAAGAATATCGCTTCCCACACACAATCGCAGTTCTTCTCGCGGTCGAATGAATGATCCCCCCATTCATTCAGCTCGCCTTTATATAGGGTCTCTACGTATTCACCCATTTCTCGCACATTGGCGAATGTTCTACCGAGAGGTACCTGGTAGGTTCGAGCAAATGGAGTGACGTCACTTGCAGATGTTGATTATGCTTGTTGAATTTACTCGTGGGTTCGAGTAAATTCATTTATTGACGTTCTTAATGATGATGAAAACAATTGCGACTGTACCTCGCAGAATAATTTGTACATGTAATTATTTGTACATGTAACAATATAGTTGCAAAGCTCTTTCTCTTCATCTTCAGTAAATGGTCGCTTTTTTGGCCTAAAAGAACTTTAATCGAAGTTGAAGTAGTAGTAGGATCTTCTAGGGCTGCATGAACTACTTGAATTTTTCGTTCAGGGGTCGTTTGTGGCACAAAATATGTTTTTGTACCCCATTTTCGCTTCGATTATAACATCTACCGCATTTTGCATACTCTGTTCACTCCAGTTTCCCCTCTCCGACTTTCTTTTATAATTTTTCACCATCTTGAAACAAAAGTAAAAACAAAGAAGTTATGAAAAAGCATTAACTGTCATAAGGAAATAATTGAATTTCCTCGAGGGGCAAGATGGGGTACTCTATACACCATCTTGTCCTCCAATGCTTATTTGAATAAAATAACATGCCTTTAATGACCAATTCAGAATATGGACACAAACATGTTCTTACTTGCTGGTGTAATCATTGATAAACAAGAATAACCTTCAGTTAGTCCTAGAAAACTAATATTGAGGTACTAAACACAATCGATGTATAACGCGGAAATCACAACTCACCTGACAAAAACCAAGTTTTTAGCGCCAAAGCGAAAACGCGTGCACTGATAAGCCGGTTACTTCGCTGACTGATGAGCAACATGACGGCGCATCATTACAAGCCAGAGCCGGCTGGGATTGATCATATGTGGTGTGGCCGTTAAAACGCGATGACCCGTCTTGCCCGCCACCCCCCTTCCCCTACACTGGTTTTAATTACCTTGCTAACTATCTTGCAAATTTTAAGTTTGAAAATTTTTGCCTCAGTCTTTTTTCACATAATTTAAAAACCGCCACATTTATAAAGCTCGCAGCAGAGTATATGACAATTTGGTAAGTTCGGAGTCCTTTAGACATTAATGAAACATATCATATCCAAATTAAATATGGGCTTTCATTTTCCAGAACAAACAAGTTTCTTTCCTTTGACACCAAAAATTCATCCAATTATTTATGAGCTTTTTTCTTATATTACTCTTCAAGTGAGACAATAATCAAAAAACAAAAGGAAGAAGATTTTATTGCTTGCAGCCATCTAAACACAATTTTATTTCATTGTTTTGAGTTCTTCAACAAATTCTTTTCATCTTGAGAGGTTCTTCTCGAAACCATGAGTTTATATCAAAAACATTCCTCAGGACCAACAACGTTTTTTTCAACACTTGGTCAAATACAGCCCGAACTTGAAAATTTAATTTAATTTTTTTGATGTTGAATAATATTTATGAATTTCCCTGTCGTATATATTCTTTTAAATCAATACAAAAAATAGTATTCGATTACATCAAATCATAACTTCCTTCCCAAAAAAGAAGCATTCATCGATCTTCCCTTCCCTAAGCGTTAACTTGTACGGTTAAAATATTCAAAAACTATTTTTTCAAATTCCCCCCATAAGACCTACACGTAAGACGTTACGTTTGTTTTGTTTTTCTTTCGTGTACGGCTTCGTGGTTTCTCAAGTTGGGGATAAACGTACATGCCAGCATGCGTGAAATAACTAGTCAACAGGCTAATATTATTTATATCCACCAGTACAGCATGTGCCAAGCTGTTTGACTTCTTTCTCGCGGCTTGCATAGATACTTGGTAGATATCAGCCCGAGCTTCAATTTAAAGTACAAAGTATAAAAGATACTTGTACAGACGGAATACTTGAAAGACTGGATAGACAATCTTCTTCCAAGAAAAAGAGTTCAGAATTCCTGGCCTAGCTGTTGGAGCTATACATCGTCAATTTTCAGTCTCTCCAATTAGACTGGTTGTAAAAATGTAAAATGTGCAGGTCGAACTACCTTTCGGGTTGTGTTAAATAGAATTCTGTTGCTCCATGTCTCCCCAGTGAGCAGATACTATTTAGGTATTGTTATTCCGAAACTTCCTTAGTCACAAACAACGTGCCTAAACATCAGCTGTATCAATTGGAGTTGATTGTATATAGTCTGTCTCCATCTTGCTTACTCCCTCTGTTTTCTGTTTCTCCAAAACACGCCACCGACAACTTACTCGCGGGGAGCGCTAACAATGGAACAGACTTTTCAAAGTACAATCTGCTAAGTAGTAGTGCAATGTATCTTTCTTACTAACTCAAAGTATCTAAACGAAACGCTACTATCAGAACGGGTGCATTCAAGCGTCATTCATTTAATTTAATTTTAATGCTGCTTTACAGTCCGAGCTTTAGTCACAATTATTGCGATATAGTCACGACTATTGTTTGTGAAATTGGAGAAAATTTGCATGGAAATACGCGAAAAGCTCCGGAAGAAATGATAACCTTGTTGCAACTCAATTCTGACCGTAATAGTGAGAAGGTTAATGTATGACAAACCACCAGGAAAGTGGTTAATTCTTTGTAGTTCTTTTTAATCATGCTGCATTTTTGTTTGGGGTGGTTGAAAAATTGTTTGTCACGTTTTGTCTGTTTTTACCCTAAACAAGCTTTGAAGGTTGTATGTAGTGTGGAACGAGTGTGGAAAAAGTTCACGTTTTTCTTTTCATAATAACGCTATCATTTGATATTATATTGCTATCGTGAGATATATGTTATTGAGCTTGGCCGATAATAGTGAGATGTATTTGTTTTAAGGCTAATGAATGAGAATTAATCTGCTGTTTCAAGTACATGATTTTATAGATTAGCCTTTGAGCAAACTCTTTGTTGTCGCACTTAGATTTCCTTAATTACTTTGATCTGCTGGTGACCTTTTATTTAATGTACGGAAGTTGTTAGAATAAATTATTGGATATGAATCAACTATGATGTAAAGTTGCTCATAAGTACTTGTATGTCCTCAGAGAATATATCATTCATTTGTTATTTAAAAAAAAAAAATTTTTTAGTTTTGATAACTAAACTTAAATCTGATGACTAGCTTAGTCATCTACAGATATAAAAGCTTAGAAATAGTTTTATAAGGTAAAGTTCTAGTACGTAGCAAATTTTAGTTGCCTTCTTTAAACTAAGACCTACCTAGCTACGTACAGGAACTTACTTCTCCCGATATCTCCCAAAATAACCAAAGAATATTTGTGATTCTGCAGTGGCAGAAATTTAACATGACAAAGATTTCGTCTTCCCGAGATGCACCCTCAGGCCGACTAGCACTTAGTCGTTGTCGGCGCTTATTCAGGGTAACGCTCTGTTCGTGCTTGGCTACCTACATGCCCAAACATACTAAGGAAAGGGAAGTGCAGAATCATTTTAAGAAATTTTCTGTCGATCAAAAAGTATTCGAATATTCAAGTTTGAAATGAATAAAAGTAAACGAGATCAAAGTTAAAAAAAGAAAACTATAATACGAGATTCTTCTCAAAACTACGGGTGGTTTTTTCTTTAATATCTCGATTCCCTACCACTCTCACCATCACTTTTTCATCGTCGCACAACGTTCGTGCAATCTGCACTTCACATGTCGTCGATTTCTTCGTGTGCCTCCAGGCAATGCTAAAACGTCGGTATAAGGGGGCACACAAAACGCTGTGAAGTACTCCTTTCTCGCTAGTCTAGTTCGATTCGTGAACAGTTCTCAGATGTCAAAAAAAAAATATATATTGATTAGATGTTCCTTAAGTCTTTTCTTAAAAACCAATAATGAGTTTGCATTTTTCATTGTTTCTGGCAGATTGTTGTATATACGCAGAGCATCATTCGTTGCATTGTTCTTTAGTCGATCAGTTCTGGCGTAAGGTACGAGTATTACAAAATTGCTCGCATTTCTTGAATTATATGGATTTATTTGTGATACTTTTATAAAGAGGTTTTCTTCCAATTCACTGGAATTTAGACATTTGAAGATAAACTTAACTTTCTCCATAGTAATGATTTGACTGAAGGTGAGTGCATTGTCCGTTGACTCATTTGTCTTGTTGGAGTGAGAATTAGAACGTTTAGAATATTTTTACAGGCTTTAGTTAGTCTCCTGGATATAATGTTAAGGTATTGCTTTGACGATTGACTCCAAATGACCACCTCATAATGTAGCTTTGTCAGTACAAATACATTTAATACAAGTTTCTTTATAAACCTCCATATCTTGGCAATATTTCTATCATAGGTGTTAGTTGTCTCCTCAAATTATTTGTGTGGCAAACATGTCAAACGATGATCTATGGCAAAACCGAGATATTTAATTTCAAACACTCTTTGCAAGTTTTCGCCGTTGATTTTTAGGTCAACTTCTATGCCTTCCTTATTCTTCTGTTTAAAAATCATGTATTTTGTCTTTGTAGTATTCAATGCTAGCTTGTTTTCGATAAGCCATGAACGATATTTATCTAGATCCTCGTTGATGAAATTCTCCATGGTAACTTAATCATGTCCTGAATACAGAAGAACAGTATCATCAGCATATAATGTGTGGTGACCTTTCAGTTTACATATATTCAAATTATTAGTATATAGCCAAAACAAGGTTGGACCAAGAATGGATCCTTGAGGAACCCCCGATTTCATTGGTGCTAGATTGCTCAAGACATTATTAACTTATGTTCTTTGGAATCGTGCTTCCAAATAACTTTAAAAAAGTTGCTCCGGTTTACTTTCAATACCATACGATTCAAGTTTTTGATGTAACAGGCTGTTTCAGGTTCACAAAAATTGCAATAGCATGATCTCCTTTATTGATTGATGTAACGTGAGACAGAAAGTAACGCATTGAAATTGCTCTTGTTTTTTTGAAAGCCAAACTGCTTCGCATTGATGATGGAATTGTCCATTAAGAAAGATTTTAAACGATTATTTACAAGTTTTTCGAATATTTTACTAAAGGCTGCCAAAGGTGCAACAGGGCGGTAACTATTCGGATCCACATGACCTTTGGATATTGGAATTATTTTTGCCAGTTTTTCTTCATCCGGAAATTTTCCATTCCTAATATGCACGTTTATAAAATTTCCCAGTAGTTCAGCTACCTCCTGTTTGACTAGAATAATTTTATGTGTGGTGATATTGTCAATACCTGGTGCTGCTTTTTTTTCAAATCTTCGATTCTCTTTTAGTCGTTTGATGAATATGAAAGATGGACTTAGGTAGGCTATTTATCATATTGAAATAGTTAATTGACTTGTCAGCGAGCTTCTTGGTAACTTTTTCACCAATTGTTGAAAAAAGTGGTTTAGTGAGTTTGCTGCTCTTCTTGGGCGTGCTGCATTATTCGAGCCCATGCAAAAAAATTTAGCATTTGATGACATGATCCAGGGTGATGAATTATTTTTTACTTCATTTATTATTTTCCATATTTCGTGTGAGTTATACGCCGTTGTTTGCAATTTTCTGGAGCAATATGAAAATTTGGCTTCTTTTATGGAATGTTTTGATTCTTTTAAGGCTTGGTTATACATAGATTTAAGTGCGTGATCAACAGCATTCTTTTTGTATTTGTTATAAGCCTTCCTTTTGTTAATACTAGCCTCAACTACTTTCTTTGTTATTCATGTATGTTGTCGACACCTGACCTTTTTTTTACTGGTAGAATCATGCATGGACTCTGTAATCATACTTTCTTTCGGTTTGTTAGAAACTGTTGAAATAATTTCGATTTGGAAAGATCCTTGCCTAAACATCTGAATATTTTGTGAGTAGGTTTTTGTTTTCTGAGACTTTGACCATGAAAGACAATTTTTAGATTTTTGATCGCACTCCGGCCAGTCTTCAAGTGTGAATTTAATGTTGTGAGCAGTTTTTTCTCATTTGTTGCTTTGTAGTCCAGGCAGGTACTTGAAATCGGGCGAGTAATTTTGTCTTTATTGACAATGACCGCTCCGTTTGACTCCAGGATATCCTTGTACATCCTCGATTCAGGAGATTCACGTCTATGTTTGTGTCAGCAACTGTTGATGAGATTTTTTCAGTAGTGCATATTGCATCTATTACTGTGCAGAAGTCATGCGCATTGAGACGATTGGGATTATAGTAAGTACCGATTTTCAGTTTTTTACTTGCGTATGTTATTTGAATTATTATTATGTTATATATGTCAGAAGTTGCACTCTTTGTCGTGAAATAATTGCATTTTTTATATAAATTGCTGTCCCTTCTCCTCCGGGCCTGCAGGAGAAAACGGAGCTAATCCCGGAATATTGTAATACTTTGCTTCTTCAGGATGGATCTATATTGTGTTTAGTATAATCACATCCATTTCAGGATTTTGCCGCAGATAAAGTTGAATATCACTCAACTTGTGTCGAAGGCTTTTTATGTTGGCATAAAAGCTACTTAATTTGTCGCTTGATTGAGTTTTGTGATCAACAATCATCATCAAGATTGTAGTCAGTACTCCTCCTAGCAATTACAATCCTTCTTTGATACTCTGGGCACTCCCACGAGTCTGCTCTGTGTGAGTGATCAGCATTCTTATTATTACCCATACAATTGTAACACTTCTCATGTGTGCTTGTGCATTCCTTGAGCTCATGCTTTCCTCCACATTTCAAACAGATTTGTTATCCTCGCATTTGGACGTCTCATAGTTATATTTTTGGCACTTAAAGCATCTCGTAACGTTAATCTCTTCCTTCACAAAATATGACCAATATAATCAATTTTGACGTACTTTTTAGCTAATCTTTTGTATATGCTTCCTTATACCTCAATAGTGTGTAACCATTTTCCGTTTTTTGTCTATCTGGTATGAATGAGCTCAATTTTTTGTCTTTTCCCAACATCAGGGCTTAGCGCTCGTTTTTCCTTTCGTAGTTCATCATTTGTGAATTGATTACCCAGCCCATTTATAACCAGACTGGGTTGACGCATCTTTGTCTCGGTAATGTTGTACTCATCCTGCATGGTATCCATGCTTAATCGGTATAGCTCAAAACGCATTGGCATTGGTCGTTGTTTTAATTATCGCACCACCATTGCGAATAGGCCGTAGCAGTTGAAGAGGAATCTTGCAATTTGACGGTCTTATCCTCGACTTAAAATCGACAAGCGTTTTATTTGATGATGCATGCTTTTTTGGCTTAATTATGATCCTTTTCTGGGACGTGACATCTGAGCGGAACTCAGTTGGAGGCATTATATAGTTTTTATTACCTGTGCATATTTTGGTTTGTGTGCGTAGCTGCCGTCTTATCAATTAAAGAACTGACATTCGTCTTTAACTCTTTAATGTTACTTTCCAAATCTTTTATTAAAAGAAAAAGTAGTTCCGTTGACTAGATTGCGTGAACTGAAGGATCAACGGCTTGTTGGGGAATTTTCTGCTAAACTTAGAAAGTATGCTACAGAAAAATTTAATATGTTCAACAAGGATTATAGTGGTCTTGTTTTCAGTAGCATGAACACTTTACGAGTAGCTAAGAGTCTATTAAAGATGATGAGCGTGCTAAACAATCTTCCTTCTCAACTGACAATCCACAGCTTGGTGCTGTGAACCGTGCGATTCGAGTTGGATCTTGTTACAAGATTGTCACTGAAAAATCTAGGATGTACTATGTCGCTACAAGTTTGTGCCACGCCTGACGAAGGGCAGCACGTCCTTATTTGCCAGGAACTGCTTAATCTTTAAGAAGAAGCCGAAGACTTCTTATTAAGGATCATATGATAGGTGATAAACCATGAGCTTACGATTATATATTCTTGCTAAAAAGTCTCCCACATCCAAAAAAGGCTGGCCAATTTCGATTTAAAGTCAAGGTAATGCTGACCGTTTACGTCAACACTACGGATATTGTTCACCAATAAGTATCTCCCAAAAGGCTCCACACTACACTAGGCTTACCAAATTAAAGTTCTGAAATACGAGAGACGTTATTCATCAAAAAGGCCTCACATGTTTCGGCTCAGCCTATTCCACCCTCAAAAATAGTGAGTTTTTGCTCAAGCATTCGATAACTTTTCTTTCACGAAAGAAAAAGATTTAACACGATTCCTAGAAAAAGGCAAATTTGACAAAGGAAAAATTTTTTCATCAATGTTGGTCGAGCGGGGTGTCATATAAGATCTTTTCACCACAGGTCTTAAAATTACTTTATCAGTATCGAGAGAGGCAGGAGAAGGGGAAATGCACGAGATACGAATTGGCTACCGCTGTCTATTGTAACAATCCTCAGTATACCGAAACGTGAAACCCAATGATGGCAGAAATTCGTAGCAACTGTGTCGGCGGTGATTTCGGTAATTGGTACAGCTTCCATCTATCGCGAGAAACGATCGATCATCGTAAGAGCATATTTAAAATTGTCAACGACTGGTAGTGGACCAACTAAATCGAGATGTATATGATCGAACCTTTTATCTGACACTGCAAACCGTAACGGGAAAGTCGTGACGTGTCGGCTAGTTTTACAGCGTTGGCACTGAATGCATAATTTTGCCCGATTCGAAATATCCTTGTGCATTTTTGCTCAGACAAATTTTTCTCGTAGTAAACTGCTGGTAACCTTCCCACTTGGGTGCGACAGACGATGCACAGAATCAAATGCTTGACGTCGAAGTGATTGTAGTATAAAGGGTCGTGTGATACCTGGTAATCAGTCACAGTACAAATGCTTTCCACTCTTCTGTAGCTTTTGCAAATCCAATAATGTTTCCCAGTGTAACAGACTTTGTAACTCGCTATCATTTTGTTGTTTTGCTGCTACGTCTGCCATATCGGGTGATTTATGTGCGGTAACTACATCTAGTCGAGAAAGTGTGTCTGCCACAATGCTTTTGATGATTTTTGTGTGAAAGAGTAGCACAGTGGCGTGCGGTCGGTTCGTATCACGAATTGGTGTCCTTCTACTCTGTCACGAAAATATTTGATAGCTGCATAGATCGCCACCAATTCTTTATCGTAGACACTGTAGTTTCGTTGTGCGTCGCTAAATTTTTTGGAATAAATCCTTGTGGTAGCCAAATTCCGTCGACAAACGGGTCCAATACTGCTCATACGAGTATCGTGAGGTTCGAAGCGTCCGTTGTTATAGCCAGCTAAGCATTTTTTAATGGATGTTAGATACAAGCTGCTGCTGCTAACAACTTCTTACTGTCTTCAAAGGCACTAATTGTTGTTTACGTCTTGTTTACAGGCCTTACCGTTTTTTCGGGAATCATGCAGAAATTTTATAACGGGGCAAGTACTTCTACGGCATTTTTAAGGAATTTCCGATAAAAATTGATCATGCCTAAATATCTTTGTAGACTTTGAATACTTTTTGGCTTTTCATATTCCAGTATCGCATTAACTTTTTCTGGTAGCGGCTTGATTCCTTTGCTACTTACAGAAATCCCAAATAACGTATCTCGGTTTTACCAAAGTTGCATTTGGTGACGTTAATTTTGATGCCGTGTTCCTTTGATCGAGTGAACACTTCCTGTAGATGTATCTGATGTTCCTCTTCCGAGGTGGACTCGATAAAGATGTCATCCAGGTATCCAAAACATAGCTTAATCCAGAGGGAACAATGTCGATGTACCTTTGAAAGGTTTGAGCTGCATTTCGGAGTCCAAAAGGCATCGTCAAGAACTCAAAGAGTCCATAGGGTGTGATGAACGCTGTCTTTTTGAAGTCCTCCTCTGCAATTGGCACTTGATGATAAGCGTGGATTAAATTTATGGTCGAAAAGATTGTCTTTCCGTGCAGATTATGGTTGAAATCTTCCATTCCTGCCACTGCATATCGATCTGGTATTGTAACCGCATTGAGTTTCCTGCAGTCGCCATAGGGTCTCCATTCTCCTGACTTTTTCGGAACTAAATGAAGTGGACTAGCTTGAAGGACTACATATACCGTTTTCCACCATGTAATAAAACTCAGCCTTTGCGGATTGATATTTGCCCTGCAGTAATTGGCGAACTCGTTCCCCAATTGGCGGGCATTTTGTCAGTATGTGGTGTTGGAGCATCGCCTTTTTGGTTTGTGGCGTCGTCACAGAGCTCGTTAACTCGGGAAATTTGGCGAGGGTGTTGTTAAATGGCATCTGTCGATTCACAGTGGTGATTGCTTCTGCTGGTTTATCTGAAAGTACTGCGATCGCTTCGAAATTTGTCTTACCATCCACCAAGCACTTCCGCTTGACGTCAACGAGCAAATTAAAATGTTGTAGAAAATCAGCTCCGAGTATCGGATGATCTACTGCAGTAATGCAAAAACGCCATTTGAAAATCCTCCGCAGTCCAAAGTCGAGCGAAAGGATCTGTTCTCCGAACGTGTTGATGGTCGTTCCATTTGCAGCGTGCAATTTTTGGTTTTTCCTGACTCGTTTTGTCTTGGCTAGGGATTACCGATACCTCTGCACCTGTATCGACGAGGAATCTTAGCCTTGTTTGCTTGTCAGTTACCAACAGGCGGCTCTTATTTAAGTGGACGTCATTGCTGACCGTATTCGGCGATGACGGTTTTAGTTTCCATGTTCGGAAAATTGGCAAGGCAGACGGCATTTATTCGCCTTTTTCCAAATTTCCGGTGGTAAAAACAATTTTTCTCATCTGTACCTTGAATTCGTGTTCGCGGTTGAGACCTTGGGCGCCAGCGAGCACGTGAACGGAATCGATTTTTAGAATGTGGATCTTGATTTCTTGCGTTCAATTCTAATCAGTCAAGTTGATTTAGTATTTACAAGAGGACTGGATCTGACCTCGGAGCACGAGTTTGTGACGTTGATGTTATTACAGCTGGGGCAGCGTTAAATTCCTCGACAATTTTATCTGCCATTCCGAGTAGTTTTGTATTTCCCTTTCAGTTGACACGGACATAATAGCGCGTATATGCACTGGTAAACGTCGTAACCATAAGGCACGTAGAGCATCCTCTGGGAGCTGCGAACCTGGCACGTTTTGTATTTGACGGAATAGAAGCGATGGTTTTTTGCCGCGCAATTCAAGCTCCGTTAGCACTTGCATCAGCTGCTGCTCAGGAGACACAGCAAATCGAACAATCAACTGCGTTTTTAACTCCTCATATTTGTTTCCGACTGGTGGATGCTTTACTACCTCCGCAACTTGTTTGAGGATTGTAATATCGAGAAATGTCACTACCGCGTTGAATTTTGCCGTATCTGAATATATTTTTTAATGTTCGAAAATGAATTCAATTTGGGAAAACCAAAGTTTGACTTGCGACTCCCAAAATGACGGTAACTTTACATGACGCACGGCTTCTAGTCGACAGGGTTCACTACCGGGCCACAATTCACTTGCAAGATTCAGCGAAGTTTTCCGAGTTTCCATAGTAATGTTTCTTTCTCCGGGTGTTGACGATTCGCCACCGGTCGTCATTGTTTTTATTTTTTGTTTTTTCACTCGTTTATTGATGATAACAAAACGTCTTCGCGTCGTTTCCTATGTTAACGAAACATCTAAATTTTGGATAATCGAAAATAGTATTTATTGAGCGCCCAAAAATTGATCTTTTTCGTTCGGAGTTTAACGCCAGAAGAAATTATATACATTATAATTCAAGCTAAACATATTAAAAATTTGTTCGGCATCTTTGACCTAATTCACGGAGAGATGGCGCTTTGCTGCTACAGTAGTACATTCTCGTAGATGGTTACTATCAAAATTTCAGCCGAATCGAACTCGTAGTTTTGTTTTCACCGCATGTGGAACTGGGCATGTCCGCGGATTTTAGAAAATAGACAAAAAGCAATATCGGTTGGTGATTCGATTCTTGTTTTTGGAAGGGAAATCGCACAGCGAAATCAAAGAGTGGTTGGATGCTGTGTACGGTGACTCTGTTCCTGCGAAAGCGACTGTAAAAAATTGGTTTAACGAGTTTTCACCTGGTTGCACGTCGGTTTTTGATAAGCCACGTACAGGTGCCCCAAAATCGGCTACCACGGAGGGTAACGTGCAAAAATTCCACGAGCTCGTATTGGTAGACACCGATGGAAGGTGCACGAGGTAGCTGAGACAGTAGGTATCTCAAAAAAGCGCGTCGGTCATATTCTGCATAAAATGTTGGGCATGAGAAAACTGTCGGCTCGATGGGTTCCACATTCTCACTCCGGAAAACTTCAGAGCAGTATTTGACGCTGTTTAAGCGCAATCCGAATTAGTTTCTGTATCGTTTCGCGACCTTCGACAAAACATAAGTCCACTGATACACGCCAGAAACAAAGGAGCACTCAGAACAGTGGACTTTACCCAACAAACTTGCTCCAAAGAAGACGAAGACTGTCCTGTGGGTCGGAAAGGTGATGACCACCGTTTTCTGGGATTCACAAGGTGTGATGTGTATCGACTACCTGGAGAAGTGCGAAACGGTCACAAGGATCTACTATGCTGAATTTTTGGGCCGATCTGACGCCAAATCGCAGAAAAAAGGCCCCATTTGGCGAAAAAAGTGCTCTTCCATGACAACGCGCTGGCTTACACCTCCGCGGTCGCTACGGCCAAATTTGTCGGATTGGGCTACAGACTGCTACCCCCGGCCACCGTATTTTCAAGATTTGGCCCTGTGCGATTTCTTTTTGTTTCCAACCTTGAAAAAGTCATACGCGGGGCAGATGATACAAATGAGCTGGCCACCGCTGCCACTGAGACCTACTTTGCAGAACTCAAGAAAATGTATTTTTCAGCTAGCAAAAAAATCAATCATTATGTTTTTTTGAGATCCGCAATCCGAGACTCTTTTTTTTAAGCCTCTCTGACACTGAAATTGACTCAAAGGAGTCGAAACGCGTCTGCTCAGCCAAAACCGCAAGGCCCGAGGGCTTTTTAAGGAAAAAAGCAAGCGAAAAAGGTGTTTCAAATGCTTGTTACGATATTTTAGGCTTCCTCTAGTTAAAAAATACTAACTCTTGCTAGTTTGGGTGATTCACAGTCTTAAACAATTTTTTTCAAAAATATCTAAGTAATTATGCTAAAAACGAAATATTCAGATTTGTACTGGAGACTTTGGTGTCTTTAAAAAGTTGATAACCCTCTTATTGCCGGCTGATAAGATTTTTGTATAAACTTAAGTAATTGCTCTTATCCTCATAGTGGAGTGGTAAGGGCGCTCTTTGTTTCAACTACCATTGGTGTCAATAAGATTTGTTTCGAGTGATAATATGTATCAACGCCAGGGTCCAATTTACAAAAGATGGTAGGTTGATCTATTAGAAAACAATTTTCTCAATATTTGAGAATACCCTCCTTAATCCTAACTTTATTTATAGTCCAAATTAAAAAAACAACAGGAAAGTAATAAATGCTGTTAAATCATTTATTCTCGAAAGTAATGCCGTAATTTGCCCCATATTCCAAAACCAAAAATCCTTGTCCTACTTATCAAATTTTATCTGAGACCATTCGAATTCATAAATAGGATTAAAACCCACGCACTCATTTAACCAGTCATCTCAATCTATTTTCGTATGACACGCTCCTCGGAGAAAAAATGTTACGTCTGTTGCAGATGATGTAAAAAACATTGAGGATAAATTTTGTCTGATACAGAAATCTGTATTTTCACTTTCCATTCCAGAGTCATTGGCAAAATAAACCAAACTTCAATCTTAAGTCGTTGGCAAATTGTCAAGATAAACTTCCCTAGTAGTAATTTTCGACTTTTAAAGTATCTAAAGCTTTAGATATGCTTAGCTCCAGCCCGGATACGTCATATGTGGATATGTACTTATCAATGATAATCTAGAAAGGTTTCGATTTGTTGTAGCATGTGTTGAAGGAAAGGAAAATATTCGTATTTGAATGATATGAATAGTATGATGATGGGAGCACTCATAAGTAATGTCTGTGGCATTCTCAAGAACTTTTTTAGATAACATATGACCGTGAACAATTTTCTAGAGAATATTTCAAGGCCATACATATGCTGGAATGGATTTGAGATTTCTATTTGGTTCTATGGTTTTTGATATGATGTATTCCATACGGGTGGATAATATGTGTCATGAAAATGATGATGATGAAAGGAGTTTTTTGATGGATCTGTTAATGACGTGATGCAATATTGATATTGACTGCGAATGTGATTTATATTCACATGGTAATCTACAGCTGAATCAATGTTTTTTAAAATAGAAGCCTTTGTTACGAATTTTAAGATACCCATGAAACATTCAATGGCTTAAAATGTAATCTGGCGATGTAGTGAAATTTATTATCTATGAAAAATGATTGTCCTAAAATCAAATCATTAAGGATGACTTGATCTATTGGATAATTTTTCAAACCCAATTAAATTACCTGAAAACGTGTACAGTTCAATCTGCTAAATTGAATCGAGTTGGTAATTTGAGACTCGGATGGACACTGAATTGATCCAGCTGTCGTGAACATTGTTCCAAAAGCCGGTCATAGTTATATGATTGAGCGTAGTACTGAAATGAAAATCCAAAAAAAAAATGTTATTCAAAAACCATGTTATAGGCCCATTTTAAAGTGAAACATATTGATGAAAAAGCTCTTTTTAGGGTTTTGTAAAATAATTTTACAAAACCCTACTAGTTTCGCGACCAGTCTGTCCGTCTGTCCGTCTGTCCGTCCGTCCGTCCGTCCGTCCGTCCGTCCGTCCGTCCGTCCGTCCGTGTGTCACAGCAGTTTTTCTCGGAAACTACTTAAGCTAGAAACATCAAATTTTGTGTGTAGGTGTAAAGTGGTGATCTCTTCAAAGTCCAGCTACAAAAAAATTTTATAAGATATTTAAGGGGGGTCTCCCCATATAGGAGAGTGACCCCCCGAAAAAAAAATTTCATTGAAGGTAGCCGATATGAGTATCAAATGAAAGGTCTTGATGAGAACTTTTCAAAACAGGTCCTAATTTGGCAAAATTTGCTTCGAGGGGCGCAGAGAGAGGGGAAATACACGAAAAATTTGTGTCCCCCCCCCCTCGCGATTGGACACCTGTGATCCGAAAAATCTGAAAAAAATCAGGGATGTAGGCCTTGGTGCGTACAACAACAACAAATACGTGAGAAGTTGTAATTCACTCAACTTTGTTAGTAATAGTATGATTTATCGATTTTATGTTTTCTTGAATAAAATCTTAACGGTACCCTTAAATTCTATGAAATACAGTACACAAATGACTCTTTATAAGATAAATCTATCCTGGAAGTTTCATAAAGATTGAATCATATTTGACGAAGTTATAGCGGTTTGAATTTTCCTGTATTACTATGGAACAATATGCGCTGCATTTATTACTATAGCAACATATGGCTATGGAACAACATGCGCTTTTAACCGACTCAGACACTACAGTTTTGCTAGGATTTGCATGAAAATTTCAGGAATGATAGGTGTCATGTATATCTTTGAGAATCGGTTCAGCTAGTAGTATCAGTAATCGTAAAACAAGATAGTGGCTGTTTTTAATGCGAAGATTGAATAATTTGGAGTTATTTTTTCCCAACTTCAACGTTTAAGGTGCATGCTTTGAACACTTGATTCAATTTAATGAATGACTGAAGATGAGTACCTACAATTAATGCTCATAAGTGAAACAAGTCAAGGAGGTGGGAGAGAGCTCCTAGCAACAGGGTTTTTTAACCATTCTAGGATTTGAAAAAATTGGGCGTTAATCGATGATAACAGTACAGGAGAGTGGCCCCTGAAAAAAAAAATTCATCAAACGTAGCCGATATGAGTATAAAATGAATGTTTTCATGGGAGCTTTTCAAAACTGTTGTTAGACTGTCAGTTTTTGCTTCAGTGGGGGCACCGGGGGGAAATACATGAAAAATGTGTTTCCTCCGTTGCGGATGGACATTTGAAATAATTAGCAAGGGAGATATTTATGAGTATAGCAATATCAAAAACCTCAGAAGTTAAAATTCGTTCAACTTTGTTAATAATAGTATGATCTTCGTATTTCATATTTTCTCCAATAAAATCGTCTTTAACATGTTTCTTGATTTGATTCGATCTGGTGACTGCATTTTGTAAAGTGAATACAAAACCCTTCTGACATGAGCGTAGGTCTGTTTACCCAACTTGTTTTAATTTAAACATGTTATAAAAAAAACATTTAAATCAATTAAATATATACTGACTCATTTATTATAGCAATACATTTCACCGATTTTGAAAATTAAAATGCTTAAGTACGTAAAGTGATAGATATAAGATTTTTGGACCGGACATCCATATGTCATCACTGGTCTAACCAGAGCCTTTTAATCGATAATTTGGACTTTTGATCAATGTATCTAGAATGAAAGAGTTGTCAAAGAGACATGAACACTTCACGTGTTTCACTGAGCATAATTTCGACATGCCCATTATAATACAGATACGGATCGAAATCAACACCGAGGTATCGAACATCGAATTTATGTTGAACCCGTTCTAAACCACCCCCACTAGTCATAATGTGGAAATCTTTTCAATTACGTTCAGGTCTTGACCGGCCATCCGCGGCGTTGTCCGAAACAAAATTTTTTCGAATTGTTGCGCTTGCATTTGCCAATTATCCGCGTAGGTTTGCACAGTTTTGAACATTTACTGAAAGTTTCTTTGAACGACTGATGCCTTTCGTTCCGCCGCTATTACTGATCGTGCTGGCGATACGTTAAAATAAAATCCATTCAATAGGTTGCGAATGAATATGGAGAAAAGCTGAGGTGTAGTAACTGTTCCTTGCCTTAAACCATTCAAGACATAAACGCTCGCACCTTCGTCAGATTTTTATCAGTCAAAACAAACGGTTTTCCATGCAACATATTACACATCATGGCGACAAGGTGTCTGGGGAACTTGCCCTGAAAAAGCTTAAATATTAGTCCTTATAACCAACCCGTATAGAAGTCGTTCTCCATATCAATAAAGCACGCTTCAACACGTTCCCTATTGTTTAATTACCAACAGACATCTGAAGTTGTTTTCTTAATCGCATGCATCGTCGAATGCCCGGTGCGGAAACCAAACTGCCAACTCTCTTAGGGTTTGTTAGATGGACTGATTCAAAATAAGTTTCAATCAGAACAAACCTCTGTAAACCGTCACACACAATCCGATTACCATCTAGATCTGGTGTCGTATTATTAACTTCGATACCAGCCCTATCTGGAAGATCTATCTCACTACTTGTGATACTAGGGTAGTCCCAAAAGTACCAGACCTGACTTATGAATACAGGTAGTTTTAAAAAAACAATTCCAAAGTGAACGCTCTCAGTGAATTTCTGAATATGCAAAAAATTGGGCATCGTTATGTGATGCAATACTTTCATTTGAAAGGTATAAGTCCAACCGATATCAAAGCCGAGTTGGATTCTACTCTGGGGAAGTCTGCTCCTTCGTTTACAATGGTCAAATATTGGGTAGCTAGTCGACCAAGTGAGGTCACTACGTCAGAAAATGTGAAGAAAATCCTGAAAAAGTGCGCGAGATAGCAGATATGGCAGGCATTTCAAAAAGTGCTGGGCATCGCATTTTGATCGAAAATTTGGACATGAGAAAGCTGTGCGCAAGATGGGTGCCGCGTTTGCCTACAATGGAGCACAAACAGCAACGTGAGGATGTTTCCATCGGGTGTTTGACATTGTTTTGCAGCAATAAAGTCGAGTTTTTGCGTCGATGGGTCCATCATTTTACACCTGAGATAAGGGAACAGTCAAAGCAATGGACTGAAAAGCGAAAACCGGCTCCAAAGAAAGCAAACACAGTTCAGTTATTTATTGATTATCTCGAAAAAGGAAAAACAATCAACGGCGCATACTATGCAGCCTTATTGCAGCGTTTGAGTGATGAAATCAAGAAAAAACGGCCCCATCTGACGAAAAAGAAAGTGTTGTTTCATCACAACATCGCACCAGTCCACACATGCGTCATTGTGATGGCTAAAATCAATGAGTTGAAGTTCGAATTGCTTCTTCATGCACCCTTTTCGCCAGATCTGGCTCCCTCCGATTATTTTCTTTTTCTGAATTTGAAGAAATGGTTCGACGGCAAAAGATTTGACAATAATGAACAGGTAGAGTCTGCGGTTAATAGCTATTTAGAGGAGCTTGACGGTTTCTACTATAAAGCGGGTATCGAAGCTGTTGAATATCGATGGGAAAAGTGTATCGAGCTGAAAGGAGCATATGTTGAAAAATAAATAAAAAACATTTTCGCGATTTTTTTACTGTTTTCTTTGTCGGGTCGGGTACTTTTGACCGCCCTCGTATTAGGATTCGACACATTTACTCGAGATTTCTCACGAAATAGTATTCATTTTTGTGAACATACCATCTGGATCCTGTGGGCTAATACCTCACAGATTTTCCGCTCAATGGTTGCTAACTTCACTCCTGAAATATGAACAATTAAGTCCGGACATTCTTCAGGTGTAATTTATACAAGCCCAATGAGAGATGCATGTAGTCCAGAAATCGCGGGTAAATATTGTTGTCACGTGTGAGAAGAAGGCTTTCAATCAAGTAATTGGATGCAATGTTGGATCGGAAGTGAATTCAAAATATGCTGGCTTGACTCGATCGGTGCTAATGTTGATTTGTTTTCCGCCTATTTCCAATATAAATACGCTTTCAGATATCCGTTCGACAATTTTATATGATCCTTCATCAGAGGCTATCATGGCTTTCTCACTAGGTCGATATGGACGAAAACGTGTGAGCAAGTCACAAAATCCTTATATGTCCGCGGAACTTTTGAATAAATAATTTGAGATCTAGCGGCATGTCTTTGTTGAAAGAAAATTCATCGGGAATGCGTAGAGTTGTCCCGTACACAAGTTCCGCACCTGTTGCGCCAATATCATCTTTGATGATGTTGCAGTTGCTCGAGTTTTTCCGCAGCCCACTAAGTGTGTTAGTGATTGAAAAATGATGGATTCAAACTGGGATCCTTGGCCCGACACTAGAACTCTAGGATCTTCAAAGCGTGCAATCCAGCTGGTATAAAACGCGGTGGTGATTTCATCCAATAAGAACGTTTTGATGGGAATCACCGCAGGCCATCTTGTAAATTGATCAGTTATCGTTAAGACACACGAGTATTCTCTTGACGGATTTAGTGGCCCAACGATGTTAATATGTACATGACTAAACCTTATATCAGGCATTTTTATTTGACCTTGTGCAGGCTTGGCATATCGTTCAATTTTAACTTCGCTGGTATGCGAGATATGTCCTAGCCCTCTTTTGACATGGTTGACTAAACATACTTCTTAAATAAAAACTTCTTCGTAGCTCGGGACAGCTAGAACGTGACGATTGATGAAACAAGGCGAAAACTTGTTGTCACAATGCTTTTGGGACGTGGGGCGGAATGTTGCTCGTTGAAACGTGCTAATAAATTGCTGCCTCGCTGTCGTTTAAACGTCGTTTCCAGAACTATACATTTGTCACGCCTCGATCTAGTGGAGTCAGTTCTGCATCCTCCTTCTGTGTTTTGCTGAATCTTCCATCGTCAACATCGGCAACTGCTATTGTTATAGTGGTAATAGTGCGTCGGCTGATTTGTTATTGCTATGAATATATGTTTTTCGAAAATAGCCCAATGAAATCCAGCTGCTTAAGTTTTCTCGGAGATGCTTTGCCAGCTTTTTGATTGAAGGCATATATGATTGGCTTATCATCGGTTTTAGTGATGAGGTGCCGTCCTTCAATCATGTGGTGAACAAATTTCATAGCGCTGTAAATCTCCTGCAGCTATCGATAATAAGCACTGTTTGTGTTGCGCTTCGCTAAACTTCCTTGAGAAAAATCCGAGTGGTTTCCAAGCATTGTTGTTCAACTACTCGAGAACCTAAGAAGTGGCGCATTTAACTGCTATTGTAGCATTTTCGATTGGGTGTCGGAGTAAAGTTGAGGTGAGGAAAGTCACTAAGATAAGCGATGGGATATGAATCTAGGCTGGTGATTGCAACGCCGATAGTCGCCACATGGTCTCCACTGGCTGGTTTTCTTGAGGACAAGGTGTAATGGATTTGCTCACTGACTGCTTGACGACTGACAAATTCCTTGTTGCAGCATAAACTCGAATTCTGTCTTTGTTAGTCTAGGCTTCTCAAGCATTAGGCATCTTGCATTTTCTGCAACTGAAGAGCCTTTCGTTAGAATGTAGTGGTAGAATATCATGAGGCACAACCCTCCTGGTATCAGATTGGATAGTTTAATCGGCATAATCCTTCAGCAGATCGTAGTACTCGCAAGTTTTCTTCAACTGTAGTAATAGTAACATTGGCTTTACTCGTAAATTTAGCATTAGTTACTAATTTGCTTTCGCTGTCAATCAACTTCTTTCGACGTAAATCTACTATCAGGCCAAAATGTAGCTGAAAATCTGCTCCGATTATTCGTTGTCTTACATTTGCAACCACAAATCACCAAGCAAACGGTCAAGGAAAGCCGAAGTGAACAGTCTCTGGCCGTAAATTATAATCGGAGAATTATTCACGGCGTATAGCTCCAATTTTCCTGGAGTGGTGTAATTTTGGTCCCGCGATCGATGAGGAACGAGCTCCGCTTTTCTGATCATGAATGATTAGTCGGCGATTATTAAAATGAAATACGTCGTCCTCGGCTGCCGTAATTCGGGACGATGAGTTCAGTTTTCCGAATCCCATTTAATATTAGTTCTCGTCTGGCATGGGGGACGGCAATTCCGGGCGCGCTTCCCAAAACCCCTATGGAAAAAACAAAAGGCATCGTTGGTTCGTGAATTCGATCGCACCAACTGGTCCTCGGTCTGGAGCGTGAACGGTTTCGTGCACGCAACTTAAGGTAATTCATTCGATTCACTTGTTGCGTAAAAATATCATTCGTCGACCCTCTGTGGACTGCGACGGGAGGTTGCTGAAGTTTGATCATCAAATCTGCCATTTTCGCTCATTTTTCAATATCTGGCTCACCCGATATCGCAAGTAAACTACGAATGTTTTCTGGGTGTTGCTCCAGTAGCAATGATGGCAGCGTTGTATTTTTCACCTGCTCCCGATGCGATGGGTTCCTTTACTACACCACCTACCCCACCAGTATTGACTCTATCGTTTCTTACGAACTCAAAATCCTTGAACATCATTAAGTGCGATGAAATGAGGTGGGTTTTATTGAGATTTCAGGCTTCAGCTTTACAATAAATTCAAGGAGAGATAGTCACGTCAGGACAGGGTAACAATGGAGTTGACGTTGATTAAAATGTGACGAAGCTCATTCATGGAAATATGGTAGAATGGCAAGTTATTTTAAGATATTTGAAAGAACTGAACATTGAAAAATAAAGTCAATTTTTGAATCTTGTTTTTTGATTCTTTCGGATAAGGAATTAAGTTGCTGTTAGATTTTAAGAAGCAGCTCATTGCTGCTATTTACACTATTTGCATTATTTATAGTATTGTCTGCTGGTCGTCTAGCGGCAAGTGCAAATGATACCCTAGGCTTGACGGACTAGAAGGTATCACACTGCAGTTTTCTTGCGTTTGTTTTGCAAAAAAATTTTACTTTTGCATCTTGATGTTGGAGGTATCCTCAATATGATGCTGGAGGACCAAATAAACCGCTGTTGAATTTTTCTTCAGGGTCTTTCTGGGCTAATCTACACCCACCGGGGGCATGCATGCATTTAACGCAGCGGTAGTCCATGGCGCAGTTGGTAGCCAAATGCCCGAATAACCGGTAACAATGGTTGACTTCTCTTTCCTGGAGGCGTTCCCACTTCACCATTCTGAAATGCATGTGTATTATCTCTCGATGGGCAAGTAGATTAATTTTATTAGAAATTTGTACCGAATAATTTTGCAAAATTTTTTTCGACGGTCCATCTCCTCGTTGGAAAATTCTCTAGTGCAACTTATTAGAGCATTATAAGGAAATTGACTGTATCCTCTCGACAGTCTAGCTCCTCCAACAGAACGGTCCGATTTTTTTCCACTTTTTAGAGCATAGGGGAACCACCCCAGGATTCAAAGCATCTTTGGCTGACGAAGTTAACCAATGATCTCGTTCATATTGTTTTGTTGTCTGCGTTTATCCGTTTAATTTCGAAGTTATTGATCTAATGCTAAGCTGCCAATAACGGAACCACCTCCCCACCGCAGTACCCAAACACGTTGAAGGTGGTATTCTTTCGGTATTCTTAGTAATTTTGACTGACGGTTGATTTTTCTTTTTCAAATTTTCAATCTAGCTTATATTATTAATACTAATGCGACCGTAACTTCCTCGTTTTACGTCCTTGGTTGTTTCGTTCATGTTCAATTCTTTTAGTGCTGGGCAATAATTGCTGCTTTCGTTTGCCCCGCTAGTACTCAAAACATCTTTGGGACTTGGGAATTTTCTTCGTTTGGTGTTAATGTTCCTTGAACTTTTCCAAAACGTGCGAAGCTGGTATGTTAGCTGCTGAATACTTACTAAACGATTTTGGCGAAACTGAAGCTTCAGGATACCCTCCCCCTTTTCAATAGGATTCATATCCAGTAACTGTGTGGGACATTACATCGTTGTGATGCCATTTTCGCGTTTTCATTCCGTGGATAGTCGGCTGCGTTATCTCGGGTCGTTTTCCTCTTGAAGAATCCATTCGCTCAGACCTGTGCCAAACTATTTACAGGTAGAATTCAGTAAATACTTCCGATCAAAGACATATAAACAAATGGACGAGCAACGAGAGTTTGTGTACTCGTCCATGTGAGAAGCAAATTTGCCACATAAATAAGTTATAAATAACTTACGCTCTCGAAACTATATGATTCCCTCTGCTTCTCCTTCCCCTATTTTTCCAGACAGGTTTTTCTTCTTTCTCTTCAGAAGAATCCCTCCCCCCACTGGCACCCGCGCACAGCAACGAAATTTCATTTCACGTGCACACGATCGCGCCTTCGGTATCATTCGGAAAACAGTTTGAGTACAAACAACAAATGACTCTCACGGAAAACTCGAACGTCAAAGCAAAAGAAAACCGAAAAGAGCGCGAAACACGCGGGAAAACTCATGTGTCAAAGCGGATGGAAATTTCGTAAATTTTTAATTAAAACAGTGAATTAAAGTTCCGGTTTCGTACGCGCGATCTTTAAAATTAAAAACTTTTTAAATGTGAACGTGTTTCGCCGTGAACAGAGTGCTAAA
The DNA here is from genome assembly GCA_963969285.1 of Odontomyia ornata. NCBI lineage: Eukaryota > Metazoa > Arthropoda > Insecta > Diptera > Stratiomyidae > Odontomyia > Odontomyia ornata. The sequence continues at coordinate 310,175,526 of OZ017740.1, forward strand.
ACAAAAGCATATCACTTCAAACCTCAACTTCACACAACTTTAGCGAGGGTTACCAATTGCTTCGGCTCTCACGACCGGTTGCGGATCCAGTACTCTCTATATCTATGCTTCCGATAAGTTTCTTCTATGCTTATTATGTTCAGATTGCCAGTAAACGGATAAAGAGTACCGAAACCCTTTTTATCGAAACATCCCCAAGCACGAACCCTAAGTGGATGATTGACGGTGCGCTATACAGGTATATGCGGTTTTCCGTGTATCGACCAGGCTCGCTTGTGAGCACTCTATTCCCAAAAAGACAATTCGTCAGTAAAAACGACGTTGAAAAAATGGCGATCGATATTCCCTGCGGTCGGTTGCACACATTTTTAAATGTGATTTTCGCTCAAAAAACGGGTTTATCGCCGTATTTCGATATATGTAACCAGAGGCTATCAGTCTTCATTTTATGGTCATTAGACTAACCGAGATTCATTTTCGTTCTTGTAAGTGTTGAATTCGACGCAACGTTACAGTATGACTCTGATCGAATATGCTTGCGATTTTCGTGTCTTATGTGTCGGTAGTTGACCATCTTAAATCTTGCCCAGGTATGTTAAATCATCGACCGTTTTCGTCTCGTTATACCGATTAATTTACTTGCGAATGAACTGATTTCTCCTGCCACAGAAAGTTATATTTTTGACCCTGTACGGTGTAGCGCAAGAGCACAATTTCAAACCGTTTTGCGTACTTGGCACTGATTTTGACTATGTCTGATTCCTGCGAAAGTTACAAACCAACCTAGATCTTACTTGGATTGCGCAATTTTCCAGAAAACAAGAATCACAGCTCACAGCACACACGCTCTTGTGAAACTCATCATCATCTTTAGCGTGACCACCCAAGCCGTGCTTTGGACTCCAGGATTAAACTCCTCCGACCATTACGGTTCCGCGAACTTATTTGCCAGTCGATTACTCCCAGCAAGGATCTGCTGTCAGCTTCAATCGCGTCCTTCCATCGAGTGTTCGCTCTTCCCGCTGGGCGTCTAACATGGCATGTTATGTTATAACGTTCTATATATTCTATATATTTTCTCATTGTGTACGAACCTTCTATGAGTTTCGTAATTAGTGAAAACAGAAAAGCTCGTACACTTCACTAGTACCGGTTGCCAAATAGTTAGTGAACAAGATGAAATTATTGCGCAAGCCTTTTTGTGCGATAACACGTACAAGCTAAAAGTCTGCACAAACCAAATGTCGTTATTGGCGAAAATGTTGGATGATACTCATACGTGGCATTGGAGATTTGGACATGTTGTTTAAACTAAGCTCTACAGATTGAGTGAAGGTGACATAGTTGGTGGCGTAATTGTGAAGTCTGTTTACACGGAGAGCAAACGAGAGCCGTTTGTTGATAGTCAACGCAAGAGAACAGGTCTTTTGGACTCAATCCACACAGATGTCAGTGGGCCAATGCAGAAAGCTTAGTTTTGGAGGATCGTTATATTACTTACGTCTCATTTATCGATGACTTCAGTGGCAAGACCTTTACGTCCTTCCAGCGTAAGTCTGAAGTTCTTCAGAAATTTCAGGAGTTTAAGGCAGAATATCATGCTGCTAAGAAGATTAAGATTCTTAAATTGGACAACGGCGGCGAATATGAACATAACGTATAGTGATTTTGTGCGCAAACATGGTACACACGACAGAACAGAATCGTGAAGCCGAGAGAATAAATAGGATTCTTGTAGAAAAGGCGTCATGCATGCTAATAGACAGCCTTTCACCATCAACATTCTGGCCAGAGGTAATGAATACTGCTACGTATTTGGTCAACCGCTTGCCAATCAAGGATTCGAAGACGAAATTCCAGACGCAATTTGGTCTCGATGATAACCAGATCTTCACCATTTAAAGATTTTTGGTTGCAATGGGATGGTATATGTACCAAAAGCCACAAGGAAGAAGCTAGATACCAAATCTGTTCCGTGCATTATGGTCGGCTATGAAATAACAAAAAAAGCATGTTGTCTATTTAATCCAAAAGATAACAAAATTATCCTGAGTCGCCATATCGATTTTATCGAGAATGAACAACATGAGGTTACGGTTTAAAGTGTCAGTCACTGTCAATTTTATATCTTTATAGAAGAAGTTCAAATTGAAGTAGAGGATGTGGCCCAGATCATCGACAGTCCAGGGGACCCTGAGATAAAGGTTGACGAGATAGCAGATGAATACGATACGGACGGTAACGAACTTTTTGGTCATCGACTTATGTACAGCGACGATTACGTGAAGTAGCTGTTAACAGGCGACAATGGCCCTATTACACTCAAAGAGGCACTAGAGAGTGAAGAAGGAAACAACTGGAGGAATGGTATAGGGTTTTCCAATAAGAGGTGTTATTTTGAATAGATCTTGTGATTTAACACCTTGCGACTTCTTCCTCTGGGTCCACGTGAAAGAGAAGGTCTACGCCAACAGCCCAGCGTCAATTCAAGACCTCAAAGATGGAATTCGTGAGGCTATCGAGGACATAGGGCAGCCACTTTGCGATTTGGTTATGGAAAATTTCATGAAAAGAATATGGTCATGTAAGCGTGCCGTGGTGGTCATTTGCCTGATGTAATTTTCCACTATTAACGGCATAGCATCCTCTTCATAATGAAATAAACATCCGATCATTTATATTTAAAAATGGCATTTTTCTTTTAATATCAAAATAACACCTCTTAGAAAACGGAACCTGGACGCTTGTAGAATAGCCAAAGGAACGAAAAGCGACTAAAAATCGATGGATTTTCGAGACCAAACGCACCGGAGCGGTAAGGATTATTGTGAAGGGATGCTCTCAAAAAGCGGGCATCGACTACGAGAAAACGTTCTCGCCAGTTGTGAGGTATAGGTTGATACTTTATCTACTTCCCATGGGTGCAAGATACGATTTGACGATTGGCCAAATGGACGTAGTCACGGCATTTCTACGCGGTGACCTGTGTGAATAAATATACATGAAGCAGCCTGAGTGCTTTGATTATAGATCTAAAGGGTGATTCATAACAAGTGCACAGATTGTTGTCGAAAAAAAAAGCAAAGTTGAGCTGTAATGTTTATGAATTATAAAAATTTGGTCCCTTACAATTAAATATGAAACATTACTTCGGGCATATGTGCACCTCGTGCTGCTCAAACGATTATTGTAATTTTCGATGACATTTTCGCACATTTCCGGCGTTATTAGGCGTATGTTTGCTCGAATATTGTTTTTTAATGCTTCAATAGTCTGGGGAGCATCACGATCCTTCAGAAATCCCCAAAGGAAGAAGTCACAAGGAGTCAAATCACACGATCTCGCCGGCCAATTTATAGGTGGACCAAAAAATTCACGTAGAGCGCGAAATGTTTGCACTGGCGATTCATTATTTTTGTAAAAAGTTCTAACAATAATAAAACGTTCGGCTGATGTGTATGACGCCATGGCTCGAATTTAAAAGACCAAATTGTCATAATCTGTCAATATATGGACCTGAAGTTGGTGATAAATAAGAGTCAAGGCCCATTCACATATGTACACTTGTTATGAATCACCCAGATGAGTCTGCCGTCTTAAAAAATTGCCGTTGAAAATATAGTGTAAGGTATCTATGATGGACTTAGCATCTTTCACCATTTTATTGAGAGGACAAGGACATTCCGAAAATTTATCCTCAGAACAAGATCACAGCGTTTAGATCGATGATATATCGTATGTGTCGATTGCCCCTATCACTGGCAGACTATAAGGAACGAATATGAGCATATCGTACATTTAGTTAAAATGAATGGATACGATAAAGCGCTAATGGACAAATTGATTGCCAAAGGCATGCAAAAAATGAAAAGAGAAAGAGCTTTGACCCTTTTCAACCAAAACCGTACAGCAAACCATAAGGAATCGCGTGTAACCTTGGCATATGTCTCTATGATTTCCAACCCTCTAAAAAGGAATTCAGCAAAGCGAATCTGAAGATTGTACATAACAACACCCGCAAGCTTTGCTCATTACTTGGTTCTACGAAAGATCCTTCTTCGCCAAAACAAAAAAGCAGAATGTACCAAGTCAATTGCACAGAATGTGATAAAAAATATATTGGACAAACCAAACGTGCTGTTGAACTTCGCCTGAAGGAACACGAACGATACATAAAAAACGAAGACATTAACAAAGGGATTGCTGCACATGCATTGGATTTAAACAACACAGGAAGACAATACACGGGATCGCTTTTAAATAATTTTGAATTGCTAAAAACAGTAACTAATCCGCGAAAACTCGACGGGTATGAATCGTTATTCATGCATATAACGGATAATCTAATTAATATCGACGATAGCCCAATAAATTCAAGTTTATTTCAATTGGCTAAATAATGTGTAAACGGTTATTTTGCATCGATTATTTTATATTATATGTGGTTAACACATAACAGGACAGTAATTTTATATTGACGATAGTCTGATAACAGAATTTTCCATTTTTATTTAATTCGACTAAACTATGTAGAACCAATAAGCCGTTAATTGTTAATGTACTTCAATTTTATTCAGTAGTTTCATTAGTAGTTACGCGCATAGCGCTGAAGATGGTCGGCAATACCGACCGAAATGCATCCGTGTGTGTTGTAGAATAAAAAATCGTTTTACCATCAAACTCTTGATTTTTGTTCTAAATCAATATTTGTGGTCCATAAGGGAATTGTAACTTTATTTCATTAATTTGTTTTTGCAATTTAATCAGCAGCTCTAGAAGACTCACCTCCACTAACTGCTGCAATGGATTTTATGCTTCAAAATAAGCCAGTCTAGTTGACCGAGTGAGTGAAGGCTTCACAGGTGCACAGAAACTGGTAGTTCTTACCTACTAAGCTGGTTGCTACACTAAACCACTCGATACGGTTTGTGTGAACTGTTAATCAATTATTCAAAAACGTTCACTCTTTGACTTGATAGTAGTCGGTTCCCGATTAGATTGACTGGAAACTGTTTTTTCCGAAATTTTACTACGAAAACTATTAGTCTCTAACTTCGACGACCTTTCCGTTCAGATTACAGCAATATTGGGCACAAATTAAATAAAATTCGCATTCGATGTTCGTTTTTCACACGCAATCGCTCGGTTTTAGTTTGATTCTCTCCCCAACCGTCGACGTCAGTGGCGTTCGTTTGCAAAGACCTGTCAACCAAACTTATCAGCTAGTTGGGACATTTATATAGAGGGGTGACGGATCTCTGCGGAATATCGATCCGCGGGATCGAGGTTATCACACATTGATCATATCTTTTTAGAAGATTGAACTACATAAGCGATTTTTCATGTCATGTACTCCCTCTCTCTCTCTCTCTCTCTCTCTGACTACTCCCGTCCGTACAATAAACAAGTTATTTCGATAAGTCTGTTTTAAAATAACTTCATACCCAAAATCCACGCACATCAGAAACCCTTGTTGCTCAGATATTTTGGCCCGTTTTGATTTCACGTTAGGTCCATTTTATGTCATATTACGCCCACTTTATGTCTAATAATATCTTTAACGTACACAAAAATGCAATTATGCCCTATTTAGACCTTCATTCGGGGCTGATTATTTAGACTAGGAATTCTGAGTTAACCAGAATTTAAAAAAGCTTATTCATGGTTGCCTGAAATCTTAATTTTTTTTTTTAACCTAAACAAATCCACAAAACTGTTCAATAATCTTTAAATAAACCGAGATGTAAAGTTTTGCCGCGTTTGGATTAGAAAATTACAGTACACGTGTTTTCGCAATATAAAGCCCCCAGTATTGTTGCAGTGAATGACATTCCTATTATTATCACATCGTTCTGATTGTCGTAGTCAGCATTCAAGTGCCTGTCACAATCAATTTAATATCTAATTTAGATACCAGGAAAAGACCAAGGCGACAATCTTTAAGATACTTTTAGTCGTTCACTTATTCACTTTACGCTTTGAAGAATTTCTGGCACTTCAACTCGGAAGGGAGTTCCACAATCTACAAAGGGAGGATGGTCCTACGCAATGCGTTCGCAGCAACGATAAAATACAGTTGTGGGTTTATCTCGAAGTTCTCTTTGAGTGGCTGAAAGAATTTCCTAAGATTTCCAGTGAACATGAACATATCAATTTAAGACATCCTAAATTGTGTCAGAAGAGCAATGCGCAGTTAGAGTTAGATTGAACCGAATTCTGTACGCCTTCAGACTGAATGTCTTTTGCGGGAAAAATTCTCAGCATTAATCTCCGCCGATAGATTCAATGGATTACCTACTTACCTCAAGCAGCTCAACAACGGTTACGAATACAAATTTGAAATTCCTACGAAATCCAGCTTAGCGTTACATTAGCTTTTTGATACTCTTACATACTCGTCTCTCTATGCGGGCGCAGTTATAATAGATGTTGCATATATACGAGTACATACGAGTATAGATTCAGATAAATGTATCTTTTGCGAAAATTTTCATCATTTCACAATTAAGCGTTTCTATCGAACTCAATTGAATTCGTTGTCGTGACTACACCAATCCTCCAAAAAAACTGTGCCATACAATGAATTGACTCTTTTAACAACTCAAGAAAGCTATTGAACTCAGACGCATCATAAATCATGCGAGTATTATATCTAATTGATAGAAATCGAGTTGACTGGCTCAAGATGAATTTGATGATGATGCTGCCGTTGCTTCAGCTGAAGATGACGAGGATGGATTGCACCATGATAGTGGGTACCGTATATTCTCTACTCCTCTTCTTTGTCTGATCCATGTTGAAGACTTTAATACAACGCGACTTTTTCCTAATGAACGTGGAGACACGACAAAATGAGACGCGACATCCATCCTACATTCTTTTGTTTTGAATGTTTAATTTTAAATTGATTGAATTGATTTAGATGCTTTGCTATTTTTTCTTGCTTTGAGAGATGATGAAGATTGCTAAAAGCTTAGGGGGTGGATTTGATGGATTGACACATCAGCGAAAGCTGGAATAATTGAGCAATCTGTTGAAATATGAGGAAGTTGAATATGTATGGAATAGGAATAAGATTCAGATGTGTTTGGTTGAACTTCAGAGACCTTCAACACTAGTGGCAATTTTCCAGTCAATTGCAGCATCCAATGTATCGTCTTAGTATGTCTAAATTTGCAAATCAAATACGTGGTATGCTTCCTCGTATTAAGACCTACTCAAAACGTCGAAATATCGCGTGCAAGCCGCGTTCAATGACATAAGACATTAACCAGCGAACAGTCACTATCCAAAATTTTAAATGCATGACCTCCAAAAGTGAATAACCTGATTCGTGAATTTTATAGCTGACCACCACAGCCAACAGCTGTTCGTACAGCTTGGCCCCTATCTTATGATACCTCCATACTTCCAACAACTTCAGCAACTCCGCCAAGTTGAATCTTTTCCGTGTTCTTACCTCCAGACATCAACTAGCCCCAAAAAAGTAATGGATAGTTAATTTTATTAATTTTTCTCGTTGCAATTTATTAACTTGTGACCACGCGATTCTTCCGCGAGACACAAAAGTATCTATAGTAATGCGCATACTTAGATATAAAATAAATGGAGTCATTGCACGTAATGAGACTTTCATTGTCTATTAGGAGAAAATTTTGCAAAACGGAAAACCAATAGAGGACTTAGACGAGTCCCCTGAGGGTAAGTTATAGCAAAACGAATTTGCACACAATTTACGAGTACATATTGAGCGGGACCGGTTCTTTTTCTGCACAATATATATATTCGCAACCGCACAATTTGGCCGGTTCTTTTTCAACCTGGACCATCTGCAACCTTTTCAAAGATACAAGTATGTTTAGATTGTGTTTGGATGTTGGAACTTAGTGTTGCAATGTGGCCATGAATAAGGTGTGCAAAAAATATATTTTATATTTTTTTCTTAGCTTCTGGGCAAGATTTCTTCATCTCAATCTACTATGGTAGAGAGAGAGTTTAGCCAGTAGAATGGATTGAACCGTTTCATTTGATTTTTCATTTCCATCACCTAATAGAGCTTGCATTTCGTGAGTAATCTTTCGAGAGGTTTTTGAGCTCTGGCTTTCTAAAAATTCATTTTGAATTAATAATTCAAGGAACTACAACTGGTTGCATTTCAGAATTGGAAAGCTAAAGACTCCAATTTTTTTCTTCCCTTACTACCTGCAGGCGAAACTTAGAAAATTTACCTCATATTTAGGAAGAATAAAAAAAAATCAATTATTAAAACACCTGCATCCTGTTACCTGCAGCCATGAAATGTACTATCTACCATCGTACCCTCCACTATTTTGTGTGGCTGAGGTGATGTCTTGTGTAAAGTTTCATGCCAATAAAAAATGCAAAAAGTGTTCTTTGCTGGACATTGAACAGGGGAGAAATAATAAGATTGGAAGCAGCTGACGCCAATTTAAAATTTTTCTCACGACCGTCAATAACTTCAGTTCAGTTGCTCCTGTGGTTTGCCTAGTTCGGTCTGAACCTTCTCAAGTTGCTTACGGTTGCAAGGATGTGTATGTCATTATTTCATTATTGAAGAACAATCTCGGAATACAAAATCGATAGCCATGACGTTTATGCAGAGATTTTCCTTGAGTAAGGACATTTTTCGAAAAGAGAAAACTCTATTTGGCTTGCATGTGGGTTTTAATGGCATGAATTTGAAGTTTTAATGCGAAAAATTTTGTAAATTAATGTTCTGAAAAGGATAAAATATGAGCATAAATGTTTTCAGCAAAAAAAAAGTATGAACATTTGTTAGAGGTAATAATAAATCAGCTTACATCTAATGGGGTATGGAAACTTAAAGGACATAGAGTTATTAAAAAAATATAAAACTCTTTTATGGCACTTTGCAAAACATACTAATGTCCCAGAGCAATAAAAAGAAAATTTCGGATGGATATCCTTTAAGCGTAGTAAATTTTACATGAACATGTTTGCGAAGGATATATCACTAATGATTTTACTTCCACGTGTATACAAAAACACACGCAATAGGAAAAGTTACCCACAACAACTTAACCTAAATAGTTGTCACTCTATTAATCATAAAACCTGTGGATTGTCTTCATTAAAGTAATCTGTTATAATAATGTCGTGTTAGGGCGTAGTGAGTTGATTGCAGTGTTAATTTTGCAAGTTTTTTGTGACGCAGAATAAAATGATGGACAGAAGAATAATCTTAACCACTTGGCTTCTATTCTCCTTTGAGCAAGCTGTTATCTAGATGCAAATCCTAAAATATTCCAAAATTCTTGTGCAATAATTTTACCTTGGGGTCCCGATGATTGTCCAATGAAAAAGGATAATCAAAACAAATTGGCAAAATTCCAATAAGAGGTGTTATTTTGTATAGCCCGCTATTTCGGTAGATGTCACTTTTGAAGCTGTCATTTTTCGACATTTGACAAGTAAAACCTACGCCATTGATAAGTGATTCAACAATGCATTGAAATTATTAAAATTCACTATAAAAATAGTGAAAATTTGACAGAGACGGCTCGTAAAACTCGAACATTTTTGGGTCGTCGTGAAGCACCGTGTCGGGCCGTAATACAGAAATTGGTGGAAAAATTCAACTTAAGGATGTGAAGAATAAAACCCGTGCACGTCACTCAAGAACAGCCGATAATATTGCTGCTGTAGCCGAAAGTGTTGAAGAAAACCCAGGTTTGTCCATTCCTTGTCGTTCTTTGGAATCAGGCATTCCACAAACGTCATTATACCGTATTTTGCATAAAGATTTGGGTCTGAACTCTTATAAAGTCCAGTTAACACAAAAACCCAAGCCGGTCGACCATCAACAACGTCCTGTCTTTGCTGACTGGGTCCTTGAAACGCATGAAAATGATCCGGAATTCCATCGAAAAATCATCTTGAGTGATGAAGCCCATTTCCACCTCGGTGGCTTCGTTAACAAGCAAAATTTTCGCATCTGGGGCTTGGAAAACCCAAGAGTTATTGTTGAGAAGCCCCTCTATCCTCAACGTGACTGGTTGGTGCGGTTTATGGTCCGGCGGAGTCATTGCACCTTACTTTTTCGAAAATGAGGCTGGAGTAACAGCTACGGTGAATGGACTGCGCTGTCGACAGATGATTTTTTATGGCCGGAATGGGATGGTATTGATCTGGACAGCGTTTATTTCAACAAGACGGCGCTACGTGCGACACAAGCAACGAAACCGTCGATCTTTTACGAGAAAAGTGTCCAGACCGTGTTATCTCTCGAAGAGGTGATCACAATTGGCCACCGAGATCTTGCGACTTCTTCCTTTGGGGCCACGTGAAAGAGGAGGTCTGCGCCAACAGCCCAGCGTCGATTCAAGACCTCAAAGATGGAATTCGTGAGGCTATCGAGGACATTGGGCAGCCACTTTGCGATTTGGTTATGGAAAATTTCATGAAAAGGATATGGTCCCGTAAGTGTGTTTGTGGAGGTCATTTGCCTGATATTTTTTTCTACTATTAACGGCATACCTTGTTCTTTATAATGAAACAAACATCCGATCATTTATATTAGAAAATGGCATTTTTCTTTTAATATCAAAATAACACCTCTTATTGGAAAGCCCTGTATAAGCGAATTTGGCGAAAGTACTCAAGCTCCAATGAATTTTTTTTATGCTGGCCGCCATTGATTTTATTCGGCTCTCGGCGTCCATCACAGTATGAAGTAGAATGATCTGTTATCATGCCCGGAAGTGCTCCCTAACCTCTTACCATGGATGCGTTCAGAGATGACAAAAAACTCCCTGAGATTATGGGACGACCATAATCAATCGTCTATTACCGGACAGCTACTTTTCCCCATGCTCACGATGCTGGGAATGAGGAAAAGTAGCAGTAAGCTTCTACTGATTGAGGGCAAGCATGGGACGCTCCGATCAGGGTAAGTATAGAGAGTGTATTCAGGTTACCGGCGCAAGTCCTTTGCATGGTAAACCCCCAGTTCTTTGTCGGGCATGTCTGATATGCGGTAATGTGTCGAACTCAACACCTGGACAATTCGACATTTTACAATCTTTTTATCCAATTGGGCATTGTAGTGCTGAGCCGTTTACTTTGTTTATAGTTAGTATAGATTTCATCACCCGCCCTGAACCCAGAAGGACGAGATCACAGGGCTCTTACCCACACATCTGCCATCCTCGATTCTGTCGCGGAGTTGGTCACATAGTTCTCGGAATTTCTCGTGCGATTCAGGAGTAAGGACTGGGTCTCCCAAACAATTTAATTACCGAAGCAGTCGATATGATTTACCGTGGCAAATCATATATTGACCGAACACGGCAAAGTAAAGTGAGATCTGAGTAGCGGTGTGGTACAAAGAATGCAGGGTACAGGTGTTAGCGGATATGCTCGTATGCTGGTCCTAATCCTTCTGATTCTGAGTTATATTGGTGTGAAGAGCGGCCAAGAGCGCCGGATTTAGACGTTCAGAAGCATTGGCTTGTGGTGAATGAATGGGGATTCGCTGGTGCGTGATGCAATACCTGTCCGTCAGGTCACGAAACTGGGAATGTTGGTTCAGGACGACAACAGCTCCAATGTGTCCAGACATCGATCTAGGTCAAGTACCGATGAAATAGATGTGGAAGCGCTGGAAAAAGCGTTTGTGGACTTGAAATTTGCCCGTTAAAAGTCATAGAAAAGCATTTGGTGCCTTGATGCACTTACAACTTTCGTAGGCAGCCATATATGACTTCAATTGCTGGGCCATTTTTAGCCAAAAAGCGGATCTTCGGGCGCTTAAGCGTCTTGTCGTAACCGCCATGTGCGCTCAACGAATGCTCGTGTGCTCGCCTGATCAGACCGAAGGCTAATTCCTCAAGCACCCACAGTTTCCACTGTTCTTCTTCCTCGAAGGGTTCTTCTGTTGAGGGGCCCCTGCGCTTGTATACAAATCCATCGATTACCTTCAAGTTCGGTAGCTGGAACAGTTGACTCTGGATGGTATCCGTCACCTGAATGTATTTGGCGAGATATTCGAGGTCTATCACAATGGAGCTGTTCCAGTCTTGTGCCAGCTCTGCTCCTTCTGGGGTGAACATCCTCAATAAAGTGTCAAGCACCATATGTTGACTTTATTCCGATGTCGGATCGTAAAATTAAATGCTTGCAATTTCAAGGCTCATCTTACCAGACCATCATGCAAGTCGTATTGACTCATCAGCCAGTTCAAAGACGCACGATTCGTAACAATATGTACGAAAACATTTCACGGTCAACATCGCTGCCAGATATTCTTGCTAAAAAATATTGTAGATTTGGTGGGCCGGGCTCAACTTTTTGGGAATGAAATATATAGGCACTTCCTCACCATCTTTTATAACCTGAACCAAGATTACCCCCCTCCATGTTGACTCGCGTCGCAATAGGTTGAGAACGGTTTTTAAAGTCTGGGCTGTGTAGTACGGGCACTATTATTTGGCCAGGTTTTTCTGTCCCTTATGCAGCATGTCCGTCAAAGGCGTGGTAATGGTTGTGTAGTTACGTTCAAATTGTTCGTACCCACCGCATAAACTCAGGAATCGGCGCAACTGCGTCGTAGTTTTTGGGAGGGAAAAGGCGTCTATTGCCTATGTCTTATCCGGGTCCGTTTTGATGTTACCGTGACCTATGATGTGACCCAAATATTAAAACTCCGTCATGACAAACTGACTCTTTTTGATGTTGAGAGTTAACCCTGCCTTCCGGATATGGAAAAACACTTCTTGAACCAGAACGATGTGCTCGTATAAGGTCTCAGTTATTAGTTCTAAGCTGTCTCAATAAACAAAGACTTAATGACGTAAATGCGGTTATACAACTTTATCCATAAGGCGTGTCATAGTCTGTGGTGCATTAAATGGGCTAAAGGGCATGGTCCTAGATAAAGACTTTGGGTCAGCTGAGGTAGAATATACAAATTCAGGCGCTTAAAAGTGAAATTAATCGTGAGTTTCCCTAAAATAGAGTGACTAGTTCCGTTCGCCGTGCTCAAAAAGGTAATGAAGTGTTGGATTTGATCCGTATGGCTTTTCAGGACTTCTCTTGCAAAATCAACTGCTACGCAACTGATACTGGCTTCCGTGTCGATTAAGTCTAACATCTGATTCTGCGAGATATGTACTGAAGCATACGAGTGGACGTTATCGTTCAATTATTCGTCTATCTTGATCGAACGCAACATCTTTCTCAACTGTCTCACCTTTCCAGAGAAGCTCCGCATCCGACGGGTTGCTCGCTTTCCTCTGGTATACTGTACAGGCGCAATCTTGAAATTTTTTGCACGACGCAAATTTTTCGTGTATTTCCCCTTCCTGTGCGCTCCCTGAAGCAAAAAAACCAGTTTAAGCCCTGTTTTGAAAATTTCTCATTAATACCTTTCATTTGATACCCATATCGGCTACCTTTGATGAATTTTTTTTTCAGGGGCCACTCCCCTATATGGAGAGACCCCCCTTAAGCACCTGGTAAAATTTTTTTGTTGTGAAACTTTGAAGAGAGCATCCCTTCACATCTATATACAAAATTTTATGTTTATAGCTTATACGGTTTGTGAGAAAAAGTGCTGTGACACACGGACGGACGAACAGACAGGCGTGATTTTAGATTCTATAAAGCTCTAAAAAGGATGATTTAAGTACTTACCAGTTAAACGTGCTATTCAATCTATCTTTTTCACTTAATCTCACTCTGTCGCTTAGAATATTGAATTTATGTTGCTTTATGACTGTCTTCACACTTTTTATTCAAAAAGCTCTGAATTATGAGAAGCAGAAAGAGCGCATTGTTTTTTTATGAGAAACGGAAAGGATGTCTCACATAAAAACGGTTTTTTTGTTCTGAAAAATGTTGAAAATAGAGTGAAGATTGAAAATTAGTTCGGCAATAATACTGAGTAATTGTTTGCTTGATTCTTCGTTGATCAGTTGGATTATCTACATACACCTTGCGCGCTCCTTGCTGGTACTCAAAAACGAATTTAAGGTTTTTTTTAAACTTAAAGAAAGCAAGAGACTATATGAATATTGATTAGAAATACCATATTCTGATGCAAAGCACTACAAATGTAGATTAAAAAAAATGCAGTAAATTATAACTTCAATTCACAATAAAAAAGACCATTTTACATCCTTTAATTACCCGGATACTCAAAAATGGATGAGAGTGTTTCGCATGAAATTATTTTGAAGTACAAATAATTTTGGGTATTTTGATGTCACTGTTTTGGACCAGAAAATTTCGTTTAAAAATTTTCTTTTATTTTTTTAACAACAAAAAATAAAGTAATTTTAACTTCTTCCTGAAATTGCAGCTAAATTCATTGTTGTTTGAAAAGTTTGTATACGACATTGAAATTAAAATGGAAGATATTGGAAATAATTTATCAGAAGTCAAAAAAATTAAATAAAATTGGTTACTGGTTTCAGTTTTTCTCCAAAAAAACTATATTTATGAACAAAAATGAGGCTATATCAAGTGTAAGAGCCTTAACATGAACAATCCCTAGTGTTTATCTTGTGAATTTCTTTCTCTTATTCAAAAATGAAGCATAATTTTGGGACCCTTACAAGACAGAACATTTACAAATCGTCATATTTTTGATAAATGAATGTCATAAGTGCTGTGACAGCTCTCAAAAAAATTTATTTTTCATCTCCACTTTGAATGCAATCGACAAAGTTTGATACCTGAGCTCCACTCTGCATTTCGCTTTCTAGACTTTCGAAACTTTCTGAAGAAATAGCCGCCATTTTGAAACCGGCTCTAAGATTATCACCAAAATAACGAAGTCATTAGACCTTTGCAATGTCTATCTTAATGTTAAGTTTCATACAAATCGAAGAAAGCTTGCAACTTTTAAAAGCCTTTGAAATTTCGAAATTTGACTAGCCGCCATTTTGAAATTCGAGGCCTGACCTTAAAACTTTAATTTTATTGTTCCCTAGTTACTAACATTTATCACTCTGTCAAATCTCATCAATATAAGTTGAAAAGTTTGGTCACAACTACAATACAATTACAAATTTTTGGCTGCTTTTTGACGTTTAAGCTGGTGTCATTTTGTTTCAGACGTTTTAATTTTAGATTTTTATTGTGAGCTTCACTATGCGGTTCAATAAATCTCTGTATCAAACTTTAATTTCGGCCACAATAGAAATCGGGGATTTCCAGTAGAGAGATTTACTTGAAAACAGATCGATAGATAGATTACGAGGCGTTTACAAAAACACAGCTTTGTTCAACAATAAAACTTGACAGTGAAGGAAGAGTATTCAAAAAAAAACAGAACGTCACAGGATGTAGAAAAAGTGCTGTCAGTAGCACTGGAATGCTTTGGAAGTTCTAATTGATTCCTTAACACCCTTTTTCAAGTGAACGAAAACGCAAACCTACTGCTCTGCGCACTGTTCGTGTTTCTCTGTCGTAAGAGCATTGGGCATAACATCGGCAGCCATTTCCTCGGCCGGCAAATATTTTAACTTAATACTTCTTGTCTTTAGCGCATCTCGTATAAAGTGTCATCCGATGTCTACGAGTATTTGTTTGGAACTAGAATGATGCACGGTATTTTTTGCAATATGATATACCCCCTGGTTGTCCTTATACAATCCACTGCCCCAACTCTTTTAGCCCTAGTTCCTCCGTAAATTTAATTAAATATAACGCCTCCTTGGTTGCATCTGTTAACCCAAGATACTCAGCTTCATCGAATAAAGAGCAACGATAGATTGTTTCTCCGAATACCATGAAACGGTGCCACTGATTAAAACGAAAGCAACTCCATTATAAAACCTCTGGTCCTCGGTACAGTCACCCCAATCAGCGTTAACGCAGCCCACAAGTCCGTCAAGTTTGTTCGAAAAAACTAAAGAACTGTTTATAGTTCACCTTAGTATCTGAGTAAACATTCAGCTAACATTAAGTAAGTTTTATCGAAGTGGTCGTTACATTGACTCAGAACACTGACAGCGTGGGAAATATCAAGATGCGTTGCCAAAGCTGTGTGAATTGGCGCGCACATGAGTTCTCTGTAAGGTGTCTTATCTTTGTTATTTTTAGTCGCACACATAAGTAGTTTCAATCCGTAAGACATAGGGGCCCTTGTAGGCTTACAGCCCGTCTTTCCAAACATGTTGAGAAATTCACTTATATAGCTGGACTCTGACAAACACATGCGATCCTTATTGACGCGAACTTCGATGTAGTTAGTGATCCGAACCAAATCCCTGACTTTAAATATATCAGAGATGCCTGCTTTGATGGCTTTATTCGTCCGGACGTCCCTTGATGCTATGACGATATCATTGACATGGATTAGCACTACGGTCAATCCCTAATAGTTCGGTCAAATAAATCACATGGATCAGAGATTGTGTCCCGAAGACCGCATATGTCAACTTCATATGCCATTGGCGAACCGTCTTTTTGCGCACGTATAGCGATTTATTTAGTCAACATACATCCTTACACGAATATCTGAGGTCATACCAAACCCTGAGGTAGATCACCACTCATTCTCTGATATTTTTTGCAGCAATGGAGGTTTTGACATAAACATTTCAGTGTCGACAGGACCTTTAATGCAAGCCGTGGTCACGCCTAGCTGCGTAATGTCCAAGCCAAATTTTGCAGAAAGTGCAATGAGGATTCTGAATGAAGATAACCCGGCAACTGGTGAGAAAGCGTTGAGGTAGCCAACACTGCGTTTCAAGTCTTACCATGCTCCATTATGGCTCCCAACTAAGGACTTTATTTTTTGTATATGGCGCTTTTTCGTCCATCCTTGCCATTACTGTTGGGGGCGCTGTCATAAATAACCTCTACAAAACACATACCGACGCCAGGTGAGTCATCCTTGTGATGTGACTCGTCCACTTAATGGAACGTTTCCAGCTCGTTAAGTAGCGGTGTTTCCGCTTCAGTTGATTGTTTTTCGGAAATTGTTCCTCGTTCTCTACCATTGTTTTCTTCGATTATCGTTTCAAGGGGCTAGTAACCTCGACAAAAATTGTGGCATATTCCTTGAGTGGGTGCCTACAATGACCCGTTCTTAGAATTTTGGGTCTTCCTGGCGCTCTTTTACTTAAATTACGTGTTGTTACATTACTCGGGACTGGTGAAAAGTCTTCTCGAGGTCTAGTGTTAAGTATTGAAGCTTCCGTAACTATTGCTGCTGCATCTAACTGCATTACGTTACCTCCATCCATAAAATTGACATCCCGGGTCACTGTAACCCACTGAAACTCACATGTGGTACGCCTTTGACTCTGTTAAGTAACCCATAAACTTTCCTTTTGTTGCTCTTGCTTCGAATTTTCCCTTGTTTTGGGTGTTAATCTGAAAAAAAAAACTTTACAACTGATTCCCGACGTTGAGTTTCTCATCCGTTCACAACTCCCAAGGCGTGCTTTTGTAGATATTAGTTGTGATACACCTATTTCTCACTTAATTTGCAGTCGTGACCGCTCTTACTGGGAATCACTCCATCCTACAGCGGTGTATGTGCTGTTGTGGGCCTACGTCAAATTACCTCAGATTTGAATTCAGGGTCTTATTGCAGTATTACTTGCCGTTGTCCGATTGAACTGCTTTCATTTAACGTCCAGTATTCCTTTCGCCTTATTTAATATACTCGTACTTCTGAAGTTTGTCGAAGCCTTCTCGTTGCCTTTGAGGAAATGCACCTTCCACCATCGAGTGTGGTCATCGATTGATCATAAAATAAAGTGCTCCTCTTTGAGATAATGTTCTCATTGGACCACAAATATCTGAGATAATCCTCAGTTTGTTCGTCGATCTCTCAATGTGGGAAAGGTGAACGCATGAGATTTCGGCGTGTTTCACGTTAATCTAGAATCTTATACCTTTGACGTCATGGTTATCCTGAATTTTCCTTCAGTCTCTGAAGTTGAGATGAGCAAACCTCAGGTATCATCCCTGGATGAGTGAGTCTTGTAAACTTAACACTGCATTAGTCTAGTAGGTTTCGGGTTTCAGTTTGTATAAATTGCCTTTAATATTAATAATAACGATTTGTCTTTTCCCGTCTTTATACAATATTTAACAAGTCCCAGGTCAAGGTAAACGGTGAACTGACGGACAACTTCAAAATGTAATCATGCTTAAATCAAAAGGATGGACTTACTCCAATGCTCTTTGATATTGCTTAAGAACACTTCGTCAGGAAGGCTCTGTTGCTCTAACGTTCAAGTCCACAAAATTTCTAGCATATGTTGATGACGTCAATATTATAGCAGGTTACATCTCAGATTCCAAAGATGCATTTCTTACCCTAGAATCTGAAGGAAATTAAACCCGCCTAGAGATTAATGAAACTAAATCTAAATTCAAAACTCAAACAAGGAAGAACACTCCAAATCGTCAAAACCTGACCATAGGCGACTATAATCTTGAAAGTGTGGATAGCTTCGTATTTCTTGGATCCACCCTGAATAGAAGAGGCGCGGAAAAAAAACGAGATTCGACGCCGTATAAACGCCGCACATAAAGCCTATTACTCCATACTTCCCATTCTAAGGTCCAAAGTTGTGCGCAGGCAAAATGACTCGTAAGCTCCATATTTACAAATCAATAGTCAAAGCTGTGCTGTTATATAGAAGTGAAACATTGACCCTGACGAGTGAATCTGAAAAGGCAGTGGACATATTTGAACGCAAAGTGTCCCGGAAAATTTACGGCCCATTGAAACAAGGAACAGAGTAGAGACTTCTTTATAACGATAATTTGTATGAATTATTTGTCGAATCTGCTTTACGCAAATCGCATTGCGCAGGTTATGTAGAAAGAATGGTAGAAAAACATCGTCCAAAAGAACATTGAAGGGTAGAGCGTCTAGCGGGAAGACCAAGGAATCGATTGGAGATACAGAGTTTTCCGATAAGAGGTGTTTTTTTGATATTAAAAGAAAAATGCCATTTTTTAATACAAATGATCGGATGTTTATTTCATTATAAAGAGAAGGGTATGTCGTTAATAGTGGAAAATAACATCAGGCAAATAAACACCACGACCACACTTACAGGACCATATCCTTTTCATGAAATTTTCTATAATCAAATCGCAAAGTGGCTACCCTGTGTCCTCGATAGCCTCACGAATTCCATCTTTGAGGTCTTGAATCGACGCTGGGGTGTTTGCGTAGACCTTCTCTTTCACGTGGCTCCAAGGGAAGAAGTCGCAAGGTGTTAAATCACAAGATCTCGGTGGCCAATTGTGATCACCTCTTCGAGAGATAACACGGTCCGGAAACTTTTCCCGTAAAAGATCAATGGTTTCGTTGCTTGTGTGACACGTAGCGCTGTCTTGTTGGAAGTAAACGTTGTCCAGATCAATACCATCCAATTCCGGCCATTAAAAAATCATTAATCATCTCTCGATAGCGCAATCCATTCACTGTAACTGTTGCTTCACCCTCATTTTCGAAAAAGTAAGGTCGAATGACTCCGCCGGACCATAAACCGCACCAAACAGTCACACGTTGAGGATAAAGAGGCTTTTCAACAATAACTCTTGGGCTTTCCGAGCCCCAGATGCGAAAATTTTGCTTGTTGATGAAGCCACCGAGGTGAGAATGGGCCTCATCACTCAAGATGATTTTACGATCGAATTTTGAATCATTTTCATTCATTTCAAGGACCAAATCAGCAAAGACACGACTTTGTTGATGATCGACCGGCTTGAGTTCGTGTGTTACCTGAACTTTATAAGCCTTAAGATCCAAATCTTTATGCAAAATACAGTGTAATGACGTTTTTGGAATGCCTGATTCCAAAGAACGACGAGGAATGGACAAACCTGGGATTTCTTCAACACTTTCGGCTACAGTAGCAATATTCTCGGCTGTTCTTGAGTGACGTGCACGGTTTTATTCTTCACATCACTAAGTTGTCCCAACAGCTCGAATTTTTCCACCAATTTCTGTATTGCCTTCCGACAAGGTGCTTCACGACGACCCAAAAATGTTCGATTTTTACGAACCGTCTCTGCCAAATTTTTACGATTTTTATAGTGAATTTTAATAATTCCAATGCATTGTTGAAGCGTCTATCATTCCATTTTCATTAATGGCGTAGTTTCTACTTGTCAAATGTCGAAAAATGACAGCTTCAACAGTGACATCTACCGAAATAGCGGGCTATTCGAAATAGCACCTCTTATTGAAAAACCCTTTAGAAGCTGACAGCAGACCTTTGTTCGGAGTGATTGACTAGCAAACGAAGTTGCAGAACCGTTATTATTGGAGGAGATTAATCCTAGGGGTCAATGCCTGGCTTGAGCTGTCCCGCCATTGATAATGATGAGAAGCCTTTAGGACATTTCGTTTATGGGTGCACGAATGGCATCACCATTCTTAGCACGCTTGGTCATAATATCCTTGAGTAGCTGGATCTTGCTTCCCGAGAGAATCTTTTTTATGAGCGTGCTTGACTGCCTTCTATGCTTCCCCAGCTGAATTGATCCCACCGATATGCCTAATTTGATTATCATCTACGTATAATCTGATCTATGTCACATTAATTTGATTTAAACCTTCATATTTCGCCAGTTGTTCGGCTCCTTCGAGTTTGGATTTAGTGATCACGTCCCTTAAATCTTTGTGTCGCAGAACAGTTTTCATACGGAATTCCAATTTAAATAATTTCTATCGTTAAGCAGCTCCACTTGAAAAAGGGAACTGCTATCACTTGATGCTGACAATATCGTGGTTTTAACCCCACTCGCGGCAATCGCAAAACTTTTAGTAGAAAAGCGCAATTTTAGCGAACGAATCGAAAATGTTTTACTTGCCCGGCTCGCCTGGGCTTGTAGCCTCTTAGAGTCAAGATGAGAAAAATTCTGATGCGGACAAATCAAAGCTAAATTTATTAGATTACAAAACGTTGCTTAACAACGAAATTTGATAAGAAGAAATAAAATTAAAAAAAGAAAAAAGAAACAGAACGTCACAGGATACAGAAAAAGTGCTGCCAGAAGCACTGCAATGCGTTGCAAGCCCTAAGTGATTGCAGATAACATTTTAATTTTTTTCGCAATCGATGAAGATCGCAGAAAAATGGATTGTCAAATTTTCGCAGCATATTGAAGTTTCGTCAGTTCCATCGGGTGTACAAAAAAGTTTTAAAGGATTTTCAAGAGATGGCATCAGCCATTAGATTGAATTGGAGAATATTGCAATAAACTTCGTTTTGAAGCCTCATAATTAGGCTTTCTTTTCCGGTATGTGTCATTTCTCTAAAGTGTAAACAACATAGTGTCGGAAGGATTACTTCTTTGCTTCCATTTGAGAAAATCTGCAGCTGAAAGTCGTCGCGTGCTGGAGGAAGCCTATGTAGATCATGCTCCATCGAATTTTACTTGCTTGTACTGGTTTCGACGTTTTAGAAGTGGTGATTTTAATACTGATGACAAAGAGCGTGAAGGACGGTCAAAAAAGTTTGAGAATGCCGAATTGGAGGCTCTATTGGATGAAGACTCGTGCCAAACGCAAGAACTACCCGCAGAATCATTGGAACCGACTCAACCAGCCATATCTCTTCGCTTAAAAGCCATGGGAATGATCCAGAAAGTAGGATATTGGAAGCCGTATGAATTGAAGCTGAGAAGCGTCGAACGACGTTTTTTCACTTGTGAACAGCTCCTCCAACGGCAAGAAAGAAAGGGATTTTTACATCGTATTGCGACTGGTGTTGAAAAATGGGTTTATTCAGATAACCCGAAGCGCGAAAAATCATACGGGCCACCCGGCTATATGCCAAAATCGACCCTAAAGCCAAATATACGCGGTGGCAAGGTCATGGTCTGTATTTGGTGGGACCAATTGGGCGTGGTGTGCCATGACCTGTTAAAATCAGGTGAAACCATCACGAGGCAACTCTATCGACTACAATTGATACATTTGAGCCGAGCATTGAAACAAAAAACGGCCGCAATACGAGCAAAGACACGATAAAGTTATTCCTCAGCATGACAATCCTCGACCACATGTTGCAAGGCCAATCAAAGCATACCTTGAAACGCTTATATATAGCTCGGACATTGCCCCTTCCGACTACTATTTGTTTTTGTCGATGACGCATGCCCTTGAGAAACAGCACTTCCGCTCTTTTGAAGAGCTCTGAAATTGGATCGATCCGTGGATAGCCTCAAGAGACGAGTCGTTCTTCCAACAGGGAATCCGTATGTTACCAGAAAGACAATACTTTGAAAATTGAAATTGTAACAAACTTTAACACCATAAAGCGTCAAACTTGAAAAAAATCCTTTAAAGCTTTTTTGTAAAACAAATAGCTTTCTTTGAATAGGGATTGGATGCGAGGTTCTTACAAATTGTTAATTAGTTTTCAATCTCACGTTCTGGCCTTAGAATTTTTTAACAAAACGTGTACGTTTCATGTTTTTCACTGTATTTTGAAAATTTAAGGGCTAATATTCTCCATAACGAAGGGTTTAGATGCGTGAACATTTAATATAATCGAGATAAAATAGCCATTTTGTTTAAACTATTTCCATTGTTTCCAAATTTAGATTTTAATAGAAAAGTTATTCAGATTTGCAGAAACCATTTAAAAAATCAAAGTTTTAGTCAATTATATTGCTTATTTGATATCCATATGTCAATCCTTTTGTTCTGAAAAGCTTTCAGGCCTTGCTCTTTTGAGTGAGCAGACGCGTTTCGACTCCTTTGAGTCATCTTCAATGTCGGATATTGAAGATGACTCGAAGAAGGTGAAAAGTGTCTGCTGATCCAAAAGTGTAAGGCCCGACGGCTTTTCAAGAAAGAAAGCATGCAAGTTTTGTGTACAGAATAAATACATACGACGATAAGTTTTTAACAAATTTGCCTAAATGGTTTGAAGATACTTGAAATCATTGAGGTTTATATTCCCTAACAAAAACTTGTTTCAAACGAAAACTAAATATCCAAAGTAAGTAAACTTATAATACCAAAAATCTCGTGCTCAATTTTTGTGAAATGTGAAGCTTACTTTCTGGTTGAATCTATTCTTTTGGTTTCGTGATTTTTTGAAAATACTTGAAAATCAAATTAGTAAACATTGTACAGGGTTAAATCAGAGAAAGAAAATTGTAAAGAAATGCTTCTAAAAATAAGGTCTTAATATTCATTTCAAGTAATTAACCGAAAAACACCACCAGACATGCCAGCACCCTAAATTATAAGGTCAAAACTTTTAACGTAACCCTGCAAAGTTCATCCACCAATTGACAACTAATTAGTCGCCACAAATTTAATTTTCATTTTCTCTAGTATCTATATTTCAAAGAAATGAAGGCCTTTCGAAATCATTGCACTTTCAAAACCCGCTGTGCTTGTATGTCGTCTGAACTTGCGTTCCACTGAGATCATGACATTGACGTCGATTCTTTAAAACAACCCTGGCAGATATTTCCTTCAATCAGTTCAGTACGCCATTGCCATTGAGAACAATTGATGTAATTAAAAAAAAATCATTTTAAGAACAAAATCTCGTTAACAGCTTTTTGCCTTAAATTTAAATATATTTATTTTTGCTTGGTGTCAGTGTTAAAATAAATTTTATTCTACATTATATTTATAGAATATAAAAATACATATCTGTGTTGATATTTAGTTGTTTTGTTACGCGTTGGCGTAATTATTAAAAATATTGAAGGCTATTACGGTGATTTAATTTAAGAAAGCTTTTCCAACGATATTTCAACAAAGTACCTTCATACTTTAAAGCACAGACTCAGTACGCAATTATCCGCTTCATGCATTATTATTCAGCTCCATTTACGTTATGCGTTCATCGTAAGGATATCCTTAAAATGAATATTGAATTAATACTTTTTAACCACACCATAATGCCTTATTCCTTTGAATTAGCTCAACAGTAATTTCATTTCGCTCCTAATTCAATTTAAGGTTCAAATTCATCTACTTCTAAGATCCTTATAATCTTCCTGAATCTTTACCACAACATCTCCATAAATTCAACAAAGAAATCGACTTCCAATCTTCCATCCTGTGCTACCAACATCAACGAAAGTTCAACATTGTATGATTTATAGCCATATCCTGTTTCAATTCCAATCTCTAAACCACTAAAATTTCCTCATAGATTTCTTCCTAAATTTTTTTTCTTCGTTTTCTTACTTCCTTGCTATTTTGATGACTTTTCAAAAAATTTCAATATGGATAGAACGTAAGAAAATACTTTTTTCTTGTGTTTTTCTTTGCAATCTAAGGCAATCTAAATATGTTGGGTATTTTGGAATAGAGATGCTTAGTATGTATTATTTTCATCGAAGAATATTGATTGAGAGAGATGCAGGAGACAGTGAGGGAGAAAAAAATGAGTTTGTGGTAAAATTATGTTGGAGGGCATGTCGAATTTCCAATTTCGCGCAGCTTTTCTTGATTATCTAATGCTGCTACCGGAAAAAGATGTACGACGTTGATAAATTACATTTTGCGGTTATCACGGAGGATATTAATTTAGACAACAAGCGAATGATGAATTGATGACCTAATATTTTGGGATGAATTTGATTTATTCAAGCCAATAGCAAATATTTATTAATTATGAATGTTAAGTTTGTTGAACTGTTACGACTTCAAAAAACAAAAAAAAAATAAAATTAAGGGAATTAAAGGATTCCAGGGTAATTTAAAAGTAAAAATTCTGAATCCATACTTTATATATTACACGAAAAAGCGGAAAATTTCTTAAGGATACAAATTCAAGGTGAAACGAAGTATGTTGAAAGATATGCAGATTTATTTGCTGCCTACGTACATACATACTTTACATATTAGATCACGGTATCATGGGCTAAGCGGATTCATCACATTTCAGAATATCAAGATTTTACCCGCACGTGCATTGTTTCTATTTTCGGTATCCTAAATTCTTTCTATGTAGGTGGAATTTATTATCTTAACACTGCCCATCAATTTTTCCTCGAGAAAGATAACCTTTTTGTAGAAATGTATTTTATCTGAAGAAGGTGGAATTTACCTAAAACATTCCCAAGTCAATCACTTAAATAAAGGATGCGTACATATTTTAGCCATATATTAACATGTTGAGGTTAATATTGGTATTGAACCGTAAGGAAGCCTACATATTTAATCTTCGGAAAAAGGCGAGGAATTGTAAATGGATAATTTAATTTCATATGAGTAGTTCCTTGTAAGAATATTAAATTATTGCATTGAAGGCGAAGATACATGGAATTGAGTGATGACTTGGTGTAAAGACATTGAATAATATTGGCAATTTTACATTGAATTCTTACCAGCTTTGCAATTGTTTCATCTGTTTCAAAGTAACAAAAGTTTTATCAATTTCAGCAGTTTTGGAACTCGACAGTTTGAAAGTGCTTGGTGCTCCACAAATGCTCAACAAAACATGCAGCAACATCCAACGTTCGAACTGCAGCCCGATTTCTCCAATTCTGCGGTAAAAAATTGAGTCTGGTCCATCAATGGTCACTGGCAGTAAGTCACTGTTGAAGTCTTTTTCTTCTACTTGGTAGCAATGAAGCCCCCTCGGGCCTTCGCTTTCTGCAACAAGCGCCTTCAACTGTCGCGGTCCATTGACTGTGGCCTTCGATTTCGAAACCAGAGCGGCGATGAATTGTCTTCGTCGACAAAGTCAGACTGGTCTCCGCTCTTCAGTTCTCCCAACAAATACTTCAAGCATTAAGAACTCTGGTTTGTCAAAAATTTTAATATAGCTCAAAGTTATATCGAATTCGCCATTGGGCCCCGTCTAGCTTCGCTTTGATTATTCGTCTCAGGACCCACCTCTCGAAGACGTTCAACTTGTTTGTAGATGCTTGGGTTAAGGTCTATGTTTCATACTCGTAGCATAACACAGTTCTTATCACTGATTTGTATACTTGGAGCTTTGTTTCCTAGTGTATGCAGCTGGTCTTCATGATCGTCAAAACTGAAAAAAATATTTTATTTGCGAGCTGTATTCTTTGTGTATTTCGTCTCTTTCATTGCCCGTTTTCGTTATTTTGGCAACTAAATACACAAAAAAAGTGTATCTCCATTTTCTATCAAAGTTTACAAAGTTCAAAGATTAACCTTGAGGAACTCTTTCCCTCCTACTGTCGTGATGCTACTGTAAACGATAATGCATCCATATCGAGTTGTCGTGATGTCTTCCGAAGTTGATACTTCTGGTGGATGATTCGTAAAGGTTGGTTGATAGTGTTCGATACATTACGAATGATTCATCGATCCCAAATCCACCTCCTCGGTGACCCCTTGGTTATTCGTCTCGTTATTCTCATAAATGGTGAATGGATGTATGCCTGAGTTTGGTGTAGGTGCTGAGTATTTCAACGATATTTTCAACCATCATTTGTCTCTGCGATTAACGACCTTGAATTTCGGGCTTCTTCAATAATTTTAGCATCCATCAATCAATAACGACGTTCGATCTTCTTTCGACAAAACTTCCCCAGGAGATGTTCCTTTGTCGAAATATTATTTTTGAACCAAGCGCAGATTTTCTTTCTCTTCGTTCACATTATTGACAACTTTTGGATGCAGATGGTTCCTTTCGGTGGGCAATGTTGTACAAGTTTCGAAACTAAATAGACGGCATGCCCGCGATTTTAAAACGACATTTCAATCAGTGCTTCGAAGCAGTAACATTGCTAAGTATACATCAGTACCATCTTGCTAACATATCTTCATAAGGTTCAAAAATCCGTAATACCAGAGTAGTGGTCCGCGATGAGTAAGTAGTCGTCTCCACGGAACTTAAATATGTCTGATGAAACTAGTTGAAATGGAAATTGTGGTACTACCTTCATTAATACGGGCTTTTGATAGTAGCTCGTTGGTTTCCTTGGCAAACTGCATATTTGTCAACGTGATTCCAAATGTCGTTGCGTTGACCTATTCAAAAGGGACAATTTCTTGCTCTGGATGCCTGTATGTCCAACGTGCATATTTTGCAAAAATGTAAGAACTTCTGCCTTCAAAACTACGTGTATAAAACGGTTTCTATTTTTATGCATCAACACCTCCCAAAATGTGGCGTATTGCTTGACCTTATCGGGTAGACTGTTCATAGAACTAGGTCATCCGCGCAATATAACTTCTTTCAATAACGTTAGATTGACATTTCATTAGTTGCTTTTATCATTCTTTCCAATGCTTCATCGGTGATCCATAAAATAGTGCTGATCTGATGAACCTCCCCCGCTCTTTGTCGATTGGAAGAATGCAATCTCGGCTGAGAGTATAGACGTCTGGTATCTGATTTTCATCTACCTTAATGATTTTAAGTGCATATGGCAACACATCCCGAACAACTTTTTGGAGACACATAGGCGCATTGACCATGAGCTTATGAAGATTGTCTCCAAAGGTTTGTGATTCGTTTCCGTAAACGACGGCTTCCCGTATACATATTGGTGAAAGTTATTGCATGTGTAACGAATCGCCATCGCTTTCTTGACAATTTGCGGATATAGTTGTTGATTTGTAGTAAATGCCTTGGTAGCGTAAGCTATGGGTAGACGCCCCTGTATCGGATAACACCCTGTAATAATCGAGTAGTCGCTTAGGCAAAACTGCTCGAAAAATGTTCCCGGGCGAAAACACCATGATTGGTTTGCCACTCAAAAAAAAATCCTTAAATTTCATCGTATTTCATTTGTAATAAAATTAAAAAAAGTTTTTTTTAATATAAAAATATGACATAAAAAATTACAATTGAAACTTGATGACGGCAACCCCCTTTGCAACGCAATTTAGAAATGACTTGCATTCTTATCTCGACGGAGAGAAACCACCGTTGCCGGCAAGCAGAGGGCTCGCCAAGGAAACCACCGTTGACGACAAGCAGAGGGCTCGCCAATGAAACCACCGTTGACGGCATGCGAGGTGTGGCATTGAAAAGGCCGACAGGAAAACGTTGAGCGAGGCTTGTCTGGCGAAAGAAGCAGAGTTAGCTGTAGCCCAAACAGAATCGTTCAACTGAGAGTTCTTTGTTTTCTTTGTAGAGAAAATGAAAAAGTCAAAAAGTTTTGTGATAAAACTAATTAAAGCAACATTCGAAAGCTGCGCACGTTTTATCTCGGTTGACCGAAGTCTCGAAAAACGCAAGAGCGATTCGACTACTAACAATTTTTTATGTTCGTGCGATTTTGAGTGCCCGCCGTCGGATCCATGACATCGAGACTGGGTTCACCATGTTGTCTGGTCGGCTGATCCTTCGACATAAAATTTGTCAAAAAATTTGGACAGAAAATTATCGATCATAGCGAATTTTGTGCATTTCGGAATAAAGAAAGAATTTATGGTCAGTTATCGCGCATAGATTCCATCCACGAGCGTTGCAACGAGTGTTGGAAAGTGCAATCGTGAACCATAAAGTCGCGCCGATATAGTGATTAAAACTTCCCGAAAATCCGTTTAAATCAGAGAAATACTAAAGTGCTGCATTAATCTGCTTCAAAGACGTGTGCAATTGAAGACTATTTGAATTCTTCTTCTTCTTCTTAGCACTACAGCCCCTCTCGGGTCTTCGCTTCCTGCGAACGGCGCCTCCAACTATCTCAGTCCATTGACCGCGTCTTCGTCGATCG
This sequence comes from Odontomyia ornata, assembly GCA_963969285.1. Lineage (NCBI taxonomy): Eukaryota > Metazoa > Arthropoda > Insecta > Diptera > Stratiomyidae > Odontomyia > Odontomyia ornata. Next base: position 310,204,176 of record OZ017740.1, read on the forward strand.
AGCCAGACCAGTGTTTCCTGGCCTCCGGCCTTCAGTTCTCCCAACAAATATCTTTTTGGGTATCCGTTGTTTGTCCATACCGTGATGATAACAATGGAGATAAGCACCAACAACTACAACTGATTTTGGATCTTTTACATGCTTCACCAGTTTAAGATCGAAACTTACGCCTGGAGTTGGAGCCGGTACTAATAGCAGTCAAGCGTTATCAAACACAGACTGCTCATATACAAGTCGTCATCAAACGTGTTGGGTACCAGCATTGAAAATCTGAACTCGAGCGAATTTTTCAGACCATTGGCTTCAGACTCGTCACCTGCCTTGGCATTCATAGGATCTACAGGCTCCCTTTCAAGTCTAACATATAGCTGGTGTGAAGCAAGTGCTTCGGCGCGTTGTGTAGACTACAATGAATTAACGTGCAATGACTGTTTACTGAATCATAGTTGCAGTCCATTGTTGGCAAATCAGACGAGATCTTCTCGAATCTCGCGCGCTTTCACGAAGCCCAGTTAGTCACTTTGCTTTGGTAATCTATCCCTTTAGTAGGTTATCTCGGTCTCGACACCGTTGAACCGAGTGTTTTATCTTCTAGTTGGTGAATTTTTTGTAGTGGGCCAATGTGCTGGGGAAAAGAACTCGCCCCACGGCACCGTCATGCTAGCCTGCCAGCGCTTTCACGCGTCCTATAATGAGGCCAATTTTGGCGAGCACCAACATCTTCGCTCGCCGAGACAGCAGACCGTGGCTGCAGTCCCTTACGGACATATATATTTATACACCCTAATCAACTATAACCCCATTGGGTATGAGCTTGCACTAGCTAAAAATTGAACTGGTTTGCTTACATCGGAAAACTGCAAGACAGGAATTGATTTCCATGGCGTCGCAACTGCCAAATCTTATGATGTACGATCCATTTCTTTTATCTGCTAAAAACCCTTTTCCGAATCCACTTTTGAGAAGAATCTGCCCCCTTTACCTGGGCTGCCACTTCTTCAACGATTTTGGGTGAGTAATGTCGGCGCTGAATGATATTCAATGACTATTGGACTAACCGCTGGTGATGGTTCAGCCATAGGTTGGATAATCTTCACGTCGACCATATCGTCCAATCCCTTCTTCGCTTTGTTACGTATACAATGTGGTATCTTTTTTGGTAGGATCATTTTGAACTTAGGATTCTTGACGAAATCAACAACATACTCAAAATTCTTGCAGCATCTTATCTCAGCTGCAGCGCTAATTTTTTCTGCCTCAAATTTTACTAACGCACTTAACAACACCGAATTCATAACATCCCGAAATTGGCTGAAAATCTTCATTTATAGCTTTGGTTTTAGTGCACACAAGCAACACTGATTTCTCCGATGATATTTACTCTGCTCTGGTTACATGCAATTAGTTATTATATAGATTATTTGTAAATTTTGGCTCCGATTCGATCAACTACCTTCCTGGGTAGTATATTACACTCAGTCGTAGTGTCAAGCTTAATATTTATTTTCAATTTCTCAGTCCAATATTTTTCAGTACTACTCCGCTTAGATTCTTAAATACTGCTTATCCAAACACTAATATCCAATCCGCACTCTTCCTTAAAACTATTATCTTCGTTGACAGTGTGAATGCATTTTGAAGTCTTGATAACTTTGGATTTAGATTTATTTAAATTTCCAAGTTGGTTTTTCTCTGTGTCCTTTTTAGGTTTTTGTAAAAAAAATTTACATACACCTACTAGTTTCGCATCCTGTCTGTCTGTCCGTGCGTTACACCAAGTTTCCTCAGAAACTGCTCGTATAGAAGCCGGAAAGCTCAAATTTCGTGAAAAGGTCAGAAGTGGTAGTATCTCAAAAAACAAAGTCATAAAATATTCCAAAATTTTTTAAAGGGATCCACCTTTGTAACAAAGTAGCCCTTCACAGTTTTTTTAAAATCAAAGGTAGTCGAGTGGGGCATTAAATGTATGGTCTTGATTAGAACTTTTAGAATCTGAAACAAAAGAGTCATTTTATGCTTCAGAGGGTGGTAAAATATACGAAAATGTTGTGTTGTGCTGTCTTGAGCATAGAAATTACTGATGCGATTTGACTTCGCTCTCACTAGCACTTTCACACCGGCTTTAGATGCCGTGCATTTGCTTGTCCACCTGTTCAATTTTTCTTCCAACCATACCTGCCTGGACTCGAACCAGGAACCTTCGGCTTACGGGGTGACTGCGCTAACCATTACACGCGGGCTACTTACCATACTTTAGAGGGTTTTATTGTCAAATTGCCTCTTTCTCATAATGAACAGCCCTTGATTTTATCTATACTCGTATATATTGTAATTTAACCGTTACTTGTTTATGCGGTGTTTGTGATGACCTATCCTCTTATATACTTCCTGGACATCCTCGCCCCAAAACATTAGTTTACAAAGATTTTAACTCATTCGCAGAGTAGAATAATTACCGTACTCAGTTAATGAGTTTTTTTCTGTAACTTTGTCATTTTTCCCATCTCATTGCTCTTTTTAGGGTATTTTTAAAATAATTTTTTTACAATATCCCACTAAAATCGCGATCTGTCCATCTGGCCGTTCGTCCGTATGTCACAGCAAGTTTCCTCGCAAACTACATAAGCTAGAAGCAAAAAATTTGGTGATTAGGTCAAAAGTGGTGCCCTCTTGAAAGTTGCAGTATAAAACAATTTTTATAAGGTTTTACCGGAGATCTCCCCATATAGAAAAGCTCTGGTCTTAAACTAATACTTTTCACTTCCGGGAGTGTAGTAGGAGGGGAAATGTATGGAAAATCGTTGCCCCCCTCGTGATTGGACATCTTTGGATGGAAAAATCTAATAAAATTACAAAAGAACGAGAGCGGTTCGATAAGCACTTAGACTCATCGCCCGAAGGCGTCACAATCGCAAGAGAGATTCACCATCGTGTAGTACAGGGTGTTTTTTTAGAAATTAAATATGAATAAATTATTTTGATTGCCGTGAAATTGGTTCTACTTGAAAGATAATTCTCTGCCATTTTTATTTGAATATGATTTCCTGCATGTGAGCGCCACGCCTGGCGCGGAGGAAATACAAATAAGAAGTCCCACTCTGACCAACAACTGGGCCATGTCTCGCCAATAATGCGGCAAATGTTGTCTTTGATTTCATTTTATTCATGATCCAATGGCAAACCAAACTAACCATAAGATGTATGACAATTGTCACACAATACGTAGCATTGCCAACTGTAACTTCTATATCTCTAAAAAACATCCTTTACATTCTCGCAGACAGCTACTGTCAAAATTTCAGCCGAACCGGACTCGTAGTTTGCTTTTGACCGCGTGTTGAATCAGGTGTGTTCGCAGATTTCGGAAAAATAGAGAAGGAGCAATATCGGCCGGTGATTCGATTCTTGTTTTTGGAAGGAATATCGCCCAGCGAGGCCAAAGAGCGCTTGGATGCTGTGTACGGTGACTCTGCTCCGGCGATGGTGACCGTCAAAAATTGGTTTAGCAAGTTTCAACATGGTCACACGCCGGTCTTTTATGAGCCACGCCCAGGTGCCCCGAAAACGGCTACCACGAAGGATAATGTGATAAAAATCTACGAGCTCGTATTGGCAGATCGCAAATTGAAGATGCGTAAGATAGCTGGGACAGTAGGCATCTCAAAAGGCCATGTGGGTCATATTCTGCATAAAATATTTGGCATCAAAAAGCTGTCCGCACAATATGTGCCGCATTTGATCACTCCGGACAATAAATGCAACCGTGAGACCACTCCGGAGCAGTGATTGACGCTATTTAAGCGCTATCCGAAGAAGTTTCTGCACCATTTCAAAAGGTGTGATCTGCATCCACTCCCTGGAAAGAGCAAAACGGTCACAGGACTCTACTATGCCAAATCATTGGACCGACTCGACGCCGAATTGTAGAAAAAAGGCCCAATTCGGCGAAGAAAAAAGTACTTTTCCTTCATGACAATGCACCGATTCACAGCTCTGCCGTCGTCATGGCCCTACTGTCGTCATAGCCAAATTAGTTGAATTGGGCTACGAACTGCTACCCCACTCACCGCATTCTCCAGATTCGGCCCCGTGCTACTAGTTTCGCATCCTGTCTGTCTGATCGTTTGTCCGTGCGTCACACCAAATTTCCCCAGAAACTGTAGAAGCTAGAAAGCTCAAACTTTGTGAAAAGGTCAGAGGTGATGTTACCTCAAAAATTGAAGCCATAAAATATTTCAAAATTTTTAAAGGGGTCCATCCTTATAACAAAAGTAGCCCTTAACATTTTTTTTTTTTAAATCAAAGGTAGTTGAGTGGGACATCAAATGAAAGTTCTTGATAAGATCTTTTGGAATCTGAAAGAAAAAAGTCATTTTCTGCAGCAGGGGGCTCAGAGGGTGGTGAAATGCATGAAAATGTTGTAACCCCCTCGTGATTATACAATTTTGAGCCAAAAGATCTGAAAATAGTCATGAAGGTCGGTCTTTATAAGTACAAAGGCATCAAATACCTCAAGAATCAAAATTCATTCAATTTTGTTAAGAATAGTATGGTTTGTAGATTTTACATTTTCATCCATCAAATCAAAACAGTACCTTTGAATTTCTTGAAATTTTTTGATTATATAGATTGATATGAGATCTTCAGGTAAAGGTGGAAGGAAAGGTGATGGCCACCGTTTTCTGAGATTCGAAAGATGTGATCTGTATCCACTACCTGGAGAATGGCAAAACGGTCACATGACTCTACTATGCCGAATAATTAGGCCGACTCGACGCCAAATTGTAGAAAAAAGGCCCCGTTTGGCGGTGAAAAAAGTACTTTTCCACCATGACAACGCACCGGCCCACAGCTCCGCCGTCGTCACAGCCAAATTGGTTACCCCATCCATCGCATTCTCCAGATTTGTTCCCGTGTGCCTTCTTTTTGTTTCTAAACTTGAAAAAATCATTTGCCGGGCAGGAATTTGAGTCAGATGAGGAGGTCATCGCCGTCAAGTAGGCCTACTTTACAGACCTCGAGAAGACATATTTTTCAGATAGGCTAAAGAAGTTGGAGCATCGGTGGGTCAAATGCATCGATCAAAGAGGAGATTATTTTCAGAAATACATCGGCGCGTTTTTCAAAATGTTCGTTTTTCTTTTGTAGGCTAAGTGCTTATCAGCATGAACGCATAAGCCAAAGGTCCCTGGTTCAAATCTCGTTGGGAGCAACGTGATTTGGTTCAGGTGATTTTTCGGACAGACTACGAGTGTTCACTCAGGGGTGATGTGTACTGATTTAATCAGATCATATCATAGCTGAGCAAGCACATGGGAGCATGGTACTGACCAAACCAACTTCCGAAAAAATCAATACGGTATTGAAAATGAGAAACTCTAAACTATCTCTTAGCGAAGGCCCCCGTATGTACCTACACTACCAGACTAAATGAATCTAAATAGCCTTAGTAGTTACAATACAATATCAAGCTTTTTAGTAATCTCATTGTGAAGGTAACATTTTTGGACAACAAATACCTCAGAAATCAAAACTCAATCAAATTAGTTAATAATAGCACATTTTACTAATTTTACGTTTTCATCTATCAAATCGAAAGGTGACCCTTAAATTCTTATCTAAGCTTTTTGACGTATAGCACATGTTTTCTGAAAGTTTCATAAAAATCGAACCATAAACATCAATTGCATCAACAATTACAATTTTTTCTTATCATTTGTACGTGCCGCAATTTCACAATGCCACCATTACGGTAGGATCAGATTATTCAGAACAGAATATTGTTTCCAGGACTCACACTTGTGCCAAACACATAATTCAGGTGAAACATCGCCAGCTTTTTCAATTTTCTAGGTAATACCCACACACAATGCACTGAAAGATTTTCATCATGCGTAATTCGATCCTGGCAGAAGCTTCAATTATCTGATTACACTTCTGCAAGCTCTTGAATTTCATAAAAGTCTCATTTAATCAATACTCGTATTCTTGCCAGTTTTTCGTTTATTCTTGAAATCTAATTCCTCTGCTGGTCGTCATTATCGAAACCATTCAAATTTCGATATAATCACGATATTGTAATCAAACAGTGCAGGATTACGAGTATAAGTATATGCACATATTTTTTTTTATTATTGAAAAACAGTCTTTTGTATTTTCAATGATAGCAACAATAGCAAAGAGAGAGAGAGAGAGAGAGAGAGAGAGAGAAAAAAATACAAAAAATGGAAAAACGACGTGATGTAGATTTTATTGGACTTTTTCTTTTGTGGCAACTGAATTTCAGATTACGAAGGAATAAACGAAACTTGAGAAGCTTTTTATTTTCATTTCTGGATGTTTGAAAAAAATTATTGAAAATCTTACAGGTCTTGATGTTGATCGCATAAATACCTTCAGGTTGTTTCTTACAATCAATTGAAATACAATAACAATTGACATTATATTTTTCTTCGAAATATTTGGAAAACATCACAGCGACTAAACCTGACGGTTTTATTGAATAGAAATTGTTGTAGGCAGTGGAGAATCATTGTTAGGGCTGTTAGAAAGTATTTATTGAGTTTCTGGTTGATTGTTTCGAATTTCTTAAAAGCTGCCTTTGAATTCGAAAAAAGTGAATTGGTGGGTGTGGTAGGTTTGTATTGTGTTTTATAGTATTTGGGGATGAATTTGTTTGATGATGTTTTCACGAATTCAATCACAGAATAGTTGTAATATTTTGAAAAAATCTTCATGAAACTTGAATTTCATTTACGAAAAAGAAAACTCCCTTTCAATCTAACAAACTGGATCTAATTTTTCCGTAAGTAAATGAAAGTTTACGTGATACCTCATCCATTCCACACGAAAATGAAATAATTATTCTTTTTATTGTTCGAATAAAATTGAAATCCTCAAAGTTTTCAATTAAAATACCTAGAAAATTTTCAGCTAACAATACTTCATAAAGGAGAAAGTTTTCGTGTGCTACATCTCGATACTAATTGAGTCGTGCCAAAAGTTATTTAATCAAAATGTATCGAATGTAGTCGATCATGCGGAAAATTCATCGGAAATGTTATTGATATTTAATTATTGTATACCATTTGATTCGCTTAAGTGCTTACTACTAACATTTTATCATTGCAATTTTTATAAGGAGGGATATGTTTTCATGTAATTTCTGATTGAGTGATGTAATAGGAGCGGGGTGAAGGAACCAAATTGTTCATAGTTGCTTTATTTCGAAATGTAAATTTAGTTTTCATTACTTTATCAATACTAAGACATTCTCTTATAATTTTAAATATTACATAACCAAATCTAACAACCTCACATATAAATAAAATAATAAAATTACCATGTACATTACTAATTCATATTTTTTCACATCATATTTACTTTGCTATCAATTGACATCCACATCCCTCATCATCATATCATCACTTGGTGCAACGGACGTCATTAATCACAATTGATCACGATCATTGATCACGATCTTCCTCATCACTATCAACACATCACATGTATATAATTGTATCTATAGTCGTCATGTGTACATAAAAGACCATCAGCACCAACGAATCGACCGAACCCTATACAGGTATGGCACGTTTTAAATATTTTTCACGTTTTTTCTATTTTAATTCAATTATTCTTATCAAAACAATGTAATTTGGGAAAGTGAAATTTTCATTTTGTTTTTTATTTAACACGTGATTGGCGAAGGAAAAAGAGTTTCAAAAGCGAAATGCAGGAAATGATTGAATGTTTTAGATTTGGTCATTTAGTATGAGCATGGTGTGGGTCAATGGTAAAATTTATAAAACAAATAAGTAATTTTAAAGTTGCACAATGAATAGAAAAGACGCTAGGTATAAAAATATGCTACAGCGATTTTTAAATTGGTGAAATTTCTAAATTCTAACGTGAAGATATTTATAAATTTGAATAAAATATAATTTCTAATTCAAAAATCATTTCAACCAACCTACAAAAATTTGAAAAGAGTTGGTTTTTAGTTGTGAATGAGACTTTAAAACATGTTTAACATCCAGAACCTTCCGGGAATCTTAATTTCATTATATGCTTTTAGCAAGTAAGCTAATCCTGAAATTGGTCTTCTTTGCGGCTACTGCTTTTTCCACCACATTTCTGCATCATTAATTTTATGTGAGACGCACCTGAGGAGCAAGTATATTTGACTATCCAAACATAGCCAGCTTGTTGCATTTATGTGCGAAACTTTTGATGCCAATGAATTTCTGGTCTCTTCTTTATGCACTGTCAGCCCGTTCGTATAAAAATTTTCAGTCAGCAGCCAAAAATTAAACAAATTAATTGTATATGTACGTGAACCTGACAAATACTCATATATATCCCTTTGTTTTTGTCCTTTTGATAATTTCAATCCCATCTCTTAGCCAATTTTTGTTATGTAACCAAAAAATAAATAAATACGTAACCAAAAAATAAAAAAAACAAAATAAATAAAAATGCAAAACCGGCTGATAGTACCGTTACTGTTGTATGATCTTCAACCACTTCCATCTCGTTCACTCTAAATAGCAGACTATGATGCCTTCCAAAAAGGTATTCATTGAGGATCATCAACAGAAGTGAAAACTTCAAACTAGGAAACAAGAGTTCTTTTTTAAAGGCTTGCTATAAACTGTCACCCAACAGCCTCCTTCTCCATCTGCCATCAGCTATCATCCATCTACTGCCATCATCAACCTATACCCGCTAGTAGCAGCCATCATCATGCATCATTTGGCATCACACGACACCATGCACCCCCACATACAATCATTCGCTACTATAAGTTATTATCTACCATCGTCAGTCATAATCCACAACCAACATGAGACATCATCAGTTATCATCTGGCATTATACGGCCTCATCCGTAATTCTCATCATCCACCATCATGATCCATCCCTCGCCCTCATACGTCATCATCCGTTTCCACACGGCATCATTCACCCTTTCCTGTTATCATCAGCTATCATGAGCATGTATTCGCCACCATCCGTAATTATTTGCCATCATCAACTATCGTGCCCTAACCACCAAGCGGGATCCTCTCTAACGTACCATCATCCAACATAACCATCCTTCATCCTCCCCCATCATCTGGTCTAATTCATAATCATCAGCCAATATACGCTATGATCCACTATTATCAGTAATCATCAACCATATTCGCTCTCCTACGCCATTCTACGCCCTCACACGCCATCATCAGCCATACTCCATTATCATAAGTAATTATCCGCTCTTATTCACTATCATTTACCGGTATCAGGTATCATTAGCCACCGTCCACGTTAACATCGCCCATGAACTAGCATCAATCGGCATCACCCGATATCATCCGCCATCATAAACTATCATCTACAATCACCAGCTATTACCCACTCTTTTAAATCATCATCTACGATTTTCGGCTAGATTGATCCATCGGAAACTGGCATCATACGCCTTATTGAGCCGTTGCCAGCCATTATCAAGCATAGTCTACACTTATTCACCATCGTCGACTATCATAAGCCATCATCAGCTATCATCCACTATCTTCCGCCCTTATACGTGATTATTCGCCATCATCCGCCATAACTAGCCCTTACACAACCTCATCAGCAATCATCCGTCTCCACAGGCCATCATCCCTCCTTCAAAATCAGCCATCTCCGACCTAAACACGTCATCACCAGCCAACATCCGCCGTAATCAGCCATCATTCACCATCATCAATCATAATTTGCCTTCATACGTCAGCATCTTCTCTCATTAGCCATCATCAGCTATCAACTGTACTATCAGTTATCGCTAGATATCATCCGCCATTACTGACCATCACCCCGTATTATTCATCATCATCAGTCGTCATCCGCCATCATCCGGTATCATTCGCCCTGGTGAGCCATTATTCGGTGTCATCCGTTATAATCAGGCATCATACGACATCATTCCAGCTCACCTAATATCATCAGCCAGCATTCATCATTAGTTACCCTTACACACCATCATCTGACATTATCCATCATCGTACGCCAGCATTAGCCATCATACGTCTTCACTAGCCATCATACGTCTTCATTACCCAGCATGCGCCCTCACACGTCATCATCCAGTATCATTCGCCCTCACCCGACATCGTCCGTCAACATCATCCGGCATTATTTGCCTTCATCCACCATCATCAAAAGCCATCATCCTCGATCATAAGCCATAATCATCAGACGTCATGTCAAAACATTCACCATCCAACATCCATCCGACAATCGGCATCGCCCGCCAAAAGCCAACTACTACTCTTCATCCTTGCTCCCTAAACAGTTCTCATCACGTGCCACGGGCTCATAATATATAACCCATTCAAAAATTACCTCATTTGCCTACAAAAGTTTTCAATGCAAATGATTATTGCGTGCCTTTCACGTCGCTGTCTGCCTAAAAAATAAACGTGGCGAGAATTCATATGATTTTACAAATCTAGAAATTTTATATAGGCTGGACGTGCCTATAGAAGTTTACACTTCAGAAATAGACTACCCAACATCATTTGCCATCACTTGCCATCATTAAGCTTCATATGGCATCATCATTCTTTGGCCATTACCCGATATCTTCAACCATCGTCAGATATCATTAGCCATTATTCGTTATCATACACCATCATCAGCTATAATCTGGCATGATTCGCCGTTATTCGCCATCATTAACAATCATGCAGCATTATTGGCCATCATCAGCCATAACCCACTCTCATCCGTAGTCTTCAACTTTTTCTCCTCCCGCTGTAGCTGTGCATCCTGTTGTCTTACCTAATCATCTTCCCTTTCCAATTTCCTTCATTTGTACAGATGCATCTGAAGTCGAAGCTTTGATCAATGCTCTTGATCCTAATATCAGCCTTGGGCCGGATGGTTTGCCAAACATATTTGTAAAGTCGTTAGCCTCATCGCTTAGTTTTCCTGTATCTCTCCTCTTCAATCTAAGTTTGAGTACTGGTACTTTCCCCAACCTTTGGAAAACAGCTAATATTGTGCCTATTTTTAAAAGTGGTGATCTTATGTCAGTTTACAATTACCGCCCTATTTCCTTACTTTCCTGCTTTCCAAAGTTACTTGAACGGTTGGTTCATAATCGACTCTCAAACTCATGAGCCCCTATTTTTGCTCCAGAGCAGCATGGCTTTCTCAAAGGATACTCCACTACCTCTTATTTAATGGAGTTAACAAACAGTACTGCAAGAGCTTTGGATAACCAACTGCAAGTTGATGTGATCTTCACAGATTTCTCCAAGGTCTTTGACACTGTGAATCATTTACTTCTTTGTCGTAAGCTTGTAGCTCTTGGCATCTCGGGTGCACTTCTATTTCGGATGTCATCTTATCTATCGTGTCGTCCCTGTCGAGTAAGTCTCTCTGGAACTACGTCTAGTCCTTTTTATCCTTCATCTGGTATTCCACAAGGTTCAATTCTTGGGCCTCTTCTCTTTCTGTTATTCATAAATGATCTTTCCTTTGAAATTAATTCCTCTTGCCTCTTGTATGCTGATGAATTCAAAGTATTTCGAGCAGTCAAATACCATTTAGACTGTCAGCTCCTCCAAACTGATCTGAATGCTCTAAATAAATAGTGTGCTTCAAACTATTTATGTCTTAACACTACTAAATGTCATAAAATGACTTTTTCTCTCTCAAGGAGCCTCCTATTAATTTAAATTATATATTAAATGATGCTTTGCTCTCTGAAGTGTTCAGTCATAAAGACCTTGGAGTAACTTTTGATCCAAAACTTAAATTTGATGCACATATTTTAGATGTGATTACTAAGGCGTCTAGAGTTTCCGGGTTTATCCTTAGACATGTACATAAATTCAATAGCATCTCTTCTTCTGTCCGCCTATTTATTTGACTTGTTCGCCCTTCGCTTGAATACTGTTCTGTTATCTGGTCCCCCCGATACTCCTATCTCGTGACTTCTTTAGAAACTGTCCAAAGAAAGTTCACGCGTTTTCTTTTCCTTAAGTTTTATTTGCCGTATGAGCCCTATAAAAGTCGTTCCTATCTCTTCCAGCTCTTATATCCCGACGAACGTATTTAGACCAATGTTTTTTTGTATAAACTTTGCTACCATCAAGTCCCGTTAAATATTTTTTCTGAGCTGCATTTTCGACAAACATCTCATTCATCTCGGATGAGCTCTTATTTCGTTATCCCATATGCTAGAACTGATTTATATTTCCATTCACCAATTTTAAGAATCGTACGAAATCATAATAATCTCGAGCTTGGTCCTTTCCCCTCTTCTTACATAGCATTTAAGAAAAAGCTAAGAGACTTACTACTAGTTTAACTTACAATTATCGACATTTTATTATTCTTTTTCATTTAAATATTGCTGTAATTATTCTTTGCGTTAAATTTTGTTATTGGATTATTAAGTCTGTAAGATGGAATAAATAAATAAATCTTCAGGCACCATTTGTCTACAGACACCATACTTATAAGTATCCATCGTGCAGGATCATACGTCATTATCCGCCGTCATCATCATCTTACATCTTCAACCATCATTAACTATCATTTGCCAACTTATTCGACATCATCGATCATCATAGTTCTTCTTTCTGATTACCTGACGTGAATTCATAACATTTTTATTCTTATTTTTTTGCTTTCGCACTACAGCCCTTTTCGAGCCCTCGCTTAGAATCAGTTAGAGTATTTCATTATCTTTATCGTATGTATCGGAACTTGAGAAGTGATATGGTCAGTACCGTGCTTTGACCATTGATCCGTCCAGCCAGTTGCGATACGACTTTAAACCAGTACGTATCGTAACTGAACAAGTTTAAAGGCCGTCCGAAGAACAAATCAAAAAAAATCTGGTTGTCACCAACTGGATTCGAACTGGAGACATTCGGTTTACGTAACGAGCACTCTAATCACTACACTACGCTCTCTAATCACTACACTTCTTCTTCTTCTTCTTAGCAGTACAGCCCCTCTCGGCCCTTCGCTTGCTGCAAATAGTGCATCCAACTGTCTCGGTCCATTGATCGCGTCCTCCAATTTTGAAATCCGAGCAGCGATGAACTGTCTGACCGAGTCAGACCAGCATTTCCTCGGCTTTCCCACTGGTCTCCGGCCTTCAGTTCTCCCAACGAAGACCTTTTTGGGTATCCGTTGTTCGTCCACACGATTCATGTGGACAGCTTATTGCAGCTTCCACAGTCTTATAATCGTTGAGAACTCCGGTTCGTCCAAAATTTCATACAACTCATGGTTGTATCGAGTTCGCCATTGGCCCCCCCCCCGTCTAGCTTCGCTCCAACTATTCGCCTCAGGACCCGTCGCTCAAAGGCGTTCAATATATTTGTGGAAGCTTGGGTTAGGGTCCATGTTTCACACCCATAGCATAACACAGGTCTTATCACAGGTTTGTATATTTGGAGCTTTGTTTTTCTGTGTATGCAGCTGGTCTTCAAGATCGTCAAAACTGTATCCTTCAGCGTATTTCGTCTCTTTCATAACCCGTGCTCGTTATTTAGGCGCCTAAATATACAAACCTGCTAACGTTTTCGATACTGCATTTGCCAAGTGTGATATTTTGCGTATTTGAGGTATTTTTCCTCGACTGCATTATGAGATTTGTTTTATTTTCATTGATTTATAGCCTTACTAGTTTTGCTTCGCTGTCGAGTTTCAGGAAAAGTTCTTTGGCGGTTGTTGATGACCGTGACAAAATGTTGATGTCGTCTGCATAGGCTACTCCTTGGCTCGACTTGTATAGTGATATACCTCGAGTATCGACAGGTAGCTTCCTTATAACGTACTCCAGAGCCAAATTGAATAGCAATGGAGCCAGCCCATCTCCCTGCTTTAGTCCGATATTTGTGTCAAAGGCATCGGTGAGTTGGTTATTGATGCGGACTTGGGAGGTCGTCGACGTCATTGCTATTTTGGTTAGACGGACTAATTTGGCTGGGATGCCAAAGCAAAGCATTATTTGGTACAGTATGTTATGATCAATACTGTCGTATGCTTGCTCAAAGTTAACGAAAATTTGGTGTTCTTCAATGTTAGACTCCAAGCATTTTTCAAGTACCTTTGTAGGCTCCGATGTTCTGGCCTTGTGCGGAGGATTAAGGAGGTTCTCAAAATATGATGCCCATTTTTCCTTAATCTTGGTTTCATCAGCGATGATTTTGCTTATTTCATTACGGCAAAGCGTGGTTTTGGGCTGATAAACACGTTTCAGGCTTTTTACTACTTTGTATATCTGTCTTGTGTTGTTGCTCGCTAAACTTACATCTATACTTCTCAAGTGGTCGTCATAGTATTTTCTTTTCTTATTCCTAATTATCTTATTCGCTACTGAGGTTTTCACAGTGTTCTCCCTTCGTTCTGGTTTTCCTACTTACGTATTCTTTGAACGCCTGATTCTTTTTATCAAACGCATTCTAGCACTCATCATCGAACCAATCATTTCTCTTGCGCGGGGCTTGATGTCCGATTGTCTGCTCTGCCACGGTCCTAATAGCCGCTTTCACTTCCATCCAGAGCTCATTGCTCGTCTTTAACGATGTGACTGATAGATGGCAGCCAGCTGGTTGTCGAGGGTATCCGTGAAATTTATGGCCACAGACGCCGTTTGGCGCCTTTCGATGTCAAATTTTTTGTAGCGAGCTGGTCTTTGCCGAATATGCCTTTAACATACGAGTACGACATCGATAGGATAATTTGATCAAGTAATAATCTGAGTTACGAAAAAAATTTGGACCTTCTTCATAAATAATACGTGATACATATTCTTAAAAAAATCACTTTCAAAATATACAAGTATATAAATATGCGCTTCTAAGATTTTTTTGATTCACCTACGTAGATGTAGTTAAAGTTTTTCTTAAGTTAGTTCATTATTAGTGTCTGCGTATTTTAGTTTAAGAACAAAGCCCTTCTGACATGAGTGTAGTTCTGTCTACCCAACATGCTTCGGGCAACCCTCGAGCTCTACTCTTTTTCGGACCCACTACTAGTTTGTCGCGTTCTTTGAATTCCCAGGGTTCTGCTGGATGAGTTGGCCAATACTAACCAAGTTCCTCGCGTGATAATCACGGATAGTAACTGTATCTCTAGCGCCAGGTGTTTCGTTACTACTAAGTGGAGCTGGTGTATTTTCACCCGCCAGAAATCAGAAGAGATGTCTGTATGTTATGATGTCGGATATCTCTTACGCTTTGGCATATATGCCTGAACTCCGGATTTATCCTTATTAAACGTTTTTAAACTCATACTCAAGTTTATATTTTAAAATTAAGGCTGTCATAATTGAGGATGTTTTTTGAAACTCTCGCACACAGTTGAGTTACTGAAAGTCAGAGCGAATGTCCTTTACTTCATCAAGGTATCATTTGCTGTGAGGATAATTCTCGAGTGCGAATTTCAGGCATACTTATACGAATATTTCCTACTCTTAACTGATGCCGCAATCAAGTCTCTGAACTCTAAAAGAATTTCTAAATTGTTCACATCATGTCAATATGTTGACTTGTTGTAGAGTGCTCATATGAAGGCTTTTATAAGTCCCTTCTGAACGCCCAGAAGAGGCTAGAAATTACAATTCGTGTTAAAATGACAATGGCTACAAGTCAAGAAATGGTAAGTAGCTAAAACCCCAAAAATGGGTAAAATAATCCAAAAAAATTAAACTGATGTAGTAGAAATAAACGGCGATGAAGAACGCAAATTTTTCTGCTAAATTGAGTTCAAGTTTTCGATATGACAGATGAAATTTAAAATTATTTCCTTAAGATTTATAATTTTGGCTGTAAAATAGATGAAATTTCAATTTTTCTACTAGACCGTCCCGGATATAATTTGGCGTTGAACATGCACCGAAAAAAAGTTAATGTTAACCTTATCCTGACCTACCACTTTTATTCTTGAAAAAAAGAAAAAGATTCACAAAATTCCATGATTTTGAAAATGACACACAAATTTGAAATCAGCTTGTTTATAAGATTGAATTTAAAGTTTTAAGCATACAATAGAATATAACAGTAGTCAAATGAAATAAATAAAGCGGTGTATATGGGGTGTACAACTTAATAACCGGAATTTGACGCTAGATGTCCGTACTAACAAATATCATGAAAGCTTGAACTTTATATATATGTCATTTTGAAGGTACATTTGACAGCTATCAAAATCAGTCAACAAAACAATTTTATATTGTGTGCATCATTATTATTTTTCACGATGAATAACTTCGAAAATTGCAGAAAAAGACAGCATTTGCGAGAGGTTCTGTTTGGTCATTTTTTTGCAAAGAAAAGTGCTGCGGAAAGTCATCGTTTGCTTGTAGAAGCTTATGGCGACGATGCTCTAGCGAAAACACCGTGTTTGGAATGGTTTCAACGCTTCAAAAGTGCCGATTTTGACATCGAAGACAAAAAACGCCCCGGACAGCCAAAAAAGTTTGAAGGCGAAGAATTGGAGACGCTACTCGATGAGTTGGGAGTGACTTAGCAAGCCATTTTGAAACGTTTGAAAGCCACCGGATACATTCAGAAGCAAGGTAATTGGGTGCCCTATGAGCTGAAGCCGAGAGACGTTGAACGGCGCTTCTGTATATCTGAAATGCTGCTTGAGCGCCATAAAAAGAAATCATTTTTGCGTCGGATCGTGACTGGTGATTAAAAATGGATCCATTATGACAATCCCAAGCGCAAAAAGTTATATGTGAAGCTCGGCCAACCAGCCAAATCAACGGCGAAGCCAAATATCAATGGCGCCAAGGCTATGCTGTGGGATCAGAAGGGGCCGTTATACTATGAGTTGTTGAAATCGGGCCAGACAATCACAGGTGACCTGTACCGAACACAACTAATACGTTTGAAGCGTGACATCATCGCATAACACCCGGAATATGCGACCAGACACGAAGGTATAACTTTCATCATGACAACGCTCGGCCGCATGTTGCAAGACCCGTGAAAAACTATTTGGAAAATAGTGGATGCGAAGTTTTGGCCCACCCGCCTTATAGTCCGGACCTTGCTCCGTCTGACTTTCATTTATTTCGCTCGATGCAAAACGCCCTCACTGGAATACGCTTCACTTCAGAGCAAGGCATCCGAAATTGGATAGATTCGTTTTTGGCCGCCAAGCCGGCGCAATTTTTTTGGGATGGAATTCATAAATTGCCTGAAAGATGGGGAAATGTTGTAGTTTCCAAACAATACTTTGAATAAAATGAATTGTAAGATTTCCGGTTATTAAGTTGTACACCCAATAATAGAAATTGACTTTGGCTTCTACATAGTTAAGATCATCCAGGTAAAGAGAATCGAACAATTTTGTTTCCTGGTAACACATAAATCGATGGCTGCTACAGTTTTGCCTATAGGGATTTACCGATATGTAGATGTCCCAACTTCATGAAAATGTTACAACAAATCCCTACCATAGACTCCGTGGAGCACTGTCGTTAGAACTTCCTGACCATCTGCAAACACAGTAAATTTGATTGTATTCTGATCTCTATTATTGGAATAAAATACTAGTTTACATAAAATATTAATAAATAAAAATAAAGATTTTATGCAAAAAGGCTGGAATGCGTCAACTTGTTTAAATAGTTGAGCCAATTAAATGAATCAATTTGGTTTAAAAGCAGACATACTCGTATTTGAGTTAGTTCAGGGTGATTCCGTATTAAATCAACTATAGATGCAAACAGACCACCGTCGATTACAATGAAATCTTCCAAAATTGTAGTGTTAATTAAATGAAGGAAGAATATCAAATAAAAAATTCATGGAAATGATGTCTAGGATATTTCTTCGAGTTTCAAAAATAATAATGTCGTCGGCTACCCTTCAATGACAGGAAAATGCAATTTGGCTACACTTCTTAAGCTTTTTTGTTTTTTATGTAAGAGCAATTGTCATAACGTAAGTAGCATTTTACTAGACTGTTAAATTGGCAATAAAATTATGACAAGAAAATGATTACATAATCCTAAACCCTGTAAAATTGTATTTTCAAGTCAAGAGAATTCCGTATGTTCAACCGAAAAGCATCAAGTAAATCATGACAAAAGAAAACCATGTAGGAGTGAGGAATAAAGGAGAAGATTAGATTTTCCTTTTTCTAGGGTGAAAATTGATAAAGTTTTGAATTTGAATTTTCATAGCAAATTCAAAAATGTAGTTTCGTGAAATTTTAAACATACTTTAACAAAATGAACATTTTGATAAAAATTCCAATATATTTTTGGCTTTTTATAAAAGCTATAAATTTGCAATAGTTTAGTCAATTATTATGTTTATTTGAGGAGGGAAGTTGGTCACCCCGTCGAAACTGCTTAGTTTGTTGTTTTACTGAGTTAAAGTCAACCACACCCGGCAAGTTTCCATCCTTTAGACAGAGATTTCGAAAGCCGTCGGGTCTCGTTTTATAAAGCTTTTCAAAAAAAAGAAGTAGCCTGCGGATATCAAACACGCAAACTAATTGACTAAAAAACTGCCAGCCAGGCAATAATATTGCAAGGCTTAACAAATTCCAATTACTCATTGAAATTGGCAGTGGTTGGAGTCAAAAAATTGACTGTTTTGTATGTCCCTTGGGCTTCATGCTAATGCTAAAAAATTTTAACTAAAGTAGCTTTATTTGCTTATGTGATTGTCTCAACTATACAGCCTAAGCATATTTTGATGTTGAATCAATTTCGGGATTCGATTCGTCATATGTGATCTCGCGGCGAGGTTAAGACAGAAGCATCTCGTTGGGTGATATAAGTGATTTCTTCAGTGTACTTTGTATTGTAGGTACGTGTACATCAAAATTGAAGCAAAGAATTATATATTTCTATAAATATATTAAGACGAAAGTGAAAGTATACTTAAAAATTCAGAATCAGGAATGTTGTAGCTAGGATCTAGAAATTTAAATTTTCGTGACTTTAATATTTCTTTAGTTTTTATTCACCAGAATAAATCCACATTTGCCCAGCTTCAAAATAACCATTTACATTCAAAAGATTGGCATGATAGATATCATCGTATAAAAAAAAAATTAAAAAAAAAAATCATAAAGTTCAATGTCTCCCTCAGTTAAAGCACGTGGGTACTGAATTTTATTTATAATTTATTATCTTTAAAGTTATATATTAAAATGCATTGAAAATAAATTTTAATGCAAAATAATTTTACATAATTCTAATTCAATCATTTCTTTCTTTACAGGTAAGTTCAAAATGATATTTATTGATTTCTTATTCATTTGACCAGATCGTGAGTATTTGAATTTTTAGTTAAATTTTAGTCTACACAATCTGTAAACTTACTACACAGCGATTGCTTTGGGTTTGTCTAATTCTAGATATATTTCACGAAAAAGTAATTTTTCGCTTGAATTTGCACCGAAAAAAAATATGTTATAATAATTGTTAGTGATTCGTTTCGTAGCATCTGTAATTGTTTCTTCGAATTATCTTAAATCAAGGATAAAATAAAGTTCTTTAGAAGTAAATTATTTTGTTCATTTGATTTCCGCAGGCCAATTCTCTTTTTTCTTGAAAAGTCGTCGAGCATTACTTCAATGAGTGAGCAGACGCGTTTCTACTCAAGATGACTCAAAGGAGTTGAAAGGCGCCTTCCTCACTCAATAAATCAAAGCCCGACGGCTTTTCAAGATAAAAGCTCTTTACCTTAGTTTTTTTAAAAGCAATCAATGAATTATTCATTTTCCTTTCATTGCTCTATGGGAAAATTTACGTTTACTACTCTTTCTAAAATTCTAAAATGTCATCTCTGGACATCCTTCTTGGCGTTCTACTATAACCAATTTCAATTAATCATACTCGTACATAATCACTTAAATTCCTTGCAGCGCCACAGGAACCACAAAGCCAAGAATATTTCACCTGTTTCACAAATCAACCCACATATGTTCATTCACAGTATTTTAAGTTAAGATAAAGATACCTCAAAGAATTCAGTAGTAAAATTTTATTTTCCTCTAAAAATTCCGTTTACACACTTACTGTTGAATAATACGCTACTATGAAAACGTAGAATGAATGTTTACTCGCCAAAGAATAATAAATTTTCATACAAGTATGTAATTAAAATTGTGTTTATACATATACACATTAGCTAATCTTGAAAACTCTCTTGTCTACATCAAAAATAATTGCAAACTGAAATTTTCAAATGAAATATCATTTTAAATGGAGCATTTAATGAATTTCACGGGGCGCGGACAGCAGTGTGTTGCATCTTTCTTGAATCAATGCACACATGTGATGAAAATCGTGAGATTTTCCTTCTAGCGAAATGGCCTAAATTTTCACTGACTTCTTTTTAAATACATTTGAACTGAAAATAGTGCACAGCGTATCAGGGTAGGTAATGCGATGTGCTGGCTAGTAAAGGTATTTATGATCAACAAAAATACTCGTATGTGATGCAATCAGATGCATTTGAAGTGTTTTTTCGGATATTAATTATCTTACTCCATTTTAAAGATATAGCGTGTTAAGAAACAGGCAATTGGGTTGCAAATTGTAAAACAAATACGCGCTTACGATTTTTCTGAATGAAATCAAGAAATAAGTGTAGTAATTATGAAAATTTGTAGCTTGAAGCATATCTTTAAGGATACGAAATCATATCAAAGATATAAACTATTTCCTGATCTTAAGTAATAAAATACGACATGACTGAATGCATTAAAAGAGAAACTTTTTCGATTTATCCAAGCACACGTTTCATTTTTCGAATCACTTGATTTTTTTAATGCTGATGATGTAGATCGAAACAAACAACTGCATTTTAATTCCTAACAAAAGAAACATTTGATTTGATTTAATTAAGTCATTAAAAGTATTTGCAATTGTCTGAGCATATGGAGCAGAATAAATTAATTTTATAATTTATTTAATGAAAAACAATAGTGATCAATTAGCAATGGAAAATTTCAAAGTTTGTTAGATATTTACCGTTATCAGACCGTGTCAAGGAAAACTTTTTTAATTGCAATATTTTAACTTGAAAAAGTTAAAAAAAAATTGCAGTTTTATTTCACTTTTACATATGATTTTTTAATGTCTCGTTATGAACTGTCTAGTTTTGGTAAACTTAAAAAGTATTTTTTTGTTGTTGCTTGTCATAAATATTACTTGATTGATACTTTTAATATAAATTACTTTTATTATTTGTCTTATTATTTGACAATAATAATATAATGTTTAACTGTAACATTTTCAGACCTAAATATTTTGAATTTTTTGCACATTAATTCCTCAACCGATAGCGAATCTCACATACTCTTCAGCAAACTACTTAAATATTTAATTTATTTATCTGATTTTTGATGTATAAATATTCATTAGTATAGCTGAAGGTTAATGTTTGACGTGTTGAATTAAAGATTTTCACTGAATAAAATTATCCCACGCAGAAGCCCTTATTGCTTTCAACATTACTTTTACATGTATCAGCAGAAAATCCATGCATAATTCAGTGCATAACGGATGTTTCTTTTAGGCCTATTTGTAAATATTTTATTTTTGCATAATCTTTCTTGATTTATTCCAATGATGACGTTCACCTTGACTATCTGAGTAAACTACGTTCATTTTTATTATTCCAATTTTTCCAATGAAAAGTTGAGAAAAAAAGAACAGCTAAATAAGGTAATAAAATCTCTAAAAAAGCCATGATTTTGATTACTCTTACGTTTTTTGTATCATAGTATCGTTAACTTTACTTACAAAAACTATTATTTCGGGAAAATTTTTATTCACAGCTAATGACCTCTTAGCATTTTTAATAGAGCACTTGATAAAAGTCTGATGAACTTTGTTTATAGCAGATACATATATAAAGTGTTTTCCAATAAGAGATGTTATTTTGAATAGCCCGCTATTTTGGTTGATGTCTTTTTTGAAGCTGTCAATTTTTGACATTTGACAAGTAGAAACTACGCCATTGATACAAATCAACAACGCATTGAAATTATTAAAATTCACTATAAAAATGGTGAAAATTTGGCAGAGACGGTTCGTAAAACTCGAACATTTTTGGGTCGTCGTGAATACCTTGTTGGGACAACTTCGTGATGTGAAGAATAAAACCCGTGTACGTCACTTAAGAACAGCCGAGAGTATTGCTGCTGTAGCCGAAAGTGTTGAGGGAAACCGAGGTTTGTCCATTCCTCGTCGTTCTATGAAATTAGGCATTCCACAAACGTCATTACACCGTATTTCGCATAAAGATTTGGATCTTAAGGCTTATAAAGTTCACAAGAACTCAAGCCAGTCGATCATCAACAACGTTGTGTTTTTGCTGATTGGGTCCTTGAAATGCATGAAAATGATTCGGAATTCCATTGAAAAATCATCTTGACTGATGAGGCCTATTTCCAACCTCGGTGGCTTCGTAAACATTTTCGCATCTGGGGCTCGGAAAACCCAAGAGATATTGTTGAAAAGCCTTTCCATCCTCAACGTGTGACTGTTTAGTGCGGTTTATGGTCCGGCGGAGTCATTGGATCTTTCTTTTTCGAAAATGAGGCTGGAGCAACAGTTACGGTGAATGGATTGCGCTATAGAGAGATGATTAATGATTTTTTATGGCCGGAATCGGATGGTATTGATCTGGACAACATTTACTTTCAACAAGGCGGCACTACGTGCCACACAGGCAACGAAACCATTGATCTTTGAGGGGAAATGTTTCCGGACCGTGTCATCTCCCGAAGAGGTGATCACAATTGGCCACCGAGATCTTGTGATTTAACACCTTGTGACTTCTGCCTTCGGAGCTGCGTAAAAGATAAGGTCTACGCCAACAGCCCAGCGTCAATTCAAGACCTCAAAGATGGAATTCGTGAGGCTATCGAGGACACAGGGCAGCCATTTTGCGATTTGGCTATGGAAAATTTCATGAAAAGGATATGTTGCTGTAAGCGTGGGCGTGGTAGTCATTTGCCTGATATTATTTTCCACTATTAACGGCATACCATCTTTTTTATAATAAAATAAACATCCGAACATTTATATTAGAAAATGGCATTTTTCTTTTAATATATAATTAACACCTCTTATTGGAAAACCCTGTATATATGTATATTAGAGATGTGCAATTTGATTACTTTTGTGTAACGAATGATTACCGATTACTTCGACTTGAGTATTCGGTACCAAGTATTCGATACTTAGTAATCGGTTGAAGAGTGTGATTTCATACGACTGGCAAATAAAAGTGAAAGCCTTTTGAATTTTGAAATTAAAACACGGAACCCATTTCCTCTCGGAAATATTATTGAGTTTCAAGATTAGATCTTTATTTCTGTCGTTTCAAAAGGGACATAGGTCTGCTATATCCCACCTACTTATAATTGTTACTATTACTCAGTAATTACTGCTATAAACTGAATACTTACGAGCATATTGCGTTAGAAATTATTATTTATATTGATATTAAACCGTTTTCTTCTTTTTTGTGGAAAAACGCATAAAATCGCTCGATTTATCTTTTTTCATATTCAATATCTTAATCAAACGACAAATATTGGAGAATCAGGAACTTATATTTATCTCAGATCTAATGGTGTTTAATCTTAATCATATTGCTACATTTATCTTAGGTGCTAACTATAATTCAAATAATTAAAAAAAAAAATTCATAGCAATGCATTAAACAAATTGTTTCCGTATGATGTTGAACACCGAATAGGCAGTTATGTTGACGCAAGGTTGTAGTTTGAATTTAAAAATAAAATTTTTCGCACATTCTTAGCCTTTAAGCGATTTCGTTTTTCTGAAACCACGAGTCCAGCTTTAGAAAAAATTCTCTCACAGGGCACTGACGTAGCTATTATTCCAAGGTATTCTCGTGCTAGTTGAGCAAGGTTTGGATATATTATTTCTCTACTCTTCCACCACTCTAGAGCATCTTCTTGTCTAGATATACGTTTCTCTTCCGAATATTGCCTAATTTCTAATAACCCATCTGATACTGGTGACGAGTTTTCAATTTCAGCATCGTTATCAAAGTCCCCCCAAAGAATATGCGGCTCCATTGTTTCATTCAAAGATGGACTGATTCCTGCAGTAGCAACGATGTTTTCAGATCTCGATCTTCCTCTAATTTATTCCGAAACTTCAACGTGAAGAGTTTCTTGGATTTTGCTTAGAGCATCTGCATCATCGAAACCTTTTTGTTTAAAGCGGGGATCTAGATATGTGGCTTTCGCATATACTTCATTATATTGTATGAGCTCAAAGCGATTGTACAAACCTTGCAACAACGAATCTTTTAGTTTGATTCCTTCTTCAGAAACTACAATAGTTTTTATAAGTGCTTTCCTTAAAACTGTTATCAATGGAATCACCTTTGATATGGTAATAGCTTTTTCGGCACTTAGCTCTGTTGTACATAGTTCGAAGGGTTTTAAAACAAGACAGCATTCTTTCAATATTCTCCATTCCTCCGCTTTCAAAGTTTCAACAGGACTATGCAAAACACCTAGAGCAGCTTCTATTGACTCCTGAATAGTGATGAATCGCTCGAACATAAAATAGGTTGAGTTCCATCGTGTGATCACATCATTAATTAGTTTTAATGGTTGCCTACTGTTACCAATTTGTTGTTGGAACGATTGGAGTTTCTCAGTGGCTGGAATACTTCGGTGGAAAAACTCAACTATCCTGTTGACTTTTTTGTGGATTGCATCAATTGTTGAAAGAGCAGCTTACACAACAAGATTCAATGTGTGTGCCAAGCATGGTAAATGTTTCCATCCTGATAACCTTACTGCAGCAACAGCATTAGCCGCATTATCGGTAACCATGACATTAATTTTTTCAAAAATATTATAGCTAGCTGCTACCGCAACTAATTCATTGTTTATATTGATAGCCGTGTGCCGCTCAGGAAAATGAAAACAATCTAGAAGAACGGTAATAACTGCCCAGTTTTTGTCAACAAAATGAGCCGTGACAGCCATGAAGCTTTCTCTTGCACAAGACGTCCACGCGTCACTCGTCAGCGTTATTTTTTTGGCAATCTTCACTTTATTTTCGACAGCTTCTCTCAAATCAATATAGTGTTGCTCTAGCATATTTCTGCTAAAAGTTGTTCGGGATGGAATTTTGTATACTGGTTCGATTTCAGCCATGAGCTCTTTGAAACCTGCATCCTCAACCATCGAAAATGGATGCAGATCTTTAATTATCATTTTGAAAATACACTCAGTAATTTTTCGTTCACGAGTGATTGTAAGTGGACGAGAAGTGTACTTTGTTATTTTGGGTTGATTTTTTTGACCCATCAAATGTGATTTCAGGGTTACTACATTTTGTTCCCTTATTAAGGAGGCTGAAAAGTTTCCAGAATCGACATCCACTACCAGAGGAGCTGCCATCTCAACAGAGTGGTTTACACTTGAAACAGGGGTACTTGCAGCCCTTTCTATAATTTCAATAGTTGTATGCTTATTTTTTAAGTGCTTTATAAGATTTGAAGTAGCACCTCCTTTATAGGACAAAATTTGCTTGCAAGTATCGCACTTTGCTTTTCCTTCTACATCCATAGAAAAATGCATCCAAATGCTACTACGTTTTCTTTTGAATTGTTCAACAGAAGCCATATCTTAACCTATTTAATTAAAAAAATTATTCTAAAATATCAGTGAGAAATTTACACATACTCAAAAGTTCTCGAAGTCTTGTAGTTTTCGTAATTTTCTCCAAAAACAATCTATTAAAGGAGAAAAATTTCAATATATACCTTTACTAAAAGTGTGTATTCAAACACATTTCGATCAATATTTGGAATCACGCACTACACTTTCAAAAAAAAAAAGTTAATGTACAGTATTTGATTGAAAAGTCCTATTTGCGAATGATGCTTAGCATTTAAGGTTGTGATGATGAATATATAAATATTAGGGAGGCATATGCTACTCCAAAATTGGGTTTAAGAATAATCTATAGAAGGCAATTATTATGAAATAAGTTAATAGCATGTGATTCCCACTATCAATCAAATTAAAACTATTAAAATAACTTACAATTATTTTTCTGGCCTGTTTTTTATTCAGAAATCTACTTATTTTATTGAAAACTGTCCTTATTTGACTGTAAAGTTCAATAATGTCTTTGTCTTTATAAACACTTGAAATCACTCGAAAAAAAATTTTCCTCACGACCCGCACTTAAATTAAATTATTTTGTATGGACTACAATATTTGCTATGAAACCATATCTTAAGGTAATTAACTTATTGTAATTTAATCATTAAAGATTTACTTGTGTAAAATGATTAACACTTTTTACGCTTAACGAAATTTTAAACTCACATAATTTACGTGCACAAATTTATTTATATTCTACCTTTTACCAGCACATATTCATGCTATTAACGCCAATACAACGTAGAATATAAATAATCTATTGTATTTAATTTACCTTCAAATCTAATCAAAATCTAAGCAAAAAATCACGACACTCAAATCTGCATGCAATCTATTCATCAACTAATGGATGTCGCACAACAGAAAATCAAATTATCAAAAAGAAGTTAAAGAGAAAAGAAGCAAACACCCATAACCGCCCGATATCGCATTATTGCAAGATTGTGATAATACACATGTTGCACGATAGCAAAAGAATCTCTTACAGAGATCTACTCTTGTCCAAATCGCGACAAAACATCAAATTTTCCGACCCAAATCGTCCCCACGGCATCAGCTCATACGAGTAACAAAGTAGAAAACCGTGTAAAAGAAAACCCGAAAAACCGAATGAGTGATCTACTTACTCGTACTCGCTGACTTGGATTGAATTCGATTCTTTGAGCGGCTCTATGAGTGAATGAGTAGTAATACTAAGTGAGAATGAGTAGCGAAACTCGATTCAAAGACTCTACTCAGAGTGATTTTGGATGAGTACCAATACCGAATACTTTCATGAATGAGTATTCGATACTTATATTCACTCAAAGTATTCGTTACTTTATATCGAATGAGTACTTTTTGCACATCTCTAATGTATATGTCTGTGTACTGTTTTTAGTAAGTTGAAATCAAATTAAAAATAGTTATTCTGTGTTCACTTAGTATAGTAGAAAACGCACGAGTCACATAGGAGTTCGTTGACCAGTCAACAGCTCCTGCAATTGATGATTATAAACTCGAAAAGTTGGTAGTGTAAAGAGTAAATAGTAAAGAATAGTCATACAAGAGAGAAGAAAAGGAAAAAGGTAGAGCATAGAAAAAAGGAGACAGAAGATAGGAAGAAAAAGAAGTAGAAGACAGAAGGAGATAGAAGGATAGAAGGGGTGAGCTGGAAGATAGAGTGAGAAAGCAGATAGAATGAGAAAGAAAATAGAGCGGGACCGAAGAAATAGAGATAGAAGGTAGAGTGAGACAGAAGGTAGAAGATACAAAAAGAGAAGAATACAGGGGACTCTGGGTGAGTACTTTGGTACTCTTTTGCTGACCAGGGTCAGTTTCGGTCATATTTTTTTATTTTTTCAAATTTTGAATTTTTTATATTATATTGAATTGAAAGTTATTTGGCGAACATCAAACAATAGTATATTGATAGTTCCCTTTTGGTGGACGGGATGTCGATGGCCGATGGCGTGGTTACCGGACGTGACGTATCCGACAAAGATCGCTTCACTGGTTGCCCAGCTCGACAATATGACGCAGAAGTTAGATCAATGTTTTGTAACGCTACTGCAAACACAAGAAAAACTAACTAAAACTAATGCCAAGCTGGCCGGCCAGCGAAACAAAAACTAACTGCTAGCTACAAAAATGCAGAGCTAGTTCAACTGTTGAAAAATAAGGCTAAGACAAACGGAAAATCTCAGAAAGGCAGCCCACAGATGAAAAAAACGAAAGGTGAGGGCGTCCAAACCTCTAAAGTCTTGATCCTCTTCTGAAAATTCAGAAAGCGAGATGGAAGTTGAGCGCATGAATAGGAGTAAAGATAAAGAAGATGAGATTTTCTCTGCCCTTCTACCACCAAAACCAGCTACGACATTTACAGACACGGCCATTTCACCAAAACCAGAACGAACACTGTCGAACGGTACAATCACACAACCTGCACCACAAACATAAGAACCTAAAACAGTACTAATCATTCTTCGAGAGCCCTCAAAACAATCCCAAGCACTTGGAATCATGAATATACATGACATTTCATACTCATCCGCCAGAAGGGTCTACCTTGGAATACAAATTACTCGAATACCAACAACACCGACATATCACAGACGACTTCACAAACTGACAACGAAATACAATACTATACCTGCATACTTCCGGAGGATAGACAGTTGAATGTTGTCATCAGGGGCCTTTATGGCCATTTAGTCGACGAGATCAACGAAGATTTACAGTCTCAGGGCTTCAACCCAACATAAGTCCTCTATATCGAAATGAGGGAAGGTCTTTCTAGAGTGGTCAAGGTTCTCCTCCCAAAATCTGAAACTAACATTTATAATTGAAATCTGTTTGCCATCTTATATGCATTATGGAGGCACAGCGTCCTGATACGGGTCAGGGTATGTGCCACAATTGCCAACAATTTGGAAGTTTTTCTAAAAACTGTCATGCACACTCTCGATTCGCTACACCTTTTCTCAGACTGTTCAAAGAAAAATGAGGAGAAATCAAAATGTGCTTACTGTGGTTGAGAACATCCAGCAAGCTACGGATGTTGTCCCAGGAACCCAAAGAACGTGAGAAGATCGTCCGCGCAGGTTGTTGTAGCCCAAACAGCACGAACCACAAACAACCAGGCATTTCCACGCACACAAAATCAACCTCACAATATGAAGCAAATGTTTGCCAAAAAACAGACACAATTCCAAAACATGATGCAAGAGATGATGGCAAACATCATTCGAACCATGTTCGTTGCATCTTAGAATGTCGTCAATACTAAGTACTAATGAGTTTAATGAACCACTTTTGAATTCTGACGTGGAATGTGAATTCCTTGCTTCAGCATACTGGTGAATCATAAAAATTTATATTTGATCATAAATTTGATCCAAGAAACCTTTCTAAAGCCCGAAAGACGATTCCGCATCCCTAACTACATTACGTATAGAAATGAATGAATGACGGGTAGAGGAGGCAGTACGGCCATTCTCCTGAGAAGAAACGCGAATCACTATCTTATTAATACACCTACTCTTCAAAAACTGGAGGCAACGGCAATCAAGGTGCGAACTGTATTTCTAGAGTTCATTGTGATTTTTGCTTACAATCCTCCAGGAAATATAAATTTCTTAAATGATCTCAGAGGACTTGCTGATTCAGAAGGCCCTATCACACCGCCTTTGGGGAGCTGTGAGAGGCAATAAAGCTGGGACCGATATCAATACATTCATCACAACCAAACATTTCAGACTGCATATCCCCAATGAGCAAACACATTATGGACCAAGAAATGGCTTTGCACTGGACATTGGAATATCGCGAGATTTCACACAAAATTTTCGGTTCAATGTCCTCGACGAACTGTTTTCCGACCACAAGCCAGTCCTCTCCCTCATAGATAACAACTTCATTGATGTTCCTATGCAGGGAAAGAAAAATTTATAAACTGTCAATACAACTCTGTAAACGATTTTACCTATTTAAATCTTCAGGAATTGAGGGAGGAAATTATGAATAACCTTGCTTAGGAAAATTTCAACTTACGAAACGGAATTCCGGAAATATCTCGCCCTAACTCAAGAAATATGCCTTAACTAACGAAACGACGCGAACTGCAAAAACTTGTATTTTTCCATCGAAAAAGATACCATGCGTTAGCCAGGTTCTCATCGCGTGCTCCTTCGCTCACCTGGCAACACTTGCACAGAACTATTTTCCTCGCACTCTCTCTCACGCTTGCAACCTCTCACTCATACACGCAGTAGAATATTCGCTCGTGACTTTCGTAGTTTCCTGTTGTTTTGTGAGTGCTGTATTGTTAATTTATTCTTAATTTAATTATTGTTCCAAAGATAATCTGTCCTAGTGAGAATGATAAAAAGAAGCGCAATGTTTTGTCACTTTAATGAAACGAGCATGCCATCGATAATTCCAAAAAGTATGGATGAAATCCTTTGATTTCTTCTTTCTTCTTTGTAGCACTACAGCCCCTCTCGGGCCTTCGCTTAGAGATGGTTAGAGTATCTTACTTTCATGACCGTATTGATTTATTTTCGGAAGTTGGTTTTGGTCAGTACCATGCTCCTGTGTGCCTGCTAGGCTATGATATGATCTGATTAAATTAGTACATATCACCATTGAGTGAAAACTCATAGTCCGTTCGAAAAATCCCCTGAACTAAATCACGTTGCTCCCAACGGTCCTTTGACTATCGGTACTATATTGAAATATAAGGAGGTCACAAGAACAACGAAATCCAGGAAAGGCCTCTCTGTCTATAATACCGAACAATAGTGCCTCATTGAATGACCAGATGGCCATCTACGAGGACGTCATGAAGAAGAACGGAGGAATGAGAGATGAGGGCACATCACAAGACGAAGCGAACCCCGAATTTAAAGTGTCACGTAGGTGGCTCGAATTTAAGGGAAGGGGACTTCACTCTTGTAGTATGGTATAGTGAGGCATCGAGTTCTGACAAGACGGCTATTCGTTAAGATATTCGCAGAACTCTTTTGGTAAGAAGGGTATGTTTCGCAGCAAGTTTTCAATTGAGACGAAAAGGGCCTACTTTGAAAAGAAAAAAATCTTCAACAGAGCTACATCACAGACGAGGAGAAGAAAATGCCAGGCTACAAGTACATGAAAAACCGCCTTGCCTTGCCCTACTGGTTAACGACTTTGAAAATCACCGACCCATCCTGAAGAAAAGACTAAAGGTCATGTGGAGAGACAACGCTAAGGCCTAGTTCACCCAACAGTTTTTTGCGGGGTGGGTGAACTTGGATGGTAAGAAATTCCTCCCAGACAATAAGCTACCCCTCAAGTGTTTGGTGATTCAGGGTAATGCTCCGGCTCACGTATATGGAATGGAAAATGATTTTCTGGAAAAGCTCTTCTTCAGTAAGGTAATATATCTTACTCCCAACGCCACCCTTCTCCTCCAGCCCATGGACCAGCAAGTCATATCACTTTTCAAATGACTCTTTATGAAACATCTTTTGAAAATATGCTACGACATCGTGGAAGGACTAACCTTACCCTCTACGAATTTTGGAAACAACACTGAAATTATTGCCCGCCTGAAAATTATCCACCTTGCTTAGCAGCGGCTGACCAGTTGTGCCCTTACTGTGTCCTAAAGGAAGCTGTTGTTTGATGTCTTTTCCTCACGAGACTTTTAATAGTTCGGGAGGGAGGCATTTGAAGTCCAACCTGAAACTGAGGCTGAGGTGAAGGCAATTCTGCTCTTGCGTAGTGCGATAGGCCTAAAGGTAAAAGAAGACGACATTGCTTCTTTGGTTGAAGAGCACCATGAGGAGTTGTCAACGGAGGAGCCTAAAGAGTTGGAGGCGATGATGCACAAAAAGTTCAGCAAGGAGAAATCTATTGCATCCACAGCGGAAATAAACGGAGTCCTTCCAAAATTTCACGAAATTATTGTATTCTTGGAAAGAAAAACACGATAAAAGTTGCACATTTTGATGACATTTGCCTAAGGAATTTCAGAAATATTCTTAAAAGTTGGCAAAAACAATCGTTGCTGGACCGCCATTTTAGTTAAAATGCGTGAGGTGACAATAAATCCAAAGGGCAAAAGGAAGGGATGATAATTAAAAATTAGTTTCTAAAAAGTGTCAAATAATCACAAATTAAAAATTCAAAAGTTAAGAAAATTTTTAAAAATTGTACTATATTCTTTTCAATTCGTTTTTATTGATTCGTAAATAGCCTGCAATTTGCGATCGTATGTGCTGTAGTTAGTCCGTGCTGCTCTAAATTTTAGTGAGAAGACTCCAAGAGGCTTTAGACGTCCGTCTTCGACTTTCTCTAGAACAGCTTCTATAGCCTTTTCTGAGGTGTCTGTTGTCAGGTTCAAAATAGTATTATATTTTTGATGAGCTAAACAAATGGCATCTTGTTAAGCTTTCTTGCTTTTTTCAAATGTGATTCGGATTTCTCGTCCCACTTAACTGGTCCCTTATCATTTTTCCTACTGTCTTCTAGAAAGTTATTTAAGAAAGCAAAAACTTGTGCTGCATTGGCTAAAATTGGCGGTAGTAATTTAGCATGACCAGGCCTTATATTTACAATCTAGAAGGGGATTTATGCATGTTTTCGATGTGAAAAATCCCGAAAATTCTATTTTGGGGACACAAAAGACACATTTAGCCAGGTCGAGGCATAGCCCGTAGGTTCTGAGGCAATTGAAAACTTCGTGCGTGATCCTATTATGTTCCTCAATATTCGTCGACCTTATTGGTATATCGTCCAAACCTTTGAAAACGTTGTGCTGCGTTACTTAGTCCAAATTAGCGGGACCCGATATTTAAACAATCCAAATGGCGTTATAACTGCTGCTTTTTGGATGACTTCAGGCGCAATGCAATAGGCTCTGGTGGTATCCAATCTAGTGAAAATCGTTTTGCCCTGGAGCATCTTATATTTTTTTAAGGAATACCGAACAGGGCATGCGAAAGC
The DNA here is from genome assembly GCA_963969285.1 of Odontomyia ornata. Lineage (NCBI taxonomy): Eukaryota > Metazoa > Arthropoda > Insecta > Diptera > Stratiomyidae > Odontomyia > Odontomyia ornata. The sequence goes on from OZ017740.1 coordinate 310,236,848, forward strand.
TTTGAGGTGCCGATAGTCTCCGCATACTCTCCATCCACCGTATTTTTTGGAGTAGCCTCGCCCATGGGCTGTTGAAAGGATGGGATATACCTTTTGAAATCATGCAATCAGATTCGGCTTTCACTACTGTATCTTTATCCGGGTGGATACGGCTCGCTTTTTTCGCAACTGGTGCTCCGCTAGTTATGGTGTGGTGCTTCATAAAAAAAGTTGATGTAGTGAGTGTGGAATATCCTCTTAAAAGGTGAATTATACGCTCATTGGTAAAGTCTTTATAATTTTCTGCTTTATTGTTTCCTAGAAAATTTTGGACAACATTAATAAAACATTTCCAGGTGATTTTTTCCTGATCATTCAGCTTTTCTTGAAAGTTTTTATCCTTCATTAGTTCCCGTATTTGTGGACCAATAAATATTCCCCCGTTAATTTTCGCCTTGCTGAGTTTGGGGAATTTCTCTTTCAGGTATCAGAATCCACTGCCATCTTCAGGTATAGCTTTTAGAAAATTTTTCATCAGGCCGAGCTTTATATGCAACGATAGTAAAAGTATGTCGTCAGATCATTTTTAACATTCTTCTGCCCTGGAGGTATTGATTCACGCTTGGGCCATACTTTCTTTGTGTAGTGACTTTTTCTGTCTCTCCTGTCCCATTCACAAATGAAACAGCAATATTTTGTGTAACCAAGCTGTAGTCCAAGCAAAAAAGGAAAGATTCTAAAATCTCCACAAGTTTTCCAAACATGTTCACTGTATTTAATTTTTTCAAGAAAGAACTTCATTTTTTCGTAAGTCTTTTTCATATTAGAACCATGGGAAACCGGCACTGAAGGACAGTTTTTTCCGTTGTAAAGCAGCACTGCTTTCAAGCTAGTTGTGGAGGTGTCAATAAGCAATTGCCAGTGATTTGGATCATATTCAAAATTTAATAAATTCATCACTACAGAAATTTTATTACAATACACTAAATTATCTGCTTTAGAAAAGTAAGGTTTCATTTCAGCGTCATATGATATCGGAAATAAAAAATGTTCGTCCCAGGAGAAACTAATTTCCAGTCGTTTAATTTAGACCCCAAAAGCTCAGCCTGTTTTTTAGACAAATTCAAATTACGTATTAAATCGTTAAAATCACATTGTGTCAATAAATGCGGTTCTTTTGAAGTTGACAGTTCATAGCATGGGTTACTCTCTTGAGATACCTTATCGTATTGACTTAGACAAATTCCGGACTAGGAACAGAATCCTGACTTTCTGCTTGATTTGGAGGCTTTGGCATAGGCAGTTCGGCACTATGTTGGATCGGTCTGTTGGTCGATGGCAAGTTTGGGTACTGGACAGTGTGCGTGGACTTGGTTGTAACGCGTTTTATTTGAATCAAACAAAAATAACAATCACTTACATGATCTTTTAGTTCCGTCCGAATCAAGTGTCTAGATTCTTATTTAGCCCCACCTAATAGGAGTCTCACACACGTTACACAAAATATATGTATGTGGAACCCAGAATTTATCTTTGTGACGCACAGGAAAACCAAAATAGTCTAAATAGCACTTTTCAATTAATGGTGTAAATTCCCCACGCTGAGATGTAAAAGATAATTCTCCACACACATAAGAAAATCTGTCCGGGTTATTAGAACACGTTCGCGGCATATTTACAATGTAACAAATGTAAGTTAGTTAAATGCAATCGGTATACAGTCGCCTAAATTAAGTTATACAAACAAAAACACGTAAATAAGCTCAGAAATGTATATATCGCTGTTACGAAATAGCTGGATGTGACTGAAACAAATTAATAATTATTTTTAAAAGAGGGTGAATCGAAATAAATAAAAATCATGACAAAGTTCCTGTGACAAAAATAGTATTTACCAGTAGACCCAGTCACGAAACATCATCAATTCTGAAATATCAAGGCAAAATGGGCAACGCAAACAGAGATTCACTATAAAGGGTTTTTCTCCATGTGTTTTTATTACCGTAGAGTTTGAAATCGCATTTGGTCTTTGGTTTCTTTTTGATGCATTTAGTACAACGGATATGCCGGCGCCAGTGTTTAATAGGAAAAGGTTTCCCGAAGTTTTGTCGCGCACTAATAAAGGTTAGTACGCTGATCGCGAGCAATTTGATTTCTTCTTTTTAGTCAACGCCAAGTGAAATCACTTTACACCTGAACACTATCCGTCTATCGATTTTCTTAACACAAATGCTTGCATTGCAAATGCTGGGGACAGCGATCGACCGCGAAAATCAAGGAATGGGTAGAAGATCGTATTTATTGCTGGTCGTTTGCAGTTGACATTCTCAAGAATACAGTTTGATACGAATTAGATTGTTTTTTAACGAAAAACTGCCGAAAAATTTTACTCTATCTCAATTCCTTGCCGGCGAAATTCCCGACGCGCGCCATGTGTTGCGATCCAAAACAGACTCCCTGATGCGCCGAAGTAGATCTGCTCACTTCTGCGAGCAGCCACCGTACGGCAAATACCGCAACGGTGTTTCACGAGCCCACTCAGCATTGCGGCAATGCAATTCATGTATAAGTTGCGTTATAGAGGTGTTGCCGTGTCCAGGTTTTGATTGTAAATTTAAATAATTATTTTTCTTTAATTTACAATTAAAATTGATGGTTTTCAAGCAGTTTGCTTAGGCGACTGCAGAAGCTTCAAATTCGTAGCAGCGTCGATGGATAGCAAACCGGTTTTCACATATCATAGCAACAAATGATTGAATCAAATGACGAAATGTCATAAATAACGATAGCGGTGTTCTGTTGCACTACCGGTGAAGTCGTGGACTTATCCCAGTTGATACGGTAGTTTCTGTCGCTTTCGCTATATATATGGCACCACCGCCGCAACTTGCTGATAAATGAAACCAATTGTCTGCGTTTACATTTTTATTTAATCATCCTTTGAAATTTAATGAATTGCATTAGATTCTATATTCAATGCCGGGGTTATTTTGTTACGTCGTCGTGTTGTCATATATGATTTTCATTCAAAAATTTAAACCATAAAAATAATAATCTGAACATGAATTCTGTCAGTTCCTTTAAAAAAATTCTTGGAAACATGAACATTTTGAAGGCAGAAACAAATAAACTGCTCTCAGTATTTGCTTGGCGGGAGAATTTTTCCGTAACTATTTGATATCAGTTTTAACAATACAGAGAATTCGATAATTTGAAATCTATTCTAGAAATCATCGTTAATTGAGTGAAAAATATTACTCTTATATCAATCAGATTGACAATATTTTAGACCTATTTCTTGAGTACATTTTTTGCCTTAAGGCATATATAACAATAAAAATTATGGGTACTTGCATCTTCATCATTTCCTGGTGTATTTATCAATAAATTACACAATCAAAATTCCTCACCGAATCCACCTTCTCTAATGATAAGAGAAAACCTTGATTGGCTTACTAAACATTCCTATCGATTTATTTACGCAATTGATAACAAACAACAGAGCGCCATCACTCCAAATCTAGTACGGGCCGAAAATGCCACTTAAGCCTTCTTGTACACAAAAAACCCCGATAGCGATTATCACGATAATATCTTATTTTTACATAGCCTCCTTTTATTCGTAGGCCTTATCTTTGCCTTCCACCATCAATTCAACCATCAAAATGAGGCAATCTATACGTTAATGCATGTTGTAAGTCTTTCCTAACGCTCCTACGAGTAGACTATGGAAATCATTTTTAGACTGGAAAACTCGGACTAGCATTTATTTAAATGGTGACGGAAATGAGCTTCCGATATAGTAAAAACGGGTATGGAAAATCTCCTCTTCGATTAAATGAAGCAAGGAAAATTCGCGACGCAAAAGTAGAACAACTTAAGCACCTTTTTGCTATCATGGAAAACTGATTTTCTGATAGACATATACTAACGCGTAAATACCGTAGATTTGGCGCTCTCTTCTTCCATCAATCCGTCCCGAAAATGTGAAAATCAATTTAAAGAAAATGCAGAAAATCACTGATAATAATCGTCGTCTGATAGAAAGCATTTAAATTTTCTACAGATGACGACGACAACGTGAAAGGTGGTGGAGAAAGGTTGACGGGAAATCAGAATACCTCTGAAGATTAAATGGTTCAATTGGAGTTAAAAGCTTGGGAAATGTGATAGGCAAAGAGCTTATTGACATTTTTCAAGTGTATTCGCAGGATCAAGTTGTTCAACGAGACTTATCTGAGACGTTTATGATAGTACCTTATCTATGCAGAGTAAATATTAGATTGAATGAAAGGTAAGCATACTTGATATGATGAAATCGATATAAACGAGAATGGTACAAGGACAAGCTTACGAGTGAAATTAAATTGATTGCTTGATACTGAAGATTTAAAAAATGTATCTACGGAAAAATTTGACCCTACAAACTGACTATATTTCCCTCAATTCTAGTTCATGCTATTGCAAGGCATTATTGGAAAAATAATGATTGAAAACTATGAGATATGTATTGCGCTTTTTGTCAATCCAACTAAAGGCTGTGTTTGTATGATGATGGATTATCGGCAAACGAAGTTTTGCACTTGAATTCCAATTTGAAAATTGACAAGATAAGAGCAAAGATTTATTTTTTAACACGCACGACACAGTATTTATTCATTAATTATTTCGACCAAACTTCAACTATAATTATCTCTACACCTTTGATGATCACTTGACTGTCGTCCTTACCGATCGCTCACGAACTGCATGCTCCGTCAGCACTTGCTCGCCAGCGCAGATTACTCGATAAATTATGCAAAGATCAGTTGCTGTGTTTGTATTGTTAATTGCATTCGGGTTTGTTGTCGTGTCAGGATGATGATGTTGATGCTAACGACGCGTTGATGACTGTGTGGCCATTCGTGATGGGAGTGGGTGAATAGTCGACTGTGGAAGTTGCTGTTGAATCCTAAACATACTCCCCCCGCTGCGACCGTAAGGCGCGGAACGTCCTATGATTATAAAAAGAAATAAATGATTTGTTAACACATATGAACTGTTGAACTCCGTGTCTGTCCAGCTAGGTTGCATCCGCTGATTACCGTAATTTCCCACTAATCTGCAACATACGGTGCTCGGAATAACAGAGTGAAGCTCAACCAACGATGTTGGCTGTTCACCGCTGCTACGTTCGGGCAGTCCGGGTGTCTGGAGATTGAACCGTGCAAATTGGGGAAACGGAGTGTGGTGATGGGTTGTATGAATTCGATTA